>CM034148.1:298343920-299040384 GCA_019776745.2 Taxus chinensis | reverse complement strand
TCTTGTATAATTAAAGGAGTTGAATTAATTAGTTCTTTTGGTGTTATCGAGTGTTTTATTTTTTGTTGTTCAAGTTAAAAAGTAATTATTAAATATTAATTTTTCGTATATAATTGTTCAAGTACAAAAGTGCTTGTTATAGAGCTTTTAGTTATAGTCTCCCTGTCTTGTTTCAAAACTATTCGTTTTGTGTACGCTTCGGGCTTTAGAGTTATGTCTAAACTTGTAAAATATAAAATAAAATAAAATTCCATTAGGGACGCATTCTTTCGGTTGGTAGTGTAATTCATGTCCATCAATGTAATTGAACCTAATGATCAAATCCAGCTAGGGTAGCACAGACAGATGGTTGGGCAGAGGCAACGGAGGAAGGAGGTTGATCGGCGACCTCTTGTCAGGCACCATCGATGAGGCCGCGGGTATTGATTGGTGGCCAAGTATTTCAGTTGTGTGTTTGATTTCATTATTGTGTTGTTTTTATAATAAGAACAGATGTCACATTCCTGTCAGAGTTGTATTTCCTTTTATAACCTCCTAATGTAAATATGTGATAGTAGAAAGATAAAAGCACAAGAAAAAGCAGCATCATGTTTTTCTTGAAGAGGATGAACAGAGGTTCATGAGCAGGGGCTCGTACCTAGGACAGAGGTCCGTTATTGTCGAACAGGGGTTTGTATTTGCTGAACAGAGGTTCAGCGTACCAAGATCATGAGCATGCAGAGGCAGGCAAGCTGTAGAAGACGTGTGAATGTTTTTCTCTACATTGTTCACATTAGGGGAGTGTATGTGTGGAAATAATAATGTTAACAATAGGGGAGTGAATGTTAGGAATAATATTAGATATTGTGAACATTATTATGAGTGTGGAAATAAATAATATAGTGTAATGTAATACAACTATTTATGAGTTGTTAACTCATGTAAATAGTTGTAACTAGATAATGTTTGTTGTGAGAAATAATGGGATTGAGATATTGTGGGGATTAGGAGAGATATGTGGGATGAGTGTTGACTCCTAGAATCAAGTAGATCAAACTCTATATATGTAATCTTCCTCTATGTATTTCATATCCCGAATCATTTGAATCTATAATATCATTATTCGGTGTATTTTCTCTGTGCAAAACCGGTTTATTGCTTTGACTTTTTGCTAGGGTCCCTTCTTGAATAATGATCTTCTTCGTTCCACCTTTGCAGAAATTAGTAACAAATTTCACTTGATATAGCTTAGGACACTGATATCTATTAAGAATTTAAATAGCATGGATTCGTCACTAATTATTTTCACCTTAGTTTGTGAAAATTCACTATGAAAAACCTATCAAGTGTCAGTCAATACTAGATTCATAAAAAGATCAATAGATCTGATTTGTGAATGATGTTTCAATAATGTATTCACACACATAACTGCAAGAAACATTACCAGGGTTTGGAAAACTTTAATTCTTGAAGAATCCCTGGTAATGGCCCCAGAAGCGTGTTGATGGTATAAATGCTCAAATGTTTCAAATACTTTAACAATCTGGCAACTAGCTTTTAATAAACCCCAGTAACGAAATTCCCTAGCAACAGCACCAGAAGCATGTTCGCACCTAGATTACTCTCTTCCAAGAACAAGCAGCATCAAAGATTGAATGAGACACTTAGATATAGAAAAATATTGTGTGTCATTTGTATGCGGGAATTAAGTTATCTTACTTTTTAGCAACTCTGGATTTGAAAGAAGTGGGTAACACCATAAAGGATTGAATCTGATCCCAACTATTTTAGGTTTTTCCTTTCAACAAAGGTAAGAGAACCTATTTTGTGCCCTTCAAATGGTAAAGGAGATGAATATATCCTTCTTTTGTACAAATTTTATAAAGAAGGCCTTAGGAAAATATGATCAACACACCGAATTTAACTCTCATGAGTTATCAGTTCCAAAATAAGGATATATTTTCAACACAAGGCTAAGGTTACTAAAGACATTTGGAATCCTGATCTATGTTTACATATTTTGATAGTGGGATTTTACATTTTTTCATCACAGGATAAATAGGGGTAGCTTAGGGTAAGATTGGTTATTTTGAATAGTTTTTTGGTGGGAGATGAATAAGATAGATTGGACTTTGCTAGATCTTTGAGAAACTTCACAACAATGGAAAACTCAACAATAGAAATATTTAAATAGTTAAAACATTACTTCAACTAGAAGGTGTGCATCGATGGAGGCCCAAATTTACACATTTTCAAACAATATTTGAGACTTTAACACAAAGGTTTGAGTTAAAATACCTAATAAAACATCAAAATATAGGATCATTCACGCATGAGGTACACCCAAAGGCTTACAAACAATCTGTTTCAACAAATGAAAGAAAAGTGATTTTATATCTTTTATTTCATTCCAAGATGAAAATTCTTTTGAAAACTAAAATTGTACATGCCACTAAACTATCACAAGGATGAAGATCTGTGTGATTCAGAGAGATTTTTGATACAATATTGCAATAGGAACAAGAAAAACTACTTGCAGACATTTTGAAATGAAATAAACACAAAAATTACCAAAGATTCAACACAAGTTAATTCAATATTTATCAGATTCATCAGCAGGGGAGAGTTATTTAAAAAATATCAGAGCTTTTTTATGGCTATACAATTGTAACCAACTCAACATGAATGAAAATCCAATATATAAGAAATTAACTAGGTCTCTATGAACATTTTCTCAGAAGATGAGCTTTTCTCAAAAAATTCTCGTGAAAATAAACTCCCGACCATTTGCATATCAAAAACATGCAATATATATCATTTGTTTACATCCAAGCCTTATCTCCCAAGAAAATAATATCCTAAGCATCAAATTTGTTACAAAATTCCATCACGATTTGCAGAAAGGGAGGTTTAACAGAAAAACATTCAAAAGTTTCCAAGTGCCTCAAAAAGGTGGATCATTGCAAAAATCCACATCATTACTTCAAGATGGGGCACATTTTTCATCCTTGGCACATGTAGACCCATTTCCTTTCATCATTTCATCTTTTCCCTTTCAAAATTTTCCTCTACAACTTTTGGATCTAGAATTTCACATTTTTACTTGAGCTAGAGAAAAAATCCACTTCAAAAGTACACTAGATTTACAAATTGAGCTTTTAAATTTATTCAATTGATCTTTGCAGACTAGAACAACACAAATTTGTAACAAATTCGATGAAGATTGATGCAAAATTTACATCTCCAAACATCTTGGAGCTCCAACGGAGGAAAAATGATGAAATGCATAGTTACCGTTGATCTTGACCTTCATCTTTTAATCTGATCCCTCCATGTGGAAAAATGTGATAGAAATGGGCTTGGGAGCACTTTTTGACATTTTATCACTTTTGAAAAAATGTAAAAATTTGACATTTTTCTCCGCCCCTCCGCCCTTGGAAAAAAAGCTTTACACGTGTCCTAATGTGGGTCCCAGCGGAATCAAGGCTCGACTCTACTATTTTACCTCTTTTTTAAGAAAAAAGAAAAATTTTCCAAATTTTTCCCGCATCTCCGCCTTTCCGCCTTAGCATCTAATACGGGTTCCTAGTGGACCTGCGCTTCAATATTTCACTCTATACATATTTTTCCAAAAGGAAAAATTTCCATATTTTCTCAACATGCCTACACTTCCGCCTCTGACCTTACCACATGTTCATCTATGATTCTCTGTGGAGTTGTTTCTTAAATCAAAACTTTAACTTATTTTTCAAAAAAGGCAAAATCTTTAGTTTTCCTCCAGCGGCCCGCGTTCCAGTGCAAGCTTCAAATGCCCTTCTTTTTTAGGGTCGTGCTTACTTTTATAACTTTAACCTTTACAAGAAAAAAATTAAAAGTTTCAAACTTTCCCGGCGACCTACCGATCTGCCTTGCTTTTTCAAAAATAGGCCTCAACTATTTTGTGGGGGCGTGCTTGTTTTTTAGAACTTAATTCATTTTACCAAAAAGAAAAAATTTCCAACTTGCCTTCGAAAACCCGCACCTCCTCTTTTTGATTCAAACAAGGCATTAACTTATTTTTAGCGGGCTTGCAGCCTTTTCCAAAAATTTAACATTTTTACTCCAAAAGGAAAATAAACCTTAAACAACCCCGAAGCTCCACTTCTCCATTTTTCCATTTCCAAAGCTGACCTAGGCATGATAGTTTTCCCTCGTGGAAATGTGGGCTTATCTAGAACATTTTCTCCTTTTCCCCCAAAATGAAATTTTTTTATAAGTCAGGCTCCGCCAGCCTTCCTTCTTGCCTTTGATGTAGACACGACATGTGTCCACCTCTAGAGCCCTACGAAGCCGCGGTTAACTTTAAAAATTTATCTCTTTTCACAAAACAAATCCAGAAAACTTTAAGGTAACTTGACAACTCGCAATTACATATTTGATTTAGAAGTTGCACATGTTCCCTTTTGATTCTTTACAAGCCTTAGGTATTTTCTTTACATTTTAACTCTTTTTCCCAAAATGTATTAGAGCACAAAAAGACCCACCTTCCCACAGTTGCTCAACATGTGACACGTGTACACCCTCGGGAAAAATTAAGAAACTTTCTCCACCATTTGAATTCATCCAATCAGAACTTGGCGGGGCCATGGCGTGAGATCAAACTTTTTTCCAAAATAGCCAAAAAGAAAAATTTCATAAGATAAATCCGTCGCACCTCAGCCAATTAGAAGAGGCCACGTAAGCACCAAAAGAACCAATTAGAAATGAGCCGAGCTATGGAACCAAATTTGCCTTTTTGCCAAAAAAGTAAAAAGCGATAAGTTAAAACATTTACCCACCGTCTCTTGACCAACTAAAAGAGACCACAAAATTTCCGAATGCTCAAGGATAATTTGATGGGTAAAATATGCCTATCAAACCGTCCAAAACACAAAAATTAACAATTCATTCCCAAAATCTGATTTTTTCACTAAGGATGGAAAAATTTGGAAACAAAACTAGGCTCCAAGCATTTTTCGACCATGGGGATGGGTCTTCAAAGGAATACAAGTACAAATTTATGATTTTCGAGCATCCACGATTGGGAAATGAAAGAAAAATGATAGAATTCCACATACTGAAGAAATTAGGGAAAAAATAGGGCAAAATTGGAGATTTATTTCAAAATAGGGCATGATAAATCGATTTCGCAAACAATTCAAGGCATAAAAATGGAGATAAAACTTCACATCATCCATTTCAAGAGATAAAACGTTTCAGAATACGCAGATCAAAGGGAAAAAATTAGGGCAAATAGTGCTACATCAGAATGGGCCACAACACATAGCTCTAAGAATTTGATTGTGTATGTATCTTTTCCTAAAATTGCATTAGTTAGAGTTTGTGCAATATACCGGTGAAGAGCGAGCGTATTAAAATTTTCTATTGCCAAAAGACCAATTGCAGTGAACATGGTTTCACCACATTCATTACTAAATACATGTGTTTTTAAAAGTACATAGCTTTCTATTTCATGAGAAATGGCATTCCAAATAGGCAGTAGATCATTGCAAGTATCTGATAAATTTGTATGGATATCTACAATTTGTGGTGAGATTATTATCTTACAGAACAAAGGTTCGTAGTGGCCACAAGTTGGGTTTCTATCGTGGAATAATATTGAATATGGTGGTGTCAATGATTCTCTGTTAAAGTGAAGGTATTTTATTTTGCGGGTGACTAACCATATACAAATTGAAATGTCGAGCCATTTTGACAACCAATGGATAAAAAATCTATAACCCCATAGACCTATCTCAAAGCCATCTCTATTTTCATTTGCAGAAAGACTCATCCTACGCAAGTAAATTTCTTTCTCATATATCCTATGTAAATAAAAAATAATATCAACATGAAATTCATTTTCATACGATGATATTGTTGTTGGGTACCTATTTTTTAAACATGATCTAAAATATTCTATTGTACCCGTATGCAATTCAATCGACGTATATTGAAAATGCAACAATACTTGAATTGTTTCAAAAAGACAATCACCTACATTGTAGTTGAATGATGTACTTCGAAAGAAATGATCATATTGCAATGCAATGTCAATGTTAACAAATGATGACATATTTTGTGGTATATATGTTTCAGCATTAATTACTTCTTTGTCATTTGCATTTTTACTACTGTGAAGTCCTGTTACTACTTTGGAAACCAAAGTGGCTTCTCATGCTGTTGTTTGATATTTGCTAGTGTGTTTTTTTGTATTACTATGAATTTGTTTTCTCTTACGCAATTTGTTTTTGAGTAAATGTAAATTTTTAAACCTTGTTTCTATATGCTTTGTGATTTTACCCATTTTTTGAACGGCTTACGCAACCTCAATTTATGGCCTTGTTTTTGAAAAGGTGGGTAAATATATTGATAGAAACTAGGTATTATAATTATAACCAATGTAATGTTCTACAATTTACAAATGTGCATGTATTGTATGAAGCTAAATTAAATTGAAAAGATAATGTAAATAGTGCTACATACTATTCACAAATGTACACGTAAAAGTAATGGAAGATTCTTACAGTTTTGTTTGGATGTTATGAGGATTTGATCCCTGTGTCCAAATATATTGCATAGAACATAAACAAATGAGAATGATTAGAAAGGCACATTTTGAAGATCTATATGTAGGTCTATGCATGGGAAAAAAGAAAAATAGTGATACAAATTTATAGGGAGAACCATAAATAGACATATAGTAATTTGCGAAACTACTAACCTTTAAAACAATGCCATTCTTGTCCTGTAATCGCCAATGTAAAGGTATAGTAATTGTAAATGTTCTAATAACAGTACCTGAATATGAAAAAAAAAATAGAAATATAATATTAACCAATTAGTGCATCGGCAATTATAAATTTGCAGGAAAACAAGTAATTGTGACTACCATAAAATTCACAGTAGCTATGGTATGTAACAACTATGAAGAAAGACTAAACAAAGATACTATCATTATTTTTTTTGTAGAAATGCTTAATACTACTTGCCTATGAATAGATCAAAATATATACTGTGGAAGATGATGAGATAGATGAAATGATACTGAAATACAAATTGTATTTTACATAGCATATACTATATCAAAGAGAAAAATTATTTAACAAAAGAATCATTACAGTAAGGTTAAACCAGAGACAAAATTAATTATTGTTGTGGTTCATGCCAATCTGCACGAGTGCTACCTATTTGGCCTTCTATTTATTTATTTATTTAATATACCTCATTTGGGGCCTTCCGGCCTGGTCGTGGCCATAGAGGAAAACAATAGGATCTACGTTTTTTGTGGGAAGTGGAACATGTCAGAAAAGCCTATTGGTGGTCTAAAAAAATGTAGACAGATAGTTCTATGGTTTTTCTGCATCCAGGATAACAGAAAGGAAACCAACGACGATGCATGGGGGTCAGAGGCCCGTACTACGGCTGCAATTCTAGGGCCATCAAGGAGAGAGAAAAGCCAAAAAAACAGATACAATACTTTTGAATTTATTCCCACTCAACTCTTTTTCAAGTGTTAAATACATGCAGAAATAAACAGTAGATACAATATTTTTGAAGCCATAAAACCCAAACAAGAACATGGAGAGCGACATATTCTAAACAGCCTTTCAGACTTGTCATTTTCCTTGCATAATAATACATGCACATTATTTGAAATTCATAGGCGGTGACCATGTTGAAACCCAAGTTAAGGTTGTAAATTTAGCAGTAATTAGATAGTTGCTATGGGAATTAAATCGTCACTAGAAATGACTTTTTTACTTACTAGTGAGGATTTAATTCATTCGGCTTCCAGCTGCCAGCAAGAAGTGCCCCTACTATTCTGCTAAATTCATGTCTTTATTGGTGGATTGTAGACATTTGGCTTCTTTTATACCTTTTTCTAATTTCCGACAATAATTTGAGGTCATGGCGGCCAAGACCAATAAGTAGAGGATTTTCAACTCACCCTATGCCATATATATTGTTCAAACTTTTCATCCATTGGGTTTTGACCTTGGAATAAACTAGATCTCTTCCGTCCCAATAATCATCCGAGTGACGGCGTATGGCGGAATCCTTTCATCCCACCAATTGTTTTAGCTAATGGACCAAGAAGAATTTCATCAATCTTGTCGGGTGTTGGCTTTCTGTCGTTCAGCAACCATGAGCAAAAAGGCCTCCGCCTGCAGTCTTATTAGGCTTGATTTCTATTTCACTTTCAACATATATTTACTTTTATAAATTTCTGTGAAGTTCTGTTTTAATGCAACTCTGCATGCAGCATATGGCTTTGGCAACTCCACATTTAGGATTTTGTAACTTTTTCGCTTTTTTGTAACATGGTATCCAATTTTTTAAATCAACACAAGTACACATTTTAACTCAAAAGAACTATAGCAATGTCATGGCATAAAAATATCGTCCTATATACACCCCAATCAGCTGATTACTTGCATGGTCCTTTAAGAAAAGAATGTTCCATCATATAGCAAAATCCTTTATCAAAAATGTTTCATATGTTTGACATAAGATATATGAGGTAGATGTTGTGCATGCGATACAAGACAATTGAATAGGCTCTGAAAGAGACACAATATCACAAATATTTTGTGGTACGAATTGTCCGTGTATTATTCTTTTAGCTTCTATGCATGCTTGCGAGGGTTTAATGTAAGGGGGATAGAGAGGGGTACCAACTGTAACTAATATAGAGAACAACACAGGCACCCCGCCTATAACTTATAAGCCCATGGTTACAACCTTCAGAGGAAGGAAATGGAGAAATAGCTTCTGACCTTGGTTTGTAAGGCTCTATCGAGGGTGATGAGAAAGAACCTATTAACACAAACATGGAAGTAAATTTTCTTATAAGCCCATGGTTACAACCTTTAGAGGAAGAAAATGGAGAAATAGCTTCTGACCTTGGTTTGTAAGGCTCTATCAAGGGTGACGAGAAAGAACCTATTAACACAGACATGGAAGTAAATTTGCTTTATAAATCAGATAAAACTTATGGGAATATCAACATTAATGTCTCTGATGAATTGTGTCATATTCATAACATTGGTTCATCTAGGCATGTAGGATAAAATTTTGGGAAGCTCCTCAATGAGAAAAGTTGCAATCCTTTCAAGTATCTTATGAAAAGGGGCATCATAGAAATTTTAGGTGTTGAGGAAGAAGATGCTCAAATAGCTTGTGGGATTAAAATTTTAAGAGTGTCTGAAAAGAACTTAGACTATGGACAATTTACCCATTGTGAGTTGGATCCATCTTTTTTATTAAGTCTCAATGCAAGTCCGATACCCTTTGCAAACCGCAATCTTGCAATAAGAACACTTTTCCAATCGGAGAAATACTGAAGACAAGCAATAGGATACTATACAAAAAATTCCCATACAAGATGTTATACCTCTTCACACCAATTATTTTATTCTCAAAAAACTCTGTTTAAGACTATGTCTTCTGAGTGCCTCAGAAAGTGGAGAATCGGAGAAATACTCAAGGCAAGCAATAGAATACTATACAAAAAAATCCCGTACAAGATGTTATACCTCTTCACATCAATTATTTTATTCTCGAAAAACTCTGTTTAAGACTATGTCTTCTGAGTGCCTCAAGAAAGTGAAGCTCTATAATGGTCAGAATGCTATTGTTGCTGTGAATGTTCATTATGGATACAATCAGGAAGAATTTGGGGTTTTTAAATCATGCATCAATAGATCGTGGGCTGTTTTGAACCATGCATTTCCATACATTCACATCAGAGACAGACTGTGATGACAGTAACTCCAAAAGTTCATCCAAGCTAGACGTAAATTTTGGAAAGCTAAAGACAGCAAACCTCAGGGTAGATAAGCTTGATGATGATTGATTGGCTTATATTGCATCAGACCTATATAGTGGTGATATTTTAATTGGAAAGGTGACTCCACAGTCTTCTGATGCAAATTTCAGCCTCAAGTTGAGGCATACTGAAAAAGGGAGGGTTGATCAAGTTATAATGGCAGTTAATGATGATGGCAGAAGGTTTACAAGTCTGTGAAACAGGATGCTTCTAAATTATATTCTCGCCCACTGGGTTTCTGGAATGCTCAAGAACACTGAATTTCAGTGAGAAAGCAAATGGTAAATGAACATTGTCTCCAATTCTTAGTATGCACACCTCAATGACCTGGGGCCGCTCAGACAGTTAGAAAAGACTGCCCTTTCCTTCGCTATTAAGTTTGGGAAAAATAAACATATCAATACTAAATGCAAATCATTCAAACTGAAACTTCAAAGTAGAACACAAGGTCTTCAAACATGATATCCGGTTAGTACATACAAAAGTGATTGTAAACAATTATATTCTTATCTACTGTCTTTATACGTTTATTTTACTGTTATTGTTGACCCCGATTCATTTATGACTTTTGCTCAATGCCCCGTATTTGTAATAAATTTCGCCCAGCAAAGATCTAAACATGATAAGCATCAGAGGAGGTTGGCCATCTGATACAGATTGAATCTGCAATACAAATCTCAATTTGAATATATGCTACCCACAATAGTTCTGTGTGAAGCAGATCATGACCAGCACATAAGACTTTTCAATAAGAACAAAAATCCGTTACACATTTAAAGAAATATAATATTATTACTAAATAGAAGTCTTAAATAATTCCAGGGTAGAACTGATAAAAACTTAAACTGGTCGTAACTTTGATTTTCAAGAAAATAAGGAAACGAAGTATCTATCTAAGGAAAATGAATGTAGGATAGATCCAGGTTATCGCTGGAAAAGTCAATATATAAGAAAAGGCATACATAATTGCTTCCAGGAGACACATATCTAGGTACCTGAGACATATCTCAGAAACAGAAAAAATGTCTTCAGTAACGGAGACTAGTACAGAGACGTCTTTAATACTGACTTGAGCTGCAGTCTCTTGTTAAAAATGGGGGGAAAAAAACGATTAAAAATAGGAAAAGCGGTCCCTATCACTACAACCTAATCTTAATGACAAAACCGCATGCCCTATCCTCAATTATGTGTTTTATGATTTTACTTCATTAATTCATTCTATGTCATTTTAAATTTGTTATCTGTCTCGCATTTTTTGGAGAATGGTGTGGCAATACTTGTCCCATCTCTCATAGATGCACATATCCTGGTATCAGTGGAATATCGAAATAAATAATCCTGCAAAAGGAAGTCCTGTCAAAAGGAGTTGTAGAGACAATAAAAAGGAGCTAATGCATTCTCTACTCTGCCCTCTGAAATTTTCCAGACAACCTAGATGCTAGGTAGAATGCTTCCACCTCTAATGAACTGTCCTTTCTAAATTAAGCCTATCCCTTCCTTCTAACTCTAGTATGTCACCAACTCATGCAAGCACATCTAGTTAAGGGATCAAAAGTAGAAGACCCGGAAGTTGCAACCAAAAGTTACAAAACAAGCACCCGACGTAGATTTGTCTGACAGTCATCTCGATTAAATGAATTCCAAACACAAGTGTTCAGTAAAGAGCATCCTTTGTTGGAAATTCAAATCAGAATTTAATGTGCATCTAATATTTGACTTTCCCAGATTTAGTTCCCTGACATATCAGATTTGCATTTAATTATGACTGCTGCACATTTACTTTTTGTTGATTATTCTCCCTGATTATCTCTTGTCAGAGATTTTGTGTTGACTTGCAAGGCAAGTTTGTTGTGTAAGTTTTTATTATTAATGCATTATGTTTTATTGGGAGAAGTAGTAAGAAAGAAGAGAAAGAAGAGCAAGAAGAAGAAGGAAGAAGAAGAAAGAAGAAGGAGAAAAATCAAATTTGGGAGAAGGAGAAAAGTGCTCTGTTCCCAGCTCAAGTCTGGACTGGTTTTTGCTGATAGAATTCCTTCATTTTCTCAGCTGTTATTGTATGAATGAATGTTTTGCGTGCAGCTGTAGCTGCTGTTCATTATTGACATGTATATTTGTATTGTTCAAGCAATTTGTTTCCCAGATCTATGTTATTTGCAGCCAAGAGTTTTATGTTATTTTGTTGATATAAATTTATGTAGCTTTCCTTACATTTTCCCCTGTTTTGCATCATTTAAATCTGCTGCACTTTATTCTCTATTGATGTCCAAGGATTCTATAGATTCCGTAGACTCTGCAGTTTCCATAGATCCTCGTTTCATTTCCCTTCATCTGGTATCAAAGCTTGGCTAAATCCTTCTTCTATTTCATTTCTAGGTTTTTAGTTTTTTTCATTTGGTAGCCATTAATGGCTTCTACGTCTGGTGCATCGCTGGTTAGTGTGCAAACTCTGATTTTCACAGGAAAGAACTATGAGTATTGGTCTTTGACCATGAAAGCTTTGTTTCGGTCTCAAGACATTTGGGAAATGGTTGAAAACGGTTACCAGGAACCAGCAGACCAGGCAGCATACAATGCTCTTACACAAGCTCAAAAGGACGTCTTGAAGGAACAGAGGAAGAATGATGGGAAAGCATTGTTTTATATCCATCAAGCAATGCATGAGAGCATACTCCCAAGAGTTGCAGCAGCAAAGCAAGCCAAGGAAGCATGGGACACACTTCAGATTGCATATCAAGGTATGGACAAGGTTAAAACTGCTAAATTACAGCTCCTTAGAAGAGAATTTGAAAATTTATCAATGAGAAACTCAGATTCAGTAGAATATTTCTTTACTCATGTTGTTGGTTTGATAAATCAAATGAAGTCCCATGGAGAGGCCATAGAGGATAGGAAGGTTGTTGAAAAGGTACTTAGAAGTCTCCCTTCTAAATTTGATGTTGTAGTTGTGGCTCTAGAGGAAACCAAAGATTTGAGCCAGTTTAGTGTGGATGAACTACATGCCTCTCTTATCAATCATGAATATAGACTGAATAGATCAAATAGTTCAGTAGAAAATGCATTTTCATCTCAGATTTCTGTAAATCGTGGAAGAGGAAGGAGGAGTTTCAGTCCTAGAGGAAGAGGGAGAAGTTCTCCTAGAAGTGGACGTAGCAGTTATGCAAATGCTGGTGGTAGAGGTCAAAATCAGAATTTCAGTCACCCAAGTGGCCAAAGATTTGACAAATCACACATTCAATGTCACTATTGTAAGAAGTTTGGGCATTATGCTCATGAATGCAAGAAAAAATAGTATGACCAGCAGAAGCAAGGTCAAAATCAGTCAAGTAGCACTCCCTCAGGCAGCATGTTCATTGCATGCACGAAGATTGCTGAAGCAATCCCTACAAACTCTCCAGTTGAGTGCAATGTTGTTCAAGAAAGCCCATGTGACATATGGTATTTAGATTCGGGCTACAATAATCACATGACCGGTAATAAAGATTTGTTTTCTAGCTTTAAAAAATCAATTCAAACTGATGTTACACTTGGTAACAACAACAAAGTCACTGTTTTGGGTAAAGGTACGGTTAATATTCTAACCAAAAAGGGGGAGCCGAAATTTATGCCTGATGTATATTATGTTGCTGGTCTAAAACACAACTTGATGAGCATTGGACAACTGATACAAAAGGGATATAGAGTGTACATGGAAAATAATGAATGTGTTATTTTGGACAAGCTTCCAAGCAATATGCTTATTGCCAAGGTACAAATGACTATAAACCACATGTTTCCATTAAAAATAAGGCCAGCCATGAAAGGAAAAACAGCTCAAGTTGTTCATGAGACACATACTGTAAATTCTGGAGCAGCTTTTAAGGTAGAAGATACAAAATCAGCAGTAGCCAGAGACAGCTACGGAAATGTCCAAGACAGCTACGGAAATGTTCAAAACAGTCACAAAAAGGTTCAAAATTTCTACGGAAATTTTCAAGAAATCTATGGAAATTTCCAAGACAGCTACGGAAATGGCCAGAACAGCTCCAAAGAGGAAAATGATGTTTCTGTAGAAACTCCAGCAGCATTTCAATCAGTAGTAAAGGATGATTCTTGGCTTTGGCATTTTAGATTTGGGCATTTATATTTTGGAGCACTGAAATTACTTCATATGAAGAATATGGTAAAAGGTTTGCCATTAATTGAGAAACCGGAAAGAGTTTGTGAAGGATGTATTATGGGCAAACAACATAGAGAGTCATTTCCGGTTGGCAAGGCAAATAGAGCTATAGCTCCACTTGAGATTGTGCATTCAGATATTTGTGGGCAAATGCAAACACCGTCTATAGGAGGCTGCACTTATTTTCTTACTTTTATTGATGATTTCACAAGAAAAACGTGGGTTTATTTCTTAAAACACAAATCTGATGCATTTGCTTATTTCCAGCAGTTCAAGGCACTTGTGGAGAAGCAAAGCGGCCACTACATCAAGGTTCTAAGGATGGATAGAGGTGGTGAATTTATATCTAATGAATTTATAAATTTTTGTAGATCTCATGGCATACACAAGCAATTTACAGCCCGCTATACACCTCAGCAAAATGGTGTGGCAGAGAGGAAGAACCGAACAATTATGGAGATGGCTCGTAGCATGATGGCAGCCAAACATCTACCAAATGAATATTGGGCTGAGGCAGTGGCAACTGCTGTTTACATCATGAATAGGTGCCCAACAAAGAGCGTAAGAAACAAAGTCCCTCAAGAGGCTTGGACAAGAAGGAAACATAGTGTTTCTCATATGAAGGTATTTGGATGCATAGCATATGCGCATGTTCCAGATGAGTTGAGAAGGAAGTTAGATAATAAAGGACAAAAATGTATATTTGTTGGTTATTCAGAGGAAACAAAAGCATATAAGTTGTTTGATCCTATCAATAGGAAAGTTATAATCAGCCGTGATGTTCAGTTTGTGGAGGATGAAGCATGGGATGGAAGCATAGAGAGGACTGTCAGAATTGCAGCTGCTGTCCCAAATGATAATATGGTAGATGAAGTGTTTCCAACACCAAATATAACTCAAACAGCAGCTCCTTCCAATCCTGGGATGGTACCACAAGTTGCAGCTCAAGCTACACCTTCATTCACACCAAGGAGATCTTCAAGGCTGTTGTCCACACCAATAGGACAGCAAACTTCACAAGCATCTACACCAGCATCTACATCAATCGGCATCCTTGGAGCAACACCATCTAGCACTCCAAGTAGTTCTTCATCTCCGGATCCAACTCTAGCAAGCATGATGCCACGAAAAACAAGGAGTTTGAGTGAGTTGTATAATGTTGACACAACTAATTCATTTTCAGCTTTTGCTTTATTTTCTCATATTGATGATCCATTAACATTTGAAGAGGCTGTGAGTAGTGATATATGGGCAAAAGCCATGGATGAGGAGATTGAATCCATTGAAAAGAACCAAACATGGGAGTTGGTTGATTTTCCGGAAGGCAAAGATGTAATTAGTGTCAAATGGATTTATAAGACTAAACAAGATGCTGATGGGAAAGTGCAAAAGCATAAAGCAAGGCTAGTTGCAAGGGGCTTTACACAACAGCCCGGTATAGACTTCAATGAGACATTTGCTCCGGTTGCTCGGTTGGATACAGTTAGGACTGTTTTAGCTATTGCTGCCCACAACAAGTGGCCTGTATATCAAATGGATGTAAAGTCTACATTCTTAAATGGATATTTAGAGGAGGAAGTGTATGTGGAACAACCACAAGGCTATGAGCTACCGGGTCATGAAGACAAGGTGTATCGGTTAAAGAAGGCACTCTATGGATTGAAGCAAGCTCCAAGAGCTTGGTACAACCGCATTGACTCCTATCTCATTCAAAATGGTTTCCAAAGGAGCGGTTGTGAACCGACATTGTACATCAAGGTCAACAAGCAAGGTAACATTTTGATTGTTTGCTTGTATGTGGATGATCTAATCTTTACCGGTGATCTAAACATAGATTCTTTCAAATCAGTAATGAAGAATGAATTTGAAATGACTGATTTGGGTCTTATGAGGTATTTCTTGGGGATTGAAGTCCATCAATCCAATGATGGTATATTTATTTCTCAATCTAAATATGCAAATGAAGTTTTGAAGAGATTTAATATGGCAAGGTGCAAGGTATCCCCAACACCGGTTATGACAGGGATGAAGTTAAGCAAGGAAGATGATGGAGCATGTGTGGATTCTACATTGTTCAAGAGGCTGGTTGGAAGCCTTATGTACTTAACAGCCACAAGGCCGGATATCATGTATGGTGTAAGTCTGATTTCAAGGTTTATGGAGTCTCCAAAAGACTCACATTGGCAGGCCGGTAAGAGGATATTGAGGTATGTAAGTGGTACAAAGGATTTTGGTATTTTGTATTCCACTTCAGATGATTTCAGTCTTGTTGGGTACACTGATAGTGATTGTGGAGGCAGCATAGATGATAGGAAAAGTACTTCTGGGTATACTTTTCACTTTGGTATAGGTGTTGTGTCATGGGCATCGAAGAAACAACCCATTGTGACTCTTTCTTCAGCTGAAGCTGAGTATGTGGCAGCCACTAGTGCTGCATGTCAAGTTGTTTGGATGTGAAGGATGTTGAAAGATTTGATGCATGATCAAAAGGAAGCCACTACAATATTCTGTGATAATAGTTCAGCCATAGCATTATCTAAAAATCATGTGTTTCACAAGAGAACTAAGCATATTGATACGAGGTATCATTTTATCAGAGAGCTTGTAAGCAACAAAGAAATTTTTCTTGATTTTTGCAGGTCTGAAGATCAGTTGGCTGACATATTTACAAAAGCACTAACAAAAGAGACATTTGAGTATTTATGAAGTGGCTTAGGAGTTTGTGACTTTGCACAAGTTAGTAGCTCCAGAAAACTGTTAGGTAGCTACGGAAATGCTACAACAGTTTTTGAACAAACTTGATTCATATTTCCATGATCTGCAGCAGTTCATAATTAAGGGGGAGTGTTGGAAATTCAAATCAGAATTTAATGTGCATCTGATATTTGACTTTCCTAGATTTAGTTCCCTGACATATCTAATTTGCATTTAATCATGACTGCTGCACATTTATTTTTTGGTTGATTATTCTCCCTGATTATCTCTTGTCAGAGATTTGGTGTTGACTTGCAAGGAAAGTTTGTTGTGTAAGTTTTTATTATTACTACATTATGTTTTATTGGGAGAAGTAGTAGAAAGAAGAGCAAGAAGCAGAAGGAAAAATAAGAAAGAAGGAGAAAAGTGCTTTGTTCCAGCTCAAGTTTGGACTAGTTTTGTTGATAGAAAAACTTCATTTTCTTAGTTGTTATTGTATGAATGAATGTTTTGTTTGCAACTGTAGCTACTGTTCATTATTGGTGAATATATTTGTATTTCTCAAGCAAATTGTTGCCAAAATCTGTGTTATTTGCAGCCAAGAGTTTTATCTTATTTTGATGATATAAATTTCTGTAGCTTTCCTTACATTTTCCCATGTTTTTGCATCATTTAAATCCGCTGCACTTTATTCTCTATTGCTGTCCAAGGATTTTGTAGATTCCGTAGACTCTGCAGTTTCCATAGATCCTCGTTTCATTTCCCTTCATCCTTAAGGATCTACAATGCTCTTTCCAAATCAAACCCAGTCCATTCTTTTGGCATTCTTTTTTCTTTCTGGAGGGCACCTAGAGAATAAATATATGGCCTAAAGTAGACAATGAAGAATGAACAAAGAGGACAGAGCATTTTGTGGCTGGCCATTAATGAAAATGAAGCCTCTTCAACCTGATGTGGTTGGATGAGAAGGATTCTAAGCACCTTGTCTGTTGTTGAACCTAAACTTTAAAAGAGTCCTTGACCTTTCATATTAAATTGGAAATTAATATGAATCGATTCTACACACATCATATGATTCGTTGCAGTCGCCGCTTCTCTTGTCCTATCTACATTTAGAAGAGTGATGAAATCACTAAGTCCTTTTACAACTGTTTTAATCACTGAAAGAGACAAAATATGATTTGTAAGATGTAGAATCATGGAGGAAAAATGGTCAGTATGTTTTCTGAGATAGCAGAGATTGGGAAAACACGCTGTCCCAATATTTTCAAGGAACCCGATTGGCAGAATATTTCTGAGATTGTATAAATTTCATTTTTTTCCAAATTTTTTTTATAGAGGAGAATAATCCAATTTTATGGTTAAAGTAACTACTAAAGAGGAATTGAAGATTGTTCTTCTATCTTTTAAAAAAGACATTGCACCTTTTACAGAAAGATTAAAGGTGAAACATTCATACCCACTTAGGAAAAAAACATGGAAAAATAAGATCTAGATCTCTTGATCTAACAAGTCGTTCCCAGATGATAGAACCCACTCTTGAAGACCTAGACATAAGTTCGTGGAGAAAACCAAGGAACTTAAAGCTACAAGGATGGAAACTTAGTTGCCACTTTTGTGGACATAGATTCAAAACAAAATGAAAATTACTTCTCCAAATCTACATGCCCCGCAAGAAGAATTAATGGTACGTATCCATGGAGCTTCTGTAGTAGGTATGTTTATCTTCAATTTTTTTTAATATTGACAATGATTCTTGTTCAACTAGTGACTTCAATGACTTCAATGACTTATAGGCTATACGCAAGTCACATCTTTGATTTTCAATCTTTTGATTATAGAATTTTGCCATGAAACTGAAGGATGCATGTTCAAATCTGCAGTTCCACCGCCACCACTGCAACTCATCTTCTACAACTCCAGCTCATTAACTAGTTTTTTACTTCAGTTAATAAATTGTAGACTGAGAAATTCCTTCAATCACAGGATTAGTTCACTTTCAGTTAAGTCTCAATTCTCTCTTGTTTGCAGCTTCATTCGCTGCCAAATAAACTGTAGGAGTTAGTTAGTTTTTTGTATTTATTCTATGCATTTTCTCTTGCAATATAATGTAGAACAGAAGGAGAAGAAGACATTTTTTTTAATAAAACAAATATTTTTGTTCTCTCTCTTAGCTTTGTTATTCACTCACTTTGTGAGAAGATGCATTATTTTTTTTATTTGCACAGTATAGTGTAAGTGCTATTTTATTTATAATCTTCAATTGGTTTCAGAGCTGGTTGCAAGACTGTTCCTTTTTTGCAAAAGTTGCAGGTTAACGGTTCTCTCCAAGAATTATCAAAATGTCAAATGGTGGCAATTTCTCATTCTAGCTTCCGTTGTTTACCGGAGAGAACTATGATTACTAAAGCATAAAGATGAAGACCCTATTATTATCCCAAGATATTTGGGATTTAGTAGAAGGAAGATACACAAAACCTATAGATTAGAATGTTTTAAATGCTTTAACAGCAAATCAAAGAACACAATTGAAAGAAGACAAAAAGAAGGACAATCGATCTTTTTTTGCTATCTAATCTGCATTGGATATATCAATTTTTCCCCGTATAGCTGGTATGACAAAGTTAAAGGATGCATTGGAGGCCCCACAAACTGCATACTAAGGATATGACAAAATAAGGTTGGTAAGACCCCAAACCCTTCATAGAGATTTTGAAAGTTTAAGTATGAAGGAAGCTGAATCTATTTAAGAGTTTATTATTATGGCTCAAAGTATTGTGAACCATCTTAAAACTCAAGGGGAAAGTGTCATAGAGAAAAAAAATGTAGAAAAGATTTTGAGATCTCTTCCTCTAAAGTTTGATCCAGTGGTCATAGCCATTGAAGAAAGTAAATATCTAGTCACATTCAAAGTTGTAGAGTTGATAGGTTCTTTGTAATCTCATGAGGAGTGTATGCAATGATCTACAGTGAACCTCGTTCAAGCCTTATTGTCTACTATAATAATTGAAGAAAAATCTACAACCTCTTCTCAATCAAACAAATTTGAAGGGGAGTCTTCTACATCTAGAGGATGTGGCAGAGGAAGAGGAAGAGGAAAAAAATAGGTAGAGGAAGAAGTTCAATGGATCACAGAAGCATCCAATGTCAGTATTGTGAAAGGTATGGACACTATGCATATGAATGTAGAAAGAAAAAAATCTGATTTAAATAAGTCAAGAGCCAACTATACAAAAGAGCCTTTTGAAGAAGCAAACCACTCTACACTCTTCGCTTGCAATTTGGAAAAAGAACCTCAAAAGGACGTTTGGTTATTTGATAGCAGTTGCTCAAATCATATGACAGGTAAATTTGATCTCTTTGTCAAATTAGATGAATCTGTAAGGAGTCAAAGTAAATTTTGGTGATGATAAAGAGGTTGATGTAATGGGAAAAGGTACCCTTGCAGTAAAAATTAAGAAAGGAGAAACTACATTTATTCATGAAACTTTGCATGTGCCCAAATTACAACATAATATTTTAAGTATTGGGCAGCTTGTAGCAAAAAATTACAAGGTTGCGTTTGAAGATAACTGCTGCAAAATATTTGATAAATCAGCTAATCATTATCTTGTACCAAAGGCTTGTATGACAGAGAATCACTTATTTCCTCTCACATTAGAGTCCACTAAGATGCATGCCCTCAAGGAAACCACAAATGATTCATGGTTATGGCACCAATAGTTTGGTCATTTGCATTTTCAAGGATTAAGTTTTCTTCATAAGAAAGGCATGGTGAGAGGACTTCCTCCAATTCAGTCAAAAGAAAAAGTTTGTTCAAAGTGTGCACTTGGCAAGCAACATCGAGACATTTTTCTAGTGAACAAATCATGGAGGGCAAAATATCCTCTAGAGCTTGTGCATAGTGACATTTGTGGTGACCTGCAAGAGGAATCTTTGGGTAAGAATATTTACTTTCTGACATTTATTGATGATTTCTCACGCCACACATGGGTTTATTTTCTTAAGCAGAAATCCGAGCCATTTGAATGCTTCAAGAATTTTTAGGATATGGCAGAAAATCAAAGCTAGTATTCTCTCAAAATACTCAGAATAGATAGAGGGGGATAATTCACTTCCAATGAGTTTGCTGATTTTTGTAATACTCATGGAATTAAGAGACAACTTACGACAGCTTATACCCCACAATAGAATGGCATTGCAGAAAGAAAGAACCATACCATTATGGAGATGGCATGAAGTATGTTGCAGTTCAAAAACCTTCCTATTTGTTATTGGGGAGTTGCAGTAGCAACCAAAACTTATATTTTGAATCGAAGATCAACAAAATTGCTTCAAAATATCACTCCCAAGGAAGCCTGGAGTGGATACAAGCCCTCAGTAGCTCACTTTCGTGTATTTGGTTTCCCTGCATATGTTCATGTTCCAGAAAAGAAGTAGAAGGAGTTGGATGCAAAATCCTAAGTTTGTATCTTTGTGGGCTATTCAGATTTCATGAAAGGATACAAGTTCTATAATCTTGACGCACATAAATGGATTATTAGTCTTGATGTGGTTTTTTATGAAGGGGGAGTATGGCAATGGAAAAAAGGAGTTCAACAACTTACACCACTCATCATGGGTATAGAAGATGTTCAACAAGTTCCTCCTCTCCCGACAAGCTGAAGTAGAAGTTCAAGCCCCAGTTCACCAAGTTCACCAAGTTCCTCTTCAGGTGATAGTTCTATCCCACAATCAAGGCCAACTTCTTCACGAAAGGTACGAAGTTTAAATGAAATTTATCAAAGGATTTCTAATGTGAATCTAGTTTCAAATCTTGCTTTATTTAGTACCATCCAAGTTGAAATTTCTTTATATGAAGAAGCAGTGAAAGAACAAGTATGCATTGATGCTATGAATGAAGAGATGCATGCAATTGTTAAAAATAATACACGGAAATTAGTGCAACTTCCTAAAGATAAGTAAATGATTGGTGTCAAATGGATTTATAAGGTGAAATATCATGCTGATGGTTCTATGAATAGACACAAGGAAAGATTAGTTGTTAAGGGATTTGCACAAATGCATGGAGTAGATTATTTAAAGACTTTCGCTCGAGTTGCAAGATTTGATACAGTCAAGATTATATTGGCTATTTTTGCACAACAAAGGTGGCCAATCTATCAGATGGATGTAAAATCAGCCTTTCTTAATGGTTTTATTGGTGAGGAAGTCTATGTGGAACAACCTATTGGTTATGAAATTCCAGGAAAAGAACATATGATTTACAAGCTAAAAAGGGCTCTTTATGGGTTGAAGCAAGCACCTCGTGCTTGGTATGCAAAAATTGACAGATACTTCTTAAAAAAAGGATTCATTTGAAGTTCCTCAGAGCCAACCCTCTATATCGAGCATCTTGGTAATGATATTCTAATTATTTTCCTTTATGCTGATGATCTCATTTATATAGGTAATAACCCTTCTCTCATGGAGAAATTTCAAGCAGAAATGAAACAAGAATTTGAGATGTCATATCTAGGACTCATGCATTATTTTCTTGGAGTGGAGGTGCAACAACAATCTGAAGGTATATCCATTTCTCAAACCAAGTATGTGGCTGATCTATTGAAGAAATTTGGAATGATGTCACGCACTGTAGTTGCCACTCCTGTTGCCCTTGGTAAAATATTAACCAATGAAGATGCAAGTTCCAAAGTAGATGCCACTTTATACAGAAGTTTGTTTGGAAGCCTCATGTACCTCACTACCACAAGACATGATATTATGTATGTTGTGAGCCTCATCTCTCGGTTCATGCAAGATACACATGAGTCTCATTGGCATGCTGCAAAAAGAATTTTAAGGTATGTGAGTGGTACACACAATTTTGGCATTCATTATTCTCCCACACATAAGTTTGAGCTATGTGGTTACACGGATTCTGATTGGGTTGGTTCAATGGATGATAGAAAATCCACATTTGGTTATATTTTCTCACTTGGTTCTGGAGTTGTCTCATGGAGTAGTAAAAAGCAGGCAACCATTGCTCTCTCTTCCACAGAAGTAGAGTATATTGCAACTGCAGCAGCTAGTTGTCAAGCCATATGGATTAGACGGATTTTGGAAGATTTGCAATTGGTTCAGGAACATCCAACCACTATTTACTATGATAACAGTAGTACCATTGCAATGACAAAAATTCCTATGTTTCATGCTAGATCGAAGCACATTGAGATTCAGCATCACTTCATCAAAGACTTGGTTCAAGATGGGATAGTGGAATTACAATATTTCCCCACAATGGAGCAAGTTGCTAATATTTTTACTAAAACTCTGCCTACATCCAGTTTTGTTGCTTTGAGGAATCAGTTGGGACTCATCCCCATTTCACATGCAGGGGGAGATTGAAGGATGCATGTTCAAATCTGCAGTTCCTCTGTAGTTCCACCGCCACCACTGTAGCTCATTAACTAGTTTTTTACTTCAGTTAATAAATTGTATACTGAGCAATTCCTTCAGTCATAGGATTAGTTCACTTTTAGTTAAGTCTCAGTTCTCTCTTGTTTGCAGCTTCATTCGCTGCCTAATAAACTGTAGGAGTTAGTTTGTTTTTTGTATTTATTCTATGAATTCTCTCTTGCAGTATGACGTACAACAGAAGGAGAAGAAGACAGTTTTTTTGAATAAAACAAATATTTTTGTTCTCTCTCTTACCTTTGTTGTTTGCTCACTTTGTGAGCAAATGCATTATTTGTTTTATTTGCACAGTATAGTGTAAGTGCTATTTTTATTTATAATCTTCGGAAACCCAATTTTGAAACAAGTCTCTTCTATGTAATTGAATTAAAAAAAATTTGGCCAAAAAGTTGTAATTTTTTAAGTCTCATAGGAGGGTTTTCTGTAGGACCTAGTAAAACAGGGGATATTGTTTTTTATCACATTTTGCACTAATATGCAGCTAAAACTTGGGATAATAGTGTTAAAGGGGCTCCTTAATAAGCAACCCTTCCTGGCTGTATATTGTTGCTAAAACACTATTGGGCATCGGTTCAGAACTCAAAATGCATTGTATTTAGGCTTATCTCATACGAAGAAAGCAACCGAGGAATCAATATTATCCCTGTTCTCACTGAGCTTCTGAATTCTTGTGTACCCATTATGATTTTCTGGTAAAACTTGCCCATAAACAGAGTGTTATTCTTACTACTATTGCTTAGTTGAAGTATTTCATGTACTAAAAACTTATCGGAAATCCACAGTGGAGATCAGGATGCAGTTGTGCCATTCACTGCCACACGAACCATTGCTAATATTGTGGCGAAGCAGTCCAAGCTATTCACACTCATCCCATATGGTACTTGGTATGACAGTCACCAGGTGAATTCAAAACTTAATTTTGATTACAGAGGTGGTTTACAAAAATAGCAATCTTGAGCATACATGTTGCTCATTGATTTATCATTGAAATTGAAACAGGTGGCAGGATGGAGTCAGGCTTATGGGCATATAGTGAATGGAAAGAACCAGAATATTTTAACATTTGCAACAGTAAGGGGTGCAACGCTTTAGGTGCCATATACTTCTCCATCTCAGGTACTCACTTTATTCAGGGCTTTCATTGGAGGATTACCGTTTCCTATCAGATGACCATCAAGAATGAAGATATTCTCAAATTCAACCCTCTTCTAAAATTACTATGCTCGTCATAATTGGTTATTGTTTTTCACAGACCTCTGTCAAATAATCGGCATGTTATGATTTTTAGCAACATGCTTCAATTTATATATTTTTAGCCCGAAGGAGCTTTATTTAATTGTAGTTGCAGTATTTTACTGCATTATTCTTCATACAGGTTGCAAGATTGAATTCAAGAGAAACAAAACAAATAAAATTGTGGACCATGGGCAGCTATCGAGTACATTTAAAATTTCACCTCAAACCAAATCCCAAGAACACTTCAATGTTGGGAAGCTCTAAAGAGCACCGTACTCAAAATTAATAATGGGTAAGAAAACAAAATCCAATATAAGTTTCGCTTTGCAGTTCTTATAAAAAATCAAAATATATTTTGTAGAAGATGATGACATAGATGAAATGAAGCTGAAATGCAAACTGTATATTACATAGCATATACTATATTAAAGAGATAAAACTATATTAATGTAGATCTGGAAGATCTAAATGAGTTGCCAACTCGGATAAAAAAAGTCCCGATCATCGTCGGTGCATACTAGTGTTTGGAATTTATATGGGGCAGTAAAACAATTCCCATGAAACAACAATTTACAAATAAGATACCTAAGTTAACATATAATATAATTAAAAATAAACAGAAATGGAATGAGCATAGGAAAATCATACTTAGGTATGGCCAATAGAATCTCAGGTTACCCTTTATAAGAAACAATGTTGAGATTACTGTAGAGTGCATATTTTTTCCAGAAAGACATTGGTGACCTTACACTGAGTTTGAGGCTCCCATTTCCCGCAATAGTTTGTTAGATAGCAGCTCATTGAGTGAATAGGGTTTTGCAACTTGTACAGGATTTGGAATGGGGAAAGATCAACAGAAATCCTAGAGATGATAAGAGTTTTGCAAGGCTTACTCATGGAATAGCGTTTTTACTACAAACAAGTAACAACGCAAAATAACATAAATTACTTGAGTTATATTCAAAGGCAAATACAACAATCATAACAACAATCTACATTCTGAGGTAAACTAGAGCATTCATCTAAAATCCTAGGGAAAAAGGGGAAGGAGTTTACCAGATGAGTGGCGACCAAAACAGAACATGGAAATCGAGAGTTTTTTGTTGCCCCTGAAGGGAAATGAAATGAGGATCTATGGAAACTGCAGAGTCTACGGAATCTAAAAAATCCTCAAAACAACAATAGGAAATAAAATACAGCAGATTTAAATGATCCAGAACAGGGGAAAATGTAAGGAAATCTACAGAAATTTTATATCAGCAAAAAACATAAAACTCTTGGCTGCAAATAACACAGATCTAGGATTGAAATTGCTTGAGCAATACAAAATATATTTTTTCAATAATGAACAACAGCTACAGCTGCACACAAAACATTCATTCATACATTAACAACATGAAAATGAAGAAATTCTATCAACAAAAACTAGTCCAGACTTGAACTAGAACAGAGCACTTTTCTCTTCTCCCCAAATCTTATGTTTCTCCTTTTTTTGTCTTCTTCTTCCTTCTTTCTCTCTTCTTTCTTTTCTTTTCATACATCTCAAAATAAAACAAAATGCATTAATAATAAAATCCTACACAACAAACTTTCCTTGCAAGTCAACACAAAATCTCTGACAAGAGATAATCAGGGAGAATAATCAACCAAAAATAAATGTGCAACAGTCATGATTAAATACAAATCTGATAGCTAAATCTGGGAAAGTCAAATAGTAGTCGCACAATAAATTCTGATTTGAATTTCCAACACTCCCCCTTAATTATGAACTACTGCAGATCATGGAAATATGTATCAAGTTTGTTCAAAAACTATTGTAGCATTTCCGTAGCTAACTAATAGTTTTCCGGAGCTGCTAACTTGTGCAAAGTCACAAACTCCTAAGCCACTTCGTAAATACTCAAATGTCTCTTTTGCCAATGCTTTTGTAAATATGTCAGCTAGCTGATCTTCAGACCTGCAAAAATCAAGACAAATTTCTTTGTTGCTTACAAGCTCTCTGATAAAATGATACCTCGTATCAATATGCTTAGTTCTCTTGTGAAACACATGATTTTTAGATAATGCTATGGCTTGAACTATTATCACATAATACTATAGTGGCTTCCTTCTGATCAGGCATCAAATCTTTCAACATCCTTCGCATCCAAAAAACTTGACATGCAACACTAGTGGCTGCCACATACTCAGCTTCAGCTGAAGAAAGAGTCACAATGGGTTGTTTCTTCATGCCCATGACACAACACCTGTACCAAAGTGAAAAGTATACTGAAAAGTACTTTTCCTATCACCTATGTTGCCTCTAAAGTCACTATCATTGTACCCAACAAGACTGAAATCATCTGAAGTGGAATACAAAATACCAAAATCCTTTGTACCACTTACATACCTCAATATTCTCTTACTGGCCTGCCAATGTGAGTCTTTTGGAGACTCCATAAACCTTGAAATCAGACTTACACCATACATAATATCTGGCCTTGTGGCTATTAAGTACATAAGGCTTCCAACCAGCCTTTTGAACAATGTAGAATCCACACATGCTCCATCATCTTCCTTGCTTAACTTCATCCCTATCATAACCGGTGTTCGGGATACCTTGCACCTTGCCATATTAAATCTCTTCAAGACTTCATTTGCATATTTAGATTGAGAAGTAAATATACCATCATTGTATTGATGGACTTCAATCCCCAATAAATACCTCATAAGAACAAATTAGTCATTTCAAATTCATTCTTAATTACTGATTTGAAGGAATCTATGTTTAGATTACTGGTAAAGATTAGATCATCCACATACAAGCAAACAATCAAAATGTTACCTTGCTTGTTGACCTTGATGTACAATTTCGGTTTACAACCACTCCTTTGGAAACCTTTTTGAATGAGATAGGAGTCAATGCGGCTGTACTAAGGTCTTGGAGCTTGCTTCAATCCATAGAGTGCCTTCTTCAATCTATACACCTTGTCTTCATGACCCGGTATCTCATAGCCTTGTGGTTGTTCCACATACACTTCCTCCTCTAAATATCCATTTAAGAATGCAGACTTTACATCCATTTGATATACATGCCACTTGTTGTGGGCAGCAATAGCTAAAACAGTCCTAACTGTATCCAACCGAGCAACCGGAGTAAATGTCTCATTGAAGTCTATACCAGGCTGTTGTGTAAATCCCCTTGCAACTAGCCTTGCTTTATGCTTTTGAACTTTCCCATCAACATCTTGTTTATACTTATAAATCCATTTGACACTAATTACATCTTTGCCTTCCAGTAAATCAACCAACTCCCATGTTTGGTTATTTTCAATGGATTGAATCTCCTCATCCATGGCTTCTGCCCATATATCACTACTCACAGCCTCTTCAAATGTAAATGGATCATCAATATGAGAAAATAAAGCAAAAGCTGAAAATGAATTAGCTGTGTCAACATTATACAACTCACTCAAACTCCTTGTTTTTTTGTGGCATCATGCTTGCTAGAGTTGGATCCGGAGATGAAGAGCTACTTGGAGTTTTAGATGGTGTTGCTCCAAGGGTGCCGATTGACGTAGATGCTGGTGTAGATGCTTGTGAATTTTTTTGTCCTATTGGTGTGGACAACATCCTTGAAGATCTCCTTGCTGTGAATGAAGGTGTAGCTTGAGCTGCAACCTATGGTACCATCCTGGGATTAGAAGGAGCTGCTGTTTGAGTTATATTTCATGTGGGAAACACTTTATTTACCATATTATCATTTGGGACAGCAGCTGCAATTCTGACAGTCCTCTCTATGATTCCATCCCATGCTTCATCCTCCATAAACTGAACATCATGGCTAATTATAACTTTCCTATTGATAGGATCAAACAACTTATATGCTTTTGTTTCCTCTGAGTAACCAACAAATATACATTTTTTTATTTTATTATCTAAATTCCTTCTTAACTCATTTGGAACATGCGCATATGTTATGCATCCAAATACCTTCATATGAGAAACACTATGTTTCCTTCTTGTCCAAGCCTCTTGAGGAACTTTGTTTCTTGCACTCTTTATTGGGCACCTATTCATGATGTAAACAGCAGTTGCCACTACCTTAGGGTAATATTCATTTGGTAGATGTTTGGCTGCCATCATGCTATGAGCCATCTCCATAATTGTTCAGTTCTTCCTCTCCACCACACCATTTTGTTGAGGTGTATAGCGGGCTGTAATTTTCTTGTGTATACCATGAGATATGAAAAAATTTATAAATTCACCGCCTCTATCTGTCCTTAGAACGTTGATGTAGTGGCCACTTTACTTCTCCACAAGTGCCTCGAACTGCTGGAAATAAGCAAATGCATCAGATTTGTGTTTCAAGAAATACACCCACGTTTTTCTTGTGAAATCATCAATAAAATTAAGAAAATAAGTGCAGCCTCCTATAGACGGTGTTTGCATTTTCCCACAAATATCTGAATGCACAATCTCAAGTGGAGCTGTAGCTCTATTTGCCTTGCCAATCGGAAATGACTCTCTATGTTGTTTGCCCATAATACGTGCTCCACAAACTCTTTCCGGTTTCTCAATTAATGGCAATCCTTTTACCATATTCTTCATATGAAGTAATTTCAGTGCTCCAAAGTATAAATGCCCAAATCTGAAATACCAAAGCCAAGAATCATCCTTTACTACTAAAATTAAACGCTGCTGGAGTTTCTACAGAAACATCATTTTCCTCTTTGGAGCTGTTCTGGCCATTTCCATAGCTGTCTTGGAAATTTTCGTAGAAATTTTGAACCTTTTTGTAACTATTTTGAACATTTCCGTAGTTGTTTGTTGCTACTACTGATTTTGTATCTTCTACCTTAAAAGCTGCTCCAGAATTTATTGTATGTGTCTCATGAATAGCTTGAGTTGTTTTTCCTTTCATGGCTGGCCTTATTTTTAATGGAAACATGCGGTTTACAGTCATTTGTACCTTGGCAATAAGCATATTGCTTGGAAGCTTGTCCAAAATAACACATTCATTATTTTCCATGTACACTCTATATCCCTTTTGTATCAGTTGTCCAATGCTCTTCAAGTTGTGTTTTTAGACCAGCAACATAATATACATTAGGCATAAATTTCGGATCCCCCTTTTTGGTTATAATATTAACCATACCTTTACCCAAAACAGTGACTTTGTTGTTGTTACCAAATGTAAACATCAGTTTGAACTGATTCTTCCGAACTAGAAAACAAATCTTTATTACCTATCATGTGATTACTGCAGCCCAAATCTAAATACCATATGTCACATGGGCTTTCTTGAAAAACATTACACTCAACTTGAGAATTTTTAGGGATTACTTCAACAATATTCGTGCATGCAATGAACATACTGCCTGAGGGAGTGCTACTTGACTTATTTTGACCTTGCTTCTGCTGGTCATATTGTTTTTTCTTGCATTCGTGAGCATAATTCCCAAACTTCTTACAATAGTGACATTGAATGTGTGTTTTGTCAAATCTTTGGCCACTTGGGTGACTGAAATTCTCATTTTGACCTCTACCACCAGCATTTGCATAACTGCTGCTACGTCCATTTCTAGGAGAAATTCTCCCTCTTCCTCTAGGACTGAAACTCCTCCTTCCTCTTCCATGATTTAAAGAAATCTAAGATGAAAATATATTTTCTACTGAACTATTTGATCTATTTAGTCTATATTCATGATTGATAAGAGAGGCATGTAGTTCATCAACACTAAACTGGCTCAAATCTTTTGTTTCCTCTAGAGCCACAACTACAACATCAAATTTAGAAGGGAGACTTCTGAGTACCTTTTCAACAACCTTCATATCCTCTATGACCTCTCCATGGAAATTAATTTGATTTATCAAACCAAAAACATTACTAAAGAAATATTCTACTGAATCTGAGTTTCTCATTGATAAATTTTCAAATTCTCTTCTAAGGAGCTGCACTTTAGCAGTTTTAACCTTATGCATACCTTGATACAAAATCTGGATTGTGTCCCATGCTTCCTTGGCTTGATTTGATTTTGCAACTCTTGGGAGTATGCTCTCATGCATTTCTTGACGTATATAAAACAGTGCTTTCCCATCCTTCTTCTGTTGTTCCTTTAAGATGTCCTTCTGAGCTTATGTAAGAGCATTGTATGCTTCTTGGTCTGTTGGTTCTTGGTAACCGTTTTCAACCATTTCCCAAATGTCTTGAGACCAAAACAAAGCTTTCATGGTCAAAGACCAATACTCATAGTTCTTTCCTGTGAAAATAAGATTTTGCACACTAACCAGTGATGCACCAGACGTATAAGCCATTAATGGTTGCCATATGAAAAACTAAAAACCCAGAAATGAAATAGAAGAAGGGTTTACCCAAGCTCTGATACCAGATGAAGGGAAATGAAATGAGGATCTATGGAAACTGCAAAGTCTATGGAATGTACAGAATCCTCCAAACAACAATAGGAAATAAAACGCAACAAATTTAAATGATCCAGAACAGGGGAAAATGTAAGGAAAGCTACATAAATTTATATCAGCAAAAAACATAAAACTCTTAACTGCAAATAACACAGATCTGGGATTGAAATTGCTTCAGCAATACAAATATATTTTTTAATAATGAATAGCAGCTGCAGCTGCACACAAAACATTCATTCATACATTAACAACATGAAAAATGAAGAAGTTCTATCAACAAAAACCAGTCCAGACTTGAAATGGAACAGAGCACTTTTCTCTTCTCCCCAAATCTTATTTTTCTCCTTTTTCTGTCTTCTTCTTCCTTCTTTCTCTCTTCTTTCTTTTTCTTTTCATACATCTCCTAATAAAACAGAATGCATTAATAATAAAATCCTACACAACAAACTTGCCTTGCAAGTCAAAACAAAATCTCTGACAAGAGATAATCAGGGAGAATAATCAACCAAAAATAAATGTGCAGCAGTCATGATTAAATGCAAATCTGATAGCTAAATCTGGGAAAGTCAAATAGTAGTTTGATAATAAATTCTGATTTGAATTTCCAACAGCCCCATCCTCTTATAACTATTCCCCGCAACACGATGACTTTCCCAGACAAATTGTAATGTTCACCTACCGTCGAAATCCGTAGGACCCCACAAAAAACAAAACACACATTTAAAAAAACTCATCTTCTGGCGGACACCACGATGTACTCAAAGTTGCTGCATGCAGAGAGCCAGGTGTGCACAAAAACAACGGTCATTGTAGCCACCTATGGGAAAAATATTTTCCCTTAGAATCGAACACACAAAGACAGAAAATACTTGCGATACCTGTCAACTTGGAAGAGTTAAAAAATACTTTATAACAATATGCCATATCCACCACAATAATGAAGTGAAGGCAGGCAATGGGGGAGATAGATGAAACCAATCATCGACGAGGAATTTAAAATAGGTACCTTAACTTCCCAATAATTTAAGAAAAAATGTACACAAACATTAGGATATGTTTATTGAATGGCAGTCCGAGCTAAATTAATAGCATTAGGTTAAAACAAAACAATAGTATCCTTCGCGACGGGTACTAACAAGGAGTATAATGCCATATAAATGCATCATATTATGCCATACAAAATTTTAAATCCTGTGTTAATAATGTTCTTTGTGATTATTATTAAATAAGTGTTTTTAATTACAAAGGGTATAATTATGCATTGGAGAGATAAGGTTGGTTTTGTTTGGAAAAAAATCCCTAACTACTGTTGAAAAATTAGATTTGATATGCTACCCTCAGAGGAGATCAAGTTAGAAATGGATAACGTGGCCAATAGCCTAGATAGAGCTTTCATTTGGAGAGAGGGTTGAGTGAATTTTAAGTCTAGGAGCAAACTGAGGTGAACCAAAGTGTTGCGAAGTTCAAGCTCCACTTCTTTTCGGCTTACCTTTTCTTATTTTGTTTATTTGTACCCATGCTTTTGAAGCATTCAGAGAGGGGAATTTTTTATTTTTTCAAGACAAGGGTAAACAAAATTTTGTACTCCAACACCTATTTGATGCATTAAAAGATTGAATTCCTTCATTTGTGATAAGAATGTAACTTTGTTAATACATGTTCATTAGTATGTTTAAGTTAATATCAAAATTCCTTCGCATGTTATTAATCTTAACACCTGCATTAAATCACTTTGAAGCCTTCACATTCCATTGTAAGTGCATTATTTTTTTGTTAATTATTTTGAAAGTCGAAAAGACTGTGCATCTTCCCTTCCATTCTAGATTTATAACATGTGTATGTCTTTTATTAATTACTTGTGTGAAATTAAATAAAATGGAAAATTAATTCATATGTACAGGTCTTGAAAGGTCTAATAGTGTTTCTTGTGTAATCATAAGTCTCCAAAATAATTTTTCTATCACCTGATTTTACATTCGTTTTATGAGTTTATGTTATTTATTTCCCTCATCCCCAACCAGAGAACTAGTTTAAGTGATTGATCTAGGGAACTGGGCCTCTTTGGAGGTTATTATCAACATTGAATCACACACACCCAGAGAAGACACCTTCTTATCAGCTGAAGATAAGGATTTATTGCACTTCTTCAACTCAAGATTCTCTTCTAACTAATAATAATTCCCATATTTTTAAGAACAAAAATTAGTTTCTGGTTAGGTGTTGGTAATGATGGAGAGTGGAAATATTCTTAATTGCAAGAGATTATCAAGGAATTACCAAATGGTGTAGGCCACGAGGAATATGAAATGATTCTTGATTATTTTAAAACATAAAAATCAGCTAATGTATTTATTCGTGAAGAATAGGTGTTCTTATTTCCATTAGAAAAAAATATTTTCTTAGTTATCATTGTATTGATAAAACATCCTTTGAGTCCATCACTGAATATTTCATCCATGATGAAGAGAGGATAATTTGTGATGATCCTTCGGAATAGTTGAAATAGGAATATGTGTAAGAAATGCTGAGAGTTGTAGAAGAAATATAATATCCCCAACTTATCCTGGAACTCCTAATGCAAGCCATTAATTATATAATATTGGTAAGAATCTAGTTCTAGGTTTTCAATTGATTTAAACAATTTTAATGACGAAGTAGATTGAGGTGAAAAATATAATATATATCTTAAGAAATGGTTGATGGATGTCAGCATGATATTTTCTCTTTCATATTAGGAGGGAAATATTGTATTCATGACTCATCAAGGGAAGATAATGAGTTGTGGGAACCTCATGAAGATAATATCATATATAAGTTCCATGTCTCCATCATGAAGAGTTTTGTGATAAATCACAAATTTCCTAGTAAGTTAGATAATGTAATGGGAGTAAAACAATTGGAAAATTCAAGTGGATTAAATCATCCAAAAGTAATTGATGGTGTTGATGTAATTATTACAAAAGGTCATCCCATGGAAGAAATAATCATGAAGGATATAATAAACTAATATCACATGATCATTGATGGGCCTAATGAAAATAACGATGAGCTAAACATTACTAGAAATTAGTCATGTGGTCTTCATGATATACAAAACGAAAGATAACATACACAAATGAGTGAAGATATAGATTGTCCCTTTGAAATAGAGTTTCACTTTTGAAAGGACAACAAAATCTTCAATTTCATATTTCACTCCATGGATTGTAATTTTGTCCTCTCTAGGAGGAGAGATCTAACCCTTCATTCACCTAAAGTATATATTTCTCTTGTAACCCCAAATTTTCAAAAATAACGAGGGAAGGGTTCATACTTTGATGAACCATTTAATATGTTTATTGAGAAATTGAATTTGGTGTGTATGTAACATGTTGAAAAATATAAAATGTTCTTAAAACAAAGTGGGTTATCCCCTCTTGTACTATAGGTGATTTTATGTTTAGTGTTTCCATTTCCTATTGTGTTTGTAAATTTTCAATTTTTTTATTTCCAATTTCTTGTCATGGGTTTTTGTTTTATAATAGAAGCTTCATTGTATATATAGATATTATGACTCTATCTAAGCCCAATCTATAAGGACTTAGTTAACGTAGATTCTTGAGATTTTGGAGTTCCTACTTGTCTTATCCTCATATTTTTATCCAGAACAAGTCCCTAAGATATAGCAAGCTCTTGTGATGCAAAATTTTCATCACGAAAAATTCAAAAATATTGGCATACAACCTAGGCCGCATTTAAAAATCCCTCTCCCGGTCAATGTAAACTTGCCCTCCGAAAAAATCAGTTAGTATATTACCCTCATAATGGAAAGGATGAATGATATATCTTTATTTTTAAGTGTCTTTCATCTGTAAGGAGGTGATTCATTAATTCATTATAACCATTCATAAGGAATTGCTCTTGGAGGCTCAAAAAGGTCTATTTTCAAAAAACATCACATTAGTGGACACCCGCCAGAATTTGACTACCGAGGAAAAACATACCCAGGATTTTTTCATAGGAACTATAAAATGTATTAAAGTTATTTAGGAAATTTTATGAAATATTTGGAACCTCAAGAAAATATTCTCCAAAATAGGGCTATTTTTCAGTGGGTGATGGGGATATTTTTTCATTAAAAAGTAGCTTTTCAGGTTTCAAATATATAAGGATACTTATTAGGAGTTATAAAGAAATAAAATAATGAGGTAATGAAAGTCAAGATTATGTGATTATGTGGGAAGAAAGAATGGTGGGTAGAATGAGCGGAAAAATAGAATTTTAAATTTTTTTGTCTCCCTGAATGGTGGTGTTGAGGCTTCTAGGATCTCTCAGTAATAGGTTGAGAGGGTGTCTGGAAAGGGTTAATTTGGCCCTCCCCTTCCTCCCTTGCACCCAATCTAGAAGAATGATGAACCAACCTTGTTTGTGTCAGAGGATATAGTTAAAAAGGCTACAAATAGATATAGGCTTTCTCTTTGTGGCAGGTTTGTGGGTATTAGACCAAATGTTGATCAAGCCAGAGCCTGGGCTAGAAGAAAGTGGGTACCCATTGGCGGCATCTATGTGGTGGTAATTTTAAATCAATCTTTCTTGTTCCAGTTTGACAGGGAGGATGAATACCTCAACACTATTAATGGGGCTCCTTGGCTCTATGGGAATACTATGTTGCATCTCGTCAAATAGAGACTTGGGTTGGATATGAAAATCTTTGAACCTAAGGCTTACCCGGTTTGGGTGAAACTCCCATATTTATATTTTGAGTTATGGGAGGTGGAAGTGATGAGGGGAATAGCTAATGCCATTGGAGATATTTTGATCATCGACCCAATGACCATGGCCATATCTCAGATGGTTGCTGCGAGAATGTGCATCAATGTTGCCCCTCAGAAAAATTTGTCTTCCTCCATCTGTCTCTTCTCAGGCCATGGGGCTGTTGTTTAGGAAATCCAATATGAACAAACTCCTATTTTTTGTCTTAAGTACATGAATTTTTGTCACGGGTCTTACTCTTGCAAGGGCCTTGTTTGGGATTGGAGAATGAAGCAAAACATGAGTGCTTTAGCTTGTGCATCCATTCCATGTCCTGATCCTTTTCTCCCTTTGTACGATGTGGTGGAAAGGGTGCTTACACCTTTTGGGTCTGTTTTGGCAGTGGCTGAGTCAGATGCGGATCTTCCACTTGCCCACTTGTCCCTTTCTCCTTCCGGGGACTAGGATACTGCTTCAATGGGTTTCTACTCAAACTCTTCTGATTCAAATGAAAACATCGAGAAATATAGTGAGGCATCCATTGAAATAGGGGAGGGGGATGGGTCTTAGGATGATGAGAATGCTTCTCAGGAATTTATAGAATCATTACCTCATGATCCAATGGATAAATTTTTTGATTTGGGGGAATCATTTGAGGAAATGAGATGGGAGTTTTACGATAGGAAAATCCGGGCCCTACCATCTCAAAGTGATCCTGAGGACCCAAAATGGCCTGTGATGGATACCCAAGGGGGTAGATTGGAAGTTGTACATGAGATAAAAAAATGAGATAAATTCAAAGATTCAAATTGTTAAACCCTAGATCGATCCAGACTACCTAAAGGTTCTGGCCTTTTGGGAGGGGGATAATTATAGAGAGTACATGAAGGTGACATTTGGGGGTGGGGTGATCATGTTGATGGATGTAACTTAGTGTAATCTAGATAATTCAAGCGGATCTACTGACTTTCTGCGGACTATTTTTAGTTTTTTGTGACCCTGGTCCTTTGTGAGTTAAGTTTGTTTAACTCTTTTTTTGGTACTATTTATTTTCATTCTCCTCTTTGGTTTGGTTACACGTTGCATATTTGGTTGTTAGGCTTCTGGGTTTCGATCTTTGTTTTTACCTAATCAAATAAAAAAATAAAACAATAAAATACTTATTCAAAATATAAGGATTTAAACTTCATTTTCCAAGAGGTTTCAAGGAATTCAGAGTAGTATATTTATAGATATTGGCTTGGAGGATAAATACCATCAATCCTCATGAAGATCCACTTATAATTCTTGGAGTTCCAGGAAAATTTAGTAGCATATTCAAATGAAAATGTCGATAAAATGGAACCCTCTATATTTAAAATAGGTTTATTTTTATAAAAAGGAAGATTTTTCCTTAGTGGAATTTTTACCTTCTAGCAACCTCTCACGACCATAATTAAGAAAGGGGTTACATTTCAAAGGAAAGGAATAATAAAGTACTTAAAATGGTATAATTGTATTGCTTTGGTGTTATTAACTCAAAATTATATGGTTATCTTATGAAACATTAAATGGATCTCTTTGGGAAAAAGGGTACTCCAACAAGATATTTTTAGCAGTGCAAGGGTGAGAAAAGATTCTAAAAATGGAAAATACACACTTGGAAACCCCTGATGTCCATTTTTACCTTTAAAAAAATTCAAAAGTTACCTTATTTACACAATAATGTTTCACCATAGGAGGAAAATAATATGTGTCACTTAATCAAAAACGTGAGGGGTTAGTCAAACTCTTCCTCTAACCTAACCCCATCTAACCCCTTACTCATAACATAAGACCCTTCACACAATTTGGAGACCTTATTGTTCCTTTCTCCCTTTGGAAAAGGGACATGTGGGATATTATAGTGTGACACCACATGAGAGCTCCTCCTCTATCACATAAGTTCGACCACTTGACGGTAATACAATTGTTTTAAACCTTACAAACTCAAATAATCCCCCCCTGTCATGATGAGGATACGGATGGTGAAGTTTTTTAGGAGATAATGTCCCATTTTCCCTTTATCATATTTTTTATGATAAAAAGCATAGTGTGTGATTTTAATTGGCTTAGTTTGATCTGGGTTAGGTTTAAGGTGAGTAAATTTTAATTTGAAAGCATCACAATGGGGTTGGAGCATGTTGGAATAAAAAAGTGAGTGTAAAATAAAAAAATTTATCCATTTTCCTCCATATTTATATTTATTTTCACCACCATTGGTTTATGTTTTTTTTATACCATTCAAGAAAAATTAGTTATCCACAATGTGTAAAACACTCATTATTTGTTGTTTGCAAACCCCACCTCCGATGTCTCTGAAAATTGTACTATGGCTTCCCCATGAGAAAAAAAATTAAGAAAATTGTTTAGATGCCCTAATTTATTCCATAATTCAGTTTTTACAGTTTCCCAAAGTTTCAAGCCATTAAAAATGTCTCCTTGGATCTATGAAGTTGAAAATTTCCTAAAACTTAGAGCATGTGATTTACCAAAAAACACCTTTCTTTTGAATTTTTTTTTCCCAATGAAATTGAGTGTTCTTAAAGATATATATCAATATATTGTTTTAAATTATTCCATATTTGAATATTAAGATAAAAACCCTCAAGTGTAGTTTTTTTTCATGAAGATCCAGATGATAGAAACCCCAAAAAATTTTAGCAAAGCATCTCGGTGTGAGACAATTCTTGGAAACTATTTTCACTCCGATCCAAAACTCTATGGAAAATTTATATACATTTTTAAGTTCCTATTTAGGAAAATTAATTAGAATATTATTTTTTTAATAAATAATATATTCCCTTCAATCAGCTCATTTCCCTAAGAAGAAAAAGACTTAAAAGTGATAATTTGACAAAAATCCAAAAGCTAGTCACCCTGTAAGAGCTTACTAAAACTATTAAGTGTCGAAAAAATTATCAAGATAATCATGGTTATTCATCATATTAATGTCTCACTAATCCTAATATGCATGGAGGATAAATTCATGCTTGCAAATGGTGGGCATGGTCATAATGTCTCAAGTAGAAAATGAGCCCTCTCGGTCCCCAATTTTGGTCACAACCCTGCATTTTTATCTTGGTATCTTTCTCACTCTATCATATGGGTTTATCAATGGTTATAATAATATTCCATCCAATATTCCACCTTCATTCATCTCATGGTTGGAATTTTCTTCTCCTCGTATCATTATTTTCCCCATTTCCCAAGGGTTGGGATCATTATGTTAAATTGTTCGGGTAGTTGTCTCAAGTTGCACAAACAACTTGGTAGTTTGGTGGCATTCCACTATTTCAAATGTTCAAAGTATTGTTCAAGAGAGGGAATAAATTATTCATTGTCTTATGTGGTCAATTTCATTACCTCTCTTTTTAATGAGTCGAAATGTGCTATAAAAGGTGCATCATTCTAGGGAGGTCTCGAAGGTTAAAGATTTCAAAGGATCAATCTTCATGGATAGAGAATCATAGTTGAGGGTCATCATATATCTATATTTATTATTTTTCATAATTGTAGGTCATATCCATCAATTTTGGAGGAAATTTCATCCAAGATAGGGAGCATCCTCTCTCCCCTTGCTTCATTTTTCCTCCTCTTCTCCCCTTTTATTCCTTCAATCTTTATGATCATAGTATTTTGTCTTTTTCAATTAAGTGAATCTTTAATTTTACTTTGTAAAATTCCCTTTTGATTTATTAAAAGGGTACATATTTCTTCCAATAAATATTAAAATTCACAAATGGAATAATAACTTGAAAGTTCATGTGGGGGATATATGAGATGATAGTTTGCAATGCTATAAAGTGGAAAGAGTTCTCCGTTTCAAGATAGTTTTTCAAGTATTAGATTTTTTTAATAATTGTTTATTTTTATATTTTGTTGATTTTTCTGTCACCACTACATTTCTTCCACTTTTTTATTATGCTTTTTTTTATTCCCTCTCTTTTTCCTAGTTTTGCAAGCATAGTGATCTTGAACAACCAAGAAAAGACTTTGTACTTTTAAGGAAAATATTAATGGAATTTTTTATCTTTATTTGTTGATCTAATTATTTTTTTAATAAGTTATATTATTCTAATTGAATATATACCTACTCTTGTTATTGTTGGTGATAATATGATAATTCCTACTCACTACATTAACCCCATCTCTTTATTTCTCCAACTTGAATTTACATCCCTTCATTGTAATTTCCACCCTTGTACTCTTATAAACACTTTTCCAATAGTTCAGTGGAGTGTTTCTTTTTTATCCTTGACGTATTGGACTCCCCATAGATTTACGTAGTTTACATTAATTAATGGGAGCATACACATAGCCAAGAAGGAGGGGCTTAGCCCTATGAGTTTTGGTGGAGATAAATAATTTGCAACATGAAAAATTATTTCACAAAGACATAAAGCATAAAATATAAATCACACTATGTCATACTTACATAGTACAACCACCACTACTATTACATAACCCTTGTGGGTAACTAATTTCTTTAATATTCCATTTCAACATACTACTAGAGTATCTAGTGGATACTCTACAACATAGACTGCTGCTAGAAAAAAAAACACATTGATGAATGACACAAAATGGGTTGTAAGTTAGTGTGCCACCCATGTCATCCACATTAATAGGAACTATATTTGGATCTACCTCATATACTGATGGTTGACGTGAACATATACAAATTGATGTTAATATGATCCAAAACACAATAAATTTAAGAATAACATTTACAATGCTACTCTATACACTTATAAATCTCATGCATCCTATAAGATATGGATACTCCACGTCAATCGAATGCTAAAAAATAATCCAACACCATTGTAATAAATTTATGTTAATGCATAAAACATGATCTCATTATATCCCCTACATGGTAACTAACGACTCTCATATACATGGGACCCTATAAAAAAAACCACGTACTTTACCTCATCTATAACTATATATCACTTGGGGATATCGCCTATACGCATTTCCTTACTAGTTGAAATAACAATATATGATACATGTGTTCTAGTGTAATCATCATCTCTCTAGTAGGAATCCAAATATTACTTGTATCTCTATACCATCTCTCACAATTTACGGTGATAAAATTCATATTATGGGGTACCCCACCCAATCTAAGAATATCCAGAATCCTACCACAATCCAATACATATTAGTCATCCTCCACTTCCTCCAGTCCCAACACCGTGGTCAAATGGATGCCTACATGAAATTCATGTGAATGCACATTCTACTGTATAGTATAAATAAGTAACAAATTGAAATTTTTGTTCACCATATAAGAAACAATCCATCAATAACCAAAATAATAAAAAATTAAGTATCAGGATAAAATCATCTGAAAATCCTAGAAACTAGAGGAAAGTACTTAGAAAGTAATTACCATAAATAGAAAGTACCATCTATGGGATAAAATTGTCCCCACTGGATTCATCTTGGAAAAAATCTCCCAAATTCTCAAAACTTCATAAATCACTGAAAAATGATGAAAAACCCTATACTATTTTAGTATACCAGTAAATAGTAATATTTACCAACTATTTTGTAGCATGTGTCTATTTTACCTCTAAAACCTTCTCAAATCTAGTTAAAATTACCTCTCACATATGAATCGTGATTGCAGCCATGAGATTAGATAAAGATCACCTAAATTAAAAATAAAATTACTATTCACTTTTTCCTACTTACTATTTATAGAAAAAATTTATTTCCACCACAATTTATAAAGTTGGTAGAGTTCATTGTGCCACAACCAATACACTAATATTATTTAGTCCATATCGTAGTCCTTATTCATCCTATTTCAACATCATCAATGTCATTAGAAATGTATTTTCATTGTTACCACATTGCGCATTCAATAGTACACCTATCAAGGATTATTTACATGCTCCACTTTTGTTTAATTTATCACCAATTATACTATTATATCCTGATCTAAATCATCTACATGAAATCTATGTATTTTATTTTAGCTCATGGTTCAATGACTATATTCTAAACTATTCACCAAAGGGTGGTAAAAAAAATTTGTTATCCTATTACCCCTCCTATAGAATATTGAGAAAACTTCCAATGCTACACAATCATATTTCACACTACCGCTTTATTTATAACAACTAATAGAGAAAAATTCAAATCTTATAAATTTATCACTCAACATCATAATTTTGAATCTATTTCAAGAAAAAAACCATCTCTAAACCTTTAAATTTACCTTGAAATTACATGAATTAGGGAAATTGAATTTTATAAAGTGATTTCAAATCAATCAAATTAAATCAAATCTTATTGTTCAATTAATGTATGATATTTATAGTTTTATATCAACATTCCTCCTTAATGACCTAACTTGGGAGCTTGTCAAAAGCACATGTTATTAAGAAATTTTCTCTTTGATGAATTTTACACCATTAAATCTTAAAGTTAGGGTAATTAGATGTCATTGAATACTATTATCCACTTTAAAGGGGTTTTTTTTTACTAGTATGAAAATAAAAATTGGTTCATCTCCGTGTGCAATGATGGAACCTCTTTTTAAGATATGTCAAAGTGGAGAGATAAGTTGATCACTCTTCATATACTACTCCTATAGTGTACAGAAACTCAAATCCATAGAATATTCACATCAATTTGGGAATTTATCACTCCCTATATCTTCTTACATTTCCATGTTTCAGAATATTTTATATCTCCATACATTGTTTTTATCCAATAACTTTAGTGACAATTTACAATCCGATCATGGATCAAAATGATGATATGTGGTTCACCAAGTGACGGTTTTTACTAGCGGCATGCCTCGGCTATAACTTCTTCAACCCTCCATAGGTATGATGTTTATATATACTTTATATAATTTAATTTAATCTAAATTGCATAAAGGGGGAAATGTAGACACAAAATAATGCACTTATTACTATTATTGTATGATTCAAGCATGTTAATATACGCATGATTATTGAGTGATAAGATTTGATACGTGTGACACCTTAGTCCTTTTATTTGTTTTGATTTTTTTTACTATGATATTATCTTATATTTTCTTTATTTTTATGATTTCTAGTTGCGTCACAAATAAAAATTCAAAGTTTTTTTCCTTTTAAAGTATTATTTTTCTTAGAGATCATCATTTTAACTAAAAACATAAAAAAAATTATAAGAAAATTGCTATACAAAATTAGTTAAATCTCAATTTTTGACAAAAAAGTGACTATTTTTTGAATTTTTTTCTTTGTTCCATATTTTGAGAGGACAAATTTCTCCTTAGGTTGGTCATTTTAAAGTTGTGAATGTCAAAAAATGATTTTTGAAAAACTTACATACATTTTTGGCTAACATCATATACTGTTAGCCGACCGCATATACTATTAGTCAAACAATGCTACCTACCGACACCATTATAAAACTATTCAAAACCCATTTTCTTCAAATTCTCCATCATTTTGAAATTCATTTTCGCTAATTCACTAAGGAATCTATAGAAATTTTTTGTTCGAGGGGTCTTAAAATTAACCCTGACTCTACTCTTGTAGACAAGGCTTAAATATTGAGGAGAGAGATTATGGGAACTATTTACCTTCCTCTTGTTTCCATGGAGACCCAAAATATTGTGGATAAGAATAATTATGAAATTATCATATCATTTCATACTAACCAAAATTTCAATACAAACACCAGTGATAATTGATAAACTATCAACAAAAATAAGAAAGGGAAAATGTTAACGATTTCATTAAGATGTATTCAAGATCCTATGAGAAGGTGTCTCAGGGATAGGTGGTGGTTTGTTTACTTTTATTTTTTTATGTTGTTTGTTTGGATGTACTTTTTTTGACCTTCTTTTCCACTGGTAGAGGCAACCCTTTGTGATCCTCATTTTTATATTTTTGTCTCCATTGGTACTTATTGTAATGGGGTTGAATCCCCTCAACCCACTTTTACCATTAATCATAACAAATTAAATTTCTGGGATATGCATATTCCTAATTTTTTTCTGTTTATGTTTTCTTTTTATGTAGAAAAAAAAAAAAATTACGAAATCGCGGTTATAGATATATTATAGAACTCAAACTTAGTGTATCACAATTCATAATTTTCAAAATATTTTGAGGAATTTATTTTTTTAAAATACATTAAATTATATGTCACTAAAATACTGGTTGTTTACAGATACATTATATAATGTATCATAATATTATTTACAAAATTTGGATACAAAATATAGACTATTAGGGGTTTCTCTTGTAGTGCAGAAAATTCCTTTCTCTTGTCCATTTGGCTTCTGATTTTCACATATAAATAAAACATGTTAAAAGTAGAAGCTCATGGTGGAATAATTCAAACCCAAGCCACTTGGTTGTAATGACCCATCATATTGTGATTCTAATTTTGAATCTAAGAAAACTGTTAATATAGATTCTAAAAAGAAGGAAGTTCTTACTCCTCCTCAGATGGATACATTGTAGTAATATTATAATAATGATGTTGATTTGATTTTTGTAGAAAAGGGAATAGTTTCCCTTCCTCTTGCTTCATTAGGGATCCATAATTCCAAGGAGCAGTTTGAATTTAGTATTCCAATCCATAATATTGAAAATGAAAAACCAAAATACTTAAAAGGATTGCATGGTTTTGAATAGGAGAAATAAAGGGACTATATCACCCCCTAAGATGCACTTAACATCCAATGGGAAGGGATCACAAATATGAGATAGATGCTGGTTTTGTTTTAATGCTCTTAGTTTTGTCTCAATGTTGTGTTTTGTTTCTCCATGCCACTAGTAGAGGCTACTTATTTTATTCCTCATTGTCATATTTTTCTCTCCACTTATTATACAAATTACGGTACCCTTAACCCTCCTTTAACTATAATAAAAAATAAAATATTATCTATAGAATTTAAAATATCTACATTATATGCAGAATTTACTTTAGGTATCATCAAAATAATATAAATTACATCTATTGTGGATAATTCGGTAGATTAAATAAATCCAACATTTGGTAATCTAAACAATTAAAATGTATTAATAGTATTGTGAATAATTTAAACTAATATAACTAATTTGGAGTAAAATAAAATGGAAAATGATGAACTAATGGAGTCAAGAAACATATATTCTTAAATGGAATTTTACACATGTTGGGGTGGTGGTGGGTATTATGTACATGACTATGTTTACTTTCTCTTAAAACCTTTAATTCGACTTCCTTTTAAACATCAATAAGAGTTTTTTAATCTTTTGATTTTATTTGAGGAATTCAATAAAAATATTGTATATCTTATATACGACAAGTTTCTATCCTATTTATCTTATTTTATAAATATTTTTAAATTCATTACAGATTAATGTAGTTATATTAATACTATTTATCAATATTCAATAAAAAATTACCACAAATTATATTTTTATTTTATTTGAGCAATTCAATAAAAATATTTATATCTTATTTGTGACAAGTTTTTATCCTATTTATCTTATTTTATAAATATTTTTAAATTTATTACAAATTAATATAAATATATTAATACTATTTATCAATCTTCAATAAAATATTACCACAAAATAATCAACTAATAGTTATCGTAAGACAAAATATAGAGTGAATGCATTTATATATATCTCTTACTGGTTTCCACATCAATGTATATACAATATATATACTAGTTCTAACATATCCAAATTAAAAAGATTTGAAATGATATGAATCATTATTGAGAAAATCAATTTACTTAAAAATAAATAGATTGAACATGCAAAAATAAATTTGTCATAAATGTATACTCTACATAATAATAATAATAAACACAATTAATGTATATGAATAATATCTATTTGCAAAGAATTTATTTTCTCTCATTAAATTACTTGTTGTGTTGTGTATTGGATAATAGTCTTGTCATCCATAAAAATACAGGAGCAATTTGTGAGAGTTTTATCCAAATAATATCATGCCTATATCATCTGTCTATATTTTAAATCATTCATAACATGCTTTTAATTTCTATCTAATATTCTCATTGCTTTCCATTCCTCTAAATTTGTGGGAGCGGTTATATATCTTAAGAGTAGAAAAACATAATTGAAAATAATCCAAACAATTAAAACCCCAAATTTTTTTTTATTTTGTTCAATTTCTTAGGAAGCATAAAGATGTAATACCTACTAACTAAATACCATAGATAAAAAAAATTCTGGATAATTAATTTCTTTACTGTTAGATGTTTTCGTAGAGTTCTTTTCCGAGTTCATTATAGTCCATTCAAAATCCAATCCTCAAAAAAAGTATGAAGTAAGCTTATCCATAATATGAGTTAGCTCTAACACACAACTCTTCTATGTATCATATGACATAATATAATTTCACTCGTTTACTAATTGGGTTGATAAGTTTGACATGATTTTATGAAAAACCTACATAATATATTGGAGGTTACGTTTTCACAATTGAGAGTGGTTTCAATTATTTCCAAACCAATTTCACATAGATGACATTCACACTCCTTAAAACTTAAGCTAATATTAAGACTTCTTATATTACCGTTGGAGATTCCTCCACATTTATACATGGATATTGGTTCATTTACAAAATTAAGGGATTATCCTAATATTGAGATTGTCACAATTATATTGGATACTATACCACGAATAATATGGAGAGTATCTATATTTTATCCATTTCTACTATATAATAATGGTGTGTTCATGGTTGTGGTGTTGATAGTGCGATTATGAGTATAATAGCGTTTCTTAGCTCCTATATGGTATTATGGCTTCTCAGTAGCTATTACAAAGTTAAATTTCTAGTTTTTAAAATATTTTTCTACGTGGGATACTATTGAAATATAAGTATTTTGTTTATGATTGAACCATGCGACTTGTGTATTTCCTCGAGTGATATTGACATATTTCCTCGTTATCTCATATTTTACTTAATATAGTTATGTGTAGAAAAGTGCTTCAGGAAAATTAGGATCTAAAAATCCACCTCTTAATTTACTGTTAAGGCTTAAAGCTCTTTCATATGTGTTGGAAAAATATTGTGCCAATGCAAAAAACACAAGGAAAAACACAACAAAAATAATGTAAAACACAAAAAATATATATACTAGATTTGATTCAAAAGACTTCATAAAATCTCAGAGTTGTGGCTCTGTATATTTTATTTATTGTCTATTACACTATGCTTTGTGCCACTACACGTATTTCTATTGTTTTCTTCAAGCTACTGCTATATATTACCTCCTCTTCTTTCTTTACATCCTCTAGATTTAAAATACCACATATATAATCATGAGTCGTCCAAAGTGTGTTTACCTATGACATTGACCCAAAAAAAATATTCATTTTGGTGAATTCCATGAATTTTACTTGCCCTCGACCCACATGGACTGATGCCTTTGTATTTGTGGATTTTCCTGTTATAAATTGCAAGCATTGAGAGGGGGTGGATAAGAGAAAATAAAAAAATTAAATCACTTCGAAATAAAGTTAATTGATTAGGAGAAAGAGTTGTAACATGAACATATGATCAACCACATGAAATAAAACAATAAAGTTCACAACACAAAATTTACAGTGTGAAACTAATAAAGGTTGAAAACTCGCATTGAAACTAAGACTTTATTAGCAATACCAATTCCAAATATTACAATATCCTTGGTTTTGTTGATCACCCTTTCAACCTATTAAGAACTCACTTCATAATCTCCAAGAACCTAATTGAAGAAATCTAAGCACTCTCTAAGCTAGTTTAACAAGATGCAACTTACAAGGAGTACCCACATCTACGATCCAAGCACCAACTTAGAAATATATTAAAAAAATTGATTATATAGATCTTATATTGCTTTTACAATGGATTATGATCACTTTTCTATTTCTCTCATTACTCACTCTTCAAGCTCAAATATCCAAAAATATTCCCATCTCTCTCTCAATCCTTCAAGCATTCATCTGATATGATTTTATGTTTATGATCCTCTTCTTCAATAAGCAGATCATGATGTGGAAAATATTGTCTCCTTACCATGCAAAAACCTTCTACTCGTCTGCACCCTTTCTCTCTCATTCTTCAAGTCTAATCATGCATCTAATTTTTTTCTTAAATAGACAAGTATTTCTTCTACTACTTGGCCCGTGATTTTTCTTTTTTAATTTATTTTATTGTTCTTAGCATTATTGGTATATGTACAACATGTTTCAAAATAATTTCTGAAAATTATTTATCACTCTTCCATGATTTTATCAGTGTACTAGTAGAGGCATTTCAATATTCCCTTTCTCACATTTAATTATTCCAAAAATTATGGATTTTTCTATTCCATGAAAATGAGGATAAAACAACCTCTCCAGAAATTCAAAAAACACCAAATTTTGACACTTGGAGAGAAATTTATTGCAATGCGGGTTCCTGAACCCCAAATACTTCAAATGTATTTTTTTCATGCTTTACTTTGTGGGATTTTAAAACTAGCCTGCCTACGGGTTTCTAACCCCTAACTACTTCACAATAACGATCCATCGGTTTCCCGCATTAGTTAACATTGTTTCCTTCGCTTTGTATGTTATAGAACTAGTTTACTTCCGACTTGGGAACCTCCATTACTTATTAGTTGAGGCACATTGTAACTCCACTTTACTCCTCAAATTTTCTTTATTTTTAGGGTTTCTGAAGTTAATCTACTTCTTTTTCTGGGGCCTCTATTACTCATTGTTGACACATGTCAAAAAACCAAGTTACTCACAACTTCTTCTTGGTTGGTTTAGAGGGAACCTTTTATTTGCTTGGGTTTATATAGTGTCATTAATTTTAAGTTTCCCTCGATTAATTTTTCTTTGTTACTCTACTTCCTTAAATTATGATTTTTTATTTTTTTGAGCTCCATTACTTCACAGTTGTAACACACTGAATTCTTGTATAACACCTTTTCTCTTCCCTTCTCTACTGGTTTGTACAACTTCTTTACTCTCCTTCATTTATTCATAGTATTAGTACATTAGAAACCTGCAATGCACTGGAAAACTCAAATTACTTCATTTCTAACTTTTAGGAGTGATTTACTTCATCACTTAATAGTCTTGGCACATCAAAACTCTGTAATACAGTAGAAATTCAATATACTTAAATTTCTGCAATTTTTTCTAAGTGCTTGAATTTTTGCTTTCTCCAAAAAATATATGTGAGTACTTAGAACATAATAATACGAATTTAATACCTGTAACACCTCATATACATAATTAACATATTTTTTACCATGTTTGCATACTACCTTGGGAGGACTCACCACACACCTTGTTTGCTTGAGAATACTATGGCTTAGCTTCACTCTACCAATCTCACCTTTTTCCATCAAATGACACTTCACCAATCTCTTTTTTTTAATCAATGACAAAACCATTGACCAGGGTTCTACAAACTCCCCATTTTTCATTGATCACAACATACATAGAGACATAAAAATGTTGCTTGCAAAAACACTTTCAAAATATTTTTTGACTACATTGTCTCCCACTTTGACATCTATAAAAAAGGGCTGCTTATTAAATATGATGATGAATCTACAAAAAAAACTTAATAAAAACATGATCTTAACTCAAGAACATCCCCCTTAGATGTTTTTTCTCTTTTGAGTAATGAAATTTACTCAGATGTAAAAAATCAACAACAAATATGATCCATTCTACTTAAGATGATCTTCAACAGAGCTCCCCTTGATTTTATACACTCCATTATGGTCTTCAATCTTGTCACACAACTCTTTTCAACGTCAAATTCATGCACATAAAATAAAAACTATCTTCTTATAGGATTTCAAACAAAGATAGTAACATGATTTAGTAAATGAGGTACCCCACAAATGAGTATCTATTTACCTTTTGTAGGAGCTGATATTCCATGAGTAATATCCCTTGAGTTGTCTCATCACTCTAAGTTTATGGTGGGATCAGGGATGACACCAAATTCATTTCTCATATGCTCAAATGTTGCTTTAGGAAGTGGTTTGGTCATTATACCAACAATCTCTTCTTTTAGGCTTACACATTCTATGTTGATGTACTTATCATTGACATGTTCCCTCAGGAAGTGATACTTTATTGGGATATGTTTGGTATTTGAGTGGAACATGTGGTTCTTGGAGACACTGATAGCACTATTACTATTACAAAGTAAAGGAATTGAGCCATCAAACTTTACCTTGTAGTCCTCTTATGTCTGTCTCATCCAAATAACTTGAGTCCAACACATGGAAAATACTATATAATATGCCTCACATGTTGATAGTGATGCTGAAGATTAATTCTTTCTTTACCAGGATACTAGAAAAATCCCGACAATAATATACTACCACTTGTATTCTTCCTATCACCAATTTATTTTACCCAATCAGCATCAATGTAATATTTTATGTTTAAATCATTACTTTTGGGGTACCAAATTCCATATTCAAGTGTTCTGATGAGATATCTTAGAATACTTCTGACTAACTTGAAATGTGTTTCCCTTGGATCTTCTTGAAATATCCCAACTAGACCAACAAACTGCATAATATTAGGTCTTGATGCAGTGAAGTAGAGGGGGTTTCCTCTGATAGATATATATAAGGTTTTGTATATCTTTGGTAAGTTTTTCTCTTTTCTCAGCTTGCAACCCACCTCAATTGGTGTTACTATATATCTGCATTATTCCATCCTAAACCTTTTAAGAATTTATTTGATGTATTTTATTTGATATATAAAGAGTCCTTAATCTGATTAACTGATTTGTAAAGAAATTTTTAATTTTTCTGTCATCACATAAGGAAATTCATGAGTAATATTTTCATGATCCCCTCCCAATATGATGTTATCCATATATGCAATAAAAATCAACAAATGATAGCCTTATTCTTTGATGTATAAATTATTATCAACCACTCCTTTTCTAAAACATTTCTAAATGAGATATGTATGCAGTTTGTTGTAAAAATATCTAGGGGATTGTTTGAGTCGATGAAATACCTTTTTCATCTTTATCTTCAGTTAGAGGTAATCCATCTAGTTGCTTGATATATAATTCCTCACTTAGATGACCATTCAGGAAATCATACTTGAAATCCATTTGGAAAACTGTAATTTTATTTTAATAATCATACACGAAAAAAAATATTATTTCTTGCATCATTTCCACTAGTGCAAATGTTTCATCCAATTAAATTCCCTCCATTTTCGGATAACCTTTACATAAAATTCTTACCTTGTTTCTTATAAATTCACCTTTCTCATTCAATTTATTCTAAACATTGATTTTTTACCTATCACATCACATTCTTATCTTTGGGCCTTGGTAAAATCTCTCAGGTTTCATTCTTTTCAATTTGGTCAATATCTTCATTCATGGAATCCACTCAATGCTAGTCATTTCTAGCTTATACCACATTATTGGGTTGTATCATAGATAATATTGTTATGTATTCATTGTTTTGATGATCTCTTAACTTCCTTATTTTGAGAATACATATTTTTTTGATTCCAATGATATGATTTTATTGATGATCCTTATTAAATTATCTTTAAGGTGTCTTGTTGTATTTTCTTTATTCCACTTCTTAATAATCTTCTTGATCTTCATGGTTGTATTTAGGTCGTGTGCTATACTTTGAAGCATAATTTTCATCAACCTTGACATTTTTTATCTTAAAAACCTTTTATACCCTCTTATTGTATCATCTATAGGAAGTAATAACTATTTAATATCCAAGAACTATGCCTTAATCACACTTAGATTAAAATTTTCCTAATTTATCTTCATCCCTATTGATATAACATTTTGTTTGAAATAATCTTATGTGTTTCACATTGGCTAGCCTTCCTTTCAAAATTTCATAATGTGTCTTATTGTTTGTCACTCTCAATTGATATCTATTTATAATGTAGAAAGTTTTACAGAATTCTTCAGTACAATAGACATCAAAAAGTCTAGATTCATTTAACATAGTTCTTTCCATTTATTGCATAGTCCTATTATTTCTATCAACAACCCCATTTTGTTGAGGTGTCCTGACGGATGAGAATTGTCTTAGAATTGCATATTCTTATTCTTAAAACTCATTGAAAAAAAATTATCCACCTCTTTGTAATCTCAAACATTTTATTTTTGTGTTCTTCCCATTCTCAATGAATGCTTTGAAGGATTTGAATCCATCCAAAGCTTTGGATTTTTGTTTTAAAGAAGCTACCCATCTCATCCTAGTGAAATTATCTATTAGAAGCATGAAATAAACATATCCTTGTATAATTTTCATTCTGATAGACCCACAAAGATCTGTATGAATCAGATCCAAATATCTAGTTGTGTAATACTCCTTGGAATTTAATGATCTTCTTATTGGTTTAACGTATAAACAAGCTTTGCAAAAAATATTTAGTAGTTTCAAATTTTTTTGCATGTGTCTAACACCATATTTATCATTTAATTTCAAAATATTTTCAGTTATTATTAGTCCCAATCTCATGTGCCACAACCAACTGTCATCAAGTTTACTTGTAAAGAATTTATCTTTGTTTATTTCCTTGAGTACATACATGTTATTCTTAGTACTTTTGGATTTTTCTACTTTCTTTAATGACTTATCATTAATAATTTCACACCCTTGGAAATGAAATATAATATTATAACCCTTCTTACACATTTGACTAACACTTAATAAATTATTTTTGAGACCTTCAACATATAGGAAATATTTAGTTATTGTTTTGTCATTATCAACAGTTAGAGTTCCTTATCCATTAATGTTTGCTAAATTATTGTCAAAAAAACTAACATCTCCTGATGAGTTGTTTAATAAATAAAAAAAATTTATTTTTTCACTTAACATATGACTAGAGCAACCACTAAAGAAATACCAAATATTTTCTTTATCTTGTATGTGAAAAGTAGTTTGTACAATCAAAACAATTTATTTCCATTTGTTGTACTCTTTCTTCACAACCTAAATCCATTTTTTTGGTTTAGGTTGTATTCTTTCTTCACAACCTACATCCATTTTTTCGGTTTAGGAGGTTACTAGTTACACATCATAGTTATGTGACCATCTTTTTCGCATTTCCAGAAAACAATGTTATGATTCACTCTAGTGTTTTGTCAACTATAATTTCTTCCATATTCCCTATCATATCTTCTAAATTTAGCATCTTTGTGTCCAAACATGTTACATAAAAAACAATAACCATAGAAATAGTGTGAGTACCTCATAGCATAACTGATGCTAGAAGCATTTGTCTTCCTCTTTGGATTTTTGGTGGCTTCTTTGTTTGTGGCATAAGAGATGTTTGGTGTAAACTTTTCCTCCTCCTTTTCCAGTTCAACTTATTTTATATCTTTCTTAAAACCTATTCCATATTTTTAATTTGTCTCCATTTATCTACTTGGTATATATTTGAAGACATTTGATCTCTTCTCTAGTTTCTCATACACCTTGAGTTTTCTACTCATTTTTTCAAATTCATTGTTTAAACACTCTAAATCATACTCTAGAATCAAGCATTCATCCTCCTTTTCCTTGTAGGATTGAGAGATATTTTCAAGAAGATATTGAATTTATTTGAGCTCATTTTTTTCTTCCTCTTCCTTTAGACTTTGTCTTCCTTAAAAAATGTGAATTTTTTCTTCATAATATTTCAAAGGGCATCTCATCTTTTGGCTCTTTAATCTATACAATTTTAGTTCTTCAAGAGCACATACAAGTTCATCTTCTAGGTTCACATTTAAATCTTATTCATCAAAATATTAATAACAACTACATCATTTCATTTGGTGTTTCACTCCTTAGGAATGTACATGGCCATTAATAAGGATTTAGAATGAGTTTCATTATCCTCATTTTCTGAGCTGCTTGAGTTATTTGATTCAGATTCACTTGAATTATCCATTGAGTAGAGTTTATCTTGATCTTGAAAAACTTCTTTGCATAATATTTCTTCCATTAATTCAAATTTTTCTTTTTATGTTTGTGGCCTTCTTCAGAATGAGATTCCTTTTTCTTGTTTGGAGATTTAGTAGAAAAACTTCCTATTTCTCCATAATCAAAGAATTTGAATGGAAATTTACCTTTGTACTTACCTAAGCCTCTACTTAGCTTTCTCATGAACATTTATTCAATCTCCTCATCATCTTTTTCATCATCCATATATGATTAGTCTTTTTCTTTCTTGGATTGAGTGTCTTTGTTGGCTTTGAATTCTAATTCCTTCTTAGTAGACTTAGCTCCAATTGTCCTCATTTTATATGCTGATAAGATACTTTGTACGTTGGTAAAGAAAATTTGTTAATAAAAGTGATTAATAAGGGATAATTAAATCCATCAATGAAATTTTAGAGCTAAGAATGTGTGAGGGTTATGTCCTAACCCTCCTCTTCATATGAAGATGGTCAAGGTGGTGGAAGGGTATGAACCAGAAATATTAGTAGAGAAGGAAATAAAAATATAGGGGGTGGGTCTTATGAAATTCGGGGCATGGATCCACTATCTTTGTTCAAGGATATAATGGACAAAAATGGAGGCAACATGCAAGGAAACCAGGCTTACCTAGTCGATCTTGCTGAAGAAATCCCATCACTAGTCATAGAAAACTCAGAGGTTGAGGAATATTAACAGAATCTATCTTGGGATGCCGTGATTGGTCTTTTAAATGTTTTTTGACATTCCTCTTACACCCTATATCAGTGGGTTTTTAGAACTGGGAAGACAAGTGTGACATTTCTCTCTATTCCAAGGGATTTTTTGTTGTACATTTTAGAGAACTAGAGGATTATTAGTGATGCATTTCAGAAGGATCATGGTTTTGGGATAATGTTGGTTTATTTTTGACTTGATAGTTTCAAGAATTCAATCTGAATACTCTTTCAGTCACCAAAATGCCTATTTAGGTTAGACTTCCTAACCTTCCACTACATCTTTGGTATGCCCTTGAGGATATCAAAAATATTTTGGGAAAATTTATAAAATAAGGTATGGATAGAATAAATTTGGGAATGTGAACTTACGCCCGTATTTGTATCTAAATCAACCTGAGTAAAGGAATAAAAAAATGAATTAATCTAAAATTAGGAAATTTTTAGTATTTCCATGATTTAGATTCTGAAAGCATGACATTATGGTGTAGATTTTGCAGAAATTCTCGTCATCTACAATCTTCATGTTCTCTAAATAAAAACCCTAAATTTGTTAAAAAGGGAAGCTCAGCCTCTTATGGTGGATGGGGTATTGTGAATCTAGACTTGGTGTGTTTCAATGAGGACCCTAGAAAATGTTGAAAAATAAAGCATGGATACAACAAACGAAAATCAAGAGATTATTGTTTTGGGTGGAATGAAAAGGGGGCATACTTCTGTAAAATTAGATTCAAATCAATATTTCATGCCAAAAAATCTAGTAACATTTACAAACTTAGTGATATCATGTTGGTGGTCTCATCAGATAATGGAAACTGGAATGAATTGAATAAAAGGAAAATTAAAAAGGGCCGAATAAGTATTATTGAGGACTATTTCCCGTGCTAGTGTGGGAAATAGCTTATGTATGGGTGTCTTTTTCATGTACGGGTTTGAAATGTAATCATCTAGGGATCTAAAATCCTAGCTTCTTCTAATGGGCATGGGTCCCATAATCTTATTTTAATAAAAAAAAAAAAAAAACTTTTTAGCTTATCCAATTTTAAGTTTTTCATGTCTCTGGTTTAGTCAATAGCTGAGACCTTTGCATCATACTTAGGAGTTATGGATCTTAGGAAATTTTGGACTAAAATACTTTATTCATGCTTCTTACCTAGGCATATGATCATATTGATCACTTAATCTACCCTCTACATGTAGGATGTAATACTCACATCCTCTTTCATATTTAGGCTTTCAGATTGAGCTCTATAGGTGTTTAATTTAGCAAGATTTAAATTTTCATCTCCTTCATAAATAATTTGAAGCTTATTCCAAATCTCCTTGGCTTTGGTATAGTGCATTACTTTCAAAAATTCGATTTCAATCATTCCACAAATGATGGTATTTATGGCTGTTGAATTTATTTCAAATGATTTCTTTTTTTTGTAGAAGAAATTAGAATTGCTTGAGGGTTGTAGCCTTTGTCCACACTTTCCCATATACCAAAACTAAGTGACATAAGTTAAGTCTTCAATATTTTCATCCAAAATGCATAATTTATTCTAATGAAGAGAGGTGACCTTGACATATATAATCCATAAATTGTTAGAAATCAAAATCACTGAGAGGGGGGGTTAATCAATGAAGATATAAAATTTGAACCAATTCAAAAGAAAGTTACTTGATTAGGAGCAAGAGATGTAACATGAAGTTATGATCAACCATGTGCAAGAAAATATTTACTCATAACGTAGGATTTATAGTGGGAAACCTATAAAGGGTGAAAAAATCATGTTCAAACAAGGGATTTATTAGGAACACCAATTCTAAATCTTAGAATAATATTGTTTTTTTCTTGAAAACCTACTCAACCTATGAAGTATGCACTTCAAAATCTCCAAGAACCTACTTGAAGAAAGCTAAGCACCCACTTAGCTAGTGTAACAAGCTGTAAATTACATGGAGGACAAACCCCCTATGATCTAAGCACCCACTAAGAAAGATATTATAAATAATTTGATCATATAGATCTTATATTTATTTTACAATGGATGATGATAACTTTTCTATTTCTCTCGTTACTCACTCTTCAAGATCAGATATCCAACAATATTTTTATATCTCTCTCAGTCCTTGGATCATTCATCTCATGTGATAGTATTTGTTTGAACTTTTTATTCAATTATTAGATCTTCATGTGGAAAAAACTATCTCTTTTCCCTGTAAAAACCCTCTCTTTGGTTGTAACATTGCTCTATTTTTATTCAACTCTCATCATGTATCTATTTTTTTTCTTAAATAGACAAGTATATATTCTACTTCTTGGCTTGTGATATATATTTTTTAATTTATTTTATTCCTCTTGGTATTGTTGGTAGATGCACGACACGTTTTGAAATAGTTTCCTAAAATTATCTAATACTCTTCAATCATTTTCTCAAAGTATAAGTGGAGACATTACAAGATTCCATTTCTCATATTTAGTTATTCCTCCAATTGTGGATTTTTCTATTCCATTAAAATAAGGATGAAACACCCTTTCTAGAAAGTCTAAAAACACAAAATTCTGACACTCAGAGTGAAAATTATTGAAATCCAGGTTTCTGATCCCCAGATACATCTCAGTTGTGTTTATTGTGCTTTGCTTTATGGGATTTGAAGAATAATATGATTATGGGTTTATAACCCCTAACAACTTTGTAGTAGTGATTCATCATTTATCTACATTACTCAACATTGTTCCCTTTTCTTTGTAATTTTTGTTGGTGCTCATTTTGATCTAGCACCATTTGCCCTAATTTTTCCATTGATCTGTGTATTCTGAGATGTTTTTATCTCTTGAATTGATAAGGTGAAGCTTTTATATCCATTTGAATGCCATGATTTGTTTGTAAAAATCATTTTTCATGCCCCATTTTGAAGAAATCCCCAAGTTTGCCGTGTTTTTCTAAAAAAAATTCAAATCTGCGGGCTCTGCCATTTATTTTTCTATTTTCCCTGATCGTGGATGTTCAAAAATGTTCAAATTTCTTCTACTTGCCTTTCAAAATCCATCCCCATAGTTAAAAAATTCTTGGATCCTAGTTTTGTTTCCAAATTTTCCATCCTCAGAAAAAAATGAATTCTGGGCATGACTGGTAAATTTATGTGTTTTCGACGGTCTGACAGGCATATTTTACCCATCCAATTCTTCCTTAGCATTCGGCAGCTACGTGGCCATCTTTGATTGGTCAGTGGATGGTGGGAAGATGTTTTGAACTTAGCACTTTTCGATTTTTATAGAAAAAGGGCAAATTTTGTCCCATGGCTCCGCTAGTTTCTGATTGGTTCTTTCAGAGCTTACATGGCTTCTTTTGATTGGATGAGGCATGGCAGATTTGTTTTATGAACTTTTTCTTTTTAACTATTTTGGAAAAAAAATTTAACTCGCCCTATGGCCCCATCAAGCTCTGATTGGCTAGTAAATTTAAAGTAGTGAAGCAAGTTTCATGGTTTTCACGAAAAATGTACACGTGTCGCATGTTGAGAAATTGTGGAATGGCGGGTACTTTATATGCTCTAAGGAATTTTAGAAAAATTATTTCAAATGTAAAGAAAATTCCTAAGGCCCACAACAAATCAGAAAAGAACACGTGGCAACTTCTAAGTCACGATCTGAGTGGTGGATTGTTGGGTTACTTCAAAGTTTTTTGGCATTATTTTATGAAAAGGGATGAAGTTTTAAAGTTAACCACGACTTCACATGGCTCCATAGGTGGACACATGGTAGGTTTGAATAGTCAAAGGTAGAGTGGTGGATTGGCGGAAGAATTTGGATATTTTTGGCTTTATTTTATAAAGTATTAAAGTTATAAAATGAAGCGTAGCCCCGTCAATGCCTGGATGGTGGACACGTGTCATATCTACATCAAAGGCGGGAAGGAAGGCTGGTGGAGGAATTAGATTTTTTTTTGCATTTTTTGGTGAAAATGAGAAAAATTTGTAGAAAATACGACATTTATGCCAGGTAAAAATATCATGCTTAGGTCAACTTTGAAAATGAAAAAATGGAGAAGCTGAGTTTTGGAGTTGTTTGAGATTTTTTGGATTTTGGGGTAAAAAATTTAAAGTGTTGGAAAGGGCCGCAAACCTGTTAAAATAATTTAATGCCTTGTTCGAATTTTTTTCAAAAGATCAAAAAGCAGAGGTGTGGGTTTTCGAAGGCAAGTTGGAGATTTTTCCTTTTGGCCAAATGGAGTAAGATTCTAAAAACAAGTCCACCCCTATAAATTAGTTGAAGCCTATATTGAAAAAGCAAGTTGGATCAGTGGGTTGCTGGGAGATTTTGAAACTTTTTAACTTTTTTCCTAAAAAGGGTTAAATTTATAAAAGTAAGTGTGTCCTCGACAAAAAGGGCATTTGAAGCTTGCGAGGGAACGCAGGCCACTGGAGAAAAAATGAAAATTTTTTCCTTTTTGGCAAAATAAGTGCGGCCCCACCAAGGACTAATTTTAAAACCTGTAGGGGGAGATGGAGCATCAGAGAACTTTGAGGCTTTTTTACTTTTTGGAAAAATAAATTAAAATCATGAAAGAGAGTCACAGTCCCACAGCGAATCACAAATGAAAAAATTGGAAGGTCATAGGCGTAAGTGTGGGTCCACAGAGAAAATATGGAAATTTTCCTTTTTTTGAAAAATGAAGTGTAAAGTTTGAAAATGAAGCGCAGTTCCATTGGGACTGGCGCCAAAAGCTGAAGCTAGGAATGCGGAGCTGCGGGGAAAATTTTCTTTTTTCCAAAAAAGAGGTAAAATAGCATAATTGAGCCACGATTCCATTGGGACCCACATTGGGACATGTGTCAAGCCAGTTTTCCAAGGGTAGAGGGGTGGAGAAAAATGTCAAAATTTTCCATTTTTCCAAAAGTTATAAAATATTAAAAAAATGCCCCCAGGTCCATTTGCAATCGTATTTTGCCACATGGAAGGCTCATATTGAAACTTGAAAGATCAAGATCAATGGTAGTTGTTCATTTCATCAATTTGGCCACCATTGGAGCTCTAGGATGTTTTGAGATGTAATTTTTGCATCATTCCTCATCAAATTTTTGGCAAATTTGTGTCGTTTTGTTCTGCAAAATTTAGTGGAATCGATTTGAGATCTCAATTTCTAAATCTGAGGCACTTCAAAGTGGATTTTTTCTCGAGCTCATGAAAAAATGTGAAATGCCAGATCTAAAAGTTGTAGAGGCTAATTTCAAAAGGGAAAAAATGAAATGATAAAAGGAAAAGGGTTTGCATGCGCCGAGCTTGAAAAATGTGCCCCCTATTAAAGTAATGATGTGTTTATTTGCAATAATTCACCTTTTGGAGGCACTTGGAATCTTTGGAATGTTTTTCTGTTAAACGTCCCTTTCTGCAAATCATGAAGAAATTTTTTAATAAACTTGATGCTTATGATATTATTTTCTTGGGAGAGAAGACTTTGATAAAAAAATGATATATAATGCATGTTTTGGACATGCAAATGGTCGGGGGTTAAATTTCATGAGAAAATTTTGAGAAAATCTCATCTTCTAATGAACCATCTGGGAAACGTGGTAAATTTCTTCTATGTTATATTTCAATAATGTTGAGTTGGTTACAAGTTTATAGCCATTAACAAGCTATGAGATTGTTTAAATAACTCTCCCCTACTAATGAATCTGATAAATTTTTAATTAACTTGTGTTAAATCTTTGGCAATTTTGTGTTTATTTCATTTCAGAATTTCTGCAAGTAGTTTTTCTTGTTCCTATTGCAATCTTGAATTAGAATCTTTTTGAATCACATAGATCTCATCCCTCTGATAGTTTGAGGGCATTTGCAATTTCATTTATCAGAAGAGCCTTCATCTAATTGTGAGATAAAGAAATTAAAAACAACTTTACCTTCATTTGTTGATAGATATTTCTTCTAAGTCTTTGGGTGTATCTTAGGTGTGGTAAAACAGAGATTGATAATGTTCAATTGAGTCTTCTAACTCGAGCCTTCATTATAGAATCTTAAAGATTGTGTGAAAATGTGCAAATCTGGGCCTCCATTGATGCACACCTTTTGGTTGAAGGAATGTTTTAACTATTTTGAAGCTTTTTATTTTTGATTTTTCCATTGTTGTGAAGTTTCTCAAAGATCTGGTGCAGTACAATTTATCTTGTTAATCTCCCACCAAAAAAATCATTTGAAAACAACTAATCCTACCCTGAATTACCACTGATTTATCCGGTGTACGAACCAATGCAAAATCCCACTGTGAAAATATGCAGAAACAGATCAGGATTCCAAATGACTTTAGTAACCTTATCGTTGTGTTGAAAATATCTCCATATTCTGGAAGTGATAACTCGTGAGAGTCTGATTTCATGTGTTGATAATATTTTCCCAAGTTCTTCTTATAAAATTTATGCAAAGAAGGATATCTGCATCTCCTTCAATAATAGAGGTTACAAAATAGGTTATCTTACCTTGGTTGAAAGGAACAAACATAAATAGTTAGGATAAGATCACATCCTTTTAAGGTGTTACCCACTTCTTTCAATTCCTGAGTGCTAAAAATTTAGATAAATTGCTTCCCCGGATACAAAACGACACACAATTATTTATCTCTCTCTGACTGTCTTGTTCAATCCTTGATGCTGCTCAATTCTTAAGGAAGGATTAAATCTTGGTACCAACACACTTCTGGTGCCATTTCAAGGGAATCTTTGAAGAATTTAAAGTTTTCCAAACCTTGGTAATGTTTCTTTCAGTTCTGTGTGCAAATACATTAGGTAAACATCATTGTCTAATCAAATCTGTAGGGATTGAACATTTTTATAAGGTCTATGTGTAGTATTTCAAATTTTCCAGTAGTTATTGTACTAATTTTTCCTCACCATTGATAAAATTGGGTGAAGGAAGGTTTGATATGTAAATCTTTGCATGATTTTTAGTGCTAACAAACATTTGAAAAATTATTTTAGTGCATTTACACAACTGGGGTGAAAATCCTTAGTGGCGACTCCTTGTTGATTTGATTTTGATAAATTCCAGTGTCTTAACCTCTGTTAATTGAAAATTTGTTACTAATCTTTGCAGAGTTAGAAGGAAGAAGATATATCTTCGTTAAAGACCCTGTTAGGAGTTTGTTTCCAGATTTCATAAACTCAAATTCTGAGGGAAGAAGAATTTGGATAGTTGTTTGAGATGAAGCACCAAGAAAAGAGATCTCCATTGTTGAACTTGAAAGTGATCGGCTTGTCATTGAAGATTGCATTTCTTCCTCAAAGTTATCTGAATCAGGTAATTCTTTTGTTGAATTCATTTCTCCATCTGGTGGGGGATCTTCATTTGTCTTTGAAATTTTTTCTTCTCATTCTTCCCCAGTATTTTCCAAATCTAGTAGGGTTTTCAAAGAAGATGATCCTATAGGGGATATTAATTTTGAAAATTACATTTCTATTCCCCACATACCCCTCAGTCCTTATCATCTTACACCTACAAACTCACCTTCACAAAACAATATGGCTCAACCCCCACCCATACCTCCATTTGTTGTTAATACCTTTGGTCCTATCAATTTTAGAGGAATTGATGGATATCCAAATGTTTTTCCACACGATGTAAGAAATAGATTACCCAAGTTCCACGGAAACAATTCTATAACAGGTGATTAACACCTTAAGCTTTTTATTAACATGATGGAGGACTTTGAGATTTAATTTAAGGATATATATATCAAATTGTTTATTCAGACATTAGAGGAGGATGTAAGGGCTTCATATAAATATTTACCAAGATAAATCTATTGATTCTTGGACTGAAATGAAGAATGATTTTAGACTGTAGTATGGTGATAAAACAAACCCTAGATTTCTTTTATCAGAATTTAAGAATATTAAGAAAAACCCTAATGAATCAGTCCATGATTTTAATAAAATATTCAACAAGACTTTGAGAAGATTTCCTATAAACTTAATGCCATGTGATGAATTTGGTCTTATAAAGTATGCTGATGCATTTAACAAGAATGCTATGCATACTATTTGAGGGATAAAAACCCTTTCACTTTGAGGCAATGCCTTTACCATGTCTCTGCAAATTAAGAACAATATCAAAGCAATTGGAAAACATCCTAAGAGGGATGGTGTAAAATTGAAAAACCAAGAGAAGCCTCAAGCAAGTAAGGTTTGTGAATTGAAAGAAGTTGTAAAATATTTGGTAGGGGCTGTCAAAGAAATCTCATACAAGTTGGCCCAAGTAGAGAAGGGAATTGGAAAAAGTTCTTAAGGTCAGACACAAGAAACTAGGCCAAGACAAATTTGCAAACCATCCTATAAATGAGAAGAGATATGAGGATAGAGTTAAAGGATGCATGGAGATCTACAAATAGACATCCCCAATCTAGGGAAAATAAAATGGTGCCTGATCCTCTAACTGTCAGGGTTGCCACTACTGATGAAGCCAACGAGATTAATTGGTGTGGTAGATGTTTCTTGCCCCATCCTCCATGTGAATTATATCAAAAATAAGTATAAGAAGTTGATAATGATATTGGTGATGATGTTTGCATGATGGGTTTCTCTACAATATCACAACAAGGAGAAAATTCAATTAAATTGATAAGTGCTCAAATTGCTGCTAATTTTTGGGATTGCATCCATTGGATACCACTTCTTCCTCCTCATACTTTTGAAATAAATTTGGTACAATATTTTAAAATACCTAATAAGGATTTTGAGTACTTAAGAGCTTTAATGATAAAGAAGTATGATAGAGGAATCCCTTCGTAAGAGGATAGGCAGTTATTGATGAATGTTATTGTTGCTCAAGAAAAAGGATTATAATACAAGAAGTAAAGTTTTCAAAGGAGCAGGGCCTCATGATAAACCTAAAAATCCATTACTTACATGTATCCCTAGATAATCTCCTAAGAAGGAAGCATATTCCAAAGGCCTTTCTGTCCCAAACTAAAACTATACTTCTCCTCATGCCCAAAATTCCAAGAATCACGTGCCAATAGATGAATTTTACAATCTTCCTTCTAAGGCTACCTTTCCCAAGAATATTTCATATGAAATTTCCCACACTTTGAGTCAAATAAAAGTTAGTGTTCTAATTTTTGAGCTTCTTAGGATTCCTGAGCATAAGAAGAGAGCATTTGAGTATTTGGGATTGAAATAAGATAAGAGTACCCAAGGCAGAAATGTGAACATTTTATAAGCTCCTCCTCCTATCATTGCAAACCTACAAACACCACTAGCATTGGAACATATTCGAGAAGCACCTGAGGTTTACTTGAGAACATATTTGGTTGAGTTTCAATTAAATGTTGATACATTTTTTACAAATTTGATCATTAATGACAGACTGTTGCACAATTGTATGTTTGATTCCAGAGCATCATGAAATGTCATGCCTCCTAAGGTCATGAATGAAATTGATATAAAAGTGACAAAAGCATATGGAATATGTACTACTATGGAATCTAGAGAGGTGCTAGTTTTAGGATGTGTTAAGGGATTGGTAGTGCAACTTACAACATACCCAGGTAAGAACTTAAAACTTGATGTTGTTATTGTTGATCTCCCAACCAAATGGGGCATGTTTTTATCAAGAAATTGGGATACAATTGTTGGTGGAAGTGTTCAAATGGATATGTCCTTTGCCACAATTCCAATTGAGGGAATCCTTGTCAAATTATATGGAGAAAAGAAGATGTTGCACCTCATTGAAGATCCCAACAATGCATCTTATGAAGTATTGTATATTGATGTTGATGATGCTGATAATTTTGTTGGATTTGCTGATGGTAAAGACCACAAGACTGATCAATGCAAGTGTCTTGAACAAGTGGTATCTCCTTGGAGTTTGTTTCTTGATGGAGCTTTCTCTAAATTTTGAAATGGTGCTTATTTTGTTATGATTTATCCAATGTCGGAAGAATTTATTTTTTCTTTCAAACTCATCTTTGAATGCACTAACAATATTGCAGAGTATGAAGAATTGTTTTTAGGTTCAATAATTGCTTGGAAATATGGTGTAAAAGATATTATTTTCAAAGGAGATTCAGAACTGATTTTCAAGAAAATTAGAAAATTGTATGCTACTAAAAATAAGAGAATGAAACAATACGAGCATGCATTTTGGGATTTGATTGAAATTTTTGACTCATTTAATATTGTGCACCATGATAGGAAGTTTAATGTTATGGAAGACAAGCTATAAGTGTTTATATATCGGTTTGATAATTGTGCAATGTCCCCATTTTTTGAATATGATGTTGAGGTACTAAGAAGGCCATCTTTCCCTCACAAAATTAAAAATTGGCAAGTGTTTGATGATGATGCCCAGGTAAAATGGTTTTTGTAGAACCAAGGTGAGTTTGTTGATCAAAGTATCAATTGTGAATTGATGGTGTGTTCTGCTGAAGGAAAAGAAACTTTGTTTGGAAAAGATATCATTCAGTTGAAAACTAATACCAATCCTATAGGGTTGGTTTCTATTCAATCAAACTTTGATAATGTTGACTGCATTATTAACATACATATATCAGCCTCAAGGGATGTTGAAGAGCATGAACTTGGCACAAAGGAAAAACTAATAAAGATCTGATTGGGAAGTAATCTGAACAAGGAAGAAAAAATGTTGAAGAAATATCAGGATTGTTTAGCTTGGTCTTATTCCAAACTGAAAGCATACAGAGAGGATTTGTTTCAGCATGAAATTACTTTGGAATCTAATATAAAAACATTCAGATAAAAACAGAGGCTAATTAATCCACTCCTCTCCATAAAAATGCAAGATGATTTAAGGAAGCTAAGGGATGGAGGGATCATTCAGCCAAGAAGGTATTCTTCTTGGTTTGCAAACATAGTTCCTATTAGAAAAAATAATGGAGATATCAGGTTGTGTGTATATTTTATAAATCTGAATAGAGCATCAATGAAGGATAATTATCCTCTACCAAAGATGGAAAACATGCTACAATTTGTAGCTGAATGAGAATTGTTGTCCACCTTGGATGGTTTTTCTGGCTATAACCAAGTTGTTGTGAAGGAATCAGAAAGAATTAAGACTTCCTTTACCACCCCTTGGGGCATGTATGTTTATTTTAGGATCCCATTCGATGTGATGAATGTTGGAGCTACCTTCCAAAGAGAAATGGATGTTGCTTTTGCTGGTTATAATAATGACTTCATTTTTGTTTATCAAGGTGATGTCACTATATTTTCTAGGAAGAGAAATGATCACTTGCAGCACTTGGAAAAAATGCTTATAAGGTGCAGATATTTTGTTATTTCAATTAGTCCCAAGAAGTGCCATTTTGGAGTACAAAAGAAAAAGTTGCTTGGTCACATTGTATCAAAGGATGGTGCCATGATTTATCTTGAGAGGGTAGAGGCCATCAACAAGGTCCCAATTCCAAGAACTAAGAATAGAATCCAATCCTTCTCTGAGAAGATAAATTTCTTTTGAAGATTTGTATCTAACTTTGCTAAGTTGACTCTCCCCATTACTAACATTTTGAAGAAAGACCAAGTTATCAAATGGGAAGAGGCTACTATTCAGGATTTTGATGGGATCAAAGAATCACTAAATCATGCACCTGTTTTGGCAGCTCTAAATTATAAGAAGCCATTTCAAATGTTCTCCTTTCCCTCATAAAACACCATTGCACATGTTTTATTGCAGAAGGATGATGAAGGGGATGAGAAACCAATTTCCTTTTAGTAAGGCATTGCAAGGAGATGAGTTGAAGTACACCATCATGGAGAAGTAAGCATTTTCCTTGGTGAAAGCAAACAAAGGTGTTCAAACCTAACATCTTGAGCTCTAAAGTTTTTTATTATGTTCCCCACACCATGTTGAAAGATATCTTATCAGAGATGGAGGTCTCAAGAAAAAGGTGCAAATGGGTGAAAAAGCTACAAGAGTATGACATGGACATCCAAACCAAGAAATTAGTAAGAGGCTTAGGCCTAGCTAAGCTTATGGCTGAGAGCAATATGCAAACCGTTGAAGTGAATGAAGTAGAAGAAGAAAGGGTGCATGTACTTGAAAAATTGTAGGTTCTGAATAATATAATGATATAATATTTTATCTCAGACATCTATGCTGCCCTGAATACTTGAGTAAAAATCAGAAAAGAGATCTTAATCTTGCCTCCCAAAAATATGTTGTTACTGATTTTGGGTTAGCTTGGAAGAACAAAGGGAGTGCTCTTAAGATGCATTGCTAAATATGAAGCCCCAAGGATAATTATTGATCTCAATGGAGGAGTTTGTGGGGGAAATTTTGTTGGAAGGGTCACAACTCATAAAATATTGAGAGCTGGTTATTGGTGGCCTGCTTTTTTCAAGGATATAACTCTGCTGGTTAGAAAATGTGAAATCTTCCAACATTTTTCCAGAAGAATGAAAGCTTCAAGCTCCCTTCCTTTGTAGTTGTATCAATTGAAGATACATTCAAACAATGGGGAATGTACTTCATTGGTGAGATGTCATAACCTTCCAGTGCTTGCCATAAGTGGATTATTGTAGCCACTGATTACTTCACTAAGTGGGTGGAAGCAATCCCCACAAAGAAAGAAACACACCAAGTTGTTATGGACATCATGTTGAATCATATTATCTGCAGATTTGGAGTGACAGCTAAGATTGTTGTTGATTATGCCATGAGTTTCAGAGATAAACCTTTGGTGGCAATGTGGAAAGAGTATGGGATCAAATTGACATATGCTTCTAACTACAATCCTCAAGGAAATGGACAAGCTAAGTCCAACAATAAGAAATTTTTTAAGATCATTAGGAGAACCTTGGAGCTTAAGAAAAATAAGTGGGATGAGCAACTTAAATTTTCCATTTGGGTTGAAAAAATAACTGCTAAGAGAGCTAATGGTAAAAGCCCATTTGAGTTGGTGTATGGAACACAAGCTCTATTATCCCTACATTTACAATTATCTTCATTTCAGTTTTTTCAACAACTGGAAGATCGGGAAGTTAGTCCATATGATGCTCGAATCAATCAGATTGTTGAGCTAGATGAAGAAAGAAGGGCATTCCACCAAAGACATGTAATATTCAAAGAAAAGTTGAGAAACTTGTTTGACAAGAAGGTAACTCCAAGGGCTTTCAGTGTTGGAGATCTTGTGCTACTAAGGGAGACATGAGGATAAGGGAAAGCATGGTAAATTTTATGCATTATGGATGGTCCCTTATTCCATTGACATTCTAATTAATGAAGATACCTTCTTCTTGAAAGAATTAGATGGGGAATTACTTGAATTACATGTTAATTGTAGGCATCTAAAAAATTTCCTTGGTTGATTCCCTATAATTAAGGTATGCACACCATTGTATAGTATATAGTCTTTAGTTTTTGTTCTACTTTTGTGTTTTTGTTCATTCTAGTCCTTGGTGACCTGGTTTTGCTGGTTTCATAGTTCATTTTTTGGAAGTTGGTTATGATTTTCTTCTCTGCATGTTGACTTTGTTTCCCAATGGATCTTTTTGGTACATTTTCTATTCTATTTGTCCTTGTGGAACTCACTCGAAGTGACCATCCCCGATCTAGAGATGATGTTGGTGCTCATTTTGATATAACACTATTTTCCCTCATTTTTCCTTTCATCTACGTATTCTAAGACATTTTTATCTCTTGAATTAATAAGGTGAAGCTTTTATCTCCATTTGACTGCCATGATTTGTTTCCAAAAACCATTTTTCATGCCCCATTTTGAAGAAATACCCAATTTTTCCCTATTCTTGCCCTAACGTTTTCAAATATGTGGGCTCTGCCATTTCCTTTTCTATTTTCTCCGATCGTGGATTTTCGAAAATGTTCAAATTTCTTGTATGTTCCTTTGAAAATCCATCCCCAAGGTTGAAAAATTCTTGGAGCCTGGTTTTGTTTCCGAATTTTCCATCCTTAGTGAAAAAATTGGATTTTAGGCATGAATAGTAAATTTCTATGTTTTTTACGGTCTGACGGAAGTCTTTTACCCATCAAATTCATCCACATTCACATGTCAAAATCTTTTTTTGGATGAGATGGCCATCTTTTTTTGGATGAGATACGTGTCTTCTTTTGATTGGATGTGGTGTGGGCAAGTTTATCTTGTGAACTTTTTATTTTTTGAGCTACTTTGGCAAAAAAAGTTGAATCCGCCCCATCGCCTAGCCAAGCTCTAATTGGCTAGGTAAAATTTAAGTGGCCGAGAAAATTTCTTAATTTTTCCGAAAGGTGTACACGTGTCCAATGTTTAAATTTTTTTAATGGCAGGTCCATTTTATGCTTTAAGGCATTATGGTGAAAAAGAGTTAAAATGCAAAGAAAATGCCTAAGGCCCGTAGCGAATCAGAAAGGAACACGTGGTAGCTTCTATGTCAAGAACCAAGTCCAACAGATTGTCGGGTTACTTTAAAGTTTTTTTTGGCTTTATTTTGTGAAAAGGGATAAAGTTTTAAAGTTAACCGCGGCTCCACAGGGATCCAGAGGTGGACACGTGGCAGGTTTGAATGGTCAAAGGAAGAATGGTGGATTGGCGGAATAATTTGGATATTTTTGGCTTTATTTTATAAAGTAGTAAAAGTTATAACTCAAAGCGCAGCCCCACCAATTCCTAGATGGTGGACACATGTCATGTTTACATCAAAGGTGGGAAGGAAGGCTGGCAGAGGACTTAGAAATTTGTTTGCCATTTTTGGTGAAAAGGAGAAAAAGTTGTAGAAAAGCCCGCATTTCTGCCTGGGAAAAATATCATGCTTAGGTCAAGTTTGAAAATGAAAAAATGGAGAAGCAGAGTTTCGGAGTTGTTTGAGATTTTTTCCCTTTTGGGATAAAAAATTTTAAGTGTTGGAAAGGGCTGCAAGCCTTCTAAAATAAGTTAATGCATTATTTAAATTTTGTTCAAAAGATCAAAAAGTGGAGGTGCGGGTTCTCAGAGGAAAGTTATAAATTTCACCTTTCGGCCAAATGGAGTAAGTTTCTAACAATGAGCGCACCCCCGCAAATTAGTTGAAGCCTATATTTAAAAATCAAGTTAGATCAGTGGGTCACCAGGAGATTTCAAAAAATTTTAACTTTTTTCCTAAAAAGGGTTAAAGTTATAAAAGTAAGCATGACCCCAATAAACAGGAAATTTGAAGCTTGCACGAGAACACCTTCCACTGGAGAAAAAATGAAAAATTTGCCTTTTTGGAAAAATAACTTAAAGTCTGAAAAATAAGCGTGGCCCTGCCAAGGACTAATTTTAAAACCTCCACGGGGAAACAGAGTATCAAAGAACTTTGAGGCTTTTTTCCTTTTTCGTAAAATAAGTCAAAATCGTGAAAGAGAGTCACGGTCCTGCAGAAAATCATAGAACAACATGTGGCAAGGTCAGAGGTGGAAGTGCAAGCCTACGGAGAAAATGTGGAATTTTTTCCTTTTTGGAAAAATGAACTGTAAAGTTTAAAAATGAAGAGCAGTTCCATTGAGACTTGCACCAAAAGCTAAAGATGGGAATACGGAGCTGTGGGGAAAATTTGGAAAATTTCCTCTTTTCCAAAGGAGAGATAAAATAACAGAATGCAGCCGTGATTTCGCTAGGACCCATATTGGGACACGAGTCAGGCCTATTTTCCAAGGGCGGAGGGGCGGAGAAAAATGTCAAAATTTTCCATTTTTCCAAAAGTTATAAAATATTAAAATATTCCCCCAGCCTCGTTTCCAATCACAGTTTTCCACATGGAAGGTTCAAATTAAAAGTTGAAAGATCAAAATCAATGGTAGCTGTGCATTTTATTAATTTGGCCACTATTGGAGCTCCAAGATGCTCAAAGAAGTAATTTTTTCATCATTCCTCATCAATTTTTTAGCAAATTTGTGTCGTTTTGGTCTACAAAGTTTAGTGGAATCGATTTGAGATCTCAATTTGTAAATCTGTGGCACTTTCAAAGTGGATTTTTGCTTGAGCTCGTGAAAAACCATAATATGCCAGATCGAAAAGTTGCAAAGGTAAATTTAGAAAGGGAAAATATTAAATGATAAAAGGAAAGGGTTTTTCATGCGCCAAGGATGAAAAATGTTCACTCTATTGAAGTAATAATTTGAATTTTTGCAATAATTCACCTTTTTGAGGCACCAGGCAACTTTTGAACATTTTTTCTGTTAAACGTCCCTTTCTGTAAATCAAGATGGAATTTTTCTAACAAACTTGATGCTTAGGATATTATTTTCTTGGGAGAGAATGCTTAGATGTAAACAATTGATATATAATTCATGTTTTGGACATGCAAATGGTCAGGGGTTAAACTTCACGATGAAATTTTGAGAAAATATCATCCTCTGACGAACCATCTAGAAATCCTGGTTAATTTGTTTTGTGTTAGATTTCAATCATGTTGAGTTGGTTACAATTGTATAGGCATAAAAAAGCTCTGATATTTTTTAAAATAACTCTCGCCTGCTGATGAATCTGATAAATTTTGAATTAGCTTGGGTTAAATCTTTGGCAATTTTGTGTTTATTTCATTTCCGAATTTGTACAAGTAGTTTTTCTTGTTCCTATTGCAATCTTGCATTATAATCTTTGTGAATCACACATATCTCATCCCTATGATAGTTTGGTGGCATTTGCAATTTCATTTATCAGAAGAGCCTTCATTTGATAGTGAGAAAAACAAATTTAAAACCAATTTACCTTCATTTGTTGACAGATATTGCTTGTAAGTCTTTGGGTGTACCTTAGGCATGGTAAAACAAAGATTGATAATGTTCAATTGAGTCTTCTAACTCGAACCTTCGTGATAGAATCTGTGTGAAAATGTGCAAATCTGGGCCTCCATTAATGCACACCTTTTGGTTGAAGGAATGTTTTAACTATTTTGATGATTTATGTTGTTGAGTTTTCCATTATTGTGAAGTTTCTCAAAGATCTGGCAGATTCCAATTTATCGTGTTAATCTCCCACCAAAAAATCATTCAAAAACAACTAGATCCTACCCTGAATTACCCTTGTTTTGTCCTGTGTATGAACCAATGCAAAATCCCACTATCAAAATATGCAGAAACAGACCAGGATTCCAAATGTCTTTAGTAACCTTAGCCTTGTGTTGAAAATATCTCCATACTCTGGAAGTGACAACTCATGAGAGTCAGATTTGGTGTGTTGATCATATTTTCCCAAGGTCTTCTTATAAAATTTATGCAAAAGAAGGATATCTGCATCTCCTTCAATAACAGAGGTTACAAAATAGGTTCTCTTACCTTGGTTGAAAGGTACAACCTAAAATAGTTAGGATAAGATCACATCCTTTTAAGGTGTTACCCACTTCCTTTAAAGCCTGAGTGCTAAAAATTTAGATAAATTTCTTACCCGGTTAAAAATTGACACACAATTATTTTGAGTTTCTGAAGTTACTTTACTTCAGGTTTTTAGGCCTCTATTAGTTTTAGTTGATTCATGTCGAAAACCCAAGTTACTTACAAATTGTTATTTATTGGTTTAGAAGGCACATTTACTTTTCTTTGGTTTATGAAGTGTCATTACTTCACATTTTCCCTAAGCTATTTTTCTAGCTTACTCTCCCTCCTTTTCTTCTACTTTGCAGGTTTTTTTGAGTAACTTAGATTACAATTATTTTGAGATCCATTTCTTTACAATTATAGAAAACTAAATTATCACATAACACCTTTTATTTTACCTTCTCTGTGGGTTTTCAGAACATATTTTCTCTACTTCATTGCTTCACAATATATGTTATGTTGAAATCACAACACCCCTAACTTCTCACAAGTGAATGGTTGAGGCAGTTAGTGTCATTCGTAAAACATGGAGTTATCCCAAAGTATTGAAATTTAAAATTGGGATAACCCTCCCAAAAAGGACAACTTCCTATCCTAACCTAGTTCCAGTTTAAGATTTAACCCTAATCTAATATTTCCAAGGATATAGAGATAGAGAAAATGCATGAAAATAAAACCAACTCTATGGGAAGGTCATGTACCAAGAAGGATTTTGAACAACCTGCACAATAAACATAGCACTACTAGAATCTTAGAATGAAAACAACAACAATACACAATAACCTTGCATGTAATGAAAGATCAGAAAGATGTAATATAGCATGTAAGAGGGTTTTATACATATATAGAATTGATTTTATTTATTTCAAAGTTGATAAAATACATTAAATTTAGCACAAAATCCACATATTTTCCATTACAATATTCAAATATGGGGTTTTGGAATTGCCACAAATATCTTACAGAAAAGAAATCAGGGACGGAAATATACAAGTTTTTCAACCTTTTTAAATGAGCCCCTCCTTACAATATATAGGAAGAATGAGAGAAGGGAGACATATCAATTTGAAATCTTGCTTCAACAACACAAAAATGCATTAAAATGACATGTAACAATAATGGGTGCCATTGTAAAACACATACATCCATGTAATTTTCCTTGTTGGGGAAGAAAGGAAGCCCATACCTTCATCATTTTGGTAGGTTATAAATATGGAAACATGTCTATAAAATGGTGGACTGTATTTTTTCATTTTGAAATACTTAATCTCACTAAAATTAAGAAAACCACTTTTTGTTTTTTAAAGGACAATGAAAGCTTTTAAAAAATTCCTATTTTGTGTAAATATGAGCTCCTAGTTAAAATTTATATCGCACCCTCCAATTTTTGAAATTTTAGACATTCAGGATTCAGAGCTTCATGAATTTTGAATTTGGAGGTCACTGTTACTAGTCATCTAGAGAGTTGTCTTGAGATTTCTGAAATGTCAAACATCTGAAGTCTAAATTTAAGACTTCAGAGTTCGGGCTCCACGCTCATAATGTGTGGCACTATTCATCACTTGAGAAAAAAAGTTCTGATATTGTAAAACCTTGAAATTAGAAATTCAGACTTTGGGTTTCAAACCTTGTTATCGAGCATTTAGGGGTTTTCGGTTTTTGGTATTTTGGAGGTTAGGGTTTCAGGGTTTTGAGGGTTTGGATTTGAGGGTGTTGTCAGTTTTGATTTTGGAATTGTTCATCAATCCAGTGGTTGCATATCTATGAAATCTTGAAAGCCCAAAGTCCAAATTTTTGACTTTAGGTTTCAGATATTTTCCCCTTCCCTCCATGGAACTATTCATTTCTCTACCCCACTGATAACTCCAAACTCCTGAATGTTTGAAGTAAAAATTTCAAACTTCCAATTTTTATGTCTTGTAGACCTTTTGAGCTCATAGATTAGGAATATTTTCCCGCCAAATCTGAATTCTTCCACATCTAAATTTTGAACTCCTCGTACTCCTTAGACTCCGAAGTGTCTCTTCAATGTACATCCTACCAACTCCTAATGCCTTGGCTCTTCAACTCACTCGGCTCGATCTCAAAATGTTAGCTCCCATGGCCAAATATATCCTCGTCTTTTATCTATGTGGGCATGCTTCTCCAATTTCACCGGATGGTAAAAACCATATAATAGTTTGTACACATCATAAACCATTAATGCCTTTGAAAACTCAAATCACTTCATTTTGGTCTTTTGTGACAGCTGTAATTGATCATTTAGTATTCTTGGCACATTGAAACTCTATAATACACTCTGAAGTCAATATACTCAAATTTCTCCATATTTTTCTAAATATGGGAATTTTTTCTTTCTCCAAACAATTTTTTTTATTGCTTAGAACATATGAATATGAATTATAGACCTATCACACCAATGTTACACCTCATATACCTGATTCACATATGCTTAACGCTATCTACATACTACCTTGGGAGGACTCACCACACACTTTTCTTGCTTTAGAAGACTCTGACTGACCTTCACTTCACAAATCTCACCTTTTTCCCTCCACGTCATTTGACATCAATGAGAAAACCATTGACCAGGGTTCAAACTTTCCTTTGTAATGTGACCTTTTATATAGTGGACGAATTTTTCTATATACCACAACTTTTGGCTTATACGGAATCCATGGGAAACTCTAGACCCTCCCAAAAATGTTGCTCACACTTGCAGATTTTACATTTTCATTTTCCTCTTGGCTTCATCACTACTCCAAAGAGAACTATAATCGATAATTTGGCACAACACTATACCTTCCTTTGAATTGTGGCTTTAACATCTACATCCACAATATATTGCAACTCCACTTCCTTATTGCATGACTTTAATAAACTTCCATGGCTAATTAAAAAATGACCAAAATAGAAATAAATGCTTATCATAGGTGGTGGTTGGAACAGAGGGAGAAAAAATTAAATTCTTTACTTGGCTGAATATTACCGACCATAATAATTTCTCACACTAATCCTTACTCTTGACTCAACAAAAATCATTGAAAAATTTTGATCTTTATTTTCTGGAGCTAGGTAGTCGAACATCTATGATGCCTAGACGTTATCTCAAACACAAACCTTTCTTTTGATAAAGGATTTGTAAAAATACCAGCTAGTTGCTTCTCTAACTTACAAAATATCAGTTCAATTTTTCCTTTTTCAATCAAATCATGAATAAAGTGACACCTGATAGAAATATGCTTGCTTCTTCCATGGAAAACTGGATTATTTTACAATGCAATCGAAGACATATTTTAAGAGAAAATTTTAGAACCTACTTGTTTCTCTTCATGGTAATTAGAGAGGATTTTCCTTAACCATATCATCTGACAAGCGGCTAAGTTTTCTACTATATACTCTACTTTAGCTATAGATAATGATACAACTAATTGTTTCTTTGAATCCAAGGAGATGGCTCGTTACCCAAAATTAAAGAAATTTATAGATTTTATTTTTCTATAATCTAGGCTACCTTCCCAATAACTATCAATGTATCCAGCTAAATATAAATCATTATAAACAACATTTAAAATTCCATAATTTATTGTTCCATTCACATACCTCAATATACACTAGCCTTCTTTCCAACGTGTCTCTTATGGCATTTTCATTAATCTAGAAATAAAACTAACTACGTACATTATATTCGATCTAGTTACATATAAATACATAAAGCTTTCTGTTGATGCAAAATCACAGCACCCCTGGACGCACATCAGGCTTCTAGGTTGATGTTCAGGCATACAGTGTGATTGCACAACATGGAAACCTCTCTCCAAGCGTGGGACTTGTAAAACCGAGAGAGGAATCTCCAGAGAAGGCTGGTTCCTGCTCCTAAACTACCTGCCACAAGCTATTCCAGTGCAGGCAAGCTAATCTAATCCTAATCTAACCATGCCAAGGAGACAGAGAGAGAGAGAGAAAGGAAAAACAGCAAAAGCCTACACTAAAAGGGTGATACACCAGAGAAGGAGAATGTTGGACATCTATCAAAACTGCCATGGGGCAAAGAGAGGTGAGCAATGGGAAGGATGGACAGATGCATCACAGGCCCAAGGATAGATTTCACACAGAAAATGTCCCAAAACTCCATGAACACAGCTCCAGACCTGCAATGAACATTCAAACATGCACAAATACCTGCAATGAAGAGAGGCAAGAAGAGAACAAGCAAAAACGAGGAAGGATGGACAGATGCATCACGAAACACGTTTTGTTGCTCCAGAAGTTTGCACGGAACATCATTCCATTAGTAAAAGGCAAAAAACGCCATTACAGAGCAGGGAGGAGGTTCGAACTCCATTTTCAACCCTAGAGAAGAAAAGAAGGGAGGGCCGAGCAGAAGGAATGAACAACCTCTTTAAAATGAGCCAAAACTGGCTTTTTACATTGCATGGGTCGAACCCAGGGGACAGAAATGTAGGAAAACGTGCAAGCCCATTCCTCATTGACTGCAGATGCATAAAAACGGCATGGGATACCTTTCCAACCCATACCCTGCCATCTTTGACCGATTTGGGAGGAGAATGTGACCCATTTGTATTAATTTGGCCGCTAAAATGTCACTTCTGGCCGTGCAGAAGAAGAATGCGACCCATTAGCATTAAAACGGGTTGTTGAAAGGTCGCTTCTGGCCATTACCACACGTCAGAGCCGTTTCTCGATTTTCTCTCTTCAGACTGCACCAAAACTCGAGATTGATCCCAGAATCATGTAGAGCATCTCAACATCTTTCCGTTGATATAAAGAACGTGGAAATCCGAGCTCTGGATCAAAAGATATGGCGATCTGAAGATTTAGGGCACGGAACAGATCAAAACGAATTTTAAAATGTTTTCCCTGTCGCTCTTCACCATCTGTACGACACGTGGCACGTGCTGATTGGATGAGCAATTCTCTCTCCTCCGTCTTTCGCGGGCTTTCTTTTTGAAATTACTTGTGGGCCCCTTTAAACTTGGACACGTGGCGCCATTTCATTGGTTCGGTTCAGCGCTTGAAAACTCGCCCATTGACTTTTTGACTTTTCTCTTGTGAGGACACGTGGCAGCTTCTGATTGGTCCTCGGCTGATTCGGCTCCTACGCGTACTTCGCCTCCATTTGTCCCGGATGTCCCATTTGATTTTGGGCCCTTTGGACTCATTTCGGCCGGTTCGGGCATTTCGCGTCCAGTTGTCCCGGATGTCCCATTTGATTTTGGACCCTTTGGACTCATTTCGGCCGAACCGGCCGGTTCGGGTATTTTTGTTCCACTTGGCCCACTTTGCTTCGGACTGCTTGTGCTGATTTCGCCCGGTTCGGCCGGTTCGCGCCTTTTTGTCCCAGATGTCCCAAAGGCGACCCTCTCAGCAGTTAGCCAATTTTTCCTCTCGGTCGAACCGGCATTTCGCGCCCGCCGCGTACTTTTGTCCCACTTGTCCCAAATGCTTAGTGGGCTGTTTGTGCTTACTTCGGCCGAGCCGGCCGGTTCGGGCCTTTTTGTCCCAAATGTCCCGACTGCTCCTAGGACTAGGACTTAGCCGATTTTCACCATTTTTTCTGGATCGACCTACTTGCCTTCTGCAACCTTTTTTCGCATTTTCTCAGAGCTTGCTCTTTTCCTCTCAGACAGGGGACTTAGAAAATATTTGAGGGGACTCTAGCAACATGACTTTTTGCCCTGAATCAATCAATTTTCCTGGGACTTGAATATTCTGATGCATGTTATCAAAATTACCCTGGGGGGTGAATTTTGGATAACAAGTTTGGCGACTCAGTGGGGTCATCTGCCTGCTAGATGAAAAGACCAGTAGCCTGAAGCAATCCATTGGGCATGGAGTCATAAGCAAGCCTGAAAACTGATCTGAACCTTGAAAACCTCCCTCCTGAGTCACTTGGAAACCCATTGAACCTGGAGTGTCTTCACCAAGATGCCACTGAAATGAACTGTGCAAGAGCAGAACCAGCAACACCAAAACTATGTACAGAACTGAAAATCATACATGCCCCAAATGGAACATGCAGAGTGTGCACAAGCACTTCTTCTACTGAAAGCAAACCTACCTACTCTACTCTAACTGGAAGCAAAGGCAAGCTAAACAAACCCTGCAACTGGTTGTGAGAAATAGCTTCCTTTCTTCAAAATTGGCAGCCATGCAATTGATTTGGCACTGATCATGGCTGTTTGGATGGATGGAAAATCAACAAGAAGCTGGTCTTCTATCCAAATCATAAGGGTATCAACTGAAAAATCCAATACCTCTTTTAGTTGCTCTGCATTTGGATTGGAGAGGTATGGCAGCTGATCCTTGGTACTTTGTAGCTCGTCCTCATGCTCAGAAACAAGCATGACTGGTTGTGGCTTCTCCTTTGGCTCTAATGAAGCCAAATACCTGATTGGGCAAGGTCTGATCAGTTTGATATGCCCATAGCTCTGATTTTCAACTCCAAGAATGGAGTTTTCTTGTAGACCTTCTTGAATGGATGGTGTGGAAGAAAAGGTGGAATTCTTCTGTCCTTTCTCTTCCTCCGATGAAGAACATGGAAGATAAAAATCTTCCAATCTTGATCCCAAAGAGCTGCTGTAAGATGCAGGCTACTGCAAATGAAAGCTCTCCTTCATGGCAGCAGCCTCTTGTGTTTGGAATGTGGATGATGAAAGAGAGAAAGGTGAAAGCTCAACCAGCTCTTCTCCATCAAAACAGTCCTCCAAATCAGACAGGTAAACTGCCTCATTGCTGTCCTGCTGCTCATTTTCAACTTCCTCCGTGGTGTCCTCTTGATGTGCAACCTGACCACCATGGTTTGCTTCACTCTCCAATATTGAGTTTGAGAGATCAAACTCCTTTTCAGTGCTAGAACTTGAGAGAGATGAAGTGGAAAGAAGAACTGAAGGTTCTTCTGTAACCTGCTTTGTGCTCAAAGCCCTTGGATCTGCATTTTTCTCCTCCACAGCTAGAATGTGCTCCTCTTCTTTTGGATTTGGAGCAGCTTCTCCTTCCTCCAATGTTTGAAGACGATCTTGCTCTTGATTGAACTCCTCCTCCAGCATGAAGTTTTTCAAGTCAAACTCTTCAATTTGTTGCTCTAGAGGACAAGTTGGGACTGCAAGATCTTCTTCTCCAACAAAATCAGTCCTCACCACCATTTGTTCAACCTTAGCCTCTTCTGTAGGCTTAACCATCAAGGGGATCTTTGTCATCCCAAATCTAAGTAGCCCAAACTCTTCAAGTCATTTGTGATTTCTTCATCTTTGTTGGCACTCTCTTTTTGCTGTTGTTTTCCTTGACTGGCTGATTTCTACATTTTCATCCTTCCCAACATGGATTTGGGAATGCAAGAGGAGGGATGGGTTGAAACTCAGCTGATTTTACAATTTTTTGTGGTGGTGGAGGCAGTGAAACCTCTTGTTTCTTTGGAGGAGGGGGTATTTATGTTAGCTCTTGTGGAGGGGATGACTGTTTGGAAGGGAAAAGGAAAGAAGAATCGAGATGGGGTGGAAGACTAGGGGGTGGAGAAATGGATTCAATATTTGGGACAGCAGATGGAGAGTTTAAATGAGATGGTGCTGCTTGAGTAATGGAAAGAGAAAAACCAGATGATGGTGTAGAACTTACCCATTGACAAGGTTGTTCAACAACAAGTGCTGTAGGCCTCTATTCCTACTGTCCATTGTGCAAGTTGGGGCAGCATCTTTATCATGAAGTCCAGCTTCTCCTGAGGGCTGAAGTGTCTTGGAAAAGGGCCTCCCCATGGACAAGGAGTCCTGTAACCAATTCTGAAAGCTCTCATTTGAGCTGTTTCTCTGGACTGCACCATCCCCACCTCCATCTTTTGAATTTTCTCCAACAGACCAGCATCTTGGATCTGATGCTCTTCATTGTCTGCATACTCTTGCTCTTGGAAAGCTCCATAGCCAAACTGACTTTGGCACTGCTGCTCATATGGGTATGCATACTGATCTTGAATCTGCTCAAAATGCTGATTTGGAGGATTTGCAAAATGTGTTGGAGGTGTGATATACTGCTGTTGTTGATGTGAATACCATGATGGAAATGAAGTCATGATTGCACAACTTCATAGAATGAAAGAATGATGGAAGAGATGGAAGGAAGAATGGATGAAGAATGGAAACGAATGGAAAGGAAGGTCTGCAACTTCAGAGATGGGTTGTTGACCAGATGGAGTCGCCAGATGTGTTTGTAAGTGCCTCCAAAGGCTGAAATCTTCACAGGAACACATCAACCTGCAAAAGATGAAGTGAAAGACCTCTAAGGTCCCACCGGGCGTGCCAGAACTGTTGATGCAAAATCACAGCACCCCTGGACGCACATCAGGCTTCTAGGTTGATGTTCAGGCATCCAGTGTGATTGCACAACATGGAAACCTCTCTCCAAGCGTGGGACTTGTAAAACCGAGAGAGGAATCTCCAGAGAAGGCTGGTTCCTGCTCCTAAACTACCTGCCACAAGCTATTCCAGTGCAGGCAAGCTAATCTAATCCTAATCTAACCATGCCAAGGAGACAGAGAGAGAGAGAGAAAGGAAAAACAGCAAAAGCCTACACTAAAAGGGTGATACACCAGAGAAGGAGAATGTTGGACATCTATCAAAACTGCCATGGGACAAAGAGAGGTGAGCAATGGGAAGGATGGACAGATGCATCACAGGCCCAAGGATAGATTTCACACAGAAAATGTCCCAAAACTCCATGAACACAGCTCCAGACCTGCAATGAACATTCAAACATGCACAAATACCTGCAATGAAGAGAGGCAAGAAGAGAACAAGCAAAAACGAGGAAGGATGGACAGATGCATCACAAAACAGGTTTTGTTGCTCCAGAAGTTTGCACGGAACATCATTTCATTAGGAAAAGGCAAAAAACGCCATTACAGAGCAGGGAGGAGGTTCGAACTCCATTTTCAACCCTAGAGAAGAAAAGAAGGGAGGGCAGAGCAGAAAGAATGAACAACCTTTTCAAAATGAGCCAAAACTGGCTTTTACATTGCATGGGTCGAACCCAGGGGACAGAAACGTAGGAAAACATGCAAGCCCATTCCTCATTGACTGCAGATGCATAAAAACGGCATGGGATACCTTTCCAACCCATACCCTGCCATCTTTGACCGATTTGGGAGGAGAATGCGACCCATTTGTATTAATTTGGCCGCTAAAATGTCACTTCTGGCCGTGCAGAAGAAGAATGCGACCCATTAGCATTAAAACGGGTTGTTGAAAGGTCGCTTCTGGCCATTACCACACGTCAGAGCCGTTTCTCGATTTTCTCTCTTCAGACTGCACCAAAACTCGAGATTGATCCCAGAATCATGTAGAGCATCTCAACAACTTTCCGTTGGTATAAAGAACGTGGAAATCTGAGCTCTGGATCAAAAGATATGGCGATCTGAAGATTTAGGGCACGGAGCAGATCAAAACGTGTCATTTTGATTGGCTGAGAATGTTTTCCCGCAGGTTCTTCTGCCATCATGTTTTCCTCCCATGACACGTGATCAGGAAACCCGTTTGCTGATTGGGTTCTCCAACGACATGCCTTTGATTCTCTCTCCTCCGTCTTTCGCGGGCTTTCCTTTTTGAAATTGCTTGTGGGCCCGGGGACTTTAAACTTGGACAACGTGGCGCCATTTCATTGGTTCGGTTCAGCGCTTGAAAACTCGCCCATTGACTTTTTGACTTTTCTCTTGTGAGGACACGTGGCAGCTTCTGATTGGTCCTCGGCTGATTCGGCTCCTACGCGTACTTCGCCTCCATTTGTCCCGGATGTCCCATTTGATTTTGGGCCCTTTGTGCTCATTTCGGCCGGTTCGGGCATTTCGCGTCCATTTGTCCCGGATGTCCCATTTGATTTTGGACCCTCTGGACTCATTTCGGACTCATTTCGGCCGTTCCCATTTCGGCCGAACCGGCCGGTTCGGGTATTTTTGTTCCACTTGGCCCACTTTGCTTCGGACTGCTTGTACTGATTTCGCCCGGTTCGGCCGGTTCGCGCCTTTTTGTCCCAGATGTCCCAAAGGCGACCCTCTCAGCAGTTAGCCAATTTTTCCCTTTCGGTCGATACCGGCATTTCGCGCCCAGCCGCGTACTTTTGTCCCATTTGTCCCAAATGCTTAGTGGGCTGTTTGTGCTTACTTCGGCCGAGCCGGCCGGTTCGGGCCTTTTTGTCCCGGATGTCCCGACTACTCCAAGGACTAGGACTTAGCCGATTTTCATGATTTTTCCTGGATCGACCTATTTGCCTTCTGCAACCTTTTTTTCGAATTTTCTCAGAACTTACTCTCTTCCTCTTGGACAGGGGAGTTAGACAAATATTTGAGGGGACCCTAGCAACCATGACTTTTGGCCCCGAATCAATCAATTTTCCTGGGACTTGAATATTCTGATGCATGTTATCAAAATTACCCTGGGGGGGTGAATTTTGGATAACACTTTCTACCATGCTTTTTTATCTTTTAGGATCCACATTACTACTGCAATCATTTTTTTTCAATTTATGACTTATCTATACTGGTGTAGATGTTAGTTTTTTTCTACCATTCTAAATATTTTCAAGATTTATTTTGCATACTTTGTTAGAGAAACAAATATTCTATGGTCTATTCACTTGACCTTAATGCAAAGAATGTAATTCAATAGTAATAAATCTTTAAACTCAAAATCCTTTATGGTTGTTTTGAATTCATCTACTAGGTTGATTGAATTTCTAGTAAAGATTAAATCATCTACATACAAAAAAAGTCAAAATCTCACCATTACTTTATTTTATGTAAAGTGTGGGCTCACTACTACTTTTTCTAAATCCATTTCTAATCAAATAGAAATATATCCTACTATAGCAAGCCTTGGGTGATTTTTTGAGTGCATACATTACTTTCTTTAGCTTGTATAGTTTTATTTCATTCCATGGAATTGCATAACAATTGGCTATCCCACATACACTTCTTAATCTAATTCTCCATTTAGGAAATATGATTTGACGTCAATTTGATGGACCTTTGACTTGTGATGAGTATCTATAACAATAATTTTTCTCACATTTGTAGTGCCCACTTTCCTTCGACACCTTTTATTATTGATTACGACACTATTGACCAGACTCATGGATATTATTGTAATTTTTGATTTAGCATGATCTTAGATGTTAGAGCATGGACTATTGTTGACTTTGATTCATATATGATGCATGCGGATTATTGGAGACATTTTATATCGATGATGATATGTTTATTGACATGGTATATTTATATATGTTTTCAGACATGTGATATTTCGTCATATTGAGTAGACCTAGAAAATTGAATTAATTTTATGATCATATAGTTGTTGATGAATTGTATAAGATATTGTTACTTATTTGGATGATGTTTTGATTTATACATAGATGAATTTGGAAGTTATATTTTATATTCATTTTGGATGTTTTGATGAGGACACAAGGCCGAAGGATGTATTTGTGTTTTGTAGGAAAACATGTCGCAACAAACATCGGGGGATTGGAGACCAACAACATTGGAATCCTAGATGAATTCAACAAGGGTCACCATGGAAACATGTTTGTTATTTTTATATATTATTTTGTTGTTTGGGGTTCCCATGGGAGAGATCACCTTTAAATGTTACCAAGGGGTTATGTGTATTCTTTAATTTGGTTCCTTTATTTAATTTTATTATGTGTTTATTAACTGATGTAATTTCTTTTTTTTATTTAATAAAATTGTGTTTAGATTTTGGAGTAATCATGTTGTTAAATTAATTAAAATGGGTCATAAGAATGTGTTTATTAGAGTTGACAGATCTTGGATTAAGTTTTGTAAGTGATGTGTAAGTAAAAATTAGTGTGAAACACTCCACCTTCCTTTTGAAATTCGGATCTGTCCTTAGGGGCTGATTTTGGAGCCTTGTGGGACAAGTTAAAATTGTCCCACACCTCTTAAATTGTTACACCAACCTTACCTATGGGTTGGGGAGTTAAAATTAGGCTTCATGATGTATTTTTTTAAGTCAAGTTGTAATTTTTATTGCACTTTATCACATGAACATTATTTTGGTCCTTAAGGGGTGTGGGCTTGGATTGTGTGTGTAAGTAAAATTGTCATTTTATTCACCCACTTATTTATTATGCCTTGGAGTTTGAAGTTGACTTGTGAGGTGGAGTTGAGGATGTGTGATGTGGCATTTTACATGGAGGCACCTCATCCTCCTCTCTTCCTTTTTCTATTTATTCGAATTCTTTGGCTTATTTGGGGGTTACTTCATTTTGATTTGGTGCTCTTGTAATTGGAAAGAGTTAGAGATTTTTGAATGCTTATGGATTTTTTGGTATTTTGGATTGTTAGGATTGGAAAATGCTTGCTGTTGAATTTTTGAATCAAGATCTATCATGGAGAGGTAGGATCTTGACTCTTGTAAAAAGCTTTCTTTTCTATATTGTGCATATGTGAATGTTTATAAATATTTTGGTATGTTTAACTGTTGGTTGGTTAGATTTCATAGGTGTGGTGTAGGAGAACACTATGGTTATATTTTTTGGTGAGGCATAAGAGTTATTTTGTGGAGGGAATTTGGGATTTGGTTCCACCTTGTAAAATAAATAGCTTTCATTTCTTATTCATTGTGGGGTGGCATAAGAGTTTTGGGGAGCAATAAGAGAATGGGAGGTATAAGAGGTAATTTGGGGAGGCATAAGAGTTTTTAGGGGTTTTGAGATGAATATATTGGTGAGTTATTAATGTGGACATCCATTTCCCCATTGGGAGGTATAAGTGTCTTCCCCCATAGATCTTTCTCTTTTGGCTTTTTTGAGATGAGGCATTGTATATTTTGTTGTTGTCCTATTTGGGATTGAAACTGTATTATTTTTGGACTGTGTTATGAATGTGAAATCTGGTTTTTGAGTGTGGAAGCCTATTATTTTGCCATGATTTGAATCCATCCTTCATTGTAATGTGGTTGAGGCTCAGGGGCTAATGATGAGGAAGGATTCTCCTCTTCATTGTAATTCTTGTTTGGGTGGAGATCGTTGCCTACCCCCCTTGTTTATTGTGATCAAATTGGAAATAACATGGATCTATCTGGTTCCTATTTTTGGAGCTGTGTTGAAGACCAAGTTCAAAGTTCTATGTTGTTGTTCCCATTTGTAAAACTTCCCACTTTAAGTGGATGACAATCTAAAATTATTTATTGTTAAAATTTTCTATGTTTTAGAAATGAAATCTACATTCGAATGTGAGAGATATATTTTGTAATCTGTTTTTGATGAATGGAAAAGAAATTTGTAAAGGAAAAATATTTTAATTTGATGGAATTTGTTTTATCTTCTACAAATGGTGTTACTATTTTTTGAAATTGGTTCTTGGAAATATAATGTAAACTCTCTGTTTGAAGACTGGAAAAAGTTTGTATTAAGAAATATTACATTTATTTTTTCATTCGAAATACACATTTTGGAAAAATAGAACTACATTCTTATTTTCACGTTTTGATTGAAGGAAAATAGAATATGGTAAAATTAGAATGAATGAACTAAATATTTAAAGTTTGGTAAATGGAATAGATCAATTCGAGTTTGAAATACATAGATCTTTGTTAGATGTTTTCAAACTTGCAAATATTTATCAGAAAAATATACAGAGTACCCTTGTAACAATGGAAGACAAAGGATAATTTAAAATGAAACAAGGAAGAATAAAACACATCTTAAAACTATTGTATTGCTCAAATAAATTTTAACAGAGTTCATTAATCGGGATAAAGGAAGAAAACATATTTACAGAGTAAGAAGAATAAAATATGTTTTCAAATATAATTCTTAATCAATTAATCCTTCTAATCCATCCTAAATCCTTCCAAGAACAATTCTATATGTTTGTTGGAATGTTGAAGAAGAAAGAATGGCGGATTCAAATTAATTCTGGTAGTTCAAAAATTTTATTTTACATTTTAATGGTAGATAGAAATTTCCTTAAAATCCACCTATCTAAGTTGGTCAAAAATAAAATTTTAAGTTTTCTATGCAAAGAGGAGGTTGAGAAATTTCCAAAAAATCCTCACTTACAAAAATATGAGTTTGCAATCAAAAGTTATGGCCTTCTAAATTTTTTACTTCATTTTGGGTTTAAAAAAAAATGACTTTCAAATTTTATATAATAAACTATTTACAAGCAAATATGTGGGCTAAAATTTACCTTTTGTGCTTGTTGCCCAAAAAATGAAAAAGTGATGAAGTCCCCTACCACTCCACTGGTTCGAATCTTCCGTTTTGGCCAAAAAAAAAATCTAATTTGGAAAAGCTACTTTGAAAGAAATTTCTCCACGGCCCCGCATCCCCACCCCTTCCTTTTGGGAAAAAAACTTTCATAGATGCATGGGCCTGCATCCTTAAACTTAACTTTTTTGAAAATTGGTAAAAATTTCTAAGTCTCCCCGATGGCCTACCTTCCCGCGTGTCATTTTGGGTCTGAAACATGGCATATTTAAGCGTTGGCAGAGGCACGAAGTGTTTTAAAACTTTAAACCTCTCTTTCTAAAATAGAAAAAAGTCCTAAGTCTCCTCAGTGGCCCGCCTTCTTGCATGTCACTATGGGTTTGACACGTGGCATCTTTGGGCATCGGTGAAGGCGTGGGTTTTCTTTAACCCTTAAAATTTTTCGTTTAAAGGTCATAATTTCCTAAGCTCCCCCGAAGGTCTATTTTCCCTTGCATCTTGGGCTTGACACTTGGCGTCTTTGGGCGTTGGCAGAGGCACGGATATTTTTAAACCCTTAATGATTTTTCAACAAAAAGGAAAAAAATCCTAAGTGCCTCTAGTGACCTGCCTTTCCACTTGGACTTAAAATTTTGGACATGTGTCCCTTGCGGACCTTGGCTTTAATTTTATCCTTTTGGTGCGAAGCCTTGCACTTGCACGCGGGGGTAAATATCCCTTTTTACCCAAAAGGACAAAGCACTAAGTTTTCTCCCCCACTCTTATGGTCCGTGATCTTCCCCAAGCCTGCAGGCCCATGTTAGGAAAAAATTTCTTCTCGAGGCCCGCAGGCCCACCTTTGGGAATAATTTCTTCCTCAGGCCCGCAGACCCGCGTTCGGGAAAAATTTCACCCCAAGGCCCACCAGCCCGTAACTTGAGAAAAATGAGGAGTTAGGAGGAATTATTTATATCATTGGAAAGGGAAAGAAATTTCCTATCTAATGGGAATGTTTTTAGGAAGTTTTAAGTGCGTGAAATATGGGGAAAATTAGATTAAATCATATAAGTTAGTATGAGAGTGGATAAGTGAGAAATTGACCTTTTAGTTTAAATATTTATTTCAGCCCTATGTAATTAGACCTTGTGAATTGTTTAGACCTTGTTGAATTAACTACCTTGGGTATATAATTATTTTCCCCCCCTTTAACCCTCTAATTTTTAATTAAGGAATATTTAACTATAGTATAAATTTAATTATTCATTAAATTAACACCTAAGGAAACTTTGAACTATGTTTGGATGTATTACACTTATTGAGTTGTAATGTGATTTTTGATATTTATTATAATGGGAAAAAATTATTTATTAAATATATTTTTCCTTAAAACTTGTTGTGACAACGGTAGTTTTGAAACCTGTATGTGGGCACACTTTAGAAAAAAAATTATTCCATAATTTTTCTAGCGAAAGGTAGGTTGTTCTTGGGTCTCGAGTGGGAGTTTTAGCGGGAATTACACTTGGTATCAGAGCCATGGGTTCAAATATTTGACCCTTGGGAACACTAGAAAACTTGAGACATGAACTTTAAACCTAGTACAATATTGAACCTGACACACTTTTTAATCTAGAAAACAACTTTGTTTGAAAATTTAATATTTTAGAAAACATGGGAAAATAAATAAAAAATAGAATAACGAACTAACTCTCACCTTATTCTATGCAAGGGGCATGGACCAGGTGATGGTTCTTTTCATATAGGCTTAGAATTTTCACCTCTGCATCATGTCATTGCAACAATCCTTTCACATATTTTACAGACACTCCAAGACGTTAATGCCACTTTATGTGGAGAGTATGTAGTAGGATGTTCAGCCAGACATAATGGGGAGCCATCCTTTAAGGCACGTGCATCTCCTTGAAACAACAAGGAGCATAGAGTAGATAAATCCCACGCTGATTCAGCTAGAGTAGAGTCATGGAGGTTCATTCAATAGAGGATAGATGAGTTTCATGACCTTCGATAGGAATCTTTGACGGTAGCTAAGTATGAGAGTAGATTTATGGATCTACTCTAGTATGTCGATTACATGTAGGACGAGAAGGTATGGATTCACATATTCATCAGGGGAATAAATATAGACATTGGAGGTGTGGTGCATATCCACTATCCATAGACATTAGCTGAGGTCGTTGAGAAGGCCTATATAGAAAAGGAGACTTGGGGAAAGACATAGCAGGCCAGAGACCAAGTTTGGAGTTGTATCCAACAGATGCAGGATAACAAACTGAGAAGTTCATCTACTCCTCCTCAAGGTGGATAGGGTTCATCACAATAATCTTTTAGACCATAACAATAGTAGCAGCAAATCCACCCACCTTACAGACCTCCACGAAGATTTGATGCACATAGGGGTCAGAGTATGGGGCATCCTCTTAGGGGTCGCATTAGGACACATGGTAGACCGAGAAATTTGTCAGCAGGAGATTCTCAGTAGAGACCTCATCAGTCCATAGCTGGATCATCATGATCCACAACATAGACCTCCAGAATACTAGCTAGAGCTGTTACTCATGGGAGAGGACCGAGAGGTTGTTTTGGTTATGGTGTTGCTAGACTACCCACATAACCCTAGTAATAAGGGTAATATGTAGATCTAAGATCCTACTTTTGGTGACATGGGGCACAGTTATCGGATCTATGCAGTGGTCAAGAACTGTTAGGCTGAGCATCAGAGTACCGTGACTGAGACGACAGGTAGCATTGGTGGTATTCCTACCTCTATTTTGTTTGATTATGGTTCTTCTTATTCTTTTATTACACCATCTTTAGTAGAGTGATGCATGCTGGTGGCAGTTAGGAAGGGTTTTAGTTGGGATGTAGAGCCATCTTATGGAGCCAAGATTTCAGTAGACTGCTTAATTAAGAAGTGTGTAGTGGATTTGGGACCCTTCACCACTACCTCGGATCTTCGTATCCTTCCGTTGGGTTCTTATGGAGTCATCTTGGGAATGAAATGGTTGTCTACACACAAAGACATAATGGATTGTTAACATAAGACTATATCTTGTGTAGATGATCTAGGTGTTGAGTCAGTGATTTCAAGGGCCAGGAGACCCATTTCCATTCACACCATCTCCATAATGTAGCTGTTGGAGAGAGAATTTTTTAGGGAAAAATTGGTGGTTATATTTCCAATTCTCTAGTGTGTGCAAGTGTTGTTTTTAATCTAATGCTAGTGTAAACAAAGACTAACACCTAAATAGTCTTAATTAGCAAGAATTAAACAACATTATAAACACCATCATGATAAGAATTAATCAAGGATTAGATGCTAACATTTATCAATACAAACCTATGAAATTAACTATGTTAAGAACCTAAATATCCTCTATTCTTTAGCAACATATAAATGAAGGAACCTAGGTAGGTTCTATGGCTATCAAAAACAGTTGTCCTTAATGTTCGAAGAACCTAGGAATGGGGACTAATCAAAGTTGGGCTACAAGACCCTTTTAACACCTCTCATATGACCCAAACACTTTAATAAAGAGGATTAACTCTTCAAGATGATGAAATCTGAAGAAAACAAAAGGCAAGCTCTTAGTCTCTTTGCTATATGCTTTGCATTTGCTCTCTTAGGAGTTTAGGTGTAAGTAAAAAGGTAGGTGGAGGGCTCCTTATATAGCCCAATGGATAAAGGAAATACTTCATCCCTTTGCATGTGGGATAAAGGTAAAACATGATTAGGAATAGATAAGGTTGCTTTATTAAAGGTAACCTTACTTTAGAAGGGCTTAATTTATGCTTAGCAAGTCATGTGAGTTGGGGGATGTTTTAATTAATCAAAGGTGATTAACTAATAGGTAGATGTAAGCTTATAGAAGATAATTAGAGGAATATTAGTATGATTTAGGCTATTAGAAGGGGATTAAATCAATTAAATATTGATTTATTGGTTAAATGGAAGGGAAAGCTAATTAATTAATAATAATTAATTAGTCTAGGTAGAAGGGGTGATTTATTAACGAAATATTGTTAATTAGGGTATGTTTTGGATAGGAAACTTAATTAATTAGCTTAGTGTAATTAATTAATGATGATATGAGGGAAAATGAGTGCTTTTGATGATATGTCGTCAATTTGCGAGAAAGAGGATAATTAACACAATTTAAGTATTTAAATTACTTGGGCATAATTATGGGTGTCTACATTTGTCCCTATTTGGGGTGGTGTAAGTGACACCACTTCAAAGATAGTAGATAGGTGGAATTTTGAAGAGGTGGAAGAAAAATTAGTAGAAGTGAGAGATGCCCCACTCGAGTGTCGATGGGGTGCTGAAAGAAGACGATCAACGATCGAAAATGGTGAGAGATAGATAGAAGAATGGGAAGAGGCAAGATGCCCCAATAAGATGGAAGAATAGGGGTGAGAGGAAAGTGATGTAGAATGAATATGGAGGAGGGGAGAGAAGAGCTTAGCCTCTTGCCACTATGTATTGGAATAATTTTAGTGTCATCATATTGCCATAAGAGCTATGTCATCGGTCCTTATGAAAAATATAAGCATACGACAAAGGTAGAACGACATGAAAAGCCATACTACCAATGATTGTCCATTGCTGAAAATACCAAATCCATGAAACATACAAAATGTAATGTAATACGAGAAAGTGAAAGATTCCTAACTTCATGCAACATACAAAATGTAATGCAATATGATAAAGTAAACAAGCTAAACTAACAAAGAAACATAATATAATGTTTTTATTATCGAGCTTTAGTTACGACCTGTGCAAATTAATGAAAAGGGTTGATGATGGTGCTCCAAGAAAGGAAACATGTGAGGGGAATAACGGAGGACACTCGGGTCCGATGGAAAAGAAATGTGCACTACGAAACATTACCAGACAACTCATTGTGCCCCAGAGTATAGATGAATTAAGAAACCTATCTTTTGTTGATGGTGGTAGATCAAGATGATTTGCAAGTCACACACATGAACAAGTGAGAACCAAAGAGTGACATTTTGTAGGATGATTTTCAATTTTTAGAAGTTTTCTGAAACATATTTGAATGTTTTGGTTTATTTTAAAAGTTTTATGAAACTATGTACATGAATACGAGGAAGCATGGATGCCAAGAACGATATATGGGATGTATAAGGGCATAAGACCACGTGCGTATGAGAAATGTGAAGATGCGAAAAAATTCCCCAAGGATTAGGTGTGATTATTCAAAGGTAAACTCTTCATAGGTAGAAGCGGGACCCAAGGCCATTATGGATAGGTTCAACATGATGGAGAACGTAAACCAATGAAGTGCTAGGAAGAAGCAAGGATGCCCCCAACGTAAGTTGGCCTACAAGCACATGATAGAAAGGAAGCAGAAGATTATTTTTATGGAAGGGGACAAAGGTTTCCACAAACATGGAAAAAAAGTAATCTTATACACATGGATGTTCTGAATGAAGTAGAAGACCGATATGAATGATATGAATGTAGCTTACAAGCCTCGTAATGAAGAAGTGATTAGCCAAAAGCATAAATCGTGAGACGAGATATGGACTAGAGTAAGAGTCTGAACAAGGTCCAAGAAATATACTTGGTAACATACTCATCATGTTTACTCATAGAGATCCATTATGTGCACGTGGATTTTATTACCTCTTGAAGTGAAGATTTAATAGACAACAAGTGAAGAGACCCTAGCCAATGTGTAGGAATGATTTATTTTGATAAGTGATTTTGTGAATGGAGGGTGAAAGGATAGTTGTACATTGCTCCACTACCAACCAAGCGTCCATATCCCCAATGGAGATGTATTTGATTCTAATCACAACATTTCTCTACTAACATTCAGGTGTCCATAGCCCCGATAGAGATTATTGGAAATACCCCAAGAGAGAGTTATATATTAATTTGCTTTTGCTTTGTAGCTTTTAGCTTTTGAGTTTTGATTAATTTTGATTCTCTTACTTTCTGAAAAATTATTTCATCTCTCTTGTTTGACAAGGGGTTAAGAACCACTTATGGTTTGATGGAAGGAGGTGGAAGTGATTGTGATGATGACAATGGCTAGTGTCAACAAATATGTCCAAAATTTCTTCGTAACAAGTTTATTAGATGTTTGAATGTGATAGGATCTCTGTGAGGTCAGTCGTTCTTTAATTTACCAAGGTGATAAAAGACCAAGGGAAAATAGATACCATAGAGATAAATGTCACACAATGCATGTGAATAAGCTAACCAAAATATCACCAAAGGGATGAAAATGGTAGGAAGACTTGCAGAAGAATAACAAGGAAGGGAAGAAAGAAATATTCATGTGTATGCAACACCGCGTTGCAATGTTTGATCTTCGTACTTCTGATTTTTGTTGTTTTTTATTTGTTTTTTTATATTTTTGTATTTTTGCATTGTTTTTTATTTTAGATTTTTGATATTTTATTTATTTGTATTTTTGCATTTTTTTTTTTAAAGATTTTTGATATATATATATATATATATATATATATATATAGAACTGTTGTTACTAACAGAGTCACTCTGTGTGATAGGATCCAAAAATGATGTTTGCGACTTCCTTGATAAGGGAGGCTAAGTGTGTTTATTTATCAACAGTTGTGTTTTACCCAATCTCGATGATCGTGTTGAGTTCACAATCAATAAAGGACTGTGATTTATCCTAAAGCATGGATTTTGTATGCGGGAGCTTGAGTTCCCTATCCAGAGGTTTATGCACTTTGTGCCATACTTGATGGTTATGTTGATGTGCATTCTTGAATCGCGATTGATTTACAACTTTGAGATTGTTCAAGTTGTTGGGGGATTTTGAGCTCTTGGAAGTTTTTACCTAAGCTTGATAATGAACGTGTTTTGGTTTATTATAAACTAACGCTTGAATTTTATGAACTCGAGAAGGAGAAGAATTCAAACATTTATGATTGATGATAGGAACGATAGAAATCGTAGTGGGCTTGCCACAACCATTGATAGAAGAAATATGTGATAGATGAAAAGGATACGGTCCAAGAAGTGACGAAGATGGGCTACCAAGAGGTGAGCCACGAATATGAGGTGAAAGGCTATTAGGATGTGGCCCAAGAATAGAAGAAGAAGGGCTACTAGGATGTGACCCATAAATAGAAGATTAAGGGCTACTAGGATATGGTCCAAGAATAGAAGAAGAAGGGCTACTAGGATGTGATCCATAGATGTAAGATGATGGACTATTGGGATGTGGCTCAAGAATAGAAGATGGACTACCCAGGGGTTATCCATACATAGAAGATAAGGGTCTAGTTAGACGTTCCCCAATAATCGAAGATAGTGGGATACTCAAAAATGTCCCACAAATAGAAGAGGGAGGGCTACTAGAAGGTGAACCACACCTAGATGAAGATGAAGGGATACTTGGCACTGACTCTATAAGAGATTGTGATTGAGGAATTATGATAGACAAAGATTTATTGGGTGATGAGAAGATAGGCCATCGATCTATGAAAGACCAAGGAGTTTCATCACATAATGAAGAATGTGAAGATTGAAGAATAAGAGGAGGATCAAGTTGCATGATCTGAGGCTCTTCCTCCATTTCTTGATCAAAGGAGTCAACCTTTTCCTCATAATATGCAGATGCATCAAATTCTAAAGAGAATCCTTTTTTGTAATCTACTAAAGCAATATCTTCATATGCCGCTATAAATGCCTTGGTTGTTTCTTCATTCTAAAAGAGATCAATTAGTATGAGTTGTTGATCGATCCCTAGGGGTTTATTGGAAGAAATAGGTTCACTTGGTGTGGAAGACTTAGAAGATGTTTGATGATTATTGATAGAAGATGATGATGTGGTGGATGAAGAATATGTGTAGCTATATGTCTCAGGAGTAGAATAAGGTGGTGTGGACCTACCTATACCATGGTATTTCATATGTAAAATAGTAGGATCAAGTCCAAAGTCTATAGATTGCGACACATGGGTCGATTCAGATGTTTGTCTCGAAGGACTTTCAGTCACACGAATCTTCACAGAAGGAAGATTTTGTGGGGGTGATTAATGAAGAAGGTCCTGCAAAGAAGGGGACGGCTGTGATTCAAGCATCGTATTATATGAATGATGACAAGGGTCTTGAAAAGAAAGAGAGGACTGTGATTCAAGAATTTTATTATACTTCTTATTGAAGGGATTTGGGGTCATGTGTATCTTCAAAGGAAGAAGACATCATTGGAGCGACTCATAAAAGGTTAACTACAAAGAAAGGGAGGACCATGACGTAAGAGTCGCATTAGATGATTGATGAAGAGGATCTTGCAAAGAAAGGGAGGACTATGATTAAAGAATCACATTTGATGAATGATGACAAGGGTCTTGTGAAGAAAGAGAGGACCAAAATTCAATAATTGTATTATACTTCTGATTGGAGGGATTTGGAGTCACATGTATCTTCAAAGGAAGAAGACGCCATTGGGGCGACTGATAAAAGGGGTCCTGTGAAGAAATAAATGACCATGACATAATATTCGTATTAGATGATTGATGAAGATGATCTTGTAAAGAAAGGGAGGACCATGACTTAGGAGTCGAATTAGATGAATCCAAATAGTAGTTTGGATCTAAATCCTCAGAAGATTCAGAGGAAATATTTAGATTGGTATCCTTATAAGAAGAGTAAATGTATGGATTAGAATTAGAAGAAGAGTGGGGGGAACTCGAATAATAATTTGGATCAGACGTGTCCAAATCATACCACCGACTATGAGATTAAGGTGGGGAACGAGTTACCCGTATGGTCTCTCTAGCATGAAGAACCAAATGAGGTTTAGTTGTAATGGGAATCTTTTTCTTTGGATTGATAAACCTAGGTTCCATATTTTTTTAAGTATGGGGAACCACACGATAGTCAGTAATTTTTGGCGTTGTTTTAAGCACAAATGTCTAGATTTAGATAGTTTGATGGAACTCCTTCAAAGGGAAGGAAGTGACATGTCAATTTGGGTAGCATAAGGACAACCAGCTAGACATTGTTTAAGTATGGGGATGCGTGCATGATTTTATGAAGGTGGTCTAAGGAAAATAGACATCGTGACAACGTAATATCGATGAGATGAAAAGAAATTTTCTTAGAACATAAGTTTTTTGAATTAATAATCACAAGGAACAATCATGCGAGTGTGAAACCCAAAGCCAATCAACAAGGAAATACACCATATGAAAATGCGATGTAAAAATGATCAACAAGATGTTTTCACTTATGCCAAGTTCAGGGAAATGAACAAAACGTAAGTAAAAACAAGAAGTCAATGCGATCTCCCAATCAAGATATACGATGAGCGAGCTCAAACTTGATTAAGACCTATATCTCAAAAAGTGCTAATTACAATTTGTGAATGACACAAAAATATCACCAAGATATGTTAACCCACTTTGCGAGAAAGTGAAGTACTGATATCGAGGTGTTATCGGTATAACATGCACAAATAGTAACTCCTAGTACTCTTTTAAATCGAGGTAATAATAGAACCGAACTAAAAAGCTCAAAGTATAGCTAGGAATAGTTTAAAATGTGTGCAAGGTAACCGCAAAATATAGGTATTTATGTCAATTTTACAAGAAACAAGACTTAAATATCGAAATTGTAGTGATATGATATAAACAAGCTAACTCTTCTAAGGAAGTCTGTAGTGATGAACCACGCCTAACTACAATGAAGACCTTGACATGGATATCAAGATCACAATGGCTACCAATGACGTGAAAATGCCTCCGCACACTTTAGATGTTTAACCAACCTAGCCGCAAACATGGATGGGTGTAAATGGACATAAAAGTGAGAGAAACAGTCGATTGGTAACACAAAGGTAATCACCCTTCTTTTGATCAACAAAGTGTCAAAAGAATGTGAAGGAAGTAAATCAAAAAAAGATTAAAACTGCTGGCTTCACTTTGACAAAGTTTCACCTTGCCCTAAGGCAACTAAAAACTAGGCAAAAGTACCACGTCATATGTTTCTCAATGAAAATATGGTTCACAACTCAACACTATTTTATAATGGTCAAAGTGCGATCCTGGCCAAAGTATATTCTCCTAGGTGGTTCTCTTCCCTTAGGTGTTACAAAGTTGCCACAAGCAAGCGCGATGTACCCAAAAAGTCACACTGACTAGTTTGGGAGTATCTCAGCTTTACTTTACACCCTTTAAAAATAGTAGGCAACTAGTGTTTCTACGTATACTATAACTAGGGTCACCACAATGGACAACCTGTAACACTATCTCACAAAGGAATCACTAGTCAAGTAGGTAGTGCGGAGCACTTCCTGTTTCGTCCACAAGGTTCCCTCTTCTGTGGACTACTTTGGGGTTCCTGGAACCACCCCCATTGTTGTGGATTAAGGTGTTATGCAAAAAAAATTATATTCCAGTTGAGCGGAGAGCGACGTACCCTTTTCCAAAACCTGCAATACAGTATTTTGAATATGTTGTTCTTTTTATCTTTTTTAATTAGGTGTGGTTTTCTTGAACACCTTTTGGCAACCTATATAATAACTGTATTAGTAGTTTTTGATTTTTTTTTATTCCTCCTTTCTTTGACAAGCGTTTTTAGGTCTTGCACTCAAGCGTTAGTAGTTCTCCAAGAAAATCACATTATTTAAAAGAGGATTAAGAGTTGCTTTTGATTCTCAAGATCATCCAAGGATGCAAGAGAAGAGCATACACAACAAATAATCCAACTAAAAAGTAAAGAAAACCTTTTCAATCAATCAAGCATACAAAATTCTTGATAAATGTTCATTCCCTTAAACCAAAAGTGAAAGATGAAGTTTCCAATTTACCAAATGTTATAAAATGAAGAATAAATTTGTTTTTGATTCTCAAGATCACCCTAAGGTGCAAGAGAAGATCATACACAAAATTTATCCCAACTATATAGAAATAAAAAACTTCAAATCAAAGGACTATTGAAAAATGCTTTGTAAAAGGTTCATTCCCTTAAACCAAAAGTGAAAGATGAAGTTTCCAATTTACCAAATGTTATTAAATGAAGAAGAAAGTTGCTTTTGATTCTCAAGATCACCCTAAGGTGCAAGAGAAGATCATACAAAAACTTTATCCCAACTATATAGAAATGGAAAACTTCAAATCAAAGGATCGTTGAAAAATACTTTATAAAATGTTCATTCCCTTAAGCAAAATGAATAATCAAATTTCCAAGTTTAATCCCAATGTTAAAAATATATGGATCAAAGTTGTTTTTGATTCTCAAGATCACCAAAAGGTGCAAGAGAAGAGCATACACATGCTTTTTTCTAAATCGAGGAAGCATGGAAATACAACACTCATCAAAACATTAGACATGTTAGAAAATGACCAGTTTTATACTAATAAAAAACCTACAATTCTTATAAGTATAAATCCCAAATTTATGTTTTTATTGAACATTTAACTTCAATACCTTTCCAACTCAAAAAAAATGGAGTCATTTTGAGTTTGGTAGTGAAAGTTATGGCCTTCAGAATATGGGTTATGCATATGCTCTTATGCTCACGGGTATGCAGTTACATGCACTTAAAAAATGTAAAAAAAAAACGTCTCTTAATCTGTAAAATGGAAAAAAAATTCCAACCAAGATTCAATTTTGACAACAACCCATCACATCAATATATTAATAGAAGACTCAACGCTATCGAACATTAACATACATGTTTAAGAATTTAAAATTTTCAAGAAATTGACAAAACTAGCGTGTAGAATTATGAAAAAGTAAGCTCTAAAAATGAAAAAATGATGAAATATTGAAATTTTCTCACCAAGATTAAATTTTGACTGAAACCCTCCACATTAATATGTAAATAGAATACTTAGCACTATCAAACACTAACCTACATGCTCAAGAGTTTAAAATTTTCAAGAAATTGACAAAACTAGCATGTAGAACGATGAAAAAGTAAGCTCTAAAAATGAAAACATGATGAAATCTTGAAATATTCTCACCAAGATTAAATTTTGACAGAAACCAACTACATTAATATGTAAATAGAAGACTCAACACTATCAAACACTAACCTACATGCTCAAGAGTTTAAAATTTTCAAGAAATTGACAAAACTAGCATGTAGAATGTTGAAAAAGTAAGCTCTAAAAATGAAAACATGGAGAAATCTTGAAATTTTCCCATAAATTATAATTTTGACAGCAATTCATCTCCTTTATACCTACAAGGAAGTCTCAACACATGCAAACTCAACAAAACAAGTTATTAAAAACAGGTTAGATCAACATGTGTAAAAGAGGGTTAGTAACCAAAAATGAAACTTATCTAAAAAAACTTGAAATTAAGTGCCAAGGAGAATGGAGTAAGTCCCACCAGGCATGCCAAATGTGTGCAAGTGTTTTTTTTTAAATAATGCTAATGTAAACAAAGACTAATACCTAAATAGTCTTAGTTAGCAAGAATTAAACAACATTATAAATACCATCATGATAAGAATTAATCAAGGATTAGATGCTAACATTTATCAATAAAAAAATATGAAATTAACTATGTTAAGCACCTAAATATTCTCTATTCTCTAACAACATATAAATGAAGGAACCTAGGTAGGTTACATGGCTATCAAAAATAGTTGTCCTTAATGTTCCAAGAACCTAGGAATGGGGACTAATCAAAGTTGGGCTACAAGACCCTTTTGACACCTCCCATATGACCAAAGCACTTTAATAAAGAGGCTTAACTCTTCAAGATGATGAACTCTCAAGAAAACAAACGGCAAAATCTTAGTCTCTTTCTTATATGGTTTACGTTTTCTCTCTTAGGAGTTTAGGTGTAAGTAAAAAGGTAGGTGGAGGGCTCCTTATATAGCCCAATGGATAAAGGAAACACTTCATGCCTTTGCATGTGGGATAAAGGTAAAACATGAATAATAATGGGTAAGGTTTCTTTATTAAAGGTAACCTTACTTTAGAAGGGTTTAATTTATGCTTAACAAGTCATGGGAGTTGGGGGTGTTTTAATTAATCAAAGGTGATTAACTAATAGGTAGATGTAAGCTTATAGAAGATAATTAGAGGAATATTAGTACGATTTAGGCTACTAGAAGGGGATTAAATCAATTAAATATTGATTTATTGGTTAAATGGAAGGGAAAGATAATTAATTAATAATAATTAATTAGTCTAGGTAGAAGGGGTGATTTATTAACGGAAGGTCATTAATTAGGGTATTTGTTGGATAGGAAACTTAATTAATTAGCTTAGTGTAATTAATTAATGATGATATGAGGAAAATGATTACTTTTGATGATATGTCATTGATTTGCAAGAAAGATGATAATTAACACAATTTAAGTATTTAAATTACTTGGGCGTAATTATGGGTGTCTACATTTGGGAGTCTAAGTCCCTCTACTTAACTAGTGCATCTTCCATATTTGCATGCGTGGGTGAAATGTGAGTTTTATACTGGTGGCCTTTCGGCTAGGGATCCAATAGGGCCAATCCACTGACCCTGCAAAAAATTCTTGCATATACCTACAAGAGATGACTTTTCTAGGAAGGAGGGAAAACAAATGATAAAGTTAGAAAAGAGAAAACTAATGTTGCAAGTATAAAATAATAGACTTGCATACATCAGTCAGAAGTTTCATTACATGGACTTGAATAAATAGGAAAAAAAATTTGTGTGATATCTACAAAACTAAATGAAGCTTAATGCACAAAAAGTACCAACAAACTCCTCAATCAAAGAGGCCAAAATTCCTTCTTCCTTTATTGAAGCTAAAGCAGAATTTATACATAGTGTGAGAAGTACAAGACATTTTGTAATAGCAGAAATGGAATAAACTTGGTATCTCTTGCTCTCTTCACAAGGAAAAATCTCTGATGAATTCACAAAAAACAGCTCCAACATCTAAGAAGCAAAATTCAGAATACTTTTTAGAAGAAGACCCTCAAATGAGGAGCTTGTTAGAATTTATAGAAGAGGAGGAAACTTTTCATCATCTTGGTGACTTTTTGAATACCTTAATGTGACTTAAGACTGTTCATATTACACTTTAAATATTTAAGTTCCTTTTATAATAGCAAAGTGACTTAAATTTACATTATATTTCTAAAGTCACTTAAATCATATCAAAAATTGCAACTCTCAACGCAAAAATATAACATTGAGGAGAGAGAGTGTTGTATGAGAAGAGAAAAGAGAGAGAAAGAAGAGGAAGAAGAAGAAGAAGAATTATGTTGAAGGATGGGCTGCTACGGTGGACTTAGCTCCATTCTATGAGTGCTCTCTACTTTGTGATCCTGAGAAGTCTTCTGTATTTCCAAGCTCCTGGTTTAAATGAGCCACTGCTGGTTCTATTTTCTCGGCATGAGGGATACAAATGCAGCTCAAGGTTTGTGTCCATCCATTAGTCACACTATTGATGTCCTTGCACTTCCCGAACCATGATGAATTATTTTCTACGATATGTGCAATGGAGGCTTGGATTTATATGAAGAAGTTGAGAGTATCCTTAGTGAAGGACAATGGGTTTCCTACCCCTTTCTTGATATATTCTTCAAAAGGACCAATCAACTCATCAGTAGTTGAGTGTTGGCTCATTGTGGGTACTCCAAATTTCTTAACTTTCCAATTTATTCTATCTTGCAGCTTGTATGTTTGTTCTTCTTTCTTCTCTAGCTTTATGAAAGCCTGATTGATTTCTTCAAATCTGATTTCCAGGGCCCTCGCCCATACATGTGTCAAGTCTTCTGCAGGAGTTTCAAAAACCTTCTATTCGATCAATTCCTGATGATGGGTGTTGCTCATCTCACTCACTACTATTCCCAGAGGTTCCCAATAATCTCTTTCTTTCCCCACATATTTTTTGAGTGCTCGCGTTCTATTGGCCTTTGCACACATGTATGCAAAGATCTTGACTGCCTCTTTAAGTGTTGACTTCTGTTTTTCAGTAGATTGAGTGGATCCATTCATTATTTGATAGCCCTTACATCATGAGCTCATGCATTCTTGTGATGGATTCCGGATCGAAACTACTTATGGGTACCACTTTCTAAATAGGAAGTGTTATAGTGCTTGGTTCCACTAGGTGTTGCACATAAGATGAAAGATTTTGTACTTGTTTCCTCTAGTACCTCAATCTTTTCTTTATTCCTTGCCACCATGAGAGTATAAGATTGTTGAAATATGTGAAAATATCCCTCGTGAGTAGCTGATCCCAATTGGATCGTACTCATAGCATAGTTGATGGGTGTCATCTCATCCACCAGCTTGATTAATTTTGGCCAAGCTACTTCAATGTACCGATTACTTGTCTCCTCGCTGTAGAATCGTGATGTTGTGTGCGTGATCTTTCTTGACCTTTTTTCTTTAGCCAAAAAGACAATTGCTGATATATAGGGGGATATTACTTGTTGCATAGTTCGAGTGTCCATGATGATCATTTCCCGCATCCATAGAAACATCTCACTGGATTCAGGCTAAATTATGGGTACATCAACCATTATTTGTTCTGATGGAGGAGGCAATTCCTAAATGAGAGGGGCATTGGAATAAAAAACATGCAAGACCTCTTGTAGTGGCTCGAATACTGGATCATGAGTCATATACTCCTTGTTCTCTTATACATCTACTATTGGATTTTTGTTCTGCATTACTTGGATCATGTCTTCCTCTTGCGGGGATGCCAATGAATATTTTTCTCCCCTGAATTTCTTAGATGTCTTCTCATGGGGAGAAGTTTTAAATTTCATTTCCTTCCTTTTTGAACTCACTCCAGAGTGTTTAGAGCTGGAAGTTACCTCTACCACTTTTGAAGATGAATTATGTGAAGCTTTCTTCTATCTTAGAGAAACTCCTCGTGACTGAATGATCATAGTTTTGTTCTTCTAATATCAGTTCCTCATTCTCCTCACCACCTTTTCAGTCCACTCCAGTACATATCCTAATTCACGAACATGCTAGTTGATTTGGGGATATGGGGACATCTTGACTACTACGTACTTAGGATCATACATCTCTGTCATGTCATCATGTAAGATGTCTTCATACCAAGAGAACTGGACTTTCTTCATCTCACCGGTTGCCATCCTCATGTGATATTTTTTACGTACTTCGAACTCATCAATAACATTGTCCTAGTAGTCCTCAACTTGTGGCTCATGTTACAATTCTGGGACATAGAATGAGTGAGGATCTTCTCAGATGTCAAAGTTGAGCCTGGCGATGTAGGAATGTAAATTCAGATGTGTGAAAGTGGCTTCCAAGTGAGATGCGTCCTTTGAACTTTTGCATGTGAATTGTTGTTATCCAAAATAAGCCCATGATTATTTTGGTTAACTTACCTCCATTTTGTTTTCATTCCTTGTGCTTGAATCTAAAATTTTACACATTTTAGGAACTCAAAAGTTTCTTGAAATGGATTCATTAGATGGTAAATTTTTTCCCCTTTCTAGAAAGGTAAAGAAGTCCTCCTAACTCCTTGTATTTTTCGAGTTATGGGCTGGCGGACCTTAGGAGGATTTTTTCCCAAGGCGGGTTGGTGGAGTCAGGAAAGAAATTTTGGAAAGGAAAATTGACAGATTGGCAGAGGCATGGTGAAAGCTTTGGCACTTAGCCTATTTTGGGCTAAAAAGTTAAATTCGATTTCCGGACTGTGAGCCCATGGATGAGGAATTTTTCGGCCCCATCCGATCAGGAGATGACACATGGCCATGAAGAGGCAGACTAGTGGAGTGATGGAATAATTTCAAATACTTAGGTAGGTTTCTTAAAAATGCATCAGCGGGGGCACAGGGAAAAATTGGTCACATAGCCTTTTTAGCTAAAATATGTAATTTAAATTAGCGGCCCGTGGGCCCAAAGAAGGTAGAAAAGTGCACTTGTAGGGCCAAGTGAAAAGTTTTGACACTTATCCATTTTTGGGCTAAAAACTTAAAGGAAAAAATTAGGTTGTGCACCAGGAAAAGGAGGATTCAAAAAATTTATTAAGGCCCCTTAAACAATTAGAAAGTGACACATGGCCATCAGCGCCAAGGCAGGAAAGTGGAGGTATGTTAGAATCTTTGACTCTTTTGTCAAAAAAATAAAGGAACAAATTTGAACCATGCTTTTGCAACCAATCAAAAGGTGCCATGTCTCAATTCCTCATCAACGACAGAGGTGGGTGTCGGAAGAAAGTTATGTTTTTTGGATTTTTGTCAAAAAAATGTTTAAGGCATGAAATGAAGCCGCAGTCCTGTTGATGAATGAGAGAAGGCCACGTGTCCTGAGCAATATCGAGAGGTGGGCTATCGAAAATAATTTTGATTTTTCGCCAAATATATGAAGGGGCACAAAAGTAAAAATTGAGTTGCATCTCCTTCGCCAATCAAAAGAAGCCACGTGTCATTTTTGAGACACATCATCAGTGCCAATGCGGGTCGTTGGGAGACCTTGGGAAATTTTGCTCTTTTGTTCTGAAAAGATGAAATGCTAGTTCTTGGCCATTGCCAATTAGAAGGTCACATGTGTCTCAATGCAGTTGTGGGCCTGTAGAGGTTTCTGGGATTTTTGTGAATTTTTGAAAAAAGGGAGAAAAGGAAATTTCACCCCGCGAACCCGATTTTGGCCCTAATGTTTCCCTAAATATTCATATGGGGCATATCTTTCAAACCAGAGCTCAATTTTCATCAATTTTGGTATCATTGGAAATTTGTTAACACCCTCTACACCATAGAAGCTTCAATTTTTAATTTTGGTGGGGTATGGTGGGAGAAAAATGGAGAAATGTCCCTGGCATGGGAAAAAGTGAAAATTGACATCCAACCACCAAAATTTATGGAGTATGGGTTTCCTTTTTTGCTCTGTGAAGAAATTACATGGAAGTATGGGCTTGGTTATGGAACCCATCATTTTGTAGAAAAATTGAATGCCTTGTGAGGTGGTTGGATTCAAATTTTGAATTCCCCTGTCTCTTTCCCACAATTTTTCATCGATATATGCCATTTTTTGGATCATTGTAAACTGTTGGAAATTTTTTGTTTTGCAGGCTCCCCTCTTCTCCTTAGAAAATGAATTCATGGAGTTTCAGACCTCCCATCAAGATTGTAAACACAAATTTGCCTTTTTATCATTGTAATGCATCATATCAAGCCATGAGAACAATAATACGTGTTCTATGGATAGTCTTCATCCCTTTCTGTGTTAATTTTTGTCTTCTAATCCTTCATTACAGCGCTAGTTATTTTTTGCATGTTATTACGTTGCATAGAATTCTATGCTTTGTGTCTATTAGCAAAGAAAATTTTCATCACTCCTTTGGTGTATCACCTTGTTAGCTTAGTTTTGTTTCTTTTTCATCCTTTAACTTTGTCTCCTTAGAAAATTAGAGTAGTATTTAGGATAGATCCTCTGTAATTACATGCATACACCTAAACAAAGGAGTAGGAACCAGCCTCAATATGGAGAGTTTTCCCATTTGAAAAGTCCCACACTTTGGGAAAACTCCATGTTTTGCAATCACACCAAATGACTCATTTATAAACTACATATCTGAGAGGTCATTTGGGGGTGTTGTGATTTTGCACTAACATTCTTGGCATGCCCAGTGGGACTAAGAGGTCTTTCACTTTTTTATTTACAGGTTGATGTGTTCCTATTAAAACTATAGCTTTTGGAGGCACATCTGGTGACTCCATCTGGTCAACAACCCATCTCTAAAGTTGTAGACCTTCTTTCTATTCATTTTAATTCATTTTTCATCCATTATGCTTTCCATCTCTTTTATTCTTCTTTACTTCCATGAATTTGTGCATTCACACTTCATTTCCATCATGGAATTAACATTTACATCAGCAGTAATGGATTCCACCTCCAACATTTTTTTCAAATCCTCCAGATTATAATTATGAGTAGATTTAGAATAATCATGCTTACCCATTTGAACAATGCCAAAACTAGTTTCGCTATGCGGCTTATCAAGCACAAGGGTACGCATATAATGATGGTTGTCAAATGGAAAATACAGATCTATTGGAGAAGATAAAAAAATGGAGGCAAACTTGGAGCAATCCAGAGCTACAGCTCAAATGAAAGTATTTAGAATTGGTTATAGGGCATCTTATCCATGGGTGGGCTCTTTTTGCAAGACATTATAACCCACAGGAGAAACTCGACTTCGTTGTTAAAATGCTGCCATTACTTGCAAAATGGACTGAGGGATTAGAGGTATATGAGAAGAGTGTTACACAACCTTGTCAATGGGTAAGCACACCACCTCATAGTTTTTTTTTCCTCCTTTTCAATTTGTATCATTTAAGCATTGTCAAGTTTCAAGCTTCCCATCTACTGCCCCAAAGGTTGATTCCATTCCTCCATCTTCTAATCATCCATCTCACCTCATTTTTTCTTCCCCTTTCCCTTCCAAACAGCCATACCCTCTAAAGAAATGAGAAATTATACCTCCTACACCACCAAAAATAATTTCTAAACCAATTGAATCAAAACCCACCCCTCCTCTTGCATTCCCAAATCCATGCTAGAAAGATAAAATTCAGAATAAAGTCAAGGAGAACAGTAGCAAGAAGAACAACCAAACAAAGAGGAAAATATTAGAATTTCGGTGAGCTTGGATCTCAAATTTGGGATTACAAACACCCCCTTGATGGTTAATCCAAAGGAGGAGGTGGAAGTTGAAGAACAAGAGGTGGAAAAGGATGATTTTATAGCAGCAGTCTATTTTTTATGAGTTTATTGTCCATGTTGGCACTTTGTAAGAAGGAGGTGCTGATCTAATCCAATCTACAAAATCAGTCATCAAAAAGGAAGACCAATCAGCTCCAAGTCCCATTTAAGATGTGAAAATGGGAGAGATCATATCAGAGTTGAACCCATTTGATGAATGAAGCATTATTGAATATTTTTTGCTTTCATTTGAACGACCTGATTCAATTGATGAATCCATTATGAAGGTGAAAATAATAGATTCAGAGCCATTAAATCATGATAAGGTTACACAAGAAATTTCATATTTATCTCCCACTTCATCTCGCCAAAAATATGATTTTTTGGATGAGCTCGAGCTAACAAGCTTCATGTTTGAAGATGAAGCTACACATGGTGAAGAAGATGCACATTTGAAGGTCACCATATAAGAGGGAGATACTTTGCTACAAAAAGACATTGAAAAGTTTGATTTATTATCAGACTTGGAGGAATTTGTTGATGAGGAGGAGTCATCTAAAATTACAACTTTTTATTCTCCATCATTCATCCTTCAACCATAAGGACCTGCTGCCCTAGAAGACAATGTGCAAACATAACCTGTATTTTGCAACATGCCTCTTGAATCAAAGTTGGAAGAATTTCATTTTCCAAAAGCCAAACCAGCTACAGAGGAAGACAAGGGGCAAGAGAACTTCATTATCTCTTCCACACCATCCTCCCAAGAAGATATGTAAAAAGACTCCATTGTTAGAGTTGAATTTCAAAGCAATGGGCACATTCAAAGGACCAGACCATGCAATATCAAATACTTGGCTTCATTGGAACCAAAAGAGGAGTTTCCACAAGTCATGCTTGCTTCTAGGAATGAGGATGATATGCAAGGTAACAAGGATCAACTGCAATGCCTCTTTAGTCCAAATGCAGATTAAATAAAAGAGGTATTCAATTTGTTTTCAGTTGACACCTTGATGATTTGGGTGGAGGAACAAATTATTTTCAGTTTTCCACTCATTGTAACAGCCATGTTAAGTTCCAAATCATTTACATGGTTTACAATTTTGAAGAAAGGAAGCTATTTTACACAACCAGTTGCAGGGTTTGTTTAGTTCACCTTTGCTTCCAGTTAGAGTAGAGTAGGTAGGTTTTCTTTCAATAAAATAAGTTCTTTGCACACTCTATATGTTCTACTTGGAGCATATATGATTTCCAATTTTGTAGATAGTTTTGTTGTGGAGTTTTTGTTGCTCATATGCAATGCATTTGGACTTGGCATTTGGTGAAAGTGAGTTTCAGTTCTAATGGGTTTCCAAGTTTCCCAGGGTAAGTTTTCAAAGCTAAGATCAGTTTGTAAGCTACCACTCACGAATACATGCCCAATGGATGCTTCAAGGTAGTTGATCACTTCATATTGCAGGCAGATGACCCCTCTGAGTTGCCAATTTTTTTATCCAAAATAAGCCTATGTTTATTTTTGTTGACTTACCTCCAATTTTTTTCCTTCCTTGTGCTTCAATCTCAAATTTTACACATTTCAGGCACTCAAAAGTTTCTAGAAATGGCTTCATCAGATGGGAAATTTCTTCCCCTTTCTAGAAAGGTAAAGAAGTCCTCCTAACTCCTTTTATTTTTCAAGTTATGGGTCGGCATGCCTTAGGAGGATTTTTTGCCCAAGGTGGGTTGATAGACTCAGGAAAGAAACTTTTCCAAGGAAAATTTGAGGATTAGCAGAGGCACGGTGAAAGCTTCAACACTTATCCTCTTTTGGGATAAAAATTTAAATTCAATTGTCGGCCCGCGAGCCCACGGATGAGGAAGTTTTTTTCCCCAGCCAATCAGGGGATGACACGTGGCCATGAAGAGGTAGAGAGGTGGAAGACTTTGAACAACTTAGGTATTTTTGTCAAAATGCACAAAAATCAACTTTGATCTCATAGGCCCAGCAGTTTTCTAAAAAATGCATCGGTAGGGGCACGGAGAAAAAAATTTCACTTAGCCTTTTTTGCTAAAAGAGGTAATTTCAATTAGCGGCCCATGGGCCCAACGAAGGTAACAAAGAACACTTGCGAGGACAAGGGGAAAATTTTGACACTTAGCCATTTTTGGGCTAAAAAATTAAAGGAAAATATTGCCCCACGAGCCTGACAAAGGAGGATGAAGGAAATTGGTTAAGGCCCCACAACTAATCAGAAATTGACACGTGGCCATCAACACCAAGGAAGGCAAGCAGAGGTATGTTAGAATCTTTGAATCTTTTGTCAAAAAACTAAAGAAAAAAATTTGAACCACGCTTCCGTAACTAATCAAAATCACCACGTGTCCGGCCCTCATCAGCGGCAGAGGCAGGCACCGGAGGAAAGTTAATTTTTTGGCTTTTTGTCAAAAACACATTCAAGGCATGAAATGAAGTCGCAGTCCTATTGACCAATGAGAGAAGGCCTGTGTCTAGGGTAGTAGTGGGATGTAGGCCCTTAGAAATAATTTTGATTTTTTTCCAAACCCGTGAAGGGACACAAAAGTAAAAATTGAGCCGCATCTTGCTCGCCAATCCAAAGACCTTGGGAAATTTTGCACTTTTGTTCCGAAACAGTGAAATGCTAGTTCTTGGCCCTTATTAATCAAAAGGTGACATGTGTCACAATGGAGCTACGGGCCCACAAAGGTTTCTAGGTCTTTTTACGAATTTGTGGAAAAAGGGAGAAAATAAAATTTTGGCCCACGAACCTGATTTTGGCCCTAATTTTTCCGTAAATCTTCAAAGGGGCATATCTTACAAACCAGAGATCAATTTTCATCAATTTTGGTATCATTAGAAAGATGTTAACACGATCTACACCATAGAACCTTCAATTTTAAATTTTCATTAGGGCCTAGTGGGAGAAAAATGGAGAAACGTCCTTGGCACAAGAAAAACTATAGAACCGACATCTAACCACCAAAATTAATGGAGTATGGGTCTCCTTCTTTGCTCTGTGAAGAAAGTACATGGAAGTATGGGCTTGGTTATGGAACCCATCATTTTTTAGAGAAATTGAATGTCTTTGGAGGTGTTTAGACATGCATTTCAAATTCCCCTATCTCCTTCACGCAATGTTTCATCGATATATGCCATTTTTTAGCTCATTGTAAATGCTTGGACATTTTTGTTTTACAGGATCCCCTCTTCTCCTTTCTAAGTGAATTCATGGAGTTTCAAACCTCTCATATAGACTATAAATGCAAATGTTCCTTGTTACCATCGTAAAGCATCATATCAATCCATGAGAGCAATAATACGTGTTCTGTGGATAATCTTCATCTCTTTCAGTGTTATTTGTTGTCTTTTGATCCTTTATTAAAGCTCTGGTTATTTTGTGCATGTTATTGCATTACATTTATATGGTTTGTATCTATTAGAAAATAAAATGTTCATCACTCATTTGGTGTATCAGCTTGTTAGCTTAGTTTTGTTTCTTTTAGATCCTTTAACTCTATCTCCTTGGAAAATTAGAGTAGGATTTAGGATAGATCCTCTTCAATTGCATACATAAACCTAAAAGGAGGAGTAGGAACCAGCCTCAATCTGGAGATTTTTCTCATTTACAAAGTCCCACACTTTGGGAAAACTCCATGTTGTGAAATCACACCAAATGACCCATTTCCAAACTGTAGATTTGAGAGGTCATTTGGGGGTGTTGTGATTCTGCAAAAAAAATTCCCCTAGACCTATAGGGAATGGAATCAATTTCTTTCTCCTACTTATGAGATTGTTATTTACTTGTGTGATCTTCCCGTAGAGTTTGAAAAATACAATCTGGTCACTAAGGTACTTAGGCAGTTTCAGTGGAGCTTGGTCGAAGCCAGCAACTCGTATGTAGGAGAATGTTGAGAATTGTATGAAGTATGAGTTATATTCCTTAATCAGGGATGTCACTTTTGGTGACATCATAGCTTCAAGATCCCCTTCCAAGATTCAAACCACATAAATAGTGAATGCATCATTCATGTGAGTGAAATGCATGTTGTTCTCCTCCATTATCAACTGTGGAATTTTCTCGAATGCAGGTACCTTGGAAGTAATGTTCTGCATGAGATCCAATCCCTTGAATGATCATGAGCTTGCAAGGAGATAAACTAGATAAGAAGTCACGTGGAACTTCTTTTTCACATGTACTTATAGCAGTTGTAGATGGAGATTGTCACTGATGATCTGCCCCTAATAAAATCTTTTCTTCCCTTTTGTAAATGTTAGGATGTAAAGGCCCATCCAATCCTGGAAGTCTCTCTTGCTTCCTTCGCCCATTACTCTATTGAGGAGAGTTATGACATATAAATATACTTCTTGGAACTCACACCTTGGTAGATTCTTGGGAATTCTAGAAGGATTTATTCCAATTTTCAACCATGAGCCGAGTGCTACCCCTTAGACATATGAATCCAGTATCTCCCAATCGTGCATGACCCTTTCATTGGAAATGAGAACCATGTTGGGGGATGTTGGTATCTGTAGAGAGATTGGAATGGTACTATGGTTAATTATTGCCAATGTTATACCATTGTCATCTTGGATGGTTCATGTCTCTGGCTCATAGTGGAAAGAGCAGGCTAGGACTAGCTCCAGACTTTGTACAGACACTGGGTGTCCTATAGCGGTGAATAAGCCACTTGTGAATATCTAGTCTTCAATACTCCTTCGGTCCTTGGAGGCCATATGAGTCTAAAGATTGTTTAGGTCCATGTACAAGACATCATTGTCTTTTACATCATACTTGTAGGCAAAATGATGTGTCATCTTATGACCCATACATTTTGTCTTCATATCTCCCTTCGAAAAAGAAACTTACTATTTTTAATAAGCATGAAAAAGCAAGTCCCCGATCTTCGACTAGATGATGTGATTTAGTTTTCCTCTTTCTCCCTATGTTCCTTGTTCCTCCTGGATCAAGTTTATATTTTTAGCAGGTTCTTGAGGCCCCATTTATTATTTTTAGTAAGTGCGAAAAATGTCCTTTCTGGTGAATTTTCAGTTGTATTGTACCTCTAATGTCTTTGTCTCCTTCGTAGGTTCTTTTGTTACTGACTTTACCAAAATAGCAGTTCCTATGTAGTAGACATGCTATTTTAAAAAATTTGGCCTCTGGGATTCAAATTGATGTGGAAATTTTTTTTTTGATATGGGTTTTCTCCCAATATCCTCCTTGTGAAATTTCAGACCAGCCCACTTAATAGTCCTGGATATTTTAAAGTTTTAATTTTCGGACCTGGCATTACTTCTACGTATGACATATATTAAAGGACCTTGAAATTTCAGGTCTAGTTTTATCCTCCATTTGTGAAGAAAATTATATTTTTTATGTGGGTTTATTCTATTGGTGCTTCACGTGTTTTACGGGAAATCCCACTTCTTTCTTCGTTGAGCTGAAAATGAGATTTCTTCATTGTGGATGCTTTGTCGCACGAGGGGGAGTTCGAAGGTGTATTTTTGATGGTCCTAGATAGAGGAATGAATAGAAACAAATGGTTCATTGTTTCATGCACCGGATTTCAATAGTTCTTCAAATATTTGTTTTTAGGCTATGGAGATTTTTACTATTTTCTTCCTTTTGTTCTTTGTTTCTCCTTCATGTTTTGATGAAAAATCCTTCTGAGACCTGTAAATTTATGTGGGGAGTTTGTTTCAGTGTTTTGGTTGATTTGGTCTATGCATTTGCAATGGCAGAGTGATTATAGAATGTTACAGAGGAAGAATGGAGGAATGGAATGCACATATAACTATTAGAAGTTAGAAGTGGGAAAAAAGTAGCACTTGGAAATTTTTTAAAAAGATATGCACAATAAGGGCTTGGGTGAATTTTTCCATGCTTGATGTCCCTTACCTCAGGGATGTGAGGAACATCAAATTCCAAGGTGGTCAAGAGGATGACATGTGGCGTTTGATCCGAGGACAGGGAATGCATGCTCCAAATAAGCACCTGGGGGCTGAACGACGGTCACGTGTGTGTTCAAAAGAGTCATCATAGGGTATGGGCACATGTTTCAAGGTATGATGTCCCCTAACTTTTGTGCATAAGAGACATAGAATTCTATGGTGGTCCAGGAGCTGACACGTGGCTCCTGATCCAACGAGAGGGAATGCATGCTCCAAATAAACACCTAGGGGCTGAACTGCCAAGTCTGGAGGTCATATGAGGGTCTTAAAGGTTACATGGGGGCTGGGTGAATTTTACAAGGGCTGATGTACCTAACCTGAGGGATGTCAGGGACATGAAATCCTGCCAGGCTCCTGGTACTGATACGTGTCCTCTCAAAAAAATGACTAAGTCCTGAACTACCTTTGAGAGAATAACTTGGAACGAAAATAACTAAAGCTCCTGGTGGAAATTATTGGTCAAATTGTATATGATCGTAACGAGAAATGGAATTTTTAATCCAATTATGGGGGTATCATGTCTTAATTTGACCATATGATTCCTAAAAAAATCATATTTTTGATCAAGGACTCCACTTGTGCCTGAGAAAAACTACCTTCCAATCATATGTGCCAAGGTGTTGTGAACAATATTATTTCCCCATTATTTAGGTCTTGGAATCCTATTTTGGAAAATGTTTTTATTTACTTCCAACTCCATTTAGAGCTCTCAAAATCTTCTTCTAAAGCCTAACAATTGTTTTAGGCCTGTGTACGTTCTAGGCTTGTGAATCATGTTTTCCACTCAGAATGCTCCAAGTCTTGCAAAAAAATTCTCCAAACCTTCTTAAATAATTTCCTTGATATTATAAGGTATTAAATTCACCTCCATTTTTAATTTTTCCCTTATGTTCTTCTCCACGTGGGCGATCCAATCCCTGGAAGGCCAGCGATAGCCTTTCCCGTGACTGCCCAAAATTTGCATTTTCAATGAACTCCTAAAATCACCTAGGGGGAATGAATGGAATTTCGTAAATCACCTAGGGGGATGTTATAAATTTGGCTTGGAGGTCATTTGGATTGCTTGGATAGATCCGTGGTTTCCTAGGAATGATAAAACATGAAAATTTCGGCATAGGGGTATAGTTGTTGTGCTTGGAAACTTCAAAATTAATCGTTGCACATTTGTACGACAACAACTAGCTTCAGCTTGGGGAAATGGAGTGGACTCGTTGAAGTGAAGACATGATATGGGAATCCAGAATCACAATTTTAGACCATATAATTTGTTCACCAATGCCTTATCCATTGGGGCTTGCAGAGTCATGTACAACTTCTAGAAAGAGATATTAGAAGAAGGAAAGACACACACACACAAAAATATGGAAAGGAAACACACGAAAAAAGGGGGAAACACACCTATAAATCACCTATAGTACACGGCAGGGGATAACCTGCTTTCACTGATGATACAATTTTATGTATTTCCCACTGCGAGGTAATTCCAGTAGCGTTCCATCCAAATATGAGAGTATAAAAGAATTCTAACTGCAATATTCACGAATTTGGAATGGACCAACCCATAATGAATCAAAATTTCCATGGCTGCCTTTTTGTTTCCATTCTCTTGTCCCATAGTGGACGAAATATTTAATTTTGAACTCTATCGCTTTTGCCTTCTTATCAAAAAAATTCTTTAATTTTAACTAGTGCTCTTTGATACGGTTCACCACTTGGAGTCTATTTTCTTCTAGCTTCTCAAGAAAGAGGATCCTCTTGTTAATAGAATCCTTGTACTAACCATCTTCTATTCCTTATACCAACTTGAGAGATGACATCTTGATTGTGAGTGGCATTTCCACCTCAAATCCATACAACAGTTGGAATAGTGGAATACCTATTTCCTTCTTGGGAGTGATCATGTCTACCCATAATGCATCATATAAATTTTTGTGCCAATTCCTCTTGTTCTCATCTAAAAGCTTGCGGCCAATGGTCAAAATGTTCTTGCTTCTTGATTCAGCCTATCCATTCCCCTATGGATAGTAGTATGATGAATGACATAGAGAGATTTTATAGCCATATAAAAACTCGTTCAACTCCCTTGAAGATAAATAGGTGGAATTGTCTACTATAATCTTATGTGGTACTCCAAAACATACTATTATATTCTCCTTGATGAAGTTGCATATTGTTTTGGTGTTGGATTGCTTGGTGGGAATGGCTTCCAACCACTTGGTGAAGTAATCTATCACCATGAGCATGTAGGTGTGTCCCACGCTTGAGTGAGGATTCCAAACACCAATGAAGTCTATCCCCCACTATTGAAATGGTTCTTCAATAACAAATGTCCTTAGTGGAAGTGCAACAAGTTGTAGTCTCCCAACGAATGTTTGACATGCTTTACATTTGGAAACCCAATCTTGAGTTTCTGCAAAGAGGGTGGGCCAATAATACCTTCCTCAGAGGATCTTATGTGCATTTACCATCGCTGAAAAATTCCCACCACATGCTTGGTCATGGTATGCTTTAAGAAAATTTTCTTTTTTCTCTTTATCCACGCACCTAAGGCAGCATCCATGTAGACCTCTTTTGTAAAGCATGTGATTCTAGATTACAAACCTTGTTTCCTTCAACTTGAGTGTTCTCCTTTCCTTGTAATCAAGATGAGGAGGGCATTCTCCATAAGTTAAGTAATAAGAAATATTAGCATACCACTCATCAGTAATGGTTATAAAGAGAACCTGTGGGTTATTTTTGGAACAAGTTGGGAAATCACAATTCTCTTCATTGTGTTGAGCTTTGAGTGTTTCATCCTCAGCAATCAACCCGCATAAACCATTTCCCCTTACCAGATTTGAGGTTCAGATCTCTAATTCATACTCTTGAGTCTTTGCAATATAAATTCCTCTTTTTGCTCCAGGATCTTGCTGTGTTAAGATGAACTTGATTGCACTGTCGAGGACCATCACCATTGTATGAGAGTTGAGGATGTGGAACCTGGAGTTTTTTATAGCCTTAACCAATGCATAAACATGCTTCTCTAATTGGTTGTAATTTAGTTCATTATTTTTCAAAAGACAACTCATAAAATCAATAGGTGCTTCCACACCTTCATCATTTTTCTGATAAAGAACAATAGAGAGGGTATGTTCTGATGCATAACAATACATGATGAACTCTTTGTTAAAATCTGGAGACACAAGAGTTAGAGCTTTGGAAATGGATTTTTTGATCTCTTTAAATGATTCCTTCCCTTCATTGTTCCATTTGAAGTTTACCTGTGGTTTAATCATGGTGGTGATGGGCTTTGTTAATTCAGCAAACTCAGGAACAAAGCGACGAATAAAATTCACCTTTCCAAAGAATGAATAAATTCCTCTCTTACTTGTGGGCAGAGATAAAGCTTGAATGTTTCACACTCTCTCGGGATAAATATGTGCTCCATGTTTGTTCACAATGATCCCTAGAAACTTGCCTTCCATAACTCCAAAAATACACTTCTTGCGATTTAGTGATATGTCAAGTTTTTTACACCTTGCAAGTACTTGTTCTAAGTGATGGATATGGTGTCCCGTCTTCATTGAAAATACTGTGAGATCATCAAGATATATAACGATGCAATGTTTTAGATATTTGAAGGCCAAATCCATTGAACTTTGAAGTGTAGCTCCCACATTGATTAGGCCAAAAGGCATTTTGTTATAGGAAAAAGTGCCCCAAGGCATAGTGAAGACTGTCTTTCCGCAATCCTCCTCTACCACTTTGATTTGATTATACCCTGAGAATCTATCAAGTAATGAAAGCATTTCAGATCTAGTGACTGCTTGCAAAATTTTTTCCATGACAGGGAGAGGATAATTATCTTTTAGTGATGCTTGATTCAGATTGCAGAAATCTAGACATATTCTTATTTCTCCATTCTTCTTCTGCACTAGCACAATGTTGGCCACCCATGTTGAATTGTGGATGGGAAAGATGATTCTTGCATTAAGCATATTCATTACCCCCTCCTTGATGGTATCAACAATCATTAGGTTATATGGTTTTTGCTTCTTCCTGAATGGCTTATCATCCTACTTCAAAGGAATTGAGTGATGGATTTCCTTCAGTTGGAAGGATTTGAGTTCATCATAAGAGTAGGCCAAAATGTTTGAATATTTATTGAGCAATGTAACAAACCTTCTCTTCTCCTCAGGAAAGCAACATTTTCAAATATTGACCATCCTTGGTTCCTTTGGGGTTCCGATGTTTTCCTTATCAAAATCAATTAGACACTAAGAAGATTCTTTTTCTTTCTCTTGAATGAATCTGTCATGTTTTTCATATATGTCTCCCAAAGAAACTAGGCCCTTGGGAATCTTGTTCCCTTTCAATTTGATCGCTCCTTCATTATCAATACCTTTTATTCCTTCTTTCTCTTCTTTGGCTAGCTCCTCACGGTGTGGATTTTCACTTAATTCAAAGAAGAAGTTATTGAAATTATCCCTTTGTTTCAAAAATGCTAGAATTTGGTTATCATAGTTAAATACTTGCCAATGATTTTCATTATCTGGTACACTAGGCCTGAAAACCATTTCTATGGTCACCTTATCTTTACTAAAAGAACATTGAGGTGTCACTAGGGAAGCTGATACTGCAAGAGAATCAGACTTTTCATTCTTTTCTCTTGGGATAGATTCAATGGAAAATGCATCAAAATATTCAATGTAGTCCCATACTCTGTTTCTATAATGCCCAAGTCTTGGGTTTTTCACCTGATATTGTTTTAGGAATTGCTTTACTATCACTTCCGCATCACCTCAAAATATTAGCTTCTTGATTCCCATGTCTTCGACCACGCTCATGCCTAAAAGGAGAGATTCATATTCAACTGAATTATTTGTGTTATCAAATTTCAACTGTTAGGAAAATGGGTACAATTCACCAAGGGAGAGTACAACACTACACCTACTCCCGAAGCTTCACTAGAATGACTACCATCGAATTCCATTGTCCAAACTTGATCTTATTCATTTTCCATAAGGAGTGGTAGTTTCTCATCTTTTTATGATGTGAGGAAGTATTTTCCTAGTTTGCTATCTTGAAAAATAATGTTTTCGTGTAGATCATCAGACTTTCACACTATGAACTTCATATTTCTTACCAGCAACAATTTCGTCATCTCACCTTTTACTAGAATATTTACAGATGACTATTCCATTTTTATTTCTCCACCCAAGTCTCTATAGAACCTTCAACTCAATAGGATGCCAAAGGATGCTAGGATGTCCACTACCAGGGTGGTTAGAAGCACCTTCTTGTCTAGAAAATCAGCCAATGCTACCTGTGCATCTTTGATCCTTCCCACCAATGGGACTTGTTTGGATTCCATTGAATATTAGGTTCCATTTTCTCAGGTAAAGGTGAGGCTAAGAGAATTTTCAACTTTTATGGGCATCACATTATCTTAGGCTCCGAAATATATGATACAATTAATTAGCTTGAATACTTTAATGAGAAGTGATAGATAGAAAGGTTCAACCCTGTTGCTTTTGGAGGCACTGAGGGGTAGCATGTTTTGAGAAGGTAGTTTGGATGGTGTGGGGAGTAAGCTTTTAGAACTAGGACCTGAGGTTATGGAATTACCCCCACGAACTAAATCAATAAACCTATCAAATTGGGAAGGATGAGTTTGTAGGTATTCTATTTCTGAATGGCCACATCTAGCCTCAGCTAGTAAAATAACATATTAGTAGTACAAATATCATCTAGCCTCAACTAGTAAAATAACATATTAGTAGTACAAATATCATCATCTCTATCTGAATCATCCCGCCACCACTTCGACAAGGCTAAACACAGTCATAGTTACACTCAAGTTGCATCCATACAACAACCACATAAGGAGAGATAAAAGAAGCACAGGTCATCATATATGGAACCTAAAGTTGGCATAAGTTACCGACCCATGGTACATAATTCCTCACTCTAAACATACACTTTTACCAATTTCCCTTAAGGCCGGTGAGTGAAAGGTTCACAAAAAATAACCATAGCATCTTAAGCTTAGTACTGATGCAGGGTAGATTACATACATTACATTCATGGTTTACAACACACCACATTAGTACATGCTACACCCAAACTGCAATTACTACACGATAAGGATCATATACCCACAGTTGATACCCAAAGTTCACCTTCCTCAAAGCTCAAGTAGCATCATGGATTTAGCGAGACACTCATAGGTAGATAGATGATGTTATTTTTCATTTGCAGCCATGGAAATCAATCTATCTAACTTGTTAGCAGTTGAATCTTGGGGTAGTGGGTAGCACCCTTGAGGGATGTCATCTTATCCTAACTACTTTAGGTTGTGCCTTTCAACCAAGGTAAGAGAACCTATAATGTAACCTCTATTTGAATGAAGGATATGGAAATATCCCTCAATTTGTGCAAATGGTATTAAATGGCCTAGGCAAAATATGATCAACACTCCAAATCTATCTTTCACAAGTTATCAGTTCCAGATTATGGAGATAATTTCAATGCAAGTCAAGGTTACTAAAGACATTTGAAATCTTGATTTTCTTATGCATGTTTTAACAGTGGGGTTTGCATTTGTTTGATACACAAGACAAAATAGTGGTAGTATGGGTAGAATTACTGGTTTTTGAATGATTCTCGGGTGGGAGATTAGAAAAGACAAACCAAGATCTTCCATACTCTTTAAGGAATTCAACAAAAATTGGAAAGAACTTAACAACAGAAAGTATCAAAATGGTTAATCACTCCTTCAACCAAGATATGTGCATCAAATGGAAACCCATATCTGCACTCTTCCACACAATCTTTGATTATCTATCACAAAATCTTGAGTTAGAATGAATCAATGAAGCATTTAGTAATCACTACTTGATCATGCCTAAGGTACACCCAAAGGCTTACAAACAATCTCTGAAATCAAAGGAAGGTGAAGTGGTTTTAAATGTGTTTAAATATTCATTAGATGAAAGCTCTTCTGAATGTGATATTACAAATGTGAATAAACTATCACAATAATGAGATCATGTATGATCAAGAGAGATTCTAAGCACAAGACTTCAACAATAAACAAGAAAAAAAAATTGAAAAGCATTCTGAAATGTAAGCATTCACAAATATTTCCAAGAGACAACACAAAATAACTCAAAAATGATTAGATTTATTAGTAGGGGAAATGTTTTGAAATAATCTCACATCTTGTTAATGGATATACACGTGCAATGAACTTAACATGAATTGAAATCTGATACAGAATGAATGATATGAGCTTCTCAGGTGGTCACTCAGAGTATGGGCTTCTTCCCAGATTTTCTGGTGAAATTTCTAAGTTTCTTAGGATTTTCCAACACTCTTCCAACCCTTTACATGAAAAATTCATCCAATATATAGCATTCAATTACATTCGATCCTTCTTTTCCAAGGAAATAATATGCCAAGCATCAAGTTTGTTACAAAAAATTCATCATGATTCATAGAAAGGGAGATTTAACAGATTTGCAATCAAAATTGCTAGGTGATTCAAAAGGTCGAATCATTATCCTCTGTGGAGGCACATTTTTCATCCTCAAGGCATGCAAACCTTTTTCTATTCATCATTTCACCCTTTCTCCTTCAAAATTTTCCCTTGCAACTCTTGGATCTGACTTTCCACATATTTCCATGAGCTAAGGAAAAAATCCATTCTCAAATACACCTTAGATCTAGAAATTGAACTTTAAAATTGATTTCATTAGTCTTTTCAGGCACAAACGACATGAATTTTCCATAAATTTGGTGAAGATTGATGCAAAAATCACATCTCCAAGCTTCTTGGAGCTCAAATTGTGGCAAAACTGAAAAATGCACAGTTACCGTTGATCTTCCTTTATCCTCTAATCCAAGCCCTCCATGTGACACAATTAGAAAACATGCTTGGGGCCTTCATTTTACTTTTTAAACTTTTCGGGAGAAAATGGAAAATTTGGACATTTTACTCTGCTCCTCTGCCCTTTGAGAAACAAGCCTAGCACGCATCCTGAGGTGAGCCCCATCAGAATCAAGTTTCGATTCTGCACATTTTACCCTTTTTTGGAAAAAAAAAAAAATCCAAATTAGCCGCATAGGCATGTACCTCTGATTCTATTCTTGCCATGTGTTGATCGCTGATTACCTACGGAGGCATGCTTCATTTTTACAATTTTAACTCATTTTTCCAAAAAGGAAAAAATTTCTTTTTCCTCCGACGGACCACTAATTTGTGGAAGCTTTCAGATTTCCTTATTTTTCGGGGCCATGCTCATTTTTTAGAACTAAAGCACTTTTTCCCAAAAGGTAAAAACTCAATCTTGCCTTCAAAGGTCCGCATCCCCACCACGTCAAAATGTTACACATCCTTTTATGATTGGCTGAATGATTTCAGTTGAAAACTTCATTTTAATAATTTAATCCCAAAAAGGAAAAAATTCTCTAAGTCGACCGCCAATTCTGCATCCCCTCTGCTCCTGAGCCTGCCATGTGTCCCATTCTAATTGGTCATGGGCCTTAGGATTTTTTCTTCATTTTGACAATTTTTCCAAAATTGGGCACCATGTGTACCCGCCACTTCCCACCCATTGCAAAAGAAGACATGCCATTTTCGAGCAAAAATTTAAAAAATACCCGCCACTTAAAATCGGGAAAATTAGCACTTATCGGGGCCATGGGGTAATTTGAAACTTTTAGCCAAAGTAGCTAAAAAAGAAAGTTCTCAAAAATATCCACCGCTCCTCCTCCAATTAAAAAGTGCCACGTAAGTGACATTAAAACCAATCAAAGGGAAGTGGAGCCATGGGACCAAATTCACCCTTTTGCCAAAAAAGCAAATAACGATAAGTTAAAACAATTATCTGTCATCCCTCAGAAAATTAGAACAAACCACATTGCCGATGAATGATGAGAAATAATTTGACAGGAAAATGATGCCCGTCTGACCATCAAAACACAGAAAATGTTAGGGATGCCCTAGAATTTGATTTTTTCGCTAAGGACAGCAAATTTTTCAAAATTAAACTAACTGAAACATGTTTATAAAGCATTTTTTATCATGGAATTGGATTTTCAAAGACATACAAGTGTAAATCAATCAATATTGAACTTTCATGATCAGGCAAAAAGGAAAACTTGGTAGAACCCACCAATTTGGAAAAATTCGGGCACAAAACAGGGCACTTATGGCGGTTCCTTTTAAATTAGGGCAAATCAACAAGTTTGTGAGCATTTCAAAGCATTTGGCTGGAGGGGAAATTTGGATACCATCAATTGAAAAGGAAAAACATTTCAGATAAAGCATAGTGAAATAAAAATTAGGTCAACACGGTCTAAGCTCAAAAATGGCACCAACATTGGCTCCTTCTCGGGGATGGGCACTCCTAGTTAATACCACAACAAAAAAAATTAGACCAAGTGCCAAAAATATCCCTTGGAAAAAACCATAGAACCATCCTCCAAAAATGAACCGAGAAACCGACAAAAATGGCTTCCAAGAAACAAGGCAAACCACAAATCGACAAAGCAACAAAAAACAGAGCCGAAAAACAAAGACTATACACTATAGAAGTTTTGTATACCTCAAATTTGGGGATTAATCCGAGAAAGGCTTTAGATTCCTACCATTAATAGGTAATTCAAGCAATTCCCCATCTAGGTTCTAAAGAAAGAAGGTATTCTTAACAATCTGATATCAATGGAGTAAGGGCCCATCCATAATGCATCAAACTTACCATGCTTGACCTTGTCTTCATGCCGGCTATCCAACACAAGATCTATAATACTGAAAGCTCTTGGTGCTACTTTCTTGTCAAATAATTTCTTCATCCTTTATTTGAACTTGACATGCCTTTGGTGAGATGCCCTTCTCTCTTCATCAAGCTCAATAATCTGATTAATCCTTTCTTCATATGGATTGAGCTCTTTATCTTCAAGTTGTTGAACAAACTGAAATGAAGATAATTTCATATGTAAGGGCAGCAGAGCTTGATATCCATACACCAACTCAAATGGGCTCATATTAGTAGTTGTTTTGGCAGTTATTCTATCAGCCCAAACTACAAAATTTAGTTGTTCACCCCACTTCTTCTTGTTTTCTTCCAAGGTTCTTCTGATAATTTTCAACAATTTTTTATTGTTGGACTCAGCTTGTCCATTTCCTTGGGTATTATAGTTTGAATAATAAGTCAGATAGATTCCATATTCTATGCACATTTCCATCAAAGGTTTTGATATGAAACACATGGCATTATCAGCTACAATCTTGATTGGCACACCAAATATGCATACAATGTGATTCAAAAAGAAGTCCATAACAACTTGGTGTGTTGCTTTCTTGGTGGGGATTTCCTCTATGCACTTGGTGAAGTAATATGTGGCTATAAGAATCCACTTATGTCCAACACTAGAAGGGTCTAAAATCTCACCAATGAAGTCCATTCCCCATTGTTTGAAAGGAGCTTCAATTGATACAGGCTGCAAAGGAAGGGAGCCTGAAGCTTTCATTCTTCTAGAGAAACGCTGACAACTCTCACACTTTCTAACCATCAAGGTTTTATCTTTGAAGAGAGTAGGCCAACAATAACCACCTCTCAATATTTTATGTGCTGTAACTCTTCGAGAAAAGTGTCCTCCATAAACTCCCCCATGGAAATCAGCAACTATTTTGTGAGCTTCATCTTCAGTTATACATTTCAAGAGGACACCTTTAGGGTTCTTCCAAGCCAACCCAAAGTCAGTGATAATGTATTTTTGAGAAGCCAACTTGAGGGCTCTTTTATGATTTTTATCTAAATGATCAGGGCAGCATAGGTGTCTAAGGTAAAAAATTACATCCTCGTACCACTTAGAATTTACCAACTTCTCAATAATATCTTCCCTTTGTTCCTCTACTTCATTCACTTCTATATTCTGTAATTTTCTCTCAATCATAAGATTAACAAGACTCAAACCTTGTACTAACTTTGTGCTTTAGATGTCCATGCCATACTCTTGCATTTTTTTCACCCATCTACATATTTTTCTTAAGATCTCCTTCTCCGATAAGAGATCTTTTACCATGGTGTGGGGAACATAAGCAAAAAAATTTGAACTTAAGATGTAATGCCTAAAAACCTTTGTTGATTTGACCAAGGAAAATGCTTATTTTTCCATGATTGTGTACTTTAACTCAATAGCTTGTAAAGCCTTACTAAGGAAGGAAATAGGCCTCTCAACCCCATCCTCATCCTTCTGCAGAAAAACTGATGTAATGGTATTTTCAGAAGTAAAGGAGAAGATTTGGAAAGGACTCTTGTAATTTGGAACTGCCAAAATAGGTGCATGCTTCAATGCTTCTTTAATTCCTTCAAAATCCTTAATAACAGCCTCCTCCCATTTAATTACCTATTCCTTCTTTAACATGCATGTAATGGGGATAGTTAACTCCGCAAATTTAGGCACAAACCTTCTGATAAAATTAATCTTCCCAAAGAAGGATTGAATTCCCTTCTTGCTTCTAGGAATAGGGACTTTGTTGATGGCTTCCACCCTCTCAGGGTCAATCATGACACGATTCTTTGATACAATATGACCCAGCAGCTTGGCCATTTCCACCCCATAATGATACTTTTTTGGATTGAGAGAAATACCATATTCCCTACATCTGATCAACATCTTTTCCAAGTGCTGCAAGTGATCAATTATGTCCCTAGAAAACAAAGTCACGTCATCCTGGTAAAAAACAATAAAATCATTGATGTAACCGGAAAAAGCAACATCCATTACTCTTTGAAAAGTGGTTTCAGCATTCATCAAACCAAAGGGCATCCTAACAAAAACATATGTCCCCAAGGAGTGGTAAATTTTGTCTTAAGTTTTTCTGATTCTTTCACAACCACTTGATTTTATCCGTAGAATCCATCCAATGTAGAAAGAAACTCAGAACCCATTACTAACTGCAGCATGTTTTCCATATTTGGTAAGGGATAGTTGTCCTTCATTGATGCTTTTTTTATATTTATGAAATATGCACAAAGTCGTATATCTCCATTCTTCTTCCTGACAGGCACTAGGTTTTCCACCTAAGAAGAATACCTTATGGGCTTGAATAATCCCTCCATCTCTCAAATTATTTAATTCCTCTTGCATTTTCATAGAGAGGAGTGGATTAATTGGTCTCTTCCTCTGTCTAAATGGTTTGGCCTTAGGCTCAAGAGGGATATAATGTTGAAACAAATCCTCTCTATATTCCTTTAACTATGAATAAGACCAAGCCAGGAAGTCTTGATATTTTTTCAACAGTTGAGCATAGGAATATTTTTCTTATTTGCTCAGGTTTCTACCTAACCAGATCTTCCTTGGTTTCTCTTTTTTTCCAAAATCATGTTCTTCAACATCCTTATATGCAAACATGTTTCTATTTACTACACAATCAGCATTGTTAAAATTTGACTCTAAGGCAACTAATCCTTTAGGGATGGTGTTAGTTTTTAATTGGATGATATACTTGCCAAAAAAAAATTATTTACCATCAACTCCACATACTAATGGTTCAAAATCACCTTGATTCTACAAGAATATTTGAACCTGAACATCATCATTAAACACTTGCCAATGCTTCACATTATCAGGGACTGATGGCCTAGTGAGTATCTCAATGTCATACTCGCAAAAAGTAGAAATGGTAAAATTTCCAAATCTTGACCCCAACACTGCTAGCCTATCTGTAACTATGTTGAGACTTCTTTCATGATGCACAATGTTGAATGAATCAAACATTTCAATCAGAGCCCAAACTTCATGTTTATACTATTTCATCCGCCAATTTTTTGTAGCATACATTTTTCTTATTTACTTTACAACTAATTCTGAATCTCCTCTTGCAACAATGTCTTTCACTCCATACTTCCAAGCAATCCTTAATCCTAACAACAGTGCTTCATACTCAACAATGTTACTAGTACATTCAAAATTAAGTTTGAAAGAGAAGACAAACTATTCCATGCTTAGAGAAGTCAAGACTATACCAGCACCATTCCCAAACTTGGAGCAAGCTCCATTAAAAAAAAAGGTCCATGGAGACCCTACCAGGTCAAGGGACTTTGATTGATCCATCTTGTTTTATTTTCCATCGGCACATCCAATGAAATTTCCATCATCAACATAAAAAAATAACACTTCATAGGAAGAATTGTTGGGATCATCAATTAGATGCAACATATTTTTCTCCCCATACAACTTGACAAGGTTGCCTTCAATTGGGATAGTAGCAAAGGACATATAAATCTAAACGCTGCCACCAACACTTGCTGCCCACTTTCTTTACAGCAACATGCCCCACTTGGCTAGGCAATCAAAATTGACTACATCAAGTTTCAATTTCTTACCTAGATAAGCTGCAACCTCCACTACCAAGCCCTTTACACACCTAACAACAAGCACTTCTCTTGAGTCCATGGTAGTACATCTTCCATATGTTGTTGTCACTTTGATATCCAGATCATTCATGACCTCAAGAGACATGACATTGCATGATACACCCAAGTCAAACTTACAATTATGAAGCAATCTATCCTTAATGATAAAAGTGGTGAAGAATGGATCAACGTTCAATTGAGATTCAACAAGGGATGTTCCTAAGTATACCTCAGGTGATTCTTCAAGATCCTCTAATTTTGGTGGTGCTTCTGAATCTACAATGATTAGAGGAGTCTCTACAATGTTTATAATTCTTCCTGGGTTACTTTTCTCTTCCTTCAATCCCAAGTATTCAAATTCTCTCTTCTTGTGCTCAGGAATTCTAAGTATCTCAATAATTGGAACACTAACCTTAATCTGACTTAGAACTTGGGCTATGTCATACGGAGCATTCTTTGGTAAGGCAACATTGGGATGAAGATGGACAAAATCATCAAATGGGACTGAATTTTTTGCAGCTTGGGCATGAGGAGATGTGTCTTTCTTAGGAACCATCTTGGGAATGCTTGCAAGAAAGGGAGTTTAAGGTTTTTCTTGAGGCCCAGCTCCTTTAACAACTTTTCTCCTAGTGTTATACTCTTTTTCTTGGCAAACAACAACATTCATTTATAATTGTCTATCCTCTTCATAAGGTATACCCCCATCATATTTTTTTATCATCAAAGCTCTCAAATACTCAAATTCATTGTTAGGAATCTCATAATATTGCACTAGATCTATTTCATAAGTATGAGAAGGAGGAAGAAGTGGTACTTGGTTGATGCAATCCCAAAAGGTTGCAACAGTCCTTACACTTATTACCTCAATTGATGTTGCTCCTTTTTGTGAACTTGAAGAAAAACCCACCATGTAGATATCATTATCAGTACCATCTTCATTATCAGCTTTATCAACTTGTTGGTCCACTTCACATGGAGGATGGGACAAAAAGAACTTATCACACCAATCAATCTAACTAGCTTCCTCAACTGTAGAAACCTTGACAGTCAGAGGGTCAGGAACAAATTTGTTTTCACGTTCTTGGGGTTATCTATTTCCCCCTCGCATAGGTCCTTTACCTTTTTCATCTGGCCTTTGATCACCCCTAGGATGACTACCAAATCTGTCATGATTTCATGCTCTTTATTGACCTTGTGAACCTTGGTCAATCCCCTTTTCTGCCTGAGCTAATTTGTATGAAATTTCTTTGACAGCACCTACAAACGTTTTGTCAAGCTCTTTTCTAAATCAGCACCCTTGCTAGCTTGAGGTTTCTGTGGATTTATCAACTTTACACCCTCCCTCTTGGGAGGCTTCCCAACAGCTTTGATATTGTTTTCAATTTCCAAGAGAATAATGAAGGCCTGCCTTAAATTGCTAGGGTTTTTATCCCTCAAGTAGTATGCAACCTTCTTATCAAATGCATCTGAATATTTGATTAAGCATGACTCATCACATGGCCTTAGATTGACAGGTAATCTCCTCAAAATTTTGTTAAAGTCATGAAATTATTCATTTGGGTTCTTTTTAATTTTTTCAAACTTAGACAAGAGAAATCTAGGATATCTCTTGTCACCATACTGCAACCTAAATGCATTTTTCATTTCAGCCCAAGAGTCAATAGAGTTTTCAGGCAGAGCCTTGTACCAATATCTAGCATCTTCTTCTAATGTGTGGATGACAAATTTGATGTATACATCTCAAACTCTATTTCAAAATCCTCCATCATATTAATGAATAATTTTAGGTGTTGATCACCTTTTATAACATTGTTACCTTGGAGTGTAGGCAATCTATTCCTTACATCTTGTGGAACAACATTTGGATAACCATCCATCCCTCCAAAGTTTATAGGACAAAAAGTATTGACAACAAATGGAGGTCTGGGTGGGGGCTGAGCCATATTGTGATGTGGAGGTGGATTTGTAGGAGATATGAGATGATGAGGACTGAGGGGTCTATGGGGTATAGGGATATGAATTTCAAAAGGACTATCCCCTAATGTTTCTGCTTCTTGGAAAACTCTGTTAGATATGGAAAATACATGGACAAAGTGAGAAGAAAACTTTTTAAACGTAGATGAAGGAACCTCACTATATGCAGAATGTAGCTCTATAATTAGACTATCTGACTAAAGCTACTTAAGGAAGAAATTCCAACTTCAATGACAGGCTGATCACCCTCAGCAGTGGAGATTTATTTTCTTAAGGTTAGATTCCTAACAAATTTGCACACTTTTCTTTCTTCTTCAGAACCTAATTTTTCCAGGTCTGAGAACAACCTCCTAGCAGGGTCCTTAGCGAAGACAAATCTTGTTCCTTCAAATTTTGCAAAACTTAGTAAAAAAATTCAAATGACAAAAAGCTAAGACACTGTTATTTATCAAAATCAAATCAGCATGGACTCACCACTAAGGACTTTCACCCTAGTTGTGCAAATGCACTAAAATAATCGATAAAATGTCTTTCAACACTGAAATCTTGCAAAACTTTATAAATCAAACCTTCCTTTACTTGAATCTATCAATCATAATGCAACCAAAGTGCAATAATTGATGGAAATTGGAAAAAAGAGCAGACTGATATTGAAACCTTTGCTTAAAAAATTACAAATCTGAATATAGAATGATATTTCAACAATGTACTAGGATGCAACATTTGCAAGAAACATTACCAGGGTTTGACATGTATCAAAATATCTCATATATTTTCAAAACGTCCCCGGCAGTAGTGCCATTGAGGTGTTGGTACCCAAAGTTAACCTTCCTCAAAGCACAAGTAGCATCATGTATTTAACAAGACACTGAGAGGAGGATAAATGATGTTATGTGTCGTTTACAGCTGGGGAAAACAATCTATCTGAATTGTTAGCACTTGAATCTTGGGGGAGTGGGTAGCACCCTTGAGGAATTTGATCTTATCCTAACTACTTTAGGTTGTGCCTTTCAACCAAGGTAAGAGAACCTATAGTGTAACCTCTATTTGAAAGAAGGAGATGGAAATATCACTCAATTTGAGTAAATGGTATGAAAAGGCCTTGGGAAAATATGATCAACACTCCAAATCTGTCTTTCAGAAGTTTTCACTTCCAAATTATGGAGATATTTTCAATGCAAGGCAAGGTTACTAAAGACATTTGAAATCTTGATTTGCTTCTGCATGTTTTAACAGTGGGGTTTGAATTTTTTTTATACATAGGACAAAACAAGGGTAGTATGGGTAGATTAGTTGTTTTTGAATGATTCTTGGGTGGGAGATTAGATAAGAAAAACCAAGGTCTTCCAGACTCTTTAAGGACTTCAACAAAACTTGCAAAAGAACTTAACAACAGAAAACATCAAAATGGTTAATCACTCCTTCAACGAGGATATGTGCATCAAATGGAAACCCAGATATGAACTCTTCCAGACAATATTTGATTATCTATCACAAAATCTTGAGTTAGAATGAATTAATGAATCATTTAGTAATCACTACTTGATCATGCTTAAGGTACACCCAAAGGCTTACAAACAATCTCTGAAATCAAAGGAAGGTGAAGTGGTTTTAAATTTGTTTAACTCTTCATTAAATGAAAGCTCTTCTGAATGTGAGATTGCAATTGTGACTAAACTATCACAATAATGAGATCATGTATGATCAAGAGAGATTCTAAGCACAAGAATACAACAGGAAACAGAAACACAAATTGAAAATCATTCTAAAATGTAATCTTTCACAAATATTTCCAAGAGACAACATAGAATAACTAAAAAATGATCAAATTTATCAGCAAGGGAAATGTTTTGAAACAATCTCAAAGCTTTTTAATGGCTATACATGTGCAACCAACTTAACATGATTTGAAATTTGATACAAAATGAATGATATGAGCTTCTCAAGTGGTTACTTAGAGTATGGGCTTCTTCCCAAATTTTCCTGTGAAATTTCTAAGTTTCTTAGGGTTTTCCAAAACTCTTCAAATCCTTTGCATGACAAATTCATCCAATATATAACATTCAATTACATTTGAGCCTTCTTTTCTAAGGAAAGAATATGCCAAGCATCAAGTTTGTTACAAATAAATCATCATGATTCATAGAAAGGGACATTTAACAAATTTGCAACAAAAATTGCCAAGTGATTCAAAAGGTTGAATCATTGCAAATATTTGAATCATTATCCTCTGTGGAGGCACGTATTTTATCCTCAAGGCATGCAGACTTTTTTCTATTCATCATTTCACCCTTTTTCCTTCCAAATTCACCCTTGCAACTCTTGGATCTAACTCTTCACATCTTTGCTCGAGCTAGGGAAAAAAATCATTTCAAATACACCTTAGATCTACATATTGAACATTAAAATCAATTTCATTAGTCTTTGCAGGCACAAACGACATGAATTTTCCAAAAATTTGGTGAAGATTGATGCAAAAATAGTATGTCCAAGCTTCTTAGAGCTCAAATGGCGGCCAAACTAAAAAATGCACAGTTACCGTTGATCTTCCTTTATTCTTTGATTTGAGCCCTCTGCATGTCACAATTGGAAAATGAGATTGGGCGCTTCATTTTAAAAAAATTTAGGATAAAATGGAAAATTTGGAAATTTTCCTCTGCCCCTCCGCCCTTTGAGAAACAAACCTGACATGCATCCCAAGGTGGGCCCCAGCAGAAGCACGTTTCAATTCTACACATTTTACCCTTTTTTGGAAAAAAGGAAAATTTTCAAAATTACCCCCGTGGGCCTGTACCTCAGATTCTATTCCTGCCACATGTCGATCATTGATTGGCTATAGAGGCATGCTTCCTTTTTTTAAATTTAAATCATTTTACAAAAAGGAAAAAAATCCTTTTTCCTCCGGCGGCCTGCTAATCTGCGCAAGCTTTCAGATTTCCTTCTTTATCGAGGCCACGCTCATTTTGTAGAACTTAAGCACATTCACCAAAAAGGAAAAAACACAATCTTTCCTTCGAAGGTTTGCATCCCCGCCACTTTAAAATGACACGTGTCCTTTTCTGATTGGCTGCAGGATTTTAGTTGAAAACTTCATTTTAATACTTTTTGCCCAAAAAGGCAAAAATTCTCTAAGTCAACCGCCAATTCTGCATTCCCTCTGCCCCTAATCCTGCCACGTGTTCCATTCTGATTGGTCATAGGCCTTAGGATTTTTTTTTCATTTTGAAATTTTTTCCAAAATTCCTTAGAGCACCAAAAATACCCGCCACTTCCCACCCAATCGAAAGAAGACATGTCCTCATTTTCGAGAAAAAATTTCAAAATTTTCCCGCCGCTTGAAGTCAGGAAAATTAGCACATGGCAGGGCCATGGGGTAATTTGAAACTTTTAGCCAAAGTAGCTGAAAAGAACAAGTTCTCAAAAATATCCACTACTCCTCCTCCAATCAAAAAGTGCCATGTAAGCAACATTAGAACCAATAAGAGTGAGGCAAAGCCACGGGACCAAATTTGCCCTTTTGCCAAAAAAATAAAAAGTGATAAGTTAAAAATATTATCCGTCCTCCCTCATCTAATTAGAATAAATCACGTTGTCGATGAATTCTGAGAAATAATTTTATGGGAAAATGACACCCATCTAACTGTCAAAACACAAAAAATGCTAGGGATGCCCTAGAATTCAATTTTTTCACTAAGGACGTCAAATTTTTCAAAATTGAACTAACTGAAACATGTTTCTAAAGCATTTTTTATCATGGAATTTGATTTTCAAAGGCATGTAATTGTAAATCGATCAATTTTGAACTTTCAAAATCGGGAAAAAAGGAAAAAAAGGAAGAGCCCGCAGATTTGGAAAAATTGGGGCACAAAACAAGGCACATATGGAGGTTCCTTTCAAATTAGGAAAAATCAAAAAGTTTGTGAGCATTTCAAAGCATTCGACTAGAGGGGAAAAGTTGCAAACCATCAATTTGAAAGGAAAAATGTTTTAGATAAAGCATACTAAAGGAAAAATTAGGGCAACATGGTTTAAGCTCAAAAATGGCACCAACACCCACCATATGTCCCTAAATCACAACATGAATCCTTACATATCACTCAAATTACAATTATGATGAGCATAATCAGAACATACAATCAACTGTCATATAACATTGTGACACACACATTTCTATACAAATGATAATGACATCATTATGGAATCTAGTTCACTACAAACCAACCTTGCCATAAAACACATCAACACACCCACAGTTCACAAATGTCGAAAGGCTCCAACACTCCATAATCAGCAATAACATTCCTTTCACACAGACAACAATAAGGTACATCACACACAAATTCTTATTGAATTCATGAAAAAGAGAGAATATTCTCATCTCCAATGCATCCACATGCAAACAGTTACACACTAAGTGACATACACAACATATGCGTTCGCAACATCACAATTATGACATAGTTCACATCACGCTTATATCACATTACTCTTCCAATATCATCAACCATCAAGAAACACCATAAACATCATGCAACACAATCATGTAACACTATCACAACTCCAAACTAGCCCATAGGTTCGAGAGCATGAACCTTCACTTTGATACCAAGTGTAACGCCCACTAAAACAGACACACAAAACAATATAGCAAAATAAGTGATAATTTTTTTTTTGACTTGATCGAAGGATGGAACGACACTACAGGTGGATCACAATGGCTACCACCAACTCACGATAGGCTTGACACAACATTGACCACCAAGGTAATATGAAATCTATGATGTCAACATGAAACTATTCACTTCCCATTTTCACAGAACATCACATACAGGTCCAACCACAGAACACACTTACGTTTAGGGGAATCCCACAAGGAAATTCTTGTGAAATTTTATTGTTTACTAAAACATCTCTTAATTCTTAACTTACGTTCTTAAAAAATTTTATGTAATGATTTGCACTATTATTTTCACAAGGGAGAACTTATTTCTTTTCTACTATTGACTAAATAGCTTAAGGCCAAGCTTTCTAAAATAGGATCATCAATTATATGTCAATATCTTGTCTAATTCATTTTATTTAAGAACATTTTCCATTTCTCACATGTTTAATTAATCTTATTCAAGCCACTGACACTTGTTCCACACCTCTATTCCATCGGTAATAAATGCAAGCTCCGATTGAGAGAAAGTACCAATTAGGGTTTAGAACAATAATCTTCCATGTTTAAGGATTAAAGTTTGACATTAATTAAGAAAGATAATCATGAATCAATGTAAGGGTTAACGGAAAAGGTCCAAAAGAGTTCAACTTCAGGGTCTTATTGCTTGATTAATTTTTATAAAGGAAGGCAATTTTACATTTCAATCGATTGAGAGAGATTGAATGGTTTCTTAATAAATTTCCTCCTACTTATATAACCTTATTATCTTTAAAAAACTAGTCAATGATTACACTATAATATCACTTAAGACTTCACCATAAAAGGATAATCTTGATTTTTTTATCTTAGGGAAAACAAGTAAGTATATTTCATTTCAAAATATAGTTTCCGTCTTGATCGTTCAAGGGCTCAAATGTTGTCAAGTAGATCACATCTACATTAATTTATGCGTATATATAAATTTTATTTTAACTTTTATAAGGATTATCCAGCCCATTTTATAATGCTTATAAACACATTTTTACTATGTCTTAGAAAGATTTACAACTCAACATTTTATCTCAAGAGAAAATTTTAACAACACTCGTTTGTGAAAACAAAACAAGGCTACATAAATTATTTTCAACATGACGCACAACCAAAAGGGACATACCAACTATATGGAACCATGACTAGGGAACAAGAGAGTAATAACATTGGTCATGCCACGCTACTATTCTTAGGATTTATATAATATATAGAATCACCCATAACCATGTGGTAATAAACTTTTATCTTTTCCTTGATAACAAAACAAAACAAAGTTTCAAAAGTTATAACAACATTACTCCACAACACATGATACTAAGGCACTAGTTTTCTTCTAAATTCCCCACATAACCCATACCAGAGTTTTACAACAAAAAAGTACTCATACAAACAAACTTCACAGCCAAGTTTTATGCAATATATCATACAAGTCTTTCCCTCATATATACGCATAAGCCATCTGAAACAATTGATAACATGAGTCAGTTCATGAGAACTAAGCAAGATAAGACTACACAAAGCAACTATAAGCTACTATCTAAAAATATCAAGAAAGAAAAATATTCTATTCCAAGAACTGGCTCGAATCTCTAAATACCAATAACCCGTTAGGATAAAAAATTTTCCACCATGCCAATCTAAGAAGAAAGCCTCATACTTTAGTTATGAACATTGACTAAAAGCAACAAAAGTTTAAAAAAAAATCTAGAAGGAACCATTGACCTGATTAAGTTAGAAGCAACAGTCCAATGTAATGGGATTTCTATCGAATAAAAAATTAGGTTATAAGATTGAGAATTTGTATTCGAACCAACATTCTAAATTCATAAAACAAATAGTACCAAGGGCACGAGCTATGATACTATATTTATGTTATCCAAAATTCACCCCTCAAGGTAATTTTGATAACATGCATTAAATTCTCAAGTCCCAGGAAAATAGATTGATTCAAGGCAAAGCATCATGTTGCTGGGGTCCCCTCAGATTTTTTCTAACTCCCCTGGCCAAGAAAGAAAGAGCAAGCTCTAAAAAAATTCGAAAAGGTTGCAGAAGATAGGCTCGGGCCAGGAAAAATCACAAAAAATGGCTAAGTCTTAGTCTCCGGGACAGCTGGGACAGAGGGACGCGTGGGACGTGAAAGAGTAAAATGGCCGAAGGCTCGTCCGGGACAGCCGGGACAAAAGTACGCGAAGGATGTGTGGGACGTGAAAGTGCGAATCGACCGAAGGAATAGTTTCTCGTCCGGGACAGCCAGGACAAAAGTACGCGAGGGATGTGTGGGACGTAAAAGCGTGAATTGGCCAAAGGAAGATTTTCTCATCTAGGACAGCCGGGACAAAAGTATGCGAGGGACACGTGGGATGCGAAAGCGTGAATCGGCTGAAGGAAGAGTTTCTCGTCCGGGACAGCCGGGACAAAAGTATGCGAGGGACGCGTGGGACGCAAAAGCACGAATCGGCCGAAGGAAGAGTTTCTCGTCCGGGACAGCCAGGAAAAAATTACGCGAGGGACGCGTGGGACGCAAAAGCGTGAATCGGCTGAAGACAAAAGAGGAAAAGTCAATGTTTGACCTGCGAAACTTCAAACGGCCATAACTTTTGACTCCGAGCTCCGATTTTCACAAAATTGGACTTTCTGGAACGAGCACGACATCCTCTATGCCACAAAAATGTGACTTCTTAATTTTAATGAGGGTATATATATTTCATGAAAGGAAACATATTCGGCCCCAGTCAGTTAATGTTCATTCCCGTCAAATGACAAAAAACGCCTGCCAGACCCAAAATAGTTGCCCGCACTCAGAAGGCCATAACTTCTGCATTTCTCAACGAAATCACACAAAATTGGTACCGTTGGAATTGTGGCTCTGAGCCCAACGCACAGCAATCAATAAATTCTGGATTTTATGAGAGATTGATCGAGTTTTTTAACAAAACGTGGTCGGGTTCAGAACAATGTTTTATTTGGTAGCTGGGAGTGCAATTAAGAGGCATGGTCATCATTCTTTCTCTGCCGCAGCACATGGGACAGTATGGGGAGCCTTTTGCAAGTAATATACAATCATTTCACTCAATTTAATGCTTCTTACAAGTGGTTGAAGGACAGATTTCGGGATTTCCATTTTCCCTTCTCTTCTCCTTCTCATTTTTTCTATAAATTGGAGTGTTGGGCTCATTGTAAAGAGAGAGTTTCTAGGTAGAAAAGCTCTGCCAAAATTTCTTTGTGAAGCCAGTGTGTTTCAGACCCTTGTAGTGGACTCCCTGCATGGTGATCCAGGCCCTTATCTTGTAATAGACTGAACTGTGTATACCAGGAAGCAATAAAATACAAAGTTTGTGGATGTATCTTCCCCTGCTGTGTTTTCTTGCATTCTTCTTGCCCCTTTTATCTTTCTACAAGGATATTGTGTCTATTATTATGTTCTTGCAGGAATTCACTAACATTGTGTATGCTTGGAATATTGTTGTGAATGCATTTTGCTAGATTATGGTGAACTGTCATCGCCTCTTCTAGTGTGCACTTTGCCTCTGTATTTCACACATTTGGAGATTACTCTCACACCCTCCTTTTATGGTGTATCACCGCTTTAGTGTAGGCTTTCATTTTATGTATTCTCTCTCCCTGGTCCCTTGGAAATTTAGATTAGAACAGTTAGCTTATCCTGCATTAGAGTAGATTGTGGCAGGTAGTTTAGGAGCAAGAACCAGCTTTCTCTGGAGGTCTATCTCAAGTAGCAAGTCCCACAACTTGGAGATAGTACCCATGTTATCCAATCACACTGGATGCTTAGAGTGATCAAACTAGAAATTTGATCAATATCCAGGGGTGCTGTGATTCGGTGATAAAAATTTCTTAAAACGATAAAATTAAATATTTAATCTAAGAGGAAACACGGTATTCCAAAGGTTAACATGAAAGTTCAAGTGTATTAAAATTTTAATCATGTGATCATATAGATTATATGAAAGAATCCTAATACATGACCACCACTCAAAATTATTTAAAAGGGAAGGTAAATAATACTAATTTCAAGCATTGACTCCAAGAAATCTTACAATCATTCAAGAAGGGGCCATTGGCCTTATAGGCTAGTAACGACAAGTGAGAGTAAAAGAGATTTCTGATATACAAGTTCACATTTTAAACATCAAATCAATTTTTGCCACGCTATGGATTTCCAAACATTATATAAAGTCTATACTTTCGTTTTAAAAGAGTGTGGATCACTACTTTACATCACAAGTCCTTTTAGATTGCCCCTCGTTGACAAATTCAAACCATTCAAAAGTAAAAATTGCATTTGTAAGTATCTCCAAAATCCATTAAATTAACATAAACTTCAACTATCAATCAACAATGCATATCAATATAAATACCCCCAACTATCCGTAATGCTCTTAGCCATTATATCATAAGTCAACAAGATATCAACGCACATATGCCACCCAAACGTCAATTAAAATCTCTGAGATACAAAAATTATAAAATGCCACCAAGAGTCATCATGAGTAGAATTATGGCAAGGTAGTTCTGAAAATGAAGGAATACTATCCATATTACACACATGAAACTACAAATCTCGGTAACAAAAACCTTTGTTATGGTTTAAGTTTCATAAGGTATTGTCAAAGTGCCCCTAAAGGAATAACTTAAACATTTAGACCTACATCGATGATCATCTAGTAGTTGGGTAAATGTCCAAGATTCTAATTAATTCTAAAGGAAACCCAAGGTACATGAGACTAAGCAATCAAGTACATTAACCATGATACTCCCCCTTCATACATAATAGAAACCACAACAGTCAACTAGACGTAAAGTTTTGTAAACCTGTGGGATTGATTGGATATCAAAGGGGCCACCTACCTAGTCCAAAAGGGAGAACAAGGAGGTCCAACAGACCTAGAAAACTACACATCACTGTGGTTTAGAAACACCAAAGGAAATAACTAACATTACGAAATTTGCTTCTATAACTCAAAAAGGTGACTAAGTGCCCATAAAACTAAAATCGATCCGAAACGGATTCGACCTAGTAGTTGTTCATTAAAGCTAGGTTGTCATAACCCACAAGAACAATGCTCAACCTACCCAAAAGAAAAACAACTATAGATTTAAGCATAGCTTGTATGAAGAGCAATAGATTTAAGGATACATCAGGTTGGCATTCACCACAACATTTAAAAGTTATAAATGGCTTACTAACCTTGTTACTCAAACACAAAAATGTGGTTAATGATGGTAGGAGGTCATTTACTTTGGTAAGGAAACACAAAAACCAATGCAAGAGGAAGAAAGAAAATAGATCTATGCTATTCACTTTAACAATGACAATGATTACAAGAAAAATAAGAAAATTACAAGGGGAAGGGGAATAATTCTCGCAAGGTGAAAAAACCCACCATAAATCAGTATAGATAAACCAATTTAAGGGAAGGAAAGGTTCATTTCCTAATATTTTTAAATTTTAGCAATTGTAATAAAAGTAGGATTATCTTGCATGTTTCTCTAGCTTCTACAAGTCACCAAAACCACTCACAAGCCTGCAAAACCATTCCCCAGATCGAATATCCATCCACCTACATAGTGGCACTAAAAAAACACTCGTTCTCATGTTGGAAAGGAAGGGATGTCCCCAAAATCACGAGCTACATCTTCCCAAAGGAATACTAGAGATCTCAAGGACTGTCATGACAACAGTACAACAACACAATGGGTTTATTGAAAGGGCCAAGGAAACACGTGATGAACATGAATAAGGAAAGACTCCACAACCTTCCCAACATCCTCATAGCCTCCTCTAGCCTGTACACATCTTGAGTCAAAAATAAAATCTTAGGAACAAGGTAAGAACATCCATAGAAGCAAAATGAAATGGAATCCCTTTTTTTATGTCATCTGCAATTGCAGGAGGCTCAAGAGCTTAGAATGTAACATTGAAAAGAAAGTAAAATGGTCTCATGGACTGCCAAGGCTGCGGGGTCTAAACAAGAGGGGCTTGTAGAAAAAACGACCAACTCAAAAAAGGGAGGCTAAAGCAGCAATAGGGAAATCCATCAAAGCACAAAGGGACACATTTTCAAAACAATTACAGGTGTAGGAGATTAGGATACCTTGTAGGAAAAACGTGTAAGAAAACACATGGCAGGAGGACCGTTTGACAAAAATCCTCAAAGAGATGAGGTCGCAGAAAGGCCACGTTGCAGGATGAGAAAAAAGGAGGATCAACAACATAGCTTGGACTCACCACAACAACCGATGGGTGTCCAGCCTCCTTCTTTCACATTTTTCCATATGTACACAGTCAAGACAAAATAATAGCTTAGGAACAAGTATGGACATCCATCAAGCATTAGGAGCAATTATTTTTTTCCATTATTGAAATTGAAGGTGCCCAAGAAGGAATGCAAACAACAAGCACAACTAGGATTAATTTTTACGGTCTCTTCCCTTTTCCCTTATCTGAGATATCTCCCTCTCACATGGCCAAAAAAATGAGTCGCCCGAGCCCACCACATCAATGCCAAACACAATTTTTTTTTAAAAAGGGAGAAAATCTTAAGCGGCCAGTAGGTTTAGGCTTGTGTTGTGCAGATCCACCTAGCAGGAGGAAGCACTGCGTCCAGCAACAAGACAATGTGTAACAACCCCAAAAAATGTGCCAAATAATTTTTTAAAATGCCATAAGGGAATGGAAGATTCGGTGGGAAGGGGAGTCCAAATCACCATAAATTTAACAATGTAGAAGACCCTGCGTGAAGACCAGGTTTGTCAGGTTAGGTAAAAAAAAGGTTAACACCCACATTAAATGAAAAACCTTCCACGCAACCCACTCAACAAAGGTTAGATACATGGGGGGGGGGGGAATAATCAACAAAAAAATATAAGTTTATCTTTTTTTTTAAATATACGGGGCATTACAGACACATGGTAGATATATTTACGGGGATGTTTAAAAATTCAACAACAATTATAAATCATGGCCACATAAACTAATTCCATTTGGTACGGTATTTGGTTGAATACCAAAAAATAGGTTTTAAATCTCACAAGGGGATTGAGATTATACCTTCATTTAATCATGACAGTCCCTCTTAATCTTGAGGTAAAGAAAATAATAATCTCTAGAGCTGGAAGGTCCTTCTATGACACCAAAAATTTCTCTCAAACACAAAAACCTTTCCTTTAACGTAGGTTTGATAAAATTGTTAACTATTTGTTTCTTTGACCTACAAAACTTTAGCTCAATTTTTCCTTTCTCCACCAATTCATGAATGAAGTGGTATCTGATGGCAATATATTTGCTTCTGTCATGAAAAATAATATTTTTAGATGATGCAATGTAAGACATATCATCGTAATAAATAACATAACCTCCTTGTTACTTTTATTGGGAATCTGACAAAAACAATTCAACTAAATCATCTAACAAGTTGTTGAGTTTCTTGAACAATATACTCTACTTCTTTAGTTTACAAAGAAACATTTGATTGTTTCTTTGAAGATCATGAAATGGCTTTTGATTCAACATTGAACACATATCCAAATGTTCTCTTTATTTAATCAAGGATACCTTCCCAATCACTGTCTGTGTATCCAACTAATTAAAAATCATTATTGACATCATATAAAATTCTAATATTTCTTGTTTCATTCACATACCTTAAAATACGCTTGCATGCTTTCTGTGAGACTCTTCGGTGTCTCCATGATTCTATAAATTAAGCTAACGACATACATAATATTTGGTCTTGTTGTAGTTAAATACATCAATCTTCTTAACATGATTTTTTGTCTTGTAAGATACACATTGCTGCTAAAATCATCTTTTCTCAATTTCAAACATAATTCAGTTGGTGTAGATATTGGTTTGCAATCCAACATTTTTAATCTTTGCAAAACTTATTTTGCATACTTTTTTTGACATATAAAAATTCCCTTCTCTGTTTTCTCGACCTCAATTCCAATAAAATACATCAACAATGCTGAATGAATCATCTCAAAATCCTCCTTCATGGCTACTAAAAATTTATCAATTGCTTTGTGTGAATTTCTAGCAAAAATTAGATCATCTACATACAAAACAAAAATTATAATCTCACCATTATTTTCTTTTATGTATAGTGTGGGCTCACTACTTATTTTTATAAATCCATTACTAATCAAATATGAATCTATCCTACTATACCCAACTCTTGGTGCTTATTTCAAACCATACCAATTTTTTTTCAGCTTGTACACTTTTCTTTCATGCCATGGGATTTCATAATTGGGTAGTTATCCCATATAAACTTCTTATTCTAGCAGTCTAACCAAGAAAGTCTATTTTACATCCATTTGATGGATCTTCCATTTGTGATGAGCAGTTATGGCAATAATTGTTCTCACATTCTCTAGCCTTACTACTGGAGAAAATGTCTCATTATTATAAAGACGTCCAAGATTTTGTTTGTAGCCTTTGACAACTAATATTTCCTTGTGTCTTTCACTTTTACATTTGGGTGTATTTTTGGTTTTATAGACCCACTCGACTCCAATGAATTCCTTTCCTTCAACAATATCTACTAACTCCCATATCCGATTCCTTTCTATTGCATACATTTTGCAATTCATTTTTTCATACTATTTATTATCTTTAATTACTTCATCATGATAAATAGGGTCATCTTGTGAAAATGAAGAAAAAATAATCATTTCATCTTCATTTTCTTCATTACTTAACTGATCATAAATCTCTCATACATTCCTCATTCTTCCTTGCTACTCCAATTAGTTTGATGATGGTTAATATGCTTCATTATCTAGTCCTTGCCTGATTTTTTGGTTGTTTCCATTTGAAGATTCACCCCTTTGTTATATGGGTTTCCAACTTGGTACATTGGTTTCTCTTTCTTATACTGGTTCAGGAAAAATGATAGGTGCAATTACATTTGTTTTATGTTGTTCCACTACTTTTGCATATTCCCAAGATGCTTAATTAATTAAACATCTTTAGTGATTATCAACTCCTTAGTAACTAGATTATACAATCTATAGGCTTTATATTTCTCACTACAACCAATGAATATGCACTTATCTCCTCTTTTATCGCACATTGATTTTGTTTGCTTTGGCACATGTGCATATGCCACACATCCAAAGACTCTCAAGTGCTTAACACTTGGTTTTCTTCCACTGCATGCTTCTTGAGGTATCGTGTTCCTCACACTCTTTTTAGGACATCTATTTAGCAGATATATTGTTGTCCCAACTACGTTTTCCTAGAATTCATTAGACAATCCTCTAGATTTATGTATGTTCCTTGTCATTTCTTGAGTGGTTTTTTTCTTTCTCTCAGCTACACCATTTTTCTAAGGTGTATACCTTTCTATAAATTTTTTCTTGATCCCGTGATTTCAAAATAAGTTTAAAAACTCATTTTATATATGTTCTCCCACTCTACCAGTTCTCAATGTCTTTATATAATGGCCACTATTCTTCTAAACCATGGCCTTGAATAGTTTGAATACCTCAAATGTTTCTAATTTATTTTTCAGAAAATAAACCCATTTCCTTTTGCCTAAGCCATCATTAAAAGTAATGAAATATACACATTTTGACATGGAGGGATTTTTAATGGGACAACACAAATCCAAATGTATCAGCTCAAGATGTGAGTTTTATCTCCATGATTTACCTGAGGGAAACGCATTTGTGTTTCTTCCCTAATATACATGCCTCACAAACCTTTTCTCGTTGTTAAATAGGAGAGAATTCTTTAAACATTTTCTTATTATAAATTAATATACAATCCACCATAATAAAAAACCCATACCTAAGATGCCATAGAGTGGATTGATCAATGACTATTGTTTTGAATGATGTTGTGTCTTCTACACTTTGCATTCTCAAGAGAAACATTCTATTTTGTGTCATCTACACAACTGAAATAATTTTTCTGCTTACATAGTTTTCATATAAAAAAAATTCTCCATTCTCAAACTTCACCTTAAAACCATTTGGGCCAAGCTTCGCAATATAGAGAAGATTATACTTTAATTATGGAGCAAGGAAAACATTATGTATATGCTTCTTGTCTCCTTGTTTGGTGAGAGTAGATAAAATACCTTTACCCATCATAGGAACATTATTGTCTATTCCCATATTCACTTCAGATCTCATTTCTTCGTCTATATTACTGAACATCTCCTTGTTGCAAGCACTATGCAAATACCATACTTTTTTGTTTCCTTGCTCAGCTACAAAGCAAGTTAATAGAAAATATCCACCCATTTCCTTCTTTTTAGGTTAAACTTCATTTAAATTTGAGAATCTTACATTATGATTATGATTTCTCAAATCATATTCTTTCTTTTTGCATTCACTTGGATAGTGTCCAAATTTCTTGCAGTAATAACATTATACATTTGATTTGTCACACCATTGTTAAGAACTATCTCTTGAAGTGTTTTTTCTCCTTCCTCTTCCTCTCCCTCGATCGTATGGCTCTTGATAATGGTTGTGTCTTCCACCTTCTTGATGGTTGCTAAATCTCCCTCTTCCTCGTATGTATGTTCCTCTCCCCCTACCTCTAACACTTGTATTTGTTTTAAAGACATGTTCATTGGAGCAACTTGTTGATCTACTCATCTTTTATTCATTGGTTTGCAAAGAACCCATCAACTCATCAAAAATTCATTTTTTTTAGTCTGTAAACTCTTATATGACTACCACAACTGGCTCAAATTTAACCAGGACGAATTCTCAATACCTCCTACATGATTTTTTGTTCTTATACCACATCTCCATTTGTCCCCATCTGATTGAAAATGGTCATAGTTCTTGTAAATAAGTCATTTATAGACTCTGAGTCTTTCACGATAAGAGATTCAAACTCTCTCCTTAGCATTTGCAATATTTCAACTTTTACTTTTTCACTGCCTTGATATGCATTCTGCAAGGTGTCCCATGCTTATTTGGAGTTTGTAGTTGCTGCTATCCTAAGAAGTACTGAATCACTGATTGAATTTTTTATATATCTCAAAGCCTTAATATCTTTTCTTTTATTCTCCTTCAAAAGATTCTTTTGTGCTTATGTCAATGCATTGAATGTAACTTATTCTTGTATGTTTGTATAACCTCCTTCAACTAGTTCCCATAGCTCTTTAGAAGAGAACAAATTCTTTATTTTAATGCACCAAATTTAATAGCTCTTCCCATCAAATATTGGGGGTTGTTGCCAAGAGTTTCTACTACTTTAAGCCATTACAACTCAACCTATAAAATAAGAAAACAAAACAACAAGTTATTGAGTTCTTATTTTCTCTTATATCAAATTGTTGGCAAAATTTATTGTCAAATGCAATAAGGAAGGGAAAGAGACAACCATAAAAACACACACAATATATTATATTATACTACTTGAAAATAATATCTTTCTATTTTCTGCTTTATTTCTATTGTATTACTGCACTTTCTTTCCTTTTCTTTCTCTCTATGTTTTCCCTTCTCTATATTTTTCCTTTCTCCTTCAGTGTGCTGCTACACTTCTATTTTTCTCTCTTCTCTTCTCTATGTCCTTCGAGTTTCTGGTCTCTTTCTATTCTCTCTTCTCGGTATGTTGAGAGTAGTTTAATATGATGCTGCATTTTTTATATCTTCCTCTTTTTACAATTTAAAGCATTTCCATAAATATAAACATATTTACTTTCTCCTTTGTTGCGCAAAATATGCCACAAATATATATAATATAATATAATATATTGGGCCTCATATAAAATATCATGACCATTTATAAAGGGTAGACTCGAAAAAATCACGTAAACCATTTAATCTAAGCAATTTCATTTTCGTGGAAAGAAATATGAATGAGGGGTCACAAAATAGTGACACATGGCAGAGAGATTCGCGGGACAGTTTAAAACCTCAACGGTACATATAAATAACTGCCACATAAACTAATGTTGGTTGGTGAGGTGGCTGGCCAAGCACCAAAAAACATGTTTTAAATCTGGCGAGGGTATCGAGATTAGAACTTCATTTAATTTTGACAATAATAACCAAACATTAGTTTAAAACACAATTGGTGACACTAATTTTTCCATACCTTAGGAAAATTATACTCGTCAACTATATTTCTATCGTTCAAAGACCACTTCCTGGTTTATTTTACCTTTACAAAAAAATCTCATCTCCTTATTTTAAACTTATCATAATCATTTGTAGTTTTCTTAGAGTCATTAGTATTACACCTTTTCTGAAATTTATCATTTTCATTGTTCCTTGAGTTTTAACAGCTAGGAATAGAACAAACGCCTCTAGATCTTGTTGATCTTTTCATTTACAAAAGAAATAGTTCATTTAAAATTTTGGAACCTTCTTTATGTTGAACTAGTCCTTATTTTTGTGCTAACTTGCCTTGGAAATCATCATAGAATCACATATATAAATCCCCTGAGGTCATTATTACCTCCATTGACTTACTACACCCGAAGACACCACATAAATCATCACACAAAAGAATTTTACACGTACTAAATATCTCAAGAGCACTACTCTGAATGTGCAAGACAAAAAATTTAAATCTGAAGCACTCTTAATCCAATGTTGAATGTTCTCCAAATGCATCTTAGAAAATGGGGGATTATCTTAATGTCCATAATGTTAGGAAACAACATAATATGTATAAATAAATATGGAGAGAGTAGAATAAAAACATACTAGTTTACACAGAGGGAGAAAATTAAAATATACAATATACAAAACATGCAAGGGACAACCACCATATTTATGCAGTAAAACTCCAAGAGAGAGTTTAGGAAAACATCAATGGTGCAAGATATCAAGCTTTTTTAACTTAAAATTGAACAAATTACATGTGAATTCGTTATAAGAAACTGAAGATCTCCCCAAAAATATATACAATTAATTGGCTAAGTACAATTTGGATTCCTCGTCCTAAAAATAGAGTAGAACAACGCCATTAGGATTTTCCTTTCTAAAAATAGAATTCATTAGAATTTGGTTGAATTCGTCTTTCTAGAAACAAGGGATTGACTCACTTTTTGCTGCCCCCCTAGACCCCCTTCCATATAAGTGGGGGGCAACCCCCCCTACATCCCCCTTTAATAAGTGAGGTACAAACCATGCTACAAAGATATCCAAAATTTAACTTTGTTGTCATATATCTAAGACATAATGATTCATGTAATTTCATTGAGTATATAGTATGAAATTTGATCCATTTAAGAAGAAGCGACTTCATCTTAAATATATGGGTAGTTTCAAGAATATTATGAAGCCATAATAAACCAAGAGACCAACCCATAAAAAAATATATTTTTGAACAAATTATCATAATTCTAAAATAATTACACCTTAGATCATCACAGCTCTCAAGTTCTAGAGTAAATTTGAGAAGATTATATAGTAGTATGATGTTGAAGTGTTAGTTGCAGCTAGCATTGGGAAAAAAAAAAAAATCCAGGGCAGGGTAGTTAGTATGTGGAATGTTAGCCACAAATTGTTTACCAGCGAGTTATCCTTCAATCTACCCCTAACTCAAAATCCATTGATCTTCTTCCTTTAAAAATACGAAGAAAATAAATCTATTCAATAAATAGTAGTTGAAGTTTTAAAAAGTTACTATTCATTTGAAAAAGAAAATAAATATAGTTTTTCGAATTGAAGATTTTCTAAATTATGGTATCTTTTATGGGCTGGCTGGTTATTCGAAAGGGTTCGAATTTGGCAAACTTTCCGTCAAGCAGATGAAATTGACATGAGCGGAGCATACAAGGAGATGCGAATTCCAGTCCTTATAACTACATACAAAATTCAATTGACTAGACCCCACTGCAATTAATTCTTTCCACCATGATTGGAATCCCATGCTGAGGATTAAGGGTAACGAAGGTCATAGGTGCATGCCTATACCCTCTGCACACACTAAATCTGAAGCTCCTGAGCATCATAGCCATCACGACCTTGGCTTCCAACATAGCAAAGTTCTGTCCTATGCACATCCTTGGCCCACTAGAAAAGGGAATGAAAGCAGAGGGATGATTGTTTGTAGCTTTGGCTATTCCATCTCTGAAACGATCTGGCCTAAATTCATTAACATCATCACCCCAATACTCTGGGTTTCTGTGCACTAGTAAAATGTCTACCACCACATTCACACCCTTAGGAATTGTAAAACCATTTCCTAACTTTATGTCCTTGAAGGCCTGCCTGATTACACCTCCTCCAGGTGGGTACAATCTCAGTGTCTCCTTCAGTATCATCCCAATCTGTGAAATAGAACAATGCTTCGTTAATAGAGACATGCTTCTAATGAAGGGATTTGTAACCAAAACTATCATACTTACAGTGTTGAGCTTTGCTAGAGAATCCATGTTCGGATTGTTGTTTCCGCATACTGCCACGGCTTCCTCCCGAGCTTTCTGTTGCCAATCATGGTGGAGTGACAAAAGGAGTATTGCCCATGACAGCAAACCACTGGTTGTATCTCTTCCTGCCAAGAGAAATGCTTTGCACTCGTCGATTACATGCTTTGTTTTGTAGCTGAAGTTCTTGTCATCTGGAGAAACATTCTCAATTTCTGAGAGCATCAGCCCGAGAAGATCAACCCCATATGATTCACTATCTTTTCTTTCCTCTATCATATGCTTTATGTTCCTCTCCAGTCTTCTGTTCCTTTTCCAAGCCTCGAGATTTATGGGAGTGGGTATAAATCTTAAAAAACAGAAAAAAAAAATTCAAATTACTAATAACAAATAAAATCTTAAATTTAAGGATTTTGTTATCTTCCCAAGTAAAACATAGTACTCGAGCCATACCTGCTACCTGGAAGCCATAGATAAGGAAGATTCTGGATCATTAAGTCCTTCAACTTCCTGATGTCCTCATAGAGTTCATTTCCAAGTTTGTTGTAATGCATTCCCAATTCCACCCTCATAAAATTGTTTGCAGTAAGCCTATCCATAAAATAAGTTAGCTCTATTTCGCAAGGCTGCTTTGTAGATTCCCCTATAATCTCATTCCACTCTTTTACCAAATCGGCTGTACAGGCGGACATGATCTCCACAGAGGCCTGCACAGCATAATTCCCAACAGTAAAAGTATTGAGTAAAGTAGTTCTTGATTCATCTTCATAAAAATGTTTTTATCGCACTAATTCAATCTTAGATGCATCTTCGTATGAAATAATATTAAAATCTTGATCCATAAATTGTATTGTGATACTAGGAAGAGAAGGGGATATAACCCTACATAGCTACCAAATACGGTAAATTAATAAAGATTTTCTTTCTTGTGCTGAATAGGTTTATCGGGATATCTAAAATAATAATGTAAAGATCACCTTAAGCTTTTCGACATGAAATGCAGGGGCCACTATTCTTCGCTGTTGAGACCACTTTTGGCCATTAGCACAAATTAATGCATTACTAAATAATAGAGACAGCATTTTCTTAACCATAGGGGATATTCCGCAGTCACCCGAGTTTTTGGAAGAAAGAATCTGCCTGATAAGCTCTGGATCCTTTATAACAATTCTGGGCTCAGATCCAAACCAAATAACAAAATTGTCCCCTGTTCGAGAATTAACCCAATCATTACAAAAAACAATACACATAGTTACTAGAAATCTTATCCCAAACGTAAAATAAAAACAGATATCTAGTGATTGAAAAAGAGACCATAAATCTGTGACCACTTGACAAAGTATGGGACAACTCTGTTCCTGATATTATGATTTATGGAAGGCATGTCTGTGAGCATCTGCTGCCGCGTCATGTTTGCAATTTCAAGAAGGTTTCCGATCATGAAGCGAGGAGCAGGACCGTTGAACCCCTGTTTCTTCAGAGCTAAGTAAATCGTCCATGGCCTCCACAAATACTTAATCAGAAAACCTATAAAAAATGGACACATTCCAACCAAAACCATATAAACCACAGAATTAACAAATCCTTTCAAGAGATCCATGACACCCAAGCAATTGCAATACGATGGAAGGTGGATCAAGTAATATCGGAATAATTCATATATAATAGGGGCAGCTGATAAAATGTTTGGGGCTATGGATAAGCAACGAACGGTGGGTTTTTTTTCCATTTTACATAAATGAAATTAAATTTAAAATTGAAAAATTAATGTCCACAAGTAAGCAAAAAGGTTAATGGGACTACAAGAGGAGCAAAGAGAACAAGACAATGTAGGAAAGTAAAAAAAAAAGACAAAAAAAAAGTACATGAAGCAACTCTTAAGAGACAAGAGACAACAAGTCTATGTGTCATGCTTAAGAGGTTCTACATCTAGTAGATCGTTACTGTTGTGTGGAGTCATGAGCACATTTATGCAACCGATATTGTGTAGAAGGATGATGGAATGAATCAATAGTTTGAGACCCAAGGCTGCCATGATGATGTTTGAGGAGGCCATATCTATGTTGGGTCATCTCTCTGATAAATAAAGATACACACCTTTGGTCTTCATAATGGATAAGGGATCGTAATGAGCCTTGAGTTTCTCAGAAGAGACAATAGTACCTACCACGGATCTCACAGTACAAAGGAAAGTGAAATATAAAGTGCTCCTTTGATTAAAGTTCATTCTTGAAAAGTGTGCAAGTGCGTTAGTCTCTGGGAATGTAATGCTCTATCTCCATGTGAAGTGGATGAGAACAAACTCGTAGTTTCCCAAGGGGAATATCAAACCAAGTGGAAGCTTGATGTATTTTAGGGGAGTGACACGTTCATTTTAAATTTAGAGATAATGCTCCAAATAGTGGTGCATTTTTGTTGGCAACGTTTCTATTGGTTCAATCCAAGTTGATTTTATGTCAGATTTGTACATCTCTTCTCTAATTCCTTTATGAATTTCCCTTCTTAGGATGTCGGGAGAATTAATAGAGAATATGAGAGCATGAAGACAATTAATATCCAATCGGATGCTTTGGAGGAAATTTGTGCAATGTGCATACGAAATGGTTTGGATCCCCAATTCACAAAGCCTCATGGATGATTGGAGGGCCTTGACGGTATATCTATTCTTGACAGTTGGTGTATCTGTCAAACATCTTAGTCTATGAAGTAGCATCACAAGATGAAATATACTTGGGATATGCAGAGGGTTTGTGCCAAATTCATCCAAGATGATTGCATGTAGAATTGAGCTTTTTTCCTAGAGAGTCTTGGATAACATGGAGAGGAGTACTCTATAAACATGAACCCAACCAATGTGTCGAATATCATGGCCAAAAATCTCACAACCATACAACACTGTTAGTGTCACTAGAGATTCACAAATGTGCAATTTAGCTTTGGCATCTTCAAATTGAAGCTGGAAACATTGTCTCTCAAGTGCATTTCTAGGGCTGCATAAGCTTTACATAATCTCTCTTCAGCTGCATAAAGCATGTTCAAAGAAGGGCCCATGAAAGTCTCCTTTGTAAGAGGAGACCACTTCCACCAAGTTTCCTTTGTACACGAAGTTAGTTGCATGGGAAATCATCTTGGTTGTATTAAATGCTATCAATTTAGTTTTCACCAAGTTCACTTGTAAACCATGAGTATCACAAAAAGAGAATAAGATGTCAAGGTGTCGTTATACTCCTGCAAGATTATGCGACATGAGAATAGTTTTTTCTATGAATAATAAAATAGCAATGATGATATCATATAAAAGACAACCATCATATCTAAAACCAGAATTTGCAATGATGTTCTCTAGTTCATCAATGTAAAGACCAAAAAGAGTAGGAGAAAGTGGGAAGCCTTATTTAACAGTGATGGTGCTATTGATATCACATGTATAACCAATAGGAGTTCAGACTTGGCCAACCACCTTTTGATTGAGTGTCATCACAAGAAGAACCAAATGCTCTAGAATTTGAAGGTCATGAAGCGGTTGGATTAGAAGGTGGCTAGGTACACTATAAATTGATTTTTAAAATTAAACAAAATAGAGATAAACCTTACACTTGTTGGCCCTTCCTTATTTAGTTATGGATATAAGTATTAATACATGGTCTAATTTTAGGTGATCCCATCTTAACCTTGCTTTTCCTTTCGCATGGAGTTTCTAGGATTCAGTAAATCTAGAAATCAAATCATCTAACACTATAGAAAGTAAATTACTCAAAGTATATCCAATCATGATGGTTCTATAATTATTTGGCTCCTTTTAATTCCCTTATTTAAATATGGGGCAAATGATGTGAGACATCTATACTGGTGGGAATTCATGGGAAGCCACTAGATTGAAGATATGAGCAATGTGCATTGTTATAGACAAAAAACTATGCACTTTAATCATAATTTAGCTCGGTCTTATACTACTATTTAGAATGTTTTCAAGTAGATAAAGTACTAATTAATCCCACCTTTTGGTCATCTTCGTTTTATATTTTACTGCGTCAACCGAAGATATTATGTCCATGAACCATTTACGTCTCAAATTTTTTTACGAAAACCAAGTTATTTCCATTCACGACATCCCCCCTTCACCTCCATTATCATCGTCTTGTCATTCTGATACTCTTGCATCTCCCCCTCCTACTCACACAACTCCTCTTCCATCACCATCTATGTATCATGTTCCTACTTCACCACATCGATTGGATCCTAGGCGACCACTCTATTCTTTTAGTCCTACACATTGGCATAGGCCTAGTCCTTTGAATGCTACCGTATCCTGTTACCGATCACCGAATCATTTTATCCCACATGGCTCATCCTTTTCCTTATGTACAACACCTCCTTAATCTCCATTACCTACGCACTTTACTACACCACGACATGCATATTATGTACACCCATTGCATGCATATCAGCTTCATTCCCCCGTGCAACATTTGTATACCATACCACCATTACTCGAGCATCACTCTCCCCTTTCATTATGCTAGACACCGGTCGATGGAATTTCATCCCTCGACGTTATAGGTTGATTTCTCTTTTATTACCGCTTAGGAGGCATAGCCACTACACATTTCTCTCCCTTTCTAATATTTAGTGTTGTTTTACCCCTAATCTTTATATTCTCTCTCATTCATCTCTTCACATATATGTACACTTAATACACATTCTAGTACTTTCGTTACCCGATGACACACCCTTGTGCTTTGGTTCACACTTGAGTGTTTAGGAAATACCATTACACTGAACCCCACACACTGCACTATAGGTCTTACACATTAAAATTACATGATCATAGTCTACACCCTACATTATCTTAGACATTTATCATCTTGTAGTCATCTATACATCATCTATCTCACCCACGCTACACTAGGAATCATTATGTATGAGTCTAGTTTTATATTTCATCTAGGCATTATATATTTACACTAGGTCAAATTATCTATGGGTTTAGACTTACCTATTATCATTACATATCATATCTACACCTATATCTGCATCTATTTCATCACATGCATTTTACATATTACACTAGATTCCATTACATGTGGGTCTAGTTTCATTTTATCATATTTACATATTCCATTTGTATAGACAATTACTATTGCATCTCACACATCACATATTCTATATACACAACACATCCTACATAATATTACCCACATCAAGCATCTACCTCCCATCTTCATCCCTCGGTCGTTTATACTATGTTGTCTTCTACGCATTGCAGTCACTACCCTATGAAAAATTCTAATTCCTCGGTCCATACTCGATTGTAGAGTTTTTACAAATCAAATGGACCCTAGGATAAATCACCACCATCATTTTATCCTCTTCTAGTGCCATACACCTTATATTTCATAACCATTCCCTTCTTTTCAATCCCATAGTGACATATGCTTTAGGCTAAATCATAAAACATCTTCATCCTTTCATCTTATAGTGATATATGCTTAGGGCTAAATCATCACTCATACATTCAACAAGTAGTGGTATATGCTTAGGCTATAGGGTCCACATGCATCTTTCCATATCTCATTCCCATACACTCATCATATAGTGATATATTCTTACGGATAAATCATCACTCCTACATTCAAGAAGTCATGGTATACACTTGGGTTATAGGGTCCATGCACATATTCTCCAAATATCACATTTCATCACCATTCCATTCACACGCTCATCAAGGCGTACTATATAAAACCAACACTACTCGACCATTTCTTGATGATGCACTCTCATTTATGGTTCTGTTGACATTTTTCACACCCTGTGAAAAACGTGAACTCAAAACTTTTAAGTTTCTCAGACTAGATGGGTTAGAGGTTAGACTATATTTACGACAACCATCTCGAAAAGGGATATAGTTTTTAATTACTTGATTTTAGATAGAATTAGAATTTCATACATCAAATCAATAGCTAAAAGTGTTATCCCTGAAGGAAACACCTTGCATATACCACCTCTCTGATGTATCGTCTTCATCAAAATAGTGTAGTAACATAGGAAGAATGTTACAAGGCCTTGGTGAAGGCTGGAAAAATGTCATAAGTATGGCTTTACGTTCTGAAACAACAGTCGCAGTTATAGGTTTGAAGTAGGGAAAGGTACAAATTTACAAACAGTTTGTATTTCCAATGAGCATCAAAAAGGTAAATTTTATTTTAATTTATTTTCTTGATTAAGTGAATTATTTAAGTGTTTTGAGTTGTATAAGCTCATTATTATCGATACAAATGAAGTGAGTATAGAAATGAAATACATACATCTCATTACATGAAAATAGTTCATTTATTCATAATGAAAAATACTATAGTGAACCCACACAAGCCTGGGGAATAAATCTAAAAGCGAGTGCATGAAAAAAATACACCTATGTAAAACTATGAGTAAAAGAGAAAGGGAGATCCATCATTTCCTATTTGGATGAATTCTTCGTGTTGGTTTCAAGCAGTCCTCGATGCTCCCTCTTCATCATCTTCTCCACCTGCTGCCATTAAACCTGAAAGAGAAGTGGAAAACTATGTTAGAGATCCAAATTTCCATTTCTATTGTACTCGCAGTTTTAAACAAGTGGTATTTCTTATAATGAGCTTGAATTCAGAAGTACAAGAAATAAAAATTCATAGTGGAATGTCATTTTAAGAAAATTAAACAAATGATCAAGTACAAATTTGTTAGAGTATGCCAATACATTTTTAAAGGAAGAAATGTAGATCTCTAAGAGCCACTAAAAAAGGATACTAAATTCTAAGAATTAAGGTAATCCAAAGCAAGCAAATGAAGATTACAATGTACCATTTTGCAAGATAAAATAAGTAAAATTAAAAGTGGTCAATATAATTATAGAATTAACAGAGGTACAACTATACAATGTTGAAAGTTGGCAGCTACTGGAAATTGCAGATTGCAAAATACAGGTTACAAAGATACACTCTGACTAATGAAAGGAAAATTTTTATTGTGAAATAAGCATCAACGAAGCATAATGAAGCTATAACTATAATGGGATTTAGATAACTTTTCAAGTAGCAACAAGTTGAAACAGAAATACAAGTATCCAGAAAGGCTATGGAATAAGGATCTTACTCAAATTCACAAGAGAAATGCATCGAAGGTAAACTATAGAATAATTGAAGGAAGTAACAGTTGAAAATTATATATTCACCTTATGCCTCAAAATGTATAGCCATACTTCAAATAATCAGTATAAATTTGTCATGAGATTACAGTTATAGCAATAATGCCAAAATTTAAGCATACATTTCTAGACATAGTGGAGAAAGAAGACTTTGCATAGTTTTATCTCAAAGCACATTTTTTAGGCATGCATTGAACAAACGAAAAAAACAAATAGAGCTCCAACAACAAAGCAAATTTTCTGTCAAAAGTAGACAGTAACCAAAGTCAATTGGATTGAAAAATAAGAATAAGATTGAGATATAACCAAGAAAGGTTGATTCAGGTCTACATGGTTTATGTTATGGGAAATTACAATCAGAGAAAGGAACATTTACAGATAAGAGAAGCTATCTTAATTTATGTAGAAGATATTATCACAAGATAAGGTTGCAAATTATCAATATGAATGCACCTTAAAACTACAACAAATACTCATTGGAAAGAGAAAATTTATTAGCAAGAAACTTCGACTAATTAGTTTGCAGCATTCAAGGTGCCAAGATTTGCATCCATTCACTCAAAGGAATACAATTTTCAGGATGGAGAAGATGCAAAATGATCATTCCCATAATGGTACCTTAAAGAGATGTAAATTTTCATGTTACAAAATTGCATTTTCAAAAGAGTCTTAATAGTGATGTAGAAATAAATTTAAAGCCACAAGATTCTGTTCATTACAGAATCACAAATGTTCAAAAGGATCAAGATCAAACATATGGAGAATATGTATGGCTACAGTCCACCTTAGAGTTATTATTATAACAGGAAGAAATTGTTTCCAGTTTCCAAAAGTTTCTTTCTGTGACAGCTAGAATAAAAAATAGAGAACTCACTTCGACAATGGATTCACTCAAATAAAAGATTACTTTATGACAAAGAATGCAGACACGAATGTTCTCAATAAAAATAGGCTTTAATTTAAACATTGAAACCAAGATTATACTAGATCATGAGCTGAAAGCATATCTGGTTATAAAATTAAAGCTACAGTCACTCTTGTGAAAAATAATATACAATAGCCATTTAAAACCCTTCAGGACAACCTACCAAGGGATACATATTCTGCAACATGTAGAATTCAAATCACAACCATATGCAAAAGGCCCAAGTCATGACATAAAATTAGGAAACAATAGTGTTAAATTCTAAAAGCAGTGACTCATTTCATTTACACAGCGAGTGATTGAATGGAAAAAAATAGAAATCATGTAAAAAAGGAAATACCAATTTCTTGAATGAGTGAAAGATATATTCTCAAAACCTCACTCAAACGAACAAAGCTTCTGAATAAAATCAGCCACGTACGTTTCCCCAAGGTAGAATTAAATGCGAAGAGATTGAGCAAACAAAAAATGTCCTAGCCAAGGGGAGGATTTGAACCCATCTCGTAATATAATGAATTCACCCAGAAGAGAAAGAATAATTGCTTATGAAGAGAAGATAAAGCTACAAACTCAGCTACAAATAATAGAGAGTTGGGCATACAAGTTTCACAGAATGACACAAATCAAGCCAAGGGTTAAACCGAATGCAAGGTCATTCCTTGTTTTAAATGAAATTATTTCAGTGTAATTATTTATGGGGTTTTCAATAATAAAAAAGGAGACAAAATTCTTGTTTCGAAGGATGCACAGTAAAACTTCATACGACAGAGCCATAAATTATAGATCTAGGGTTTAAAAAATTGCAAAAAAACAATTTTAAACTCAACCATAAGCTTGAAAAGTAAAGAAATTTTGTGTACTTATTCAACCTCTTATACTGAAGCATCAATAATGACGTCCAAAGATCTATAACTCCAGATTTACCATTTTCTAATAAGAAGGAAAAATACCCATTTTTCATTATGCAGACAACACAAGCTAAGGTATCATTGCGCACTTACCAGTCAGATAGAACATGAATGCCCTTATGGAAAAAGATCCAAATATGGGCATTTCCGGGAAACCAATGAATATTAACAGTAGTAATCATTAAAAATGGAGCAACTAAATGCTTGTAAATAGAAAACCCCCAAAAGAAAGGCCGTAGTATGAGACAGTGAATATATCTGCATAAATATGTTGTAAATAGGCACATTTTTCATCCAGAATAAAATCAAAACTAAAGCATGGTGAGAAATATTCAAAGGATATTTCCAGAGTTAGTTCCAAATCATGAAAATGATGGAAAGAACTTTAAGATTTGCATAAAAATACCGCAAGTAAATGGACTCAAACTAATAACCTCAAGCTATGTCGAAAAAAATAGAGAGAATCCAATAATAATGGTGTGTAAGTGGCACAAAAACATACTCAGAATGCAGGAAATAGATCTGAAAAGATAGTTTCCCTGCCAACGTTTATCAGAAAACCATTTTTGAACACTTATATCTTCTAAAACTGGGAACAAATATAGAGTTTCTCCACAAAATAGAGAACTGTAGCACAAGTAATAATCCATTCAAATTGGCGAAGTATATACTCCATTGAAGGCCAAGAAATCAACCTTCAAAATCAAAAAACATTAACGAACACAAAATTAATGTCAGAGTATACTTAACTCGAAGAAGAGCTCATGAGAATGAAAAATAAGTAGGTTTGTAATGCTTTTACGTCCTAACTCGAGTCTCAAGTTAATCAATTCAACCATGGTTCAGTAAAAAATATGCACGTGTCAAACAATGGTGAAACCGTAATCAGGGTTGAGTTAAGACCGACGAAATAGGATCCCCAGGGGTCGAGCCATCATGTGGAAGGGGACTTTTTCCTAATAAACAAAATATCATTGCATTGACCTTTTCTAAGGTCTTCAACATGCATATAATAAAATAATCGAAGATGGCCGAAAGTATTAGGTTTATCCAATGAATAATCAAAAGAAGACTGGGAAGAATAATCCATGGTTTTTCAAACAACAATAATTCCAAGGTGTATACCATGGAATATTAAAAAACCTAATGATTTTACAATCATCTATACCATTCCCAAACCAAAAAAGACCCCATCAAGTGTATATGTGCCATGATGAACTAAATTCAAGAAGGATAATGAATACAATGGGTTAACATAAGAAGCATGGAGAACAAAAAATGAAATGGTCCCCACATGGGTGAATAATTTTTTGAAGTATTGGGGATCAAATGCATTATTTATTTTAGTTCCACATAAGTATTATTATGCATGTAATCACAAAGATACTAATATGTCATTATAAGCATGAGTTATCCTTCTTACACAGGGGTCACATCGTGCACAAGAAGACAAAGTATATGCACTTGCCTTAGAGGAGACTTGCATAGAAAGAAAGTGGCTAATATTAGCCAAAATATTCATCCAAGTATTTTAATTGTATTAAAAATAAAACATTCAACTAGAATTTGAATAAGTGTATTTTTGTAACTAAGATTATTAATGCCTCATTATAATCAGCATGTCTATTTTTACCCTTTTATTTATTCATGATAAAGGCGTAAAATTAGCATCCATGGGCGAGTACAGACTGTAGTATATTTTTATGAGTGGTTGGGTGAATTACTTTTGATATATATTGTGTGCACTAGCAAGGCAAAAAGAGTATTTTTTTGGATAGAGTAGTACTGATGCATATATCTTCAAGTTTTACCTTGAATGAGAATTAGTTTTGGCCTTTCCAATTATTTGCAATAGTGTGTATCTTTCCATTAATTCTTACAAATGATAATTCCCTCATGATTCATCTTACCTTGCTGCAAATATTGTATTTTCAACATAGTCTTAGTGTGCATGTTTAACTTGTTGTGTTGTTATGATTTATCCCTCAATACATAAGTATTTTTCCTTAATATTCTGCTGAAAACCATTAGTTCGTGCATCTAAAATTCACTCTCAATTTTACTGTACATATACTCAGTCAAAGCCCTCAATAAGTTTGCTGTATAACCCATTTGAATTTCATTTTTAGTCATGTTTTTTACCCTCAAAACCACCAATAAATTAGTTTAGGATACATCAATTAGGAACCGGCCTAGATACCAAAAAAGCACGTCAACAATAGGTATACCCACATAATTGAGGTGTTTCCATTGTATCTACGAAAGTGAGAGATCAAGCAAGCTTAGAACCCCTACTTTTATCTCTCAACCAGGGTGTACTTTTGAGAGATTACAATTTTTGGCATGCCTAGTGGGACCAATACTATTACTGACGTGTTTGTAAGATTAAAGATCTTAAGCAGAACTTATTTGGCGACTTCGTAAATTTGATTTCAGATCATTACAAAACTTTTCAAGATCACTAAATTTTTCAGCTTCATTTTCATGTATTTTTGAGGAAAATCAGGGATGTTATTTTTCTGTTATCATCTATTTTTGTGAGTAGCAAACCTATTTTTCATAGTTTCAAATTTTTATGAGGTCCCAGAGCCACGAACCCTTATTTTCAGTAGTATTATCAGCCAAACCAGTGGCCTTTTTATCCTCTTCCCCCTTTAGAATAGTTCTATAACACCTATCACAATGAATATCCTTATGACCAAAACCTTAGAAATCAATATGATTATTAATATAATGATTATCATGATGTTCAAGGTTAAATTTATGTAGAGGGTTATATGGATTATGAAAGGAAGAGAGATCTTGAAGTTGATAATACCTGACTAAGAAATCATCAGAAGTCATCAGAAGTGAAGAATGCTAGGCATCAGGTTCAGGCACCGTATTAATAGGATGTTCCCACTTACCTTCCATATAAAAATTCAGTGCTCATAGAACCTTCTTGCCAGCCAATGTAGCCGATTCCTCATTTTCAAAAATATCAGGTTGCTTCAATTCCTATTTTTTCTACCCTGAAATCACGTAATAAAATGAAATTTAAGTGTCCAAGATGGTGTATATATGATGTTCTAAATGAAAAATTTGTACCCCAGCCTCTTGTTCAAAATTCTCTATTTAACGCTGAAATTAAGCCCACTCATCCTCTTCTACTCGTACTTGAAGTCCAGGAAAGACAGAATCAAAAAATATCATTCAGGAGGGGCATCCAAATGAAGAAACAAACAAGATAGTTTTTTGAGAAACCATGCAGTAATTGGTTTCTAGATTTCATTTTGATCATATTCTAGAGTTAGATAAGTAACCCAATCAAAAGGTATAGTTTGATCTTGCAACACTGTATCAAAAGCAAGTAAAATATGATCAGTAATGTGCATATTTTTAGCATTGTGTGTGTTGGTGTCCATTTTGATCTTACACCACCTTTTCCCTAATTTTCTTTCACTCTGAATTTTATGAAACATTTTCTATATCTTGAGGGGGTGAAATGAAGTTTCTGACTTTATTTCCATGCCTTGATTCATTAGAAAATCATTTTTCATGCCCCCTTTTACAAAAAAACCCATGTTTTCCCTAAATTCTTCAAATCCACGGGCTCTGCCTTTTTTTTTCAGTTTCCCAATCATGGAAGCTTAAAAATGATCGATTTATACTTATATGCCTTTGAAAATACATTCTCATGGTCGAGAAATGATCAGAATCATGCTTCATCTGGTTCTATTTCGTAAAAATTCCATCCTTGGTGAAAAAATGGATTTTTGGCATAACTGGAAATTTTTTGTATTTTTTACGGTCTGACGGGGGGGTATTTTAGTTGTCAAAATTATTCCTAGAACTTGGAGGGTATGTGGGGGCTTCTAATTAGTTGATGGGAGGTGAGAAAGTGTTTCAACTTATCATTTTATGTCTTTTTGGCAAAAGGGGCATTTTTGGGCCCATGGCTCTATTTTTTCCAAAAATGCCTACGTGGCGTGTTTTGATTGGTTGGGGGAAGGTGGGTGGTCAGATTTCCTTAAAGTTTTTAAACTTTATTTTGCAAAAAGTTTAAAATCACAAAATGGGCCGAAGCTCCACAACCAATCAAGGATGAAAATGTCTCCTCTAAAATGAAAAATGGAGAAGCGGCCCGATGGAGGACTTATAGATTTTTAAGCTTTATTTTCTAAAGTTAAAAAATGAGGTGCATTTCTACTCCAATCAGAGGTGGAAACGTGGCCTTGAAAATTCAAAATGGGGGGTGGAATTTTGGGTGACTTTGAATTTTTATCTTTGAATGAATCAATGCTAAAATGGGGACCGCATATCTGCTCCAATCAGTGACAGACACGTGGCATGGGAGAGGCTGAAAGGTGGAGGTGCGGGGAACTTTTGGAAAAGTTTCCTTTTTTCCAAATAAAAGGTAATATGATAGAATCGATCCATAATTTTGCTGGGACCCACATTTGGATAGTGGCAAGCCTGAGGGGGGGTGGGAAAAAATGGAGAAAATTTCCTTTTTTTCCAAAGGTTATTAAGTGATAAAATTTTGCTCATGGGCCCAATCCAATCACATTGTGCCACGTGGCTGTCTCTATTTAAAAATTGTAAAAGTCACCCAAGTTTTTTTTAAATTCATATTTTCCACATGGAGGGCTTAGATTAAAAGTTGAAAATGAATCGATGGTAGATCTACATTGCATTTAATTCTACCGCCATGGGAGCTCCAAGATTCTTGGAGATGCGAATTTTGCATCAATTTTCATCAATTTTTTTATGATTTCATGTCATTTTGGTCTTCCAAGATCAATGTAATCATTTTCATGGTTCAATATTTTGATCTAGGGTGTGTTTGAAATGGATTTTGCTTAGGCTCAAGAAAAAACGTAAAGTTTCAGATCCAAAGTTGCAAAGATAAAATTGGAAAGGGAGAAAGATGATATAATGAAGGAAAGGGGATCTGCATGATTTGAAGATTAAAAATGTGCCTCCACAAAGGATAATGGTAAAAAAAATTACAATGATTTGACCCTTTTGAAGTAGCTGGCAATTTCTGTTCCAAATTTTTTAAATGTCCCTTTCTGTGACTGATGATTGGAATCTTGTAACAAACTTGAAGCTTGGCGTATTATTTTCTTGGGCATGAAGGTTCAAAGGTAATTGAATGATATATGTTTCATGAATTTTTCATGGAAAGGGTTAAAAAAGTAGTTGAAAGTTGAAAGAGAAACTTCAAATTTCACAGGAAAAGCTCGAGAAACTTACAAATTTCACAGGAAAACCTGGGAAGAAGCCCATACTCTAAGTTACCAGCTAAGAAACTAATATCATTCATTTTGTATTAGATTTCAAATCATGTTAAGTTTGTTACACATGTATAGCCATTAACAAGCTCTGAGATTGTTTCAATACATTTTGCCTACTGATAAATCTTATCATTTTTGAGTTCTTCTGTGTTTTCTCTAGGAAAGATTTGTGAATGCTTACATTTCAGAATGCTTTTCAGTTTGTGTTTCTTGTTTCCTATTGCTAAATGGGACAAAGGGATGCGCGGGACGCGAAAAGCCGTGGCCGAGGCAAGGAAGAAAAGTCTTGTGCTTGGAATATCTCTTGATCATAAATGATCTCATTACTGTGATAGTTTAGTGGAATTTGCAATCTCACATTTAGAAGAGATTTCATCTGATGAAGAGTTAAACAAATTTAAAACCACTTCACCTTCCTTTGATTTCCATTTTCCCTTCTCTTTTCCTTCTCATTTTTCTATAAATTGGAGATTCATTTGTAAGCCTTTGGGTGTACCCTAGGCATGATAAATTAGTGATTACTAAATGCTTCATTGATTCATTATAACTCAATATTTTGTGATAGAAAATCATATATTGTGTGGAAGAGTGCAGATCTAGGTTTCCATTTGATGCACATATCTTGGTTGAAGGAGTGATTAAGCATTCTAATTCAAACTTTCTCCAGGGGTGTTGTGATTCTGTTAAGTTAGAAAATCAAATTTTCTAAGTTTCCATTTGATGAAGTCCTGAAAAGTTTATCTGAAGTCTAGCAGACCTTGGTTTGTCTTGTCTAATCTCCCACCCAAAAATCATTCAAAAAATAACTAGTCCTACCCATACTACCCATGTTTTGTCATGTGTATCAAATAAATGCAAACCCCATTGTCAAAATATGCAGAAGAAAATAAGTATTTCGAATGTCTCTAGTAACGTTTCCTTGCATTTGAAAATATCTCCATAATCTAGAAGTGACAACTTGTGAAAGAAAAATTTCGAGTGTTCATCATATTTTCCCAAGGCCTTTTCACACCAATTGCACAAATTGAGGGATATATCCATCTCCTTCATTCAAATGGAGGTTACATTATAGGTTCTCTTACCTTAATTGAAAGGCACAACGTAAAGTAGTTAGGATAAGATCACATCCCTCAAGGGTGCTACCCACTCCCCCAAGATTTTAGTGCTAACAAGTCAGATAGGTTACTTCCCTTGGCTGTAAACAACACATAACATCATCTATCTACTTCTAAGTGTCTTGCTAAATCCATGATGCTGCTTGAGCTTTGAGGAAGGTTTAATTTGGGTACCAACACCTTAATGGTGCCACTGCTAGGGACTTGTTGAAATTATATGAAATGTTTTGATACATTTCAAACCCTGGTAATGTTTGTTGCAAATGTTGCATGCTAGTACATTGTTGAAATATCATTCTATATTCCGATTTGCAAGTTGTTAAGAAAAGGTTTCAAGATCTGTCTGCTCTTTTTTCAAATTTGCAGCAATAGTTACACTTTGGTTGCATTGTGATTGATAGATTCAAGTAAAGGAATGTTTGATTTATAAAGTTTTGCAAGATTTCAGTGCTGACAGAAATTTGATAGAGTACTTTAGTGCATTTGCACAACTAGGGTGAAATTCCTTAGTGGTGACTCCATGCTGATTTTATTTTGATAAATACCAGTGTCTTAGCTTTCTATCATTTGAAATTTGTTACTAACTTCTACAAAGCTAGAAGGAAGAAGATCTGTCTTTGCTAAGGACCCTGCTAGGAGGTTGTTCTCAGACCTAGAAAATTCAGGTTTGGAGAAAAAAGAAAAGGTTGGAAAGTAGTTGGGGATCTGACCTCAAGAAAAGAAGTATCCACTGCTGAGGGTGATCATCCTATCATTGAAGTTGGAAGTTCTTCATCAAGTAGCTCCGAGTTATATAGTCCTACTGTAGATCTACATTATCCATCTAGTGAGGGGCCTTCATCTACATTTAAAACGTTTACTTCTCACTTTGTCCCTGTATTTTCTAGATTTGACATAGTTTTCCAAGAAGCATAAACATTAGGGGATAGTCCTTTTGAAATCCATGTCCCTATTCCCCACAGATCCCTCAGTCTTCATCATCTTCTATCTCCTATAAATTAACCCCCACATCACAATATGGCTCATCCCCCACCCAGACCTCCATTTGGTGTCAATACCTTTAGTCCTATAAACTTTGGAGGGATGTCTTGTTATCCAAATGTTGTTCCACAAGAAGTAAGGAATAGATTACCTAAATTCCAAGGTAACAATGCTATAACTAGTGATCAACACCTAAAGTTATTCATTAATATGATGGAGGATTTTTAAATAGAATTTGAGGATGTATACATCAAATTGTTTATCCACACATTAGAAGAAGATGCTAGAGATTGGTACAAGGCTCTGCCTGATAACTCTATTGACTCATGGGCTGAAATGAACAATGCATTTCAATTTCAATATGGTGACAAGAATGATCCTAGATTTCTCTTTTCTTAGTTTGAAAACATTAAAAATAATCCAAATGAATCAGTTCATGACTTTAACAAAAGGTTTAACAAAACTTTGAGGAGATTGCCTGCCAACCTAAGGCCATGTGATGAGTCATGCTTAATCAAATATTCAGATGCATTTGATAAGAAAGCTTCATAATAATTAAGGGATAAAAACCCTTACAATTTAAGGTAGGCCTTTACCATGGCCTTGCAAATTGAAAAAAATATCAAAGCAGTTGGGTAGCCTCCCAGGAGAGATGGTGTAAAGTTGATAAATCCGGAGAAACCTCAAGCTAGAAAGGGTGCTGATTTTGAGGAGGTTGTCAAAACCTTGGTAGGTGTCGTTAAATAATTTCATACAAATTATCCTAGGAAGAAACGGGGATTGGCCAAGGTTCACAAGGTCAAAAAAGAGAAAAAAATCATGACATATTTGGTAATCATCCTAGGGGTGATCAAAGGTTGGATGACAGAGGTGAAGGACCTATGGGATGGGGAAATAGACAACCCCAAACACGTGAAAATAAATTATTGCCTAACCCTCTGACTACTAGCGTTGCTGTTGCGGAAGAGACTAGTCAGATTGATTGGTGTGATAAGTGTTTTATGCCCCATCCTCCATGTGAAGTGGACAAAGAAGTTGATGAAGTTGATAATAAAGATGGTACTGATGATGATATCTGCATGGTGGGCCATTCTTCAAGTTCACAACAAGGAGAAACACCAACTGAGGTAATAAGTGAAAGGATTGCTGCAACCTTTTAGGATTGCATCAAACAGGTACCACTTCTTTTTCCTTATCATACTTTTGAAGCAAATGTACTACAAGCTTTTGAGATAATTAATAAAGACTTTGAGTATTTGAGATCTTTTATGATAAAAATGTATGATGGGGGTATACCTTTTGAAGAGGATAGACAAGTATTAATAAATGTTGTTGTTGGCCAAGAAAAAGAGTATAACATTAGGAGAAAAGTTGTTAAAGGAGTTGGGCCTCAAGCCAAACCTAAAACTCCCTTTCTTACAAGCATACCGAAGACGGATCCTAAGAAAGACACATCTCCACATGCCCAAGCTACCAAAAATCAAGTCCCATCTGATGAGTTTTTCCATCTTCATCCCAATGTTTCCTTGCCAAAGACTACTCCATATGACATATCCCAAGTTCTAAGTCAGATTAAGGTTAGTTTTCAAATTATTGAGATGCTTAGAATTCCTGAGCAAAGAAGAGAGAATTTGAATACTTGGGATTGAAGGAAGAGAAAAGTACCTGAGGAATAAATATAAACATTGTGGGGACTCCTCTAATCATTGTAGATTAGAAAACACCACCAACATTATAGGATCTTGGAGAAGCACCTCAGGTATAATTGGGAACATCCCTTGTTGAATCTCAATTAAACGTTGATCAATTCTTCACCACTTTGATCATTAAGGATAGATTGCTTCATAATTTTATGTTTGACTCAGGTGCATCATGCAATGTCATGCCTCTTGAGGTCATGAATGAGATGGATATCAAAGTTACAACAGCATATGGAAGATGTATTGCCATGTACTTAAGATAATCGCTTGTTATTGGGTGTGTAAAGGGCTTGGTAGTGCAACTTACAGCTTATCTGGGAAACAATTTGAAACTTGATGTAGTCATTATTGATTTACCATCCAAGTGGGGCATGTTGCTATCAAGAAAGTGGCCTACAAGTGTTGGTGGCAGTGTTTAGATGGATATTTCCTTTGCTACTATCCTAATTGAATGCAACATTATCAAGTTGTATGGGGAGAAGAAGATGTTATATCTAATTGAGGATCCCAACAATGCTTCCTATGAAGTGTTGTTTACTAATGTTGATGCTGAAAATTTCATTGGATTTGATGATGGAAAAGAAAACAAGATGGATCGGTCAAAATGCCTTGAGGTGGTAGGGTCTCTATGGACCTTTTTTTTTTATGGAGCTTGCTCCAAGTTTGGGAATGGTGCTGGTATAGTATTAACTTCTCCAAGAATGGAAGAGTTTGTATTTTATTTCAAAATTAATTTTGAATGTACTAAAAACATTGCTGAGTATTAAGAATTTTTATTAGGATTAATGATTTCTTGGAACTATGGATTGAAAGACATTGTTGTAAAAGGAGATTCATAATTAGTTGTCAAGAAAATAAGAAAATTGTATGCTACAAAAAATCAGTGGATGAAACAGTATAAACATGCAGTTTGGGATCTGATTGAAATGTTTGATTCCTTCAACATTATGCATCATGAAGGAAGTATTAATATAGTTGTAGACAAACTAGCAGTGTTGGGGTCAAGATTTGGCAATTGTATCGTTTCTCCTTTTTGCGAGTATGACATTGAGATACTCATTAGGCCAACAATCCCTGATAATGTGAAGCATTGTCAAGTGTTTAATGATGATGCTCAGGTTCAGATATTCTTGTAGAATCAAGGTGATTTTTCTTATCATATTGTTGATTTTGAACCATTAGTATGTGTAGTTGATGGAAAATAAACTTTGTTTGGAAACGATATCATCCAATTAAAAACTAACACCATCCCTAGAGAATTAGTTTCCTTAGAATAAAATTTTAACAGTGTGTATTTTATAGTCAATAGAATCATGTTTGCATCTAGGGATGTTGAAGAACATGATTTGGGAACAAAGGATAAAAAAAGGAAGATCTGGTTGGGTAGCAACCTGAGAAAAGAAGAAAAACATTCCTATGCTCAACTGTTGAAAAAATATCAAGACTTTTTGGCTTGGTCTTATTCTGAGTTAAAGGCATATAGAGAGGATTACTTTCAACATGAGATCCCTCTTGATCTAAATTCAAAACCATTTAGATAGATGAAGAGAAAAATTAATCCATTCCTCTCTATGAAAATGGAAGAGGAATTAAAGAAGTTGAGAGATGGAGGGATCATTCAGCCCACAAGGTATTCCTCTTGGGTTAGAAACCTAGTCCTTTTCAGAAAGAAGAATGGGGATATAAGACTTTGTGTAGATTTCAGAAATCTAAACAAAGAGTCAATGTAGGACAACTATCCCTTACCAAATATGGAAAACATGTTGCAGTAAGTAACGGGTTCTGAGTTGTTTTCTACATTGGATGGCTTGTACATATACAATCAAGTGGTTGTCAAATAATCAGAAAGACTTAAGACAACATTTACCACTCCTTGCGGGATATATGTTTTTTAAGGATGCCCTTTGAATTTATCAATGCTAGTGCCACTTTTCAAAGAGAAATGGATGTTTCTTTTTCTAGTTACGTTAATGATTTTATTACTGTTTACCAGGATGATGTGACTATGTTTTCTAGGGACAGAAGTGATCACTTGTAGCACTTGGAAAAGATGTTGATCAGATGTAGGGAATATGGTATTTCTCTCAATCCAAAGAAGTTTCATTTTGGGGTGCAAAAGGCCAATATTAATGGTCACATTGTATGAAAGGATGGTGTCATGATTTACCCTTAGAGGGTGGAAGCCATCAGTAAACTTTGTATTACTAGAAGCAAGAAGGGTATCCAATCTTTCTTTGGGAAAATTAATTTTAACAGAAGGTTTGTGTATAAATTTGTTGAGTTGAATCTCCCCATTACATGCATGTTAAATAAAGACTAGGTAATAAAATGGGAGGAGGATGTTATTAAGGCTTTTGAAGTAATTAAAGAAGCATTAAATCATGCACCTATTTTAGAAGCTCCAAATTACAAGAAGCCTTTCCAAATATTCTCGTTTTCTTATGAAAATACCATTGCATTAGTTTTGCTGCAAAAGATGAGGATGGGGCTAAGAGTCCTATTACCTTCTTTAGTAAGGCTTTACAAGCTGCTGAGTTAAAGTACACAATCGTGGAAAAACAAAGCATTTTCCTCAAGGTAAAAGCAACAAAGGTTTTCAGGCCTTACATATTAAGTTCAAAATTTGTTGCTTATGTTTCCCACACCATGGTAAAAGACATCTTATCAGTGATGGAGATGTCAAGAAAAATATGTAGATGGGTGAAAAAAATGCAAGAGTATGACATGGAAATCCAAACCACAAAGTTAGTATGAGGTTTGGGTGTTGCTAAGCTTATGGCTGAGAGAAACTTGCAAAATGTAGAACTGAAAGAAGTAGAGGAAGAAATGGTAGATTTTCTTAAGAAATTGGTAAGTTCTAAGTGGTACAAGTATATAATCTTTTATCTCAAACACCTGTGCTGTCCTTATCATTTAAATAAAAATAAGAAAAGAGCCCTCAAGCTGGCTTCTCAAAAATACATTATCACTTACTATGGGGTGGCTTGAAAGAACTCTCAAGGTGTCCTCTTGAAATGTATAAGTGAAGATGAAGCTCCCAAAATAGTTGCTGATTTCCATGGGGAAGTTTGTGGAGGAAACTTTCTTAGTAGAGTTACAACACATAAAATCTTGAGAGATGGTTATTGGTGGCCTACTCTCTTCATAGATACAACCCTGCTGGTTTGAAAATGTGAGAGTTGCAAGTGTTTCTATGGAAGAATGAAAGCTTTAGGCTCCCTTCCTTTGCAACTTGTATCAATTGAAGCTCCTTTCAAACAATGGGGAATGGAATTTACTGATGAGATTTCATACCCCTATAGTGCTGGACATAAGTGGATTTTATTAGCCATGGATTACTTCACCAAGTGGGTAGCGGCAATCCCCACAAAGAAAACAACACACCAAGTTGTTATGGACTTCTTGTTAAGTCACATTGTATGCAGATTTGGTGTGCCAGTGTAGATTGGAGATGATAATGCTATGTGTTTCAGAGCCAAACCCTTTATGGAAATGTGCACAGAATATGGAATCAATCTGAATTATTCTTCAAACTATAATCCCCAAGGGAATGGACAAGCTGATTCCAACAATAAGAACTTGTTGAAAATTATCAGAAGGACCTTGGAACAAGACAAGAAGAAGTGGGGTGAACAACTAAAGTTTGTAGTTTGGGCTAATATGATAACTACCAAAAGAGCTACTCGTATGAGCTCATTTGAGTTGGTGTATAGAACTCAAGCTCTATTTCCCTTACATCTGCAATTTTCTTCATTTTAGTTTGTTCAATAGTTGGAAGATCAAGAGCTCAATCCATATGAAGAAAGCATTAATCATATTGTTGAGCTTGATGAGGAGAGAAGAGCATCCCACCAAAGGCATGTCAGGTTCAGAGAAAGGATGAAGAAATTATTTGCAAAGAAAGTAGCACCAAGTGTTTTCAGTATTGGAGATCTTGTGCTATTGTGGGATAGCCGACATGAGGATAAGGGCAAGCATGGTAAATTTTATGCATTATGGATGGGTCCTTATTCCATTGATATTAGAATTGGTGAGAATACCTTTTTTCTCAAAGACCTAGATGGGGAATTGCTTGAACTGCCTGTTAATAACAGACATCTGAAGCATTTCTTGGATTAATCCCTAAATTTGAGGTATGCACCACTTGTACAGTGTATAATCTTTGTTGTTATGTTTGGGGTGCTTTGTTTTTGGTGTTTTGTCAGTTTTTGGTTCGTCCTAGTTCTTGGCAGCCATTTTTTGTCAGTTTCTCAGGTAGTTCTCTGATGTTATTTCTCGTGACTCCATTTACCAATAGATATTTTTTGCACTTGGGCTACTTTGTTCTTGTGGCATTCGCAGGGAGTTCCCATCCCCGAGCTAGAGCCGATGTTGGTGTCCATTTTGATCTTATACCACCTTTTCCCTAATTTTCTTTCACTCTGAATTTTATGAAACATTTTCTATAGCTTAAATGGGTGAAATGAAGTTTATGCCTCTTTTTCCATGTAATTTTTCATTTTAAAATCACTTACCATGCCCCATTTTGTAAAAAATTCCCAAGTTTTCCCTGTTTTTGCCCTAAATTCTTGAAATCCATTGGTTTTTTCATTTTTTTCCATTTTTCCCAATCGTGCAAGTTTAAAATAGATTGATTTATACTTATATGACTTTGAAAATCCTTCCCCATGGTCGAGAAATTCTCAGAATCATGCTTCATCTAGTTCTATTTCAAAAAGAATCCATCCTTGGTGAAAAAATCAGATTTTTGGCATAATTGGAAAGTTTCTATATTTTTGATGGTATGACAGGCGTATTTTAGAAATCAAAATTATTCTCAAGAACTCAGAGGGTACGTGGTGGCTTCTAATTGGCTGAGGGGTAGCGGGAAAGTGTTTCAAGTTATCATTTTTTGCATTTTTGGCAAAAGGGGTATTTTCGGGCCCCTGGCTCTACTTTTTCCAAAAATGCCTACGTGGCATGTTTTGATTGCTTGGGGGAAGGTAGGTGGTCAGATTTTCTTAAATTTTTTAGACTTTATTTTTCATAAATTTTAAATTCACAAAATGGGCTGAAGCTTCGCAGCCAATAAGGGGTAAACACGTGTCCTATAAAAGAAAAACCAGAGAAGAGGGTCGATGGAGGACTTAGAGATTTTTAGCTTTATTAAATCTAAAGTTAAAAAATGAGATGCATCTCTGCTCCAATTAGAGGTGGAAATGTGGACTTGAAAATTCAAAATGGGGGGTGGAATTTTGGGTGAATTTGAAGTTTTAACTTCAAATGGATCAATGTAAAAATGAGGACCGCATATCCGCTCCAATAAGCGAAAAACACGTGGCACAGGAGAGAAAAAAAGGTGGAGGTGTAGGGAACTTTTGGAAAAAGTTCCATGATTCTACTGGGACCCACATTTGGACATGTGGTAGACCCGAGGGGGGGCAGGAATTAATGGTGAAATTTTCCATTCTTTCCAAAGGTTATTAAGTGATAAAATTTTCCCGACTTGGCCATTCCAACGACATTGCACCACATGGCTAGCTATATTTAAAAATTTTAAAACTGACCCAAGTTTATTTTAAATCCATATTTTCCACGTGGAGGGCTTGGATTAAAATTTGAAAATGAATCAATGGAAGCTATGCATTGCATTTGATTCTGCCACCATGGGATCTCTAGGATTCTTGGAGATGTGAATTTTGCATCAATTTTTTGGTGATTTCATGTCGAATTGGTCTATGAGGATCAATGTAATCATTTTTATGGTTCAATATTTTGATCTAGGGTGTAGTCGAAGTTAATTTTTCTTGATCTCAAGCAAAAATGTAAAGTTTTAGATCCAAAGTTATAGAGGTAAAATTAGAAAGGGAGAAAGATGAAATGATGAAGGAAAGGGGGTCTGCATGCCTTGAAGATGAAAAACATGCCTCCACAAAGGATAATGATCAAAATATTTACAATAATTCAACCTTTTTGAAGCAACTGGCAATTTCTGTTGCAAATTTTTTAAACGTCCCTTTCTGTGAATGATGATTGGAATCTTGTAACAAACTTGATGCTTGGCATCTTATTTTCTTGGGAATGAAGGCTCGAAGGTAATTGAATACTATATATTGCATGAATTTGTCATGCAAAGTCCTTAAAAAAAGTTGGAAGATTTTGGAAAAGCCTGAGAAACTTAGAAATTTCACGGGAAAACCTTGGAAGAAGACCATACTCTGAGTGACCACCTGAGAAGCTCATATCTTTCACTTTGTATTAGATTTAAAATCATGTTAAGTTGGTTGCACATGTATAGCCATTAACAATCTCTAAGATTGTTTTAAAACATTTCCCATGTTGATAAATCTTATCATTTTTGAGTTATTCTGTGTTGTCTCTGGGAAATATTTGTGAATGCTTACATTTCATAATGTTTTTCAATTTATGTTTCTCATTTCCTATTGCAGTCTTGTGCTTAGAATCTCTCTTGATCAGACATGATCTCATTATTTTGATAGTTTAGTGGAATTTTCAATCTCACATTCATAATAGTTTTCATCTGATGAAGAGTTAAGCAAATTTAAAACCACTTCACCTTCCTTTGATTTCAGAGATTGTTTGTAAGCCTTTGGGTGTACCTTAGGCATGATAAAGTAGTGATTACTAAATGCTTCATTGATTCATTCTAACTCAATATTTTGTGATACAAAATCAAACATTGTGTGGAAGAGTTAAGATTTGGGTTCCTATTTGATGCACATATCTTGGTTGAAGGAGTGATTAACCATTCTGATGCTTTCTGATGTTAAGTAAGTTTCTAAGTTTTTATGAAGTCCTCAAAGAGTCTGACAAACCTTGGTTTGTCTTGTCCAATCTCCCACCCAAAAATCATTCAAAAAACAACTAGTCCTACACATACTACCCATGTTTTGTCCTGTGTATAAAATAAATGCCAACCCCACTGTAAAAATATGTAGAAGAAAATTAGGATTTAAAATATATCTAGTAACATTGCCTTGCATTTGAAAATATCTCCATATTCTGGAAGTGAAAAATTGTGAAAGATAGATTTGGAGTGTTGATCATATTTTCCCAAGGACTTTTCATACCATTTGCACAAATTGAGGTATATCTCCATCTCCTTCATTCAAATAGAGGTTACATTATAGGTTCTCTTACCTTGGTTGAAAGGCACAACTGAAAGTAGTTAGGATAAGATCACATCCCTCAAGGGTGCTACCCACTCCCCCAAGAGTGAAGTGGTAACAAGTCAAATAGGTTGCTTTGTCCAGCTGTAAATGACACATAACATCATCTTTCTGCCTTTGAGTGTCTTGCTAAATCCATGATTTTGCTTGAGATTTGAGGAAGGTGAAATTTTGGTACCAACAGTGTGAATGAAGGCACATTAATCATACAAACTAATTTATTTTTAAAAAAAGAACCTGAAGATGATTTGTAGATCAGTTATGAAGATAAATCATCTGATATAGGGAATGAGAAGCCTCTTTATGGCTTAATAGATGTGAAGTTTGATAAGGGAAATGAAAATTAACACTTTCAATATTTTTCAGGAAATGAATCTCGGTGTGAAGACCCTTATTGTGTTTCATGCATGGATATAGCTAAGTTATTAGGTACTTGCAATGATTCACAAGGACTATCATATGATATTGCAAGTATTCATGAGTAGAAATATTTCATTGACGAGGAAACTAAATGTTTAGGAAGCATAAAAAATATGGATAGAATGGAAGAACTCAAAAACACTGTTGAAATATCAATAAGAGTAATAATGGATCAAAAAATTGAAGAAACTAAATAATAGTTTCAAGATACTGAAATTATTTTCAAACAATTTAAAGAAGTAAAAAAACCATCTTATCATCTTCACGATGTCAGGATTGATGAGTTACAATAGCTTAAAGAGGCTAAATACTTTTCTTATTAGTTTCAAAATTTCAAAGGAATTAAATAGTAGCCTATAATAGTTGAATAACCTTTAAACTAGCTTTAGAAAGAGCCCATGATCGAAAAGGACGTTCATGCTTCATTAAAAAAAATTAAATTAGATTTTCAACTATTTGGAGGCCATGTAATATTCAGTACCTTTCTATTTAAGAACAAGTTACACTGATCCCCGAGTTCATAATTTTCTCAGAGCCCAAAAATGAGAATTAGACTTTCAATAATCATTCCAAAAAACTCTCAAGACAGATTACAGATCAATTAGAAAGGTTCTTCATGTTTTGGGCTGACTTTTGGATCACAATCAAGGTACACGTATCATTTGTAGTTCTATCATGTTAATTTTTTAGTAAGCCAACTTTATTGCCTCATTTCTAGAGAAAAGGAAGCTATTTTTCTCTGTCTCTTTCAGGTTTCGTTGAGCTTCAGTTTGTTTCTTCTTAGAATAGGGTACATTATGATTTCCCTTTTAATAAGTGTAGTTCATGCATAATTCAGATTTTCAATTCAATTAGTGCATTCATAAATGTGATTTCGATTACCAGATCCTTTGCCAACTTTATTTTATTTTTCTGAGGGGTAAGTTTTTCAAAAAAGAAATATTTTCGTTATATTATTTTAACTCAATTCCCAACAGTCTTATAACCTTGTAGTAATCTTTCCCAACAAGATCACCAGAAATGTTGAAATTTTTCACATCCCGTGTAAAAGGTCAACTCAAAAAATTTAATTTTCTCATATCAGATGGGTTATAGGTTAGATTATATTGGGGAAAACCATCTCGAAAGGGTATACATTTTTTAATTGATTTATTTTGAACAAAATTAGAATGCCATGCGTCAAATCAACAATGGAAATTGCTATCCTAGAAGGAAACACCTTACGTATACCGCCTCTCCAAAGTATCATCTTCAGAAAGAGAGTGCATTAGCCTAGGAAGATTGTTGCAAGGCCTTAGTGAAGGTGTTAATAATGGCATAAGAAGGGCTTTATGTTCTAAAACAAGTTTCTCAGTGACAGGTTTGAATAATGGAATGGTATATTTTTACGAATAGTTTGTATTTCCAATGAGCTCAAAAAAAGGTACATTTGATTTTAATTTATTTCCTTAATTAATTGAATTATTTAAGTGTTTTGAGATTTATAATTTCATTATCATCCATAAAAATGAAGAAATTACACAAAGTAAAGACATACATCTCATTACACGAAAATAGTTCATTTATTTATAAGGAATAATAGTACAGTGAACCCACACAAGTCATGGGAATAACTCTAAAAGTGAGTGCATGAAATAAAATACATGTGTGTAAAGGTATGAGTAAAAGAGAAAGGGAGATCCATCATTTACTATTTGGATGGATTCTCCTAGTTGGTTCAAGTAGTCCTCACTGCTCCCTCTTCATCATCTTCTCCAGCTGCTGCCATTGAACCCCAAAGTGAAGTGGAAAACTATGTGAGAGCTCCATATCTCCATGCCTATTTTACAAAAAGTTTTAAACAAGTGGATTTTCTTAAAATGAGATTGAATTCAAAAGTATAGGAAATAAAATGCATAGTGGAATGTCATTTTCTGAAAAGTAAACAGATGATCAAGTATAGATTGTTATACTATGCCAATACAATTTTAAAAGAAGCCATGTAGATCTCTAAGGGCCACTAACAAAGGAGAATAAATTCTGAGAATGAAGGTAGTCCAAAGCAAGTAAATGAGGATTACAATGTACAATTTTGCATGATAAAAGAAGTAAAATCAAACATGATCAATATGATTACAAAATTTAAAGAGGTAAAACTATATAGTGTTGAAATTTTGTAGCTACCATAAAGTGTCGATTGCAAAATACAGGTTATAAATATACATTCGGACTAATGAAATAAAAATATGTATTGTGAAATAAGCATCAACGAAGCAAAATGTAGCTATAACTATAATGTGATTTTTATAACTTTTCAAGAAACAACAAGTTGAAACATAAATACAAGTATCCAGAAAGGCTATTGAATAAAGAGCTTATGCAAAGTCACAAGAGAAATGGATTGAAGTTAAAATATAAAATAATTGAAGTAAGTAACATTTGAAAATTATATAATCACCTTATGAGCTATGAAATATAGCCATACTTCAAATAATGAATATAAATTTGTCATGAAATTACAGTTATAATAAGAATGCAAAACTTCAATCAAACATTTCTAGACATAGTGGAGAAAGCATAATTTTGAGAGCTTTAACTCAAAGTACATTTTATAGGCATGCATTGAACAAACGAGAACAAAGAAGCATAGCTTTATCAACAAAGTAATGTTAATAAAAGGAAGAAACGAGGACTAAAAGGACTTAAAGAAATTCTGGGATCACTCTATAGGGATAAAAAGAAACAGATAGGAAGCTGGGAAGCTTCCACCTCAAGAATCACAAGGGATACTACCAGGAGAACTAAAAATATTGGAGTCACCTATAGGAAAGGAAGACTCTCCAAGAGAGAAGTAAGAGAAAAAGAGATTGAGAAATAAATTGCAGATGGTACTCAAAGGATCTTGAACCATCCTGCAACTACATCCCCAAAACTTTTTTAATGAATTTTATTTCTTGGAATGTCAGAGGGCTCAATGGGGGACCTAAGAAAAGAATTCTTAAGCAAATTAAAATATCAAGCAGACCCGACATCCTTCTAATTCATGAAATGAAAATGAAAAATAAAGTTGTTGAAGATTGCAAAATATATTTATGGGAGAATTTTTCTTTTGCTGTTGTTGATTTTCAAGGTGCTTCTAGAGGCTTAGCGGTCTTTTGGGACACTAAAATTGTTCATAATAATGTTCTTTCATCCTCCCATAATCATTTAGCTATAATATTTAAAATCCTTGAGAATAATTCTAGATGGATTATTTCCAATATTTATACCCCTAATACTATTGCTGGAAGAAGAAATTTATGGAAAGAGTTAGTCTTGTTTCGGAATAATTTTGAGGATATGAACTGGTTGATAATGGGGGACTTTAACACTCCTTTGAATCTAGGGGAAAATTTTGGAGGGAACTCTGATTTCTCTATCAGCATGGAAGAATTTTCTGGCTTCATATCCACTCTTAATTCTTATGGACATGGAACTTCATGGTAATCAATACCCCTGGTCTAACAAAAGAATTGGGGAAAATTTAATTCAGGTTAAATTAGATAAAGCTCTCATTTCTACTAATTGGATCTTAGATCAGAATTTTCATCTCTCCTCTCTTCCCAAAATGGGTTCAGACCACAATCCTATTGTCCTTAATTTCATCAATTGGTCAAAACCTTTCCACTGCAATTTAAAATTTGAAAAGATGTGGCTTGAACATGAGGATATTCTGCATAGAATTAAAGAGTGGTGGTCTTGGGAAGGAACAGGTACAACTCAATTCAGGCTTCTTCAGAAGCTGAAAAATGGGAAACAAAACGTTAGAATTTGGAATAAAAGAGGTTTTTGGGAATATTTTTGAAAAAAAGAAAGAGCTTAAACAACAACTGGAAGAGTTTGAGCTTAACGTTTCTTTGAAAGGTATGACCCTCAAGGATCATCAATAGGAAAAAAAACTTCTTTCTACCCTGCATAATATAAACATCTGTGAGGAATCCTTTTAGAGAATGAAGTCTAGAGCCCTCTGGTTAAAAGTAAGAGACAAAAATACAAAACAAATTCATATAAAAACCCTGAAACATAGGGCTTGTAATAGAATTACTAAAGTCTTAAAGCATAATGGGAACATTACTATGGATTATGAAGACATTAAAGACGAAGCCCTCAAATTCTACAAGAATCTGCTCACAGAGAATAATTCCTACAATGAGCAAGTGGCCTCCTTTCTCTTAGACTCCTTTCCTAATAATTTACTGCCCGCTAAGACGTTTAAGAGTCTTTCAAAAATAGTCACCATCGAGGAATTGAGAAAAGCTGTTTTTACTCTATAAGGGGATAAGGCTCCAGGCTCTGATGGTTTTTTCTACAAATTTCTTCCAAAGATACTGGGACATCTGCTCCGAAGATCTATTAAAAGTTGTTAATGAGTTATATAGAACTGGAAATCGCATAAAAGAGTTAAACAATACACATATTGTGCTTGCTCCTAAGAAGCTGGATGCAAAAGATTTCAAAGATTTTAGGCCAATCAGTTTGGTTAATGTAATCTATCAGATCTTCACAAATATTTTAACCACTAGGATGCAACCTATACTAATGGAAATTATTTCTCAACAATAGAGTGGATTCATTCAAGGTATAATTATTCAGGATGGAGTTATTATTGTCCATGAAACAATTCATTCAATGGAAAAAAGTAAAAAAGTAAAGATGGCTATCAAGTTAGACATGCATAAGGCTTTTGACAGGAGTCTCCTGGAAATTCATGGATGAGGTTTTATGCAAGTTTGGATTTCAAAATAAATTCAGGAAAATTATACATTCTTCATTTCTTCATCTAGATTCTCAGTGGTTGTTAATGGGGAACCGGTTGGTTTTTTTGCTAGCAATAGATGAATTCAACAAGGGGACCCCATCTCCTCTTTACTATTCATTTATAATGGCTTATAGTTTAAGCAAATCTATCTCAAAATCTATTCATATTGGTATGATAAAGGGATTTCAACCTACTTCTGGTAATCAAGTTTCCTCTCACCAGCAGTTTGCTGATGATAGTCTCCTACTTCTGATGGCCTCAATAATTGAGGTGAAGGCTATAAAATCTATCCTTAGATTTTATGAGGAATTCTCGGGACAGAAAGTTAATTTTGACAAAAGCTCAATCTATTTTCTCAATACTCCTATTGAAAGGAAAAGAAAGATTGCTCTCATTCTTGGATGTACAATTAATTCCCTCCTTGCTACTTATTTAGGGCTCCCTTTGGGTACTAGTAAGGTTTCTAATGAGGTTTGGAATGATCTTCTTAAGAGATTTAAAAATAAATTGGCTGGTTGGAAAGGAGCTTTACTTTTAAGTGCAGGCAAGTGTTTATTGATAAAAAGCACTCTTCAGAACTTACCTATTTATATCATGTCAATGTTCAACATTCCAACAACAGTGAGGAATAGCATTGAAAAAATTCAAAAGCAATTTTTATGGCATGGTACTGAAGACATGTTTAGGTACCATTTAGTTGCTTCGGAGCAGGTCTGTAAACCAAAGAGGATTGGGGGTTTAGGAATCAATGATATCAAACATATGAATGCTGCTCTTATTGCAAAGTTGGATTGGAGACTTATAAAAGAGCACAAGCCTTGAACCGAGTTGATCAAAATTAAATACCTTTCCAATCAAAGAAATAATTCCTTTATTTTTGATCAATTTCTTCTGAATGGTTCTATTTTCTGGAACAATATTCTCCACATCAGACATATTCTTTCCCAGGGATGTAGTTGGAAGCTTAGGGATGGTCAAGACATTAATTTCTAGACTGATAAATGGTCGGATATTAACTGGATTTCCTCTTATGGTCACATCAAAGACAAATTAATTGTAAATTATGGGTAAAAAGTCCAGGGCTATATTGAGGTGGTTGAAAATAGAAGGAAATGGAAATAGTTCAAAGTAGATGAGGATAATGTGGAGTCTGATGTTTCATCTATACAGAGTCATCTATCACTAATTCATATCAATCCTCAAAATCACAAGGATGAACTCATTTGGAAAGAATCCTTTGATGGAGAGTACTCGGTTAAATCTGACTACAACTCTTTCTTTGCCTCTATTGAAAGTGATACTAAGTGGCATAAGTTGTGGATGCCCGAGCTAACCCCTAGACTAAACTTTTTCTGGTGGCTCATAATTAAAGGTAAGATCCTAAATAATGACAATCTCATTAGGAAAGGATTCATCATGCCAAAAAGATGTTGCATGTGTCAGGAAGAAGCAGAAGATATCAAACATCTCTTTCTTCATTATTAGTACACTTCCAAAATTTGGCATCTTATTTTTGAAAACATTAATAAGGAATAGATCTTTCCCCATACTTGTCTTCAGGCCTGGGAACAATGGAACTCTCCTTACAAACATTGTGTGGTGAGGAGATTATGGAAACTGGTTCTACCTCACACCATGTGGCTAGTTTAGAAAGCTCGTAATGATGTCATTTTCAGGAATACTAGAAAGGTATACAAAAAAGTCTACAAAGAAATTATTATTGCTATGAAAGAGAACATTGAAAGATTTAAACCTTCCAAAAATAGACTTTACCATGAGGAAGAAGAGCACATTCTGGCTGCTTGGAATATTGGCACTGTTTTGAACAAGAATAACAATAGTATTGATAAATCCACTGTTTGATGGGTTAAGCCTCCTAGTGCTTGGCATAAGTTGAATTTTGATGGGGCCTCAAAAGGAAATCCTAGGGATTATGGAGGTGGGGGAGTCATTAGAGATCAAAAAGGTTGTTTTTTTGCTGCTTTTTCTTGAAAAATGGGTAGGCAAACTAATCACTACTCTGAAGCTCTTGCTACTCTTTGGGAAATAAGGCTAGCCAAGGATTGTAATATTTCCAATATTATAATTAAGGGTGATTCCCTGAACATTATCAATCTTTTAAATAAAAAAAAATCCCCCCAGTTTGGTCAATAAGGGACTTTATTGCTGAAGCTACTGATATTTGCAAGAGTTTTGAAAATTTTGAAATCAAACATACCTACCGTGAAGGGCAATAGTATGGCTGATGGATATGGCAAATTTTGGGGTTAATAATACTTTTCAAACTTGGTTAAGGGGTGACATTCTTCCTACTAAGTTTAATGAAGACATCATCAATGATTTGCATTACTTGGAACGTAATCACCAATGGTTATAGTGCTGATGCTAAGGAGTGGCTTTTGAAGTGCAGAATGATGACATCATCAAAGATTTGTGCGAATTGGAGCATCATCATTAATAGTTATAGGGCAGATGCTAAGGAGCGGTTAATTAATTGTAAAGTGAGGACTAATAATTACATCTCTTCACATGATTGGGAGGGCTTTAAAAGAAGAGCTGAGGATGATTCGTATAGTTTTCAAAATTTTTACCATTACGGGAAGAGGTAATATCATAGGAAAAATGTGGGGGGCTACCTTGCAAGATAGATTCCCACTCATAATCCAGCTTGGAAAGATGATACAGTTCTTTGGAACTATCTACAAAAAGGGCGTCTAACGAACTTTATTGAAAAAATCAAAGCTTTTGATCAGGATCTCTCAATTAAATTTTCTTAGGGATGGAGGAATCACATGGTTAAGTACCATAACATCAAGGTTGACATATTAGAGGAGCTTATTGCCTAGGTCACTAGGCGCAGTCTAGATGGAACCAAATTCTTCAACAAGCGGGTGGACAGAGAGGCGGAGGCTAAGAAGTTTCTTGATGAGGGGGAAAATATGGAATTTTTTGACAGTTGACATCAAACTTGCTTATGTTCCAGAACCTTTTGTTGAGATCGCAAGGATGGTAGTAAGGTATGTTACTCTAGAGGGGAGATTCATCACTATTCCCCAAAAGCACTTGATCTTCCTTAATCACTTCCGTAGAAACCTCACCATCAACTTTCCTCATTACTTGTTGAATTCTCTGGAGAAATCTATTCTTGAAGTACAAAATCACACTAGGGTTGTTACCCTTCATTAAGGGTTAATACTACTTATTCACTGCCACTGCTCAGCCTATCCCCGTTCAGATTCTGCTCCTCCCCCTACCTTCATCCCTCCCCTGCCCGATAGGAAACTTGACACTCCTTCAACTAGCAGGAAAATGAAAGAGATGAAAAATAAGGTCCTTGCTTCTCAGAGGGTTGTTAGAAGTCATAAATACCTAGAGCTTGCTACAAATTTAATGCACATTAGTAATCCGGTGGAGGAGCCTAAAGATGAGGACTTGTTGGTCAGAGTTGGAAAGATGGAAAAGAAAATTCAAGAACTGAAGAGTGTTATTAGGGATATGGATAAAGCTAAGGGAAAAAGGAAACTGCAAAATGATGAAGATGATGATATCACTACTGAAGTTTTCAAGAAGCTTCAATCTCTGGATGCCAGGCTTGGCAATGTAAAAGGCCGTAATGACTGTATCCTCTCTGCCCTTAAGAGTATCTACAATTTTATCGAGCAGCATGTTCGTCATATTTGCAGTCTCAGTGGTTATTACTGAGGATATTTGGGGCTCCAATGAGAAAAGAGATCTTGCAATTTCCCAGGCAGATTTGAAAGACCCTTCCCAGGCCACTGTCATTGCATTCTTCATCTCGCTCCAAACGATTAAAGCCAAGATTGACCGGGCTATCAAGTGATGCAAAGCTCTGTTGCTATTTACTAGGGGTGAAGTTGTTGTTGACTGGGCATTTTTGGTGTTGTTTTTTTTGGCTAGGAAGACCAGTGATGGTTATCTCTTGTTCGAATTTTGGTCTCTTCTACTTTTGTTCGGATCACTGTCTATCTTGAACCTGTTTTGTTACTATATTGTATTTATTTGGCTGTTGATCCCTCTGATGTTGGATGTTTTGCTCCTTTTAGAGTCGATTTTTTCCTCTTTTGGTATTTGACTTTTGAGCCTTTTTGTAGACAGGGTACAGTCCCTTCAAAACTATTTACCCATAAGAAAAAAAAACAAAGTAATGTTACTTTCAAACGGAGAGAATAAGACAATTAAATCATATTGAAAAAGAGGAATATTATTGAGTTATAACAAACAAAGGTTGATCAAGGTCTACATGGTTTAAGCTATGGGAAATTACAATCAGAGAAAGGAACATTTATAAATAAGAGGAGTTATCTTAAGTGATGTAGAAGATATTATCATAGGATAAAGTTGCAGATATTAAGTATTAATGCACTTTCAAACTACAAGGAATACTCATTGGAAAGAGCAAATTTATTAGCAAGAAACTTCAAGTAATTCATTTTCAGAATTCACGGTGCCAAGATTTGCAGCCATTCAGTCAAAGTGATGCAATTTTTAGGATGAATAAGGTGCAAAATAATCATTTCCCATAATGGTGCCTTTCAAGAGATGTAAATGTTCATGTCAAAACAATAGATTTTTAAAATAGTCTGAATAGTGATGCAGAAACAAAATTTAAGCCACAAGATTTCATTCATTAGAGAATCGCAGATGTTCAAAATGATAAATATCAAACATATGGAGAATATGTATGGCTACAATACACCTTAGAGTTATGATTATAACAGGAAGAAATTGTTTCTAATTTCCAAAAGTTTCTTTCTGTGATAACTAGAATACAAAATAGAGAACTCACTCCAACAGTTGATTCACTTAAATAATTGATTACTTTATGACAAAGAATGTGGGCAAAAATGTTATAAATTTTTTTTTTTCCATTTAAACATTGAAACTAAGATTATACCAGATCACGAGTTGAAAGCATTTCTAGTTATAAAATTAAAGCTACAGACGTTCTTGTGAAAGATAATATATAATAGCAATTTCGAAACCTTCAGACCAAGCTATCAAGGGATACATACGCTACAACATGTAGTCTTAAAATCAAAACCATATGTAAAAGTTCCAAGTCATGACAGAAAATTACGAAACAATGCTCGTAAATTCTCAAAGTAGTGACTCGATTCATTTCAACAGCGAGCTATTTAATGGAAGCAAAATAGAACTCAGGTAAAAAAGATAATTCTCATTTCTAGAATGAGTGAAATAAGAGTGAAATATCCAATCTCAAAACCTTACTCAAATGAAAAAGGCTTCCGAAGTAAATCAGCCAAAGCAGTTTCCCCAATGTAGAATTAAATGCGAAGAGATGAAGAAAACAACAAAATGTCCCAGCAAAGGGGAGGCTTCAAACCCAGCTCAAAATATAAGGAATCCACCCAGATAATAAACAACAACCATGTATGAAGAGAAGCTAAAAGATACAAACCCAGCTGTAAATAATAGAGATTTGTGCATCCAAGTTTCAGAGAATGACACAAACTAATCCAAGCGTTAAACAAAATGCAAGGTCATTTCTAGTTTCAAATTCCAATATTAAAGTCCAATTATTTTGGGGATTCACAATAATAAAAAAGGATACAAAGTTCTAGTTTCAAAGGATGCGTAGTAAAAATTCAGACGACTGAGCCAAAAATTTGAGAACAGGGCTTTAAAAACTTGTAAAAAATCAATCTTAAACTCACCCATAAGCTTGAAAAGTACATAAATTCTGTGTACTCAGTCAACCTCTTATACTGAAGCATCAGTAATGGCATCCAAAGATCTATAACTCTAGATCTATAATTTTTGTATAAGAAGGAAAAATACCCATTTGTCATTATGTAGAGAATACAAGCTAAGGTATCATTGTGCACTTACAAGTCAGACAACACATGAATTCCCTATGGCAACAGTTCCAAATATGGGAATTTCTAGGATAAAATGAAGATTAACAGTAGTCATTATTAAAAACGGAGCAAATCAATGTGAGTAAATAAAAAACCTCCGAACGAAAGGCCGTATTATGAAAACAACCAATATATAAAAACAAATTTGATGCAAATAGGCACATTTTGTATCCAGAAGAAAATCAAAACCAGAGCATGTCGAGACATATTCAAAGGGCAGCAAGAAGTTTAAGGTCTACATAAAAATACCACAAGTAAATAGACTAAAACCAATAACCTCAAGCTATGTCTATGAAAATAGATAGAATTCAAGAATAATGGCATGTAAGTGGCACAAATACTTACTCATAACATACCAAACAGATCTGAACAGATAATTTCCATGGAAACAGTTATCAAAAGACCAACTTCGAACTCAAATAGGTTCTAACAATGGTAGAGAACAGAGAGTTTCTCCACAGAAAAGAGCATTGTAGAACAAGTAATAATCCATTCGAAATGGAGAAGTAGAACCTCCATTGAATTCCAAGAACTCGAGCTTCAGAATCACAAAACAATGGAAACAATTTATTTTTTTGTCATAGTAAACTTATCTCAAAAAAGAGCTCGTGGGAATGAAAAATAATTATGTTTGTAATGATTTTACATCTGAACTTGAGTCTCAAGTTAATCAACTCAACCAAGGTTCTATCAAAAACATGCACACGTTAAACAATGGTGAAACGCTAATTAAGGTTGAGTTAAGACCACCAACAAAGGATCGTAAAGGGTCGATCAATCATGTGGAAGGGGACTTTTTCCCAATAAACAAAATATCATTTCATTGACCTTTCTAAGGTGTTCATCATGTATATGATCATATAATAAAATATGACCGACGATATTAGTTTTATCCAATGATTAATCAAAATAATCCCAAGAAAAATAATGCATGGTTTGTCAAACAAAAATAATTCCAAGGTGTATGTCATAGGATAGTAACAAAGCTAATGATTTTATAATCATCTTTACCATGCCCAAGCCAAAAGAGACCCCATCAAGTGTATATGTGCCATGATGATCTTGATTCAATAAGGATAATGCATACAGTGGGTTAACATCAGAAGCATGGAGAACAAAAAATGAAGTGGTCCACACATAGGTGAATAATTTTGTGAAGTATTGGAGATCAAATGCATTATTTCTTTTTCTTGCACAAAACTATTATCATACATGTAATCACAAAGGGATAGAGATCTCATTATCAACATGAGTTATCCTTCTTACACGTGTTACATCATGCACAAGAAGACAAAGTACATGCACTTGCATTGGAGGAGACTTGCACAACAAGAAAGTTGATAATATTAGCCAAAATATTCACGCAAGTATATTAATTGCATTAAAAATAGAATAGTTAACTACACTTTGAGTAAGTGTATTTTTGTAACTAAGGCTATTAATACCTTACTGTAATTAGCATAAAAAATTTCATGCATGGGCGAATATAGACTGTATTATATTTTTAGGAGGGGTTGGGTGAATTATTTTTCCTATATATTGTGTGCACTAGCAAGGCACAAAGAGGACTTTTTAGACATAGGAGTGCCAAAACATATTTATCCCAATTTTTCCTTGAATGAGAACTAGTTTTGGCCTTTTCAATTATTTGTAGTAGTCTATATGTTTCCATTAATTATTGTGACTGTTAATTCCCTATTTAATCATATTACCTTACTACAAATATGGTATTTTATACATAGGATTAGTGTGCATGTTTAACTTTTTGTTATGCTGTGATTCATATGTTGATACATAATTAAACCATTGCTTCATGCATCTAAAATTTACTCTCAATTTTATTGTGCATATACTCAGTCAAATCCCTCAACAAGTTTGTTGTATCACCCATTTAATTTTATTTTCCCTCAAAACCCCTAAAAAAATAGTTTAGGATACATTAATAAGTTACCTACCTTGATATCGGAGAATCACCTCAAAAATAGGTATACACACAGACCTGAGGTGTTTCTATTTTATCTACGAAAGTGAGAGATAAACAAAGCTTATAAACCCTATTTTCATCTCTCAACTAGGGTGCAATTGTGAGAGATAATAGGTTAATTATTAACTGCTAAGGGGGCAATCAAAATTAACATCATTGCATATAATTCCATTTAATCTGAGGGCGTGTTGCTCATATCAATCCATTTTGCATTCCATACTATCCATCCACAACATACATCATTGTCTTGGTAGCATTTAATCTTGTTTGCTATTGTTTTTCATGCTCACTTTATTACACATTTTATATTATTTTCTTATATGTCATTATCATACCTACATGTGCGTTCATGGCTTTGCCTACTTTGATCATAGATACAAGAAATTTACATGTGGCATGGATACTCGCCTTCTACCCTTACTATAGTGGTCGTTGGTGGTATCCACATTCATATTATAGAGGTGCTATTGTTTAACTTTGTACTTAGAATATTATACTACTTGTTTGTACATGCTTTCGCATATTTTTTATCAACAATTCACCCCCCCCAAAGGTAATTTTAATAACTTTCACAATTTCTTTAGGCAAAGAAAAAGTGTCGCAGACAAAGTCTGCAGAAAAATCCACGGAAGTTGAAGAACAAAATTCTACAGAAATTTCAATATAAAAATCCAGGGAAGCCATAGAAAATTCTATTGAAAATTCTGTAGAAATGTGTAAAAAAATGGAAAATCTGTGGAACAAACGAAAATCATAGTTTTTTTGCGCAAAACTTCGAATGGGAAAATTTTTTGAACCAAAGATCGAAATTTAACAAAATTTATATCATTGGAAAGGTCTCAATTTCCTCTATGTAATGGGAATCATATTTCTAAAATTTATTTAGGTTAGGTATGTGAAAAAGAGTGAAACATATCTAGATATAATAAATTAGATACCTAGTCCTATAAAATACAAGAATCTCTAGCAAACCCAAAATATCTGCTCACACTTAGAAGACTATAAATTTTTAAATTCTCAATGTATTTCTTCAACATTGGTCTCATTGGAATTGTGACTCCCTACCTTATGCACAACAATCAATAAATCGAGAAATTGATGAATTTTTTATGATGATTTAAGGAATACATGCAAGGATCAGGACATTGTTTTAATTGGTAGTTAGGATGCATATAATGAGGCATGGGAAGACATTTTTCACTGTTGTAGAACTTTGAATAGTACGGGGAGCCGTTTATAAGAAACATACCACCAAATACACTCATTTACTACAAGTTGTAAGTTTTTGAAAAGACAAATTTAGGATTGTAATTCTTTGTCTCCTTCTTAATTCTATAAATTGTAATCCTGGGCTCATTTGTAAAGGATTCAGTCATTTTATCTCCTGCCCCCTCTCCCTTTCTTCTCTGCTAGGGTTTAATATGGAGCTTAAGCCTCCTTCTAATATCTATAATGGAATTTTCATTTCCTATTTCTCACGAATTATGTACTGTGTGAATTCATGGAGTAATAAAAAATGTTTCGTGATGCATCTTGTCCATCCCTTGCATGTTTATTGTCTCTTATTTCCTGTCATCATTACAAAGTATAATGTGTATGTTTATTGATGTTTATTTCGGGTTTTAGGTGCTATGTTTAATAGGTTTGAAGTGGAATTTTGTGTGAACTTTATCTTTAGTCTATGATGCATTTTTTCCATCCTCTCCATTTCTCACCTCTCTCCACTTCAAATAGTTGTGATTATGATCAATAACCTCATTTTCTGGTGTATCACTGCTTTAGTGTATGTCTTATTTTCAATTCTCTCTCCATGGTCTCTTGAAAGTTAGATTAGGATTAGATATCCTTTCCTACATTAGAGTATATTGTGGCAGGTAGTGTAGGATTAAGAACCAACTTTATCTTGAGGTATATCTCAAGTAGAAAGTCCCACAACTCAGAGATAGTACCCATGTTAACAAGTCAAACTGTGAGCTAAAGAACACACACTTGTGCAAATCGGAGGGTCTTGTGATTCGGTGATAACAACTCTAACATGCTATGGAGAGTTCCATGTGTAGAAATTTTTCTATAGGTTTACATGATTTCATGACTACTTTTTTATTTCTGGTTGTCTTCTTTTTTTTCTATTGAATACGAGATTTCCCCTGTTCTTGTTTGCAAACTTGTCTGTTATTTCAGCTATGATGTCCTTGCGTGTATTATGACATCATGAGTGATGTCCCATATTTGAAACCCTCTTTATGTGGTTTAATTTTTTTCTCGCATGTTTACACTGCTTTTTTCGGTAGTTTATACATTATTTCCATAACTTTACACTTGTCTTATTATATGCATTTGTTTCAGAAATAAAACTTGCTTTGGCTAGTCATCCCCTTTTGTGCATGCCTTGGTATCTACCAAGTGTTCCTCTTTCCCCCTATAGGGAAGAGTTCTATAGGTTAGAGTGTTGTTTTTCCTCATTTGGGGCCACATTATCCTTCTAGGGTCATCGCATGAACCCCCAAAAAGGGGAGGCATCATTGAGGGTTTTATACTAAAACATCATATTTACACCATTTCAGACATTAGGAGTGAGTTTAGATCACTCTACAAACTCCATACACATTGTCCTTAATAGGACATGGTGTCCTTTGAAATTTTTTTGGAGCGGTTACAGGATTGGGGGTTATAGTGGGTATTTCTCTGTACACTTCTCCTTCTAGTGGCGTCGGATCACTGAAAAAATCAAGACATAATAGATATCTCTTCACAACATTTCAGAAAAATTGGTTAAATTAGGAGAACATGTCGCATTTCCTCCCTATAATTCTTTAGCCAGGGTGGCATGAGATAGCTCAAAAAACTCTCGAGAGTATAAGCTATCCTGCTACACCCTTTTTTTTGACATGGAATAGGTGCACATGTTCCATTTACACTTTATTTTATAGCGTATTGTAAATTTACGTACTTTACACATGCATATTTTTCACACTAGTTTTACATACATACATATATAGATCATTTTCTCCTTGTAGTTCCACCATATGATAAAGAAGAAGTCAATTTGTGGGCACCAACGATAAAAAAAAAAAAAAAGAACAATACTGACAATGATGACATGTATCTACATGTCTTTTCCTTTACTAACCATGTAGGTACACTACACACAACAACTACACATGCATTTCTCCCTAGGTCTACTCTCATCACTTTTTACATGAATTTTATATCATTAGAATCCACGCTCCTCCACATTTTTCTTTTTTTCATTCCACGATTGATTCTAGTCTATCTAAATGTCTTCTTCTACACTCTACATGGATATCAAGTACACATCTCTATCTAATTTACGCTATAGCTACAAGGAGGGGTGTTTTGAGACAATAATAGAGACAATACTTGACCAAATTGTCTCAAATAGAGACAATAAAAAAGTTGTATATTGTCTCTATTATTGTCTCAAAGCGGGTGTCTCTAATATTGTCTCTAATTATTGTCTCTCCGGAGACATTTTAGATTGATATCATTTTTGTCTCTTGAGAGACAATATCATTATTGTCTCCTTAGAGACAATACATAATACTAATTTTTTGTCTTTCCAGAGACAATACTAATCTCATTTTTTATTGTCTCTCTAGAGACGATACAAATTTAAAAAAAAAAAAAATGAATTTCAAGAATAAATAATAATCAAATATCATATAGTGCAATCGACGGCTACATATTGTCTATGATGTCAGTGCGGGTTGATCATTAATATTAAAAATTAAAAACAATTTGATTTGAATTTTGTGCCCAACAAATGGGTCCACAAACATTTTATTATTATCAAATAAGACAAAATACAAAAGGGTGTTTAAATGTGGTTAAACCTTTAAATTCAATGATAAAATAGAAAAGGGTGCCTAAATGCCGTTAACCCTTCACATACAATATGAACACCTTCTCTCCACCACCGACTTCAAGTGATATGTTTGTTTCTCTGGTTCTACTTTGAGGTTCTTTTTCTTTACTTTTATTTTGAGCAATTGCCTCTCTGCCGACAATTGTCATCTTCATGTTCTTCGCTTTAATTGTCTCAACTTTGATACAATTCTCTATTATCGATAACAACAAAGGTGCATTAGATTCTGAGATATTAAGAACACATATTTTACTCCAGTTCTACCAAAAGTATTCACAAATTACATTTAAACTAAGACAATAATTAAAACCTCGTACAAAACTAATAAGCTAAGTTGTGCACTCATATACCTGTATGATAAAATCCATGTTTTCCTATCATTCCCAACACAAATATTCAGGTGATCATCTGTACCTGCCATCCAAGAAAAACTTTTGTCTTTGTTCATAGTCACAGAAAAATATTGAGTCTATAAATTAAAATGATAGTGCAAAATAAGAGAAGCATTCACTTGAGTTTCTTTTGTTTCTTTGTTTAATCTCTTTCTTAAGCTCTTCTTGAGTTTCACTTGCCTCTTCATAGTGCATTCTCTATAGGTTCCAGCTGAAGATGTATTGTATTGGTCTTTACAGGAAAGGCAGGTCATGATCACCACTTCCTCACTATATCCCCTCACCATTGTAATGAAACAAGAAGCAACAGTAGCAACAACAACAAATAATCCAAGCCTACAAAAAATTCACCCAAAAACACAAGTTACCAACTCAAGAGCCCTACATATAAGAACTTTTCTCAAATGAGCTTAAAAAATAGTCCCACATCTAGATTCTACTCAAGGTAAGATCCTAACAAGGACATGGTTCCATGGAGCGGGTTACTACTCCAATATTTCTTGGGGTGGGTCTTAGATTCTCAGCGGCGCTAAAATAGAGGTCACCACCAGATACGGTAGTAGAAAAACCAGATAGACCCTGGCCACCTTAGAGATTTCCTTGTCTTGACCCAGCTTGAGGAGCAAAGACACCACATTTAGCCAGAGAAATCCGATGGGAAGGGTTGTGGAGGAGCATGAAGAGCCCTCGGTAAAGAGTCACGTCCATGAGCTCGTGGTTCGCCACTCCGAAGGTTTGCGCACAGAGGAGCATAAAATTAGACAAGGACATAATTGTTTATATGTAATGGTAGACAGATTCAACAAAGTGGTTGTCCTAATTCCCTGCAGGAAGAAAATAACAAACCAGAAAGCAACCAAATTATTCTTTGAAAATGAATGGGTATATTTTGCATGGCTGGAATCGATCATATCTAACTGTAAGAGTATCTTTTAAAGCAGCTTTCGAAGTATATTTCGGTGTACAATGGACATTAAATTCAAACATGACACTGCCTTTCATATACAAACAGATCAAAAAATGAAAAGATGAAGCAGACATTTGTTCATATGCTCGAAGGATACAATCACAAACACCCAAAACTTGGACTGAGAGCCTGCCATTTCTGCAACATTCATATAGCTAAAAGGAGGATGAACAAATCTACTTTCAAACATTTGAGGAAGGGAAAACATACATCGAAAGATTTTTGATAGTGTAAGAACATAAATTGAAGAAAATGTTTTCAAGCAAACATTACCTTGCCACCAGGAAGCAAGAAAGTGATAGCATGCCAATCAAACTGAGGAAACAAATGAGCTAAAAGTATGTGACCAGCTTCATGTACTGCCATCAACCTTATATTCTCAACAGGAACCTGCTTTTAACAATGAACTACTCTTTTACAAAGAAACAGAAATGATTGTAATAAAAGCACAACAATATTAGTGAACTCAGAAACTAGGGGTGGATATTCATTTAATAAGGGAATTTCCTTTTAATAATTTGCACAGCAATATGTGACGCTAGAAGATTAATGTCACAAAACAGATAAGAGGCATACCTTCCTTGCATATATCCGTTGCTCTTCCTCCGTCATGAGGAAACCTGTGTTTTCAAATAATCGTTTATCCAATGCATCAATGATATCTTGTTGGAATATTTCATTGTGACCCTTCCTTATCTGCAATTCCATTTCCAAACTATGAACCCGCAAGATATTTTACAAACAAGAGACTTAAAAAGATAATAGGATAAAAGAACAACACATCCATCCAAATTCAACACTGAGAAACCAAAAAATAAAACAAAAAATCAAGTGACATCATATTAATGTCTACAAATAACCAAAACTGGGCAAGTACTACCAAGTACCAACAACCATAGCAGTAAAAGGAGAATGTGGTTCTTCAAATTTTGACCTAGTGGTAAGTAAGGTAACTTACCAATACAGCCTGAAAGTAGTATTACTCGAATTGCAAAGACAAGGAATTGAAATTTTATAAGAGAAAAATATATTATACAAATGTGATTGCTGAACCCTTCAAATGATCACTATCAGTAAATCAACATTATAGTTTAAGAACTCAAAGTGCTTGGTAAGTGGTACCCATAACAGTGTAAATTGACTCTGTAATTTGAAGGAAATCCTGTCTAAATATAATAGAATTTCAAAATGAAATTCAGATAACAAAGCAGTTCACATAAAAAGGAGAAAACTCAAATTTCAAAAATTTGACATGACGATCAATTCCATTGTCCTTTTTGGAGTGAAAATGAACTTCTATATAGAGTTAAAATCCCTAGCAGTATTCTTTTGAATCATGTATATATTAATGAAGTAAAATTGGGTTAAAAACAAACAGTCTCCTGAGTGATAAACACACAAGGAGATTGCTGAATCCTCAAGATGTTGCATTGTACAAAGCATAGAAGATTATAGTGATTAGCACATATAGTCCATAATCAAGAACCACATTTTGTAAAAAAATTGCATCGATAATACTCCTAAAAACACTGTCCCTCCTAGCTGATACAGACTGCATATTGCTAACGACCATCTCAAACATGTTGAAATATAAAATCGATACATAATTGGAATTGTATTTCGCAGGGTTACTAGACATGGCTGTGTTCCTAGCAAGCCACGTATGAAATGATATCCAAGACCTTATCAAAGTATAAAAAAAATAATCATTCAACCAGCTATTCAGAGGCTCATGGAAAGGGAGGGGTTGGTTGAGTATATTTCTGAGGTACCTTTTCTTCCAGTCGGCATTGACTTGGACACCTAGAGAAACATCACAGGGAAAACCCATTATGGTGATCTTTATTGAACTTTCTACAAAATCTACCTGGCATTTATGATGTTGGTGGCACTCAACATCTTCCTGTCTCATTTCAACCATTTTTCTCCTAGCCACGTGATCTGGGAGCATCCCTGTATCTGAAAGATATCCTGCGTGTGGAGTTGATGGATCCCCTTTCAGAAGAGTTAAGCATCGGTGGGAAAAGATTCCACAAGAAAGAAGCAAGAAGTTTGTCTTCAGCACTTAATTCAAGCCTAGTAAAACTATTCTAAGATTTGTAAGCTTTGTAGTTCATTTTCGCGCCGCGCAAACTTAAAGGAGGTTTGCAAGTCTAGGCAAGCTTTGTAAATCCACAAGCTTTGCAACCCTACACGAACTTTCCAATCCTATAAAGCTTTGCATGCCTAAAGATTTGTGCAAACTTGAAACTGCTTCACAAGCCTAATGATGTGCACAAGCTTGAAACCACTTCAGAAACTTGGGAGAGCTCTGTAAGCTTGGATTAGCTGTGCAAAAATAAGACTTGCTTCACAAGCCCAGTTCCACTTTGCAAGCCTCTTTTGCAACCTTGCAAAGTTCAAATTTGTTGTTTACACTGTGTTGGCTCCAGCCAGCCAGCCAGTTTGCTTTGACTGTGAATGTTCCACATTATAGGAATTTGAAGAACTGATGATTCAACATTCTTTCAGCAAATTCTCATTTTCTAAAGGAAAATCCACCAGCTTTGCAACACCATGACACTTAATTTTGCACACCAAGATCAACTTAACCACTTCAACGTGTGAGTAAACTTGAAACTAACTCTTAGCAAATTGCATCCCATCACAAGGCACAATAATGACAGCTATCTGCAATAAATGTTTGCATTACAAGGTGTGTTTGTAGACTTGCTCTTCAATTGTATCATATGTTTGCAATATAAGAGAACTATTAAAACAACATAACACTTCAATGTTGGAAAATAAGAACATGGTCATGAATTCAATACTTAATTTTGCACACCAAGATCAATTTAACCACTTCAACATTTCAATTTTGCATAGTAATACGGTTTCTTTCTATTTAGCTCAGAAATTTTTGGAACTGAATTTTGGATGAGCAAGATAGTTTTTGATCAAGAGAAAACAAACAAAATCTAAAATCTCAGGCGTGCATCCAATTCATTATGAAAGTCAATATTTGTCCAAGTAAAAAATGCTAAAAAGTTTTATGATTTATACTTGATGAAAAGCATGGGGATAAAATTTCTTTCTAATAGACTCAGCTAACAAAAAGACTTGTACTACATCCAAAAGTAAACAGAAGATAAAATTACCTGATGTAGCCTCAATCTTATGAGGAATGGAAGAAAGCTGAAGACTTCCAGAAGTGAGATTATGATGCATTGCAATGGTATCCAGAGATGGCATTGGTTCTGCCAAGAGGCCTAGCTGATTTATTATTGCCAAAAGGCCAGGCTTTGCTACGACCAAGGAATTTTAAATTGAGGAGCCTTTCTCCCATGCCATGCTTTCAAGTAATCTTTTCTCTAAAGAGTTCAGATGTCACTTTAACTCTCTTGGAAGAGTTTCCTCATGCCTTACAAAACTCTCTATCACCTTACTCAGATCGAATGCAGTAATCCCTGCTCTTTCAAGAACTGCAGGAAACATCATTGTTACTGTCTTGTGTGTTGCCAAAACAAGTTCTGCAGAGCAAGCAAGCATGCACCTATGAAATATCTCATTAATCAACAGAGATGTCAAGTTACTGTTACGCAATCTTTGTGACTCTGCTCTGCACATGGCAGCCAAAACCCTATAATAGAGTTTTAATGCTTCCAGTCTACTCTGCTCTGCCCATATGCTATCCATCAAGGCAGCACTCAGAAGGCTTCCAACAACACATCTGTACACAGGTGCACTACTAGGGAAAATTGCTTCAAGTATTATTTGTGTCCTACAGATCACATCTGTTGTTATATCCCTGTCACATGATGAAAGAAAGTGCTCAAGCTCGGAAGAGGGTTTTGCCGGAAGAGGAGCTATGACAGTTCGTAGCCATTTTGTAGTTGTTATTGTTGTGCTTACAGGTGTAGCAGGTGGGGGCATCTTAATTTTGGAGGGTGTGGAGCTTTCTTTTACTGGTGATGTCAAAGGAGAGCCTGGTGGAGATAATGGACTCGTTATTTTTTTTGTAGGTGAAGACATAGCATCATACTTTCTCTGCATAGATCAAATGCATACATAAGATTAGTATCACCCCAACGCGACAGCTTTCCATACACAACCCACTAACAGAGTGCCATTAAAAGCTTTCAGTAAACATGTGATATAATTCCCCGCAATGTCGCAAGTACAGACCATATTTACACAATATGCTCAATAAATCATGGGATTTTGGCAAAACTGTCAACATAAAAAAATGGTGGAAAATGTACGAAACAAGATCATAATATGCATGCATATAAAAGATCAGCAAAATATCAAATAAAACTTATATCTAATAAACATCGGATATTCAGTACTAAACACGCAAAAGCCAAAATGTTATCACCATATTAAAGACAACACAAACAGTAAGTTCTTATGATTTATCCTGGAAAGGTAAAATTCACAGGGAAACAAAAATATTGGTTTAAATGTCTGCAATGAAAACTATGAAAAAAGGAAAACAGAAATCAAGTGATGACTTCAAAGAATAAACAAAATATGCAAACACAGGCTACATAAATTTAGAATAATCTATGTTCAATTGCTTTTAAATCGTGTAAAGACCAACCAACATTGCAACATTCAACAAATTAACTAAGCATGCGTTCTGATACAAGTAACATACATAATTGACCAAAATATAAAAAGGATGCCTACATTGAGTAACACTGGAGGCTTTCCTTATAATGTACACATATTCAAGGTTGGATATTTCATACCTTTACTCCAGATATATTAGCAGCACCCTCTGAAACACTTCCTGAACCAAACAAGCTGTCTTCTTCATTTACAAACATTCGCTCATCGAGCTCCCCTCTATCATGGATCGCATCTTCATAATCCCTTTCTAGAATTCGAATGCTTGATATTATGGAGATCTCCTCCACAAGATCTTGAAAATACGTCAAGCCATCTACAAGATTCAAAGGAATACGATACAGTTCATCATTTCAAAGCCATTCCATGGGATAATGAAAAGTAACGGAAGGTTTAAATCACAACCTGTATCAATATTCTTTAGCTCTTCAGTTTGGCATTCTGAAGCAGGACATGGAGTTTTCTTGAGAATACCAATTATCAGGGTATTAGCCTTTTCAATCATCTTTAGCAAATCATCTTCTGATGTTTGATAGATATTGCACAGCGATGATATAAGATCAACTCCCTTAGTACCTTTCCTAACTGAAAGAACAGATATGTTAGTCTAAATCATACTAAACAGAAATAAGAAAAATAATCCAAAATAACAAACAGCAGGCAAAACCAATTTTCCAAGCAACATCCAGAAGACATTACCAAAGAGTGTAGAATCATTCAGGGAAAAGCTTCTGCATCGGATGGGAACATGCAAAATCGGAATAGCCTGCCATATAGACATTCCTTCCAATTAAAAAAACCAAAGGGCAATAAGCCATGTCAAATATCTAACTAATGAATTTGAGCATACTTTTTCACAAACTCAATTGCACCAAAAAAATATGTGTTGTCTTCTGCAACTTACCAGAATTGACACTAAACCATTTGTGCAAGTAACCAGGCCTTTGAACCAGCTAAAAACATGGATTCTGAGTGCCAAGAACAACATCCAACCAAATCTAAGATAAATTGAAACAGACTCAGTACCAGTTACTGCATCTTGATTATTTTCCCCTGACAAGAAGAAATCCTGGTACACCCGTTTATAATAACTGGAAGCCGTGATATGAAAACATAAGTAATAAATCTAGGAATTGCTAAGTATTCCCATTTTAATATAAATCTCAACAGACAAGGATGTGACCATGAAAACAATCACATTTGGCAACAAGCCATACAACGCAGACTAGCAAATGACAGTAAGTAGAGAAAAAATGATTGTATCTTGGATAATACCATGCATATTATAGCCGTATTCATTTTGCTTTGCATGACCACTCATTGCAAAATTTGATCAAGATGTAAGCATACCAAGACCCGTAAAGAGGATGAGGGCAAAAAGGCCTCCAAAACAAGATGAGTCATAAGCCTAGTTACTTCAGGTTAAGTACTTACTTGTACAACACAGTCAAATGAACGAAGTTTGCTTGGAGCTCCTTGGTCTGTTACACCCACACTAAATCAGCTAATATGTTTGGCAGAGCTAAGAACAATTTTAAATCAAATGTAAATCACTCTGGCTTGCACGATACGGTGCATGGAAATATGAGAAATGTAAGATTCATTTCAGACAGTGAAGATATTGAGATTCATGATCGAAAGTTTAAATGGGGAGAAAGAGGTGAGGCGGACATGTGTAATATATATTGCAGGAAACTGGGTCGAGGCCACATCCATTTGGTTCCTTGCCCAGACTCTGCGTGTACCAGAAATCTCTACGATGGTTCCAGGCACGCAACTGTGAAATATGGACCTGACGTGGATATTGCCAAAGACGAGCTGACTCATGAGACTTATTGGCAATGTGTCAAGTTCGTTGATCCTTGCACTGAAGAAGAGCGGGAAGAATTTGGCCGCTGTAATCACCACTGCAAATCTGAGGAGCATGAGACAGAGGTAGGTGGCTCTGATAAATCTTACTGCACCGAGAAACTGTGGCACCCACCTATTAAGAGCACTGGACAAGATATAAGTTCTGCAGGGTACATAACCGATGATGGACATCATTTTGGCTGTGATCATTCTAAGAATGTCCCTCACCATGTCATTTTCGTCATTGATAGATCAGGTTCAATGCAATCCTCAGATATTAGCCCCACTATGGCCAAGTTTAATAATCATAATTCTAGACTTGGCTGTGTATATGAGGCAAATCTCAGATTTATACAAGCACGCCTTCAAACAGTTTCTGATGATTCGGTTTCTGTGGTTCTGTTTGATACTAGTGCAACTGTGGCTGTAGAGATGGAAGATATGGAAGAGGGTGTTGTTGACAGAATTCTTGAACACCACCCTGGTGGAGGAACTACCTATTCAGCAGGTTTGGATGGCACCAAAAAAATATTGATGAAAGGAGCTCGACACCACACCGTGGACGTGAAAAAACCGGTAGTTGTTTTCTTGAGTGATGGGGGAAACAATGGCGGAGGGGATCCTCTGTATTATGTGGACAAAATGAAAAGACAGGAGCCCAGGATGACGCTTCATACAATTATGTTTGGGAGACACCCGACAATGCACATCCTTGTTGAAATGGCGAAGAAAGGAGGCGGAACCTTCGAGCAAACACTGGATGAAATTCAGTTGGCCCGAAGCTTTGAAAATCTGGCAGAGACTCTCAAACCCCAAGTTGCAGCTTTGATCAGGAGCTAAGACCACAAAACTTATTTACCTCAAGAGGAATTGTTAATGCACGTTTTCTTTGACATGGGATCACTATTACAAGTTGTTGACAAATTTAAGTGATAACTTCAACCTTAGTTTACATGTGCTAAACACTTACATAAAATCAAGTACTACTTTGACCATGGGTAGCAAGCCAAATCACTAGCGTGCATAAAAAAATCTCCAAAGAGGCATCCAAATGACACTTTTGTATTTGTTGCATGCAACATACAAATTCTAAAAGAATTAGGACCAGGAGTACGATTATTTGCAACAATGTAAATAAACATGTATCCATTTATGTATGATCAGCAGGTAGATCAGCTGATGGAATGCAAGGTATTTTGTTTTTCTTTGTTTTTGAGATGAAATCTCCCTTATTGTAGAGCGTCTATTTCAGCATATTAGTTTAATGAAGATTTGTTTGTTATGGAGTACTAACTATTTCGATAAATCAATTGGAAATTTCAGGGCCCTGTACAGTTGAAAGACCTGGAACTTAATTATAGGTCACGATTTGCACGAAAGCTTGCAAAATCATTATGAATGTTAGAACAATTGGAAAGTCTACTGCTTACTGATAGTAATTTATTCGCTAATCCTTGTCTTCTAGGACAGTTGTTCTCTGAATCCCTTACAAAACTTGGCAATCTTAAAATATTGCATTTGGGCAGTGATTCATTAGGGGGTGAAATGATCTTGAGCAATAGTAGATTGAACTGCATGAATAGCCTTGAAACCATAGTCATTTCCCACGCAGGCTTATCAAAGCTGTCAATAAGTGGAGAAACATGTCCCACCCTTAAATCTCTCACAATTCAGTACATGAAAAATCTAATTGAACTATATTTAAAGCTCGTCAGAACACAGAGTTTCCTCCACGTGCAAATTTGTTCCAAGTTGAGAACATTACCAGGGTTATCTGATTTGACAGATCTTGTAACCTTGAAAATATGCAACTATGAGCAGTTAGAAGAGTTGCCAAGTTTTGCGGGTCTAAGTTGTCTGGAGAGCATTCACATTTATGGATGTGAAAAACTAGAGATCTGTTTGAACTAGGCTATTCCTTCATCTACTTTCTCAAACTTACAATTTTCACCGAAGAGATATTTCAAGAGCTTACTTTGCAAGCACTGCAATTCATCTTTGACAGATGATTCTCTCACATCATAAAGAAAACATGATCGATTGTATGATGAACGTTTCCTGTTGAACAATTCCTTGGCAAGGGTGGTCTTCCTAGAACCCCCTAATCCAAAGATTCCAACTATCTTCACCTTCTCCTCCTCAAATTTTAGGCAATGAAATTCAAAATCTTCTATGAGTTCGATAAGTCCTACCAGATGTTTTGCAACATATAGGGGTTCAGTTATTCCTACCTCATGTTTTGCTGCCCTCTTATGTTTTATGTGGGCAATGCTTGCGGTAACGGGTCTATCAAATCTTAGATACAATGAAGTTAAAATTAAAATAATTCAAACAACCCTTTCCCACAAATTTCAAGTCAACTATCTAAAATAAGGGAATCAAACAGGTAGGCTACTAGTTCATGTTTTCTCGCAATAGATTGAAACCAATAAAAAAATACTACCACAACAGAGAAAAATTGAAATATACATTTCTAGGTTGCAAACCTATTACGGGAAAAAGACAGAAAAAGAGAAAGGGGAAGCTAACCCTTACCGCCACTCCATGTATGTTTCCCACTTGATCGCTCTGTTTCAGAACCAGATTTTTGGAGCTGTATTTGAAATTCCAAGGCAAATCGAAGAAAATCAACATTTATTTTCCAATGGCGAGATCCTCTGGGTGCTGTCATCTACTACAGGCCCAACATGCCAACATTCCCGTCACATTCCACATCGACTTCCTTTTTGGTTATGTGGTGACTGCAATATAGCTTTTCTTTGGGTGGGGTCAACCCATTACAACTCGCATGCCTTGTGCATGCTTCCATATTTTGCTCATGGGTTTTTCTAGGTGTGGCAGCTGTAAAAGTCAAAACATTCCCATTTCCCTGAATGTTTTAATGGTGCAAAATACCCTGTTCCATAATCCCATTATTCACAGGTTGGAAGGACGATAGAAGGGAAGTAGGTGGAATAAAAATACACATTGCATTCAAGAAAAGTTTGATTCTGAAAGTCACTAGCATTCTGGTGTCAGCCATCAGATCATCCCCATGGACCATTACCACTTGATCTGTGATATTTTCCATCACCAATAGAAATGCAAATCACTCGTTGTTTAATTTCACCTCCTCTGCACAATGGGGAATGAAATCAAAACCATTTTGATTAATAGCGAGCACCAAATGAGGAAGTAAACGTGGTAGCACAGAGTCCAAAACATACAGAGTGCTCAACAAACCCTTAGCTTGCCCAAGCAGCACGAGGAGAGAGAAAAGTAGATTTTTTGCAGATTTTCTAACAAAAACTAAACCGTAGTAATGATATCTACAAAGGGAACCGCCATATTTATTCTGAATACTATGCATTTTACTAGATGTAATGTCGAATCTAGATTGGACCCTGTCTGTAAGCCCTAATCTGTAGAAACAAAATAGGAAGAAAGATCTGAAACCTTGGTTGCCTCCTCGATGTCCAACACAATATTGTTGCTTAAATAAAATGAACTAGTTGATTCGGCCATCCCCCCCGAAGCAGAAACAAGTGATAGACACTATATTGGGAGCATATAATCCAAAAGTGTAGTAGGGAACAGGGCTTTGGGCTGCTCCAGGGAGAGGCCACAACCACCACAGAATTCAATCTGGCATTCAAGCTAACAGACATACCAGCCGCCATCACTTTCTCTGGGATTAGGGTTGGAAAGCAGATGGAGATGAGATGCAAATGGTTTTGTCCGTCATAATCAAAAAGGTGAATAAATTATTAAAAGTTAAAAAAAAAAAAATTAGAGACAAAAGTTAAAAAAAGAGAATTTAGAGACAAAAGTTAAACTTTTGTCTCTAACTATTGTCTCGAAACACTCCCCGGTGTAGTAGTGTCTAGACCAAAATCAGGATGCCCTAGTATGTACTGGGGTGACCCGGATCCACTCTAGGCGCATCGATCTATGAACATAATTTTTCATCTATTTTTGGGGCCTTTCTAGCCATTTGTTGTCTTTATTCTTTTGTCAGTCCTCCTTGTTTGGATTAATTAAACAATTAAGCTTGAGATCCCTATAAATATAAAGCCATAGTACCATAATGAGGGCCATATGCCATATCATTACACACTATTGTCACTCAATCTAGAGTTGCATCATGTGCATCCAGATAGTGTCATACATCAAGGCTAGGATATTTGTATAACACACATTGCATAGGGAGAGTGATTCTATTATATTCCATGCACACATGCTATTTACAGTTTCTATAGTTACTATTTCTCACTATTTCACAAAGTGCAACTGGAATGAGAGCACCTAAGGTATGACATGCACCCACACGATAGAATTACATCTAGCTCTGAAATGTAGTGTAACTCTTATTAATAAGACCACTTATTTTGTGGCTAAGTTCATTATGACCCATTCATATGCATCTTTTATTTTTCTAGGGTTTGATACTTCTCTTTACATTGCATGTCATTATTCAGCTCATCTATCAGATCTAGCGTGACAAATAGGGAAGGTTTGGAACCAACTTGTTACCATACCAGTTGTAAGTTTTGAGCATTTACAGTGATGAAAGTGCCTAGACTACAGACAAGGGTGCCTTAGGGTGCCCAAGTCACTTACTATCTTCAAGATCTACCCTTCGCAGTGTCCCTGAGTGTTCGTTTGTACTTTCATATTTTTTTATCAGACCTATGACACTGTTCGACCATCTATAACAATAAACTAAGCTATTTCCTTCCCTTGTCTTACATACTTATAGTTTACTTTCAATTAGAAAAAAAATCTACTGCATTTTTTATAGTTACTATTTGTTATCATTTACTACAATGTTTTAGTCCTCCTAAGGTATATTAGCATTAATACTCAAATTCCTCCAGTTAGGTCACTTAGGTTTTTATTTTGTTAATAAGTTGCTAAGAGTTTTTTATTGTGGTAAAGAAATTAAGCTCTCAAGTTCTCTAGGTCTATTGATTTCCCTACCTGAAGTTTGAAGATAGCACATAGCACCATATAGTTTGTTAAGAGAGTTTTACCCTACCACCTATTCTCTACTGATATTTGAACTTCATAGGGGATTTTGTAGAGTGGGGATGCATAGTTGAACCATGTATTTATGTCTTGTTTAACACATGAGGATTTCCTTGGGAGGAAGGATTGCTAAAAAATAATTCGCTTTAAACCTCAACATGTTGAGTGCGTCCCTCTATTTCTTGTGAGTATATAACCTCTTCTTTTTCCGTAGGATCCTGTGATATATTTATTGGATAAAATTCTTCTTATAAGGGTGTTTGCAAATGCTGTGAGCCATGAGCTTGTGGAGGGATTTGCAAATACTGTCAAACCAAACATTCTGGGTGCAATGGCTAAGTGGGACACAGATGGGATGATTACAAGTGAAATGGGGAAAGTATTGAGGATTTGTATTTCAAATTTTTTAGGAAATATATTCAACTCTTGTAATTGGGCACTTGATAGAATTTATATAGATTATTTACACTATTTGTAAATGTTGTACAAGAAAGGATGATGGGTTGTAATATTTTGAAGAATTCATCTAAAAATCATATTGTAGTGTATTTGTTACATGAATGATTTTTGAGATTCTTTTTACATATAGAAATATTGTTTTCATGTCTTATTTATTAATTTAGTTTGATTAACTATGGATGAATGTGTTTTAAGATGACAACTCCGGAATGGTGGTTATTTATAATGTTTTTGTTTGTTTAGTTTATATTTTGAGCTTAAATTTACCTTCCATTTGAATTTCCTAAAGAAAAAAATTATTTTTTTGGAGAAATCAATTGTAATATCTTTGTTTGTATGATAGAGTTCATATTCTATTTTATTTTCCAACATAACCATTATTTTAAAACTTATATATTATATTAACTTCATTGACACCATGTCTGACCATTCAGTACAAAATTTATTAAGAAGGTAACAAAATTATTGATAGTTGTATTATTTAAAAAATAATGATTTTAAAAATAATATATCTCAACATGCTAGAGGTAAATATATTTAATTTATTTATACTATTGGATATTGAAATGTAAACTAATGATTATAGATAAAATTTGTTCATGTAGTGGTTATCCTCTTCTGATGCAAAACATGTTGTATTGATATTTATATCTCTATTTTTTATTATTTATGATGGTAGTCATAGGTCGAGGGATGATGGTAGAGGGAAAGTTTTATATTATCAAGTTTTATTGAATTGTTAGAAATAATATAACCATATATTAGATGTATTTGATAGTGTTAATCACAAAATCATATTATGATGACAATGTTACATATCTGCGAACAAATTTAAAATTTTGATACATTTTTTATGTGATTTTTTCCTCACTTATTAATGGTGTTTTGGGGGGATTCCCCCCACTAATTTTGCATGGGGTCCAGGGGGTGGAAAATCCTAACTGCATTTAACCATATTTTTAGGAGGAATCCTAACTGTACTTCACTAGTTAGTTTTATATATTTTTGTTGAGATCAAAAGTTTCTCATAACAAATTTAGATATAATTAATTCATATCTAAGAACTCAGTTGGTGTTTTACCATGTCAATTTGGTTATCGTATCTTACATGTTTGGTATTTTATATATATTATTTATTTATATCTCTGTAAACTATAATTTTTTTATTTAACTTTCTACGTATGCAGTGCTGCGAATTTTGTTATTTCCTAACAACTTGTATCAGGGAATCATTTTTAATATTTGTAGTAATTTTTATGTATATGGTGTTATTATTACATAAAATGGATAAAGTTTTGAGTGAAAAGTTTGAGGTGGAGAATTTTAATGGAAAGAACAAATTTGATATGTGGAAAATCAAAGCACATGATGCACTGGTGCAATAGGGGTTGTATAAAGTGTTGGATGGAAAGGAATAGAAACCTGTAAGGGTGAATGATGATTACTAGGAAGAGATGAATATGAAATCTCTCAATGTAATACAATTATGTTTATCAGATGAGGTTCTATTCACTATAGTTATCGAAAATACATTAGCATGTTTGTGGAGCAGATTAGAAATTATTTACTTTACAAAATATATAACAAATCCTATTTACCTAAAAAATGTAGCTATATACATTGTGGATGAAATAAGGTATGAATTTTTTTGAATATTTAAATATTTTCTGTTGGTGCTCGATTTGATCTCGCCTAATTTGTTCAAATAATTCTTCAATCTATGTGGTTTGAAACATTCTCTATCTCCCTGAATGGATGGGTACAAATTTTATCTTCATTTGTATGCATTTGTAAATCCATTTCCATGGTCGTGGATTAATTTGAACCTAATATTAGTTACATATTCTCTGTCCTTGTTGAAAAATTTCAATTTTGGGCGTGAATGGTGGAGTTCCCTGTATTTTACTATTTGACAAGAGTGTTTTTCCCATAAAATTTTATCTCAGCATTAGAAAATATGTGGTCTCCTTTGATTGGCCGAGGCATGGCAGATATATTCGGAAAACTTATCACTTTTGATTATATTTGTAAAAGGGTTAAATTGGTCCCGTCGTGCCATTGAGTTCTGATTATCAGTTCAAAATTTTCAAGTGGCAAAGAAAATTTCTTACTTTTTCCTAGGTGTACACATGTTGTAAGTTAAGTTGTTGTGGAATAGAGTAAAAATGAAAAGAAATTCCTAAGGCCCGCAAGAGGAAACATGGTAGTTTTAAAAGTCAAAAGGTGAGGAAGCGGATCATTGGGTTACTTCAAAGTTTTTTGGCTTTATTTTTGGAAAAAGAGTAAAGTCATAAAGTAAACCGCGACTCCACTGGGGATCAAAGAAGGACACGTGGTAGTTTGAAAATTCAAAGGTAGAGGGGATGCGGATCAGTGGAGAACTTTGAATATTTTTTCCTTTGTTTTGAAAAGAATAAAATTATAAAATAAGATGTGACTCTGTTGGGTGCCAAATAAAGGCATGTGTTGGATTTATGCTTAAAATTCAAGGGTGGAGCAACAGATCATCGTAGTATTTTGAATATTTTTGACTTTTTGTGAAAAGGAGCAAAGTTATAAAAAGGGCCGCATTTCTGCTGGGGAACAAATGATGTCATATTTGAGCCTGCATTGAAATGTCGGAATAGAGAGGCGGGTCACTGAGATTTTTGAAAGTTTTTGCTTTATTATGAAAAATTAATAAAGTATAAAAGTGAAGCATGGCTCCGCTAGAGAACAATTAAAGATTATGTTGAAAAGTCAAAGTGGGGATGCGGGCTATCAGAGCATTTTGAAATTTTTGAGTTTTTTGTTTTTAAATGAAGTAAAAGTTGTAAAAATGAAGTCGTGACTCCTACTGGGACCGACATCAAAAGCTTGAAAGCAGAAGGGTAGGTCACTCCTGGGGAAATTTGGAATTTTTTCCTTTTTGTATAAAAAAGAGGTAAAGTTGCATAATTGAGACCGTGACTTATCAAAGCCCAGGTTAAGCCATGTGTTGAGCCCATTTTTCAAGGGCGGAGGGGCATGGAAAAATGTTAAAATTACACATTTTCCCCAAAATTCATAAAATGCAAAAAAGTCCCCCAAGCCCATTTCGGCTCAAATATTTCAACGTGGATGACTCTAATTTAAAGTTGTAAAAGGACAGAATCAACAGTTGTTGTGCATTGCATCTGGGTTTTGCCACCATTAACACTGTCCAAGACTTCAGGAGATGTGATTTTCACATCATTTTTCATCAAATTTTTGATGATTCCTTGTCGTTTTTATCAATGAAGTGCAATCAAATGGTTGTGGAGCTCAATTTGTGAATCTAGGAGGTGCAAAAGTTGATATTTTTGAAATCAAAATTGCTCAGGCACCTGTAAAAAATGAATTATTCAGATCCAGAGGAGTTAAAATTGTAGAGGAAAGAATGAGGAGAAGGGATGATGCATGGTTTGAAGGATGAAAAACGTGCTCCCAGTTAAAACAATGATGGAAATATTTGAAAAGATTTTCCTTTTTGAACACCTGGTGACTTTTGGCCATAAATTTGTTAAACGTCACTTTCTTGGAATCATGATAAAAAATGTAACAAACAAAGGTTACTGGAATATTATTTTCTTGGGGGGAAATCTTGGATGTAAATTGAGTGTTATAAAAGGCATGAATGAGTCATGAAATTGGTCGGGGGTTAATCTTTATGGGAAACTTAGAGAAAGCCCATCTTCCTGAGAGACCATCTGAGAAACCTGTTAATCTCTTATGTTTTAGATTTGATCATGTCAAGATGGTTGCAAGTGTACAACCATTGACAAATATATGAGATTGTTCAAGAAACTTTCCCTTGCTGATAAATCTAAGAGATTTTGAATTAATTTGTGTTGATCTTGGGAAAAATTGTGTCTGCTTTTATTTATAGAATGTCTGCAAATAGTTTTTCTTGTTTCTATTGCAATCTTATGTTAAAATCTCTCTGAATCACACAAGATCTTATCCTCGTGATAGTTTAGTGGCATTTGCAATTTCATTATGAGAAGATTTTTCATCTTGTAATGAAATAAACAATGTAAAATCACTTTACTCTCACTTGTTGACAACTATTGTTTGTAAGTATTTGAGTGTATCTTAGACATGATAAACCAGGGATCTTTAATGTTTAATTGGGTCTTTTAACACGAGCCTTCGTGTTAAATTATTGAAGATTGTGTGAAACCGTGTAGATCTGGGCCTTCATTGATGTACACCTTCTGGTTGAAGGAATACTTTGGCTATTCTTAAGCTTTATGTTGTTGATTTTTCCAATTGTTGTAAATTTCCTCAAAGATCTGAAAAATTCAAATTTATCTTGCTTAATCTCCCACAAAAATTTCTCAAAAGAAATGAATCCTACCTGAACTACCCTGTTTTTACTGTGTATCCACAAAAGAAAAAATTCCATTTGCTAAAATATGCAGAAACAATCAGGATTCCAAATGTCTTTAGTAACCTTAACCTTGTTTAGAAAATATCACCGTTCTTTAGAAGTGACAACTCATGAGAGTTAGATGGTGGTGCATTGATCATATTTTCCCAAGCCTCTCTTTAAAAATTTTTGTAAAGAAGGATCTCTTCATATCCTTCATCAAACAAGGTTACAAAAAGGGTCCTCTCACCCTGGTTGAAAGGCACAACCTAAAGTAGTGAGGATAGATCAAATCCTTTGAAGGTGCTATCCATTTCTCCAATGGTTGAGTGACAAAGAGCTAGATGTATCACCTCCCTAGCTACCAAACATCATATATTGTGAATTTTCTATCTTTGAGTGTCTTGTGAAATTTGTGATGCTTCTCAGATTCTGAGGGAGAATCAATTTGGGTACCAACACTTGGGGCCGTTAAGATTGGCATCCACCGTTGCTTATCGGGGATATTTTTACAAATGGATACAGAGAGCAATCCCTGGTAATACTTCTTACATATTTTAAGTGAAATACATTGTTGAAACATCATCTTTTGTTGAAATTTGTAAGAATTGAGAAAAGTTATAAGTTCTGTGTGTAATATTTCCAGTTCTAGTTATTTTGCACACTATGTTTGTGTTGTAAATGATAAATATGGGTAAAGGAAGGTAGGATCTGCTAAGCTTTGCAGGAATTTAGTGTTGGCAGAAATTTGAAAGGTCATTTATAGTGCATTTGTAGAACTAAGGTTGAAAATCCTTAGTGGTGACTTCGTGTTGATTTATTTTTGATAAATGCCATTGTCTTAACCTGTATCAAGTGATTTGTCACTAATATTTGCAAATATGGAGGGAAGAATATATTTCTTCGTTAAGGACCCAGCTAGAAGGTTTTTTCCAGAGCTGGAAAAGTCAAATTCAGAAGGAAGAAGAATTTGGAAGGTTGTTGGATATCTGGAATCAAGAAAAGAGCTATCAGTTTTGAAGTGTGATAAACCTATCATTGAATATTTCCATACGTCCTCAAGTGCTTCTTAATCAAGTAGTCTTTTTGTTGAATTGAATTCTCCATCTGGAGAGGGGCCTTCATTTGTCTTTGAAAAGTTTTCTTCTCATTCTGCCCCTGTGTTTTCCAAAGTTGATAGGGTATTTCCAAGAATCAGAGCCATTAGGGGATATTCATTTTGAAAATTATATTCATGTGCCCCAAAGACCCCTCAGTCCTCATCATTTTGTAACTCCTGCAAATTCACCTCCTCAAAACAATATGGCCTAGCCCCCACCGAGACCTCCATTTTTTGTTAATACCTTTGGTCCTATAAATTTTAGAGGTATGGATGGATATCCCAATGTTGTGCCACAAGATGTTAGAAATAGATTTCCTAAGTTTCAAGGTAATAATGATATCACTAGTGATCAAAATTTAAATCTTTTTATCAATATGATGGAATAATTTGAAATCAAATTTGAAGATGTGTATATTAATTTTTTTATTCATACTCTTGAGGAGGATGCACATGACTAGTATAAAGCTTTACTAGACAATTCAATAGATTCATGGGAAAAAATGAAGAATTCTTTTTGATTGTAATATGGAGATAAAACATACCCTAGGTTACTTTTGTCTAAATTTGAAAATATAAATAAAAATCCTAATGAATTTGGGCATGATTTCATCACTAGATTCAAAAAAACCTTGAGAATATTACTTATAATCTTAAGGCCTAGTGATGAATCATGATTGATAAAGTATTATGATGCACTTGACAAAAAGTTCGCTTACTATTTGAGGGAAACAAACCTTGGAACTTTGAGGCAAGCCTTCACTATGGATTTGCAGATTGAAAACAATATCAAAGCAATAGGCAAGCCTCCTAAGAGGGAGGGTATCAAGTTGATCAATCCAGAAAATACTCAATCAAACAAGGTGGTGGATTTGGATGAGGTTGTAAAAACATTGGCTGGAGATGTTAAATAAATATCCTATAAGTTAGCTAGAGAAGAGAAAGAAATTGGACAGAGTTCCCAAGGTCAACACAAGCCACAGGGTCAAGAAAGATTTGGAAATCATCCCAGAGATGATCAGAGATATGATAGACGGGGTAAGGGACCTATGGGGTCAGGAATTAGATAGCCCCAAGCCTCGTGAAAATAGAATGGTGCCCGATCCTTTAGCTGCTAGAGTTGCTACTGTGGAAGAAGCCAATGAAATTGAGTGGTGTGATAGATGTTTCTTGCCACATTCTCCATGTGAGGTCAAAAAAGAAGTTGAAGAAGACTGATGATGATGAAACATATGATGATGTCTACATGATGGGTTTCTCTATAAGCTCACAACAGGGAGAAACTTCAACTCGAATTAATAAGTGCCAGAACTGCTGAAGGTTTCTGGGATTGCATTCACCGGTATTACCTCTTCCTCCCACTCATACTTTTGAAATAGATATGGTATAAGATTTTGAATTTTCTAATAATGATTTTGAATACTTGAGGGAATTAATGATTAAAAAAGTATGATGGAGGAATCCATTCTGAGGAGGATAAGAAGTTGTTAATGAATGTCGTAGTTGCCCAAGAAAAATAATATAACACTAGAAGTAAATTTTTCAAAGGGGCAGGGCCACAAGCCAAACCAAAAAGTCCAGTTCTCAACAATATCCCAAAAGAAACTCTTAAGAAATATGTATCTGGAAAAGGCCTTATCACCCCAAATAGAACTAGTATCCCTGCCCATGCTCAGACTAGTAAAAAATCCTGTGTTCATCAGATGGGTTTGTAAATCTTTCCTCCTAATACTACCTTTTCCAAATATGCTCCTTGTGAAATTGCCCAAATCTTGAGACAGATCAAGTTTTATGTTCCTATTTTTGAATTGCTTAGAATTCCTAAGCATAAGAAATAGGGCCTTTGAATATTTGGGATTCAAAGAATAAAAGATCACCCAATTCAAGAATGTGAACAATGTGGATATTCCTCCTACTATTGCAGAGTTAGAAAAGCCACAAGTACTGGGAGAATTAGGGGAACCACCTGAGGTTTATTTGGGAACTTCATTGGTTGAATCTCAGCTGAATGTGGATCCATTTTTCACTACCTTGATTATTAAAGACAGGATGTTACATAACTGCATGTTTGATTCTAGAGCTTCATGTAATGTAATGCCTCTTAAGGTCATGAATGAATTAAATATCAAAGTGACAACAAATTATGGGAAATGCACTGTCATGGATTCTAGAGAGGTGCCAATGGTTGGATGTGTCAAAGGATTGGTAGTGCAACTTGCAGCTTATCTAGGAAAATACTTAACCCTAGATGTTGTTATTGTTGATTGTCCAACCAAATGGGGGATGTTGTTATCCATAAAATGGGCTGCTAGTGTGGGTGGAAGTGTGCAAATGGATATGTCTTATGCAACCATCCCAATTGAGGGAAGACTTGTGAAGTTATATGGTGAAAATAAAATGGTACATTTCATTGAGGATCCCAATAATGCTTCCTATGAAGTGTTATACACAGACATTGATGCTAATAACTTTGTTGGCTTTGATGATTGTAAAGAGCAATAAAATTGAGGAGTGCAAGTGTTCTAAACAAGTAGGTTCTCCTTTGACCTTGATGTTTGATGGGGCTTGTTCCAAATTTGGAAATGGTGCTGGTATTGTTCTGATATCTCCAAGCCAAGAAGAGTTTGTTTTTTCTTTTAAACTCAACTTTGAATGCACTAAACAATATTGCAGAATATGAAGCATTGTTATTGGGTTTAAGAATTGCTTGGAAATATGGTGTTAGGGATATCATTGTTGAAGGGGATTCATAATTAATATTCAAACAAGTTAGAAAGTTGTATGCAACAAAAAACCAGAGAATGAAGTAGTATAAGCATGTTGTCTGGGATTTCATTGAAATGTTTGACTCTTTCAATATAATACATCACGATAGGAAATACAATATTGTGGGAGAAAAATTAGCAGTATTGGGATCTAGATTTTAAAATTGTACAATATCCCCCTATTGTGAGTATGATATTGAGTTATTAACCAAGCCATCGGTCCCTAACAATATCAAGCAATGGAAACTATTCGAAGATGATGCCCAGGTCCAAAGGTTTTTGCAGAACCAAGGAGAATTTTCTGATCAAAATATATACTGGGAACCAATGGTTTGTGCAGCTGAAGGAAAGGATACTTTATTTGGTAAAGATATCATTCAAGTTGAAGACTAATACTATTCCCTAGAGGGTTGGTTTCTCTTGAATCAAATTTTGATAATGTTGACTGCATTGTCAACAGAAACATTGTCAGCCTTGAGGGATGTTGAAGAACATGACCAAGGCATGAAGGAGATACCACAGGAAAATATGGTTAGGTAGAAATTTGAGCAAGGAGGGAAAAAAGTAGTCATATGTCCAACTATTGAGAAAGTACCAGGACTACTTAGCATGGTCATATTCTAGACCTGAAAGCATTTAGGGAAGATCTATTTCAGCATGAGATTCCCCTGGAATCTAATGCCAGGCCATTCAGGCAAAAACATAGACCAATTAATCCACTCCTTTCCCTGAAGATGCAAGAAGAGTTAAAAAGGTTGAGGGATGGGGGAATTATACATCCTAAAAGGTACTTCTGATGGGTTGCAAACCTAGTACCTGTTAGAAAAAATAATGGGGATATAAGGTTATGCGTGAACTTCATAAACTTGAATAAGAGCATCATTGAAGGATAAATACCCTCTGCCAAATATGGAGAATATGTTATAATTGGTTACTGGGTCATATTTTTTATCTACTTTGGATGGTTTTTCTTGATATAACCAGGTGGTTGTAAAGCAATCTGAAAGAATCAAAACTGCCTTTACCACTCCTTGGGGAACCTATGTATATGTTAGAATGCCTTTTGGCTTGATGAATGTTGGAGCCACATTTCAAAGAGAAATGGATGTAGCTTTCTCTAGTTATATTAATGATTTCATTGTTGTGTATCAAGATGATGTGACTGTCTTCTCCAGGAAAAGAAATGACCACTTGCAACACTTAAAATAAATGTTGTTAAGATGCAGAGAGTATGTTATTTCACTGAATCCTAAGAAGTGTCATCTTGGAGTTCAGAAAGCAAGGCTTGCTTGGTCACATTGTGTCAAAAGAGGGGGTCATGATCCTGAGAGAGTGGAGGCCATTAGAAAAGTTCCTATTCCATGAACCAAGAAGGGAATTCAATCCTTTTTTGGGAAAATTAATTTTATTAGGAGGTTTATCTCCAACTTTGTTGAACTAACTATCCCAATCACTAGGATGTTGAAGAAAGATCAATGTATCAAATGAGAAGAAGCTGCTATTCAAGATCAAAGAAGCATTAAAGAATGCTCCTGTTTTGGCAGCTCCAGATTATAAGAAAGCTTTTCAAATGTTTTCTTTTGCTTCAGAAAATGCTATTGCATCTATGTTGCTGCAGAAGGATGATGAAGGAGCTGAAAGACCAATTGCCTTTTTTAGTAAGGCATTACAAGGAGCTGAGCTAAAATATACTATCATGGAGAAGCAGGCATTTGCTTTGGTGAAATCAGCCAAGGTTTTCAAGCCATACATTTTGAGTTCTAAATTCAATGCTTATGTTCCTCACACCATGGTGAAATATATCCTATTAGAAATGGAGGTTTCAAGCAAGAGATGTCGATGGGTAAACAAATTGCAAGAGTATGATATGGATATCCAAACTAAAAAATTGGTCAGAGGTTTGGGAATGGAAAACCTTTTAGCAGAAAGTAACCTGCAAACAATTGAGGTAAATGAAGTTGAAGAAGAAAGGTTGAATATCCTTGAAAATTTGATAAGTTCTGAATGGTACAAGGATATAATTTTTTATCTCAAACATCTACAATTCCCTGAATATCTAAGTAAGAATCAAAAAATATCTCTTAAGTTAGCTTCCTAGAAATATGCCATTACTGATTTTGGGTTAGCTTGGAAGAAACCCTGAGGGAGTTCTCTTGAGATGTATCATTGAGGATGAAGCCCCTAAAATAATTGTTGATTTCCATGGAGGAGTTTATGGGGGGAATTTTGCTGGAAGAGTCACAACTCATAAGATTTTGAGGGTTGGTTATTGGTGGCCAACTCTTTTCAAAGATACAACTTTTTTGGTTAGGAAATGTGAAAGTTACTAGCATTTTTGAGGAATAATGAAAGCTTTAGGCTCCCTCCCTTTGCATCCTGTATCAATCGAAGCCCCATTTAAGAAATGGGGAATGGACTTCATTGGTGAGATTTCATATTCCTCAAGTGTTGGCCATAAGTGGATTTTAGTAGCCACTGATTACTTCACCAAGTGGGTGGAGGCAATCCCCACCAAGAAATAAACTCACAAATTGTCATGGATTTCATTCTGAATCATATCATTTGTAGGTTTGGAGTGCCTGCTAAAATAGTTGCTTATAATCCCATGAGATTTCGAGCTAAAACTTTGGTGTGCATGTGTCATGAATATGGGATCAATTTAACATATGCTTCCAATTACAATCCCCAAGGAAATGGACAAGCAGATTCCAATAATAAAAATTGTTGAAGATAATCAAGAAGAACCTTGGAGTTAAACAAAAGGAAGTGGGGCGTGAGCAGTTGAAGTTTGTTGTTTGGGCTGATAGAATCACTGTTAAAAGAGGTACTAGAAAAATTCCATTTGAGTTGGTGTATGGAACTCAAGATCTACTTCCCTCTGTATATGCAATTGTCTTCATATCAATTTATTCAACAACTTTCGTATCAAGAGGTTAGTCTCTATGATGCTCGTATCAATCAAATTGTTGAATTAGATGAAGAAAGAAGGGCATCCCATCAAAGACATGTGAAGTTCAAAGAGAAGTTGAAGAAATTGTTTGATAAGAAGGTGACTCCAAGAGATTTCACCGTGGGAGATTTGTGCTATTGTGGGATACCACACATGAGGATAAGTGAAAGCATGGAAATTTTGATGCATTATGGATGGTCCCTTATTCTATTGACATTCAGATTGGTGAGCATACCATTTTTCCTAAAATACCTAGATGGGGAATTGCTTGAGTTGTCCTGTTAATAGTAGGACATTTGAAACATTTCCTTGATTAATTTCTCAGAATCAAGGTGAGCACCATTGTATAGTGTATAGTCTTTGGTTTCCATTCTGTTTTTGCATTTTTTTAGTTTTGGGTTTGTTTCTGGTCCTTGGTGGCCATTTTTGTTGGTTTTTATTAGTTTGTTCTTGGAGGATCGGTTCGTGAATCTGTTTCCCAATGGTTTTTTGGCACTTGGTCTGTTATTTGTTCTTGTGGCACTCACTGGGAGCACCCATCCCTGAGTCGGAGCTGATTTTGGTGCTTCGATTTGATTGTCACCCTAATTTGTTCAAAGAACTCTTTCAATCTACAGTGGTTCGTCATTCTTCTTTCTCCCTGAATGGATGCATGAAAATATTCTTTTTCATTTGTATGCCATTTGTAAATCCATTCTCCATGGTTGTGGATTGTTTGTAAGCCTTGTATTATTTGCAATTTTTCTTGTCCTTGAAGAAAAATTTCAATTCTGGGCACAAATGATGGAGATCCCTGCATTTTACTGTTTGACGGGCATGTTTTTCCCATCAAATTTTATCTCAGCATTTGTAGATATGTGGTATTCTTTGATTGGATGAGGCACGGTGGGTTTATTTTATAAACTTGTCACTTTTGGATACTTTTGCAAAAAGATTGAATTGGTCCCATGGTTCCGTTGGGTTTTAATTGGCTAATCAAATTATGAAGTAGCAGAGAAAATTTCTTATTTTTTCCCCGAGGGTGTACACATGTCATAAATCAAGCAGTTATGGAAGGACGGGTCTTTTTTATGTTTTAAGGCATTATGGAAAAAAGAGTAAAAATGAAAAGAAATGCCTAAGGCCCGCAAGAGGACACAGCTGGTTGGAATGGCTTCTAAGTTAAAAATGGAATGGTGGATCGATGGAGAACAGTTTGAATTCAAAGGTTATTCGATTTTTGAAGATAAAATGAAACGGAGAAAAGATATGAAATGAGTTGCAACTCTGCTAAGGACCAATTAATGCCATGTATTGAGTCAGCATTGAAAAATCACCGCAGCAGGCAGGATGGGTCACTCGGAGGTTTTTGTAACTTTTAACTTCATTATGAAAAAGGAATAAAGTATAAAAATAAAGTGCAGGCCCTACCAGAGATCAGTTAAAAGCTAGTTGAAAAGTCAAAGCGGAGGTGCGGGTCGTCGGAGGGAAATTTGGAAATTTTTGGTTGTTTTTTGTGAAATGAAGTATAAAGTTATAAAATGAAGCATGAATCCACTAGGACCCACATCAAAAGATAAAAGCGGAAGGGCGGGTCGCTAGGGGAAATTTTGAAATTTCACCTTTTTGTAAAAAAAGGTAAAGTTACAGAATTGAGCCGCGACTCTCATCAAGGCCCAGGTTAAGCCACGTGTCAAGCTCATTTTTTAAAGGCGGAGGGGTGGGGAAAAATGTCAAAATTGTGCATTTTTTCCAAAATTCATAAAATGCAAAAAAAGTGCCCCCAGGACCATTTTGACTCAAATATTTCCATGTGGACGACTCTAATTTAAATTTGAAAGTGCAGAATCAATGACTACTATGTAATGCATCTAGTTTTTCCACCATTAACATCCAAGTCTTTTAGGAGATGTGATTTTCGCATCATTTCTCATCAATTTTTGATGATTCCTTGTCGTTTTTATCAATGAAGTGCAATTGAATGGTTGTGGAGCTCAATTTGTTGAATCTAGGAGGTGCAAAATTTGAATTTTTGAAATCAAATTGATCTTGGGCAACCTTCAAAAAATGAATTTGCTAGATCCAGAGGAAGTTATAATTGAAAGAGGAAGAGAATGAGGAGAAGGAATGATGCATGCGTGAAGGATGAAAAATGTGCTCCCAGTTAAAACAATGATGAAAATATTTGAAATGATTAACCTTTTTGAAACAACTGGACAAACTTTTTGTTGCAAATCTGTTAAACGTAACTTTTGTGGAATCATGATAAAAAATGTAACAAACAAAGGTTCTTCGAATATTGTTTTCTTGTGGGGAAATCTTGGATGTAAATTGATTGTTATAAAAGGCATGAGTGAGTCATGCAAATGGTCGGGGGTTAATTTTTATGAGAAAATTTGAGAAAACCCATCTTCCTGAGAGACCATCTGAGAAACTTGTTAATATCTTATGTTTTAGATTTCAATCATGTCAAGTTGGTTGCAAGTGTACAACCATTGACAAGATATGAGATTATTCAAGAAACTTTCACCTACTGATGAATCTAATAAATTTTGAATTAATCTATGTTGATCTTGGGCAAATTTGTGTCTGCTTTGTTCTTTCAAAATGTTTTCATATAGTTTTTCTTGTTCATGTTGCAATATTTTGTTAAAATTCCCTCTGAATCACACAAAATTTTATCAGTTTGAATGGTATTGTGGCATATACAATATCATTATGAGAAGATCTTTCATCTTATAGTGCAATAAACAATTTAAAATTGCACTTTACCTTCAGTTTGTTGATAACTATTGTTTGTAAGTCTTTGAGTGTATCTTAAACGTGATGAACCAGGGATCTTTAATGTTTAATTGATTCTAATTACTCAAACCTTCGTTTTAAATTCTTGAAGAGTGTGTGAAAACGTGCAGATCTTGGGCCTCCATTGATGCACCACCTTCTAGTTGAAGGAATATTTTTGCTATTCTAAAGGTTTCTATTATTAAGTTGTCTATCTGTTTTAAAGGGCTCTCAAAGATCTGGAAAAATCATCTTCATCTTGCTTAATCTCCAACCAAAAATTTCTGAAACAACGAATCCTACCTGAACTACCCCTGGTTACCTTGTGTTGTCGACAAATGAATAATTTATAGTGCAAAAATTATGCAGAGGCAATTAAGATTCCATATTGTCCTTTAGTAACCTTAACCTTGTTTTAGAAAATATTTCCATCTTCTAGAAGTGAAAACTCATGAGAGTTAGTTGGTGGTGCATTGATCATATTTTCCCAAGATTCTCTTTAAAAAATTGAGCAAAGAAGGATATCTTCATATCTTTCATCAACAAAGGTTAAAAAGAGGGTCCTATCACCTTGGTTGAAATGTACAACATTAAGTAGTGACAAAGAGCTAGTTGAATCATCTACTTGGATACAAAACAAAATATATTTTGATTTGTTTGTCTTTGACTGTCTTGTCAAATTTATGATGTTTCTTGGCCTCTAAGGTAGAATCAATTTGGCTACCAACATTTTCAATACTCAGGTATATCAGTTGACTAGTATTGACGTGAAAGTGGAGGATGAAGACAAAGCAATCATTGTGTTATGTAATTTACTAGATTATTTTAATCATATGGTAAATTCTATTAGTTTTAGTATTACTGATGACCTTGAAAATAATTATGTTATGGGATAATTTTTGGATAAAAATATGAGAATAAAATATACTAGAGAGATATCTAAACCTGAAGCCATGTTAGCTAGAGGAATATCTAAATAAAGAGGTCAAATATTAAGAGGTACATCTAGATATTATTAACAAGGAAGGAAGAGTAATGAAAGGAATTGGTACTATGGAAAATTAGGGCATATTGTCAAGGATTTATAGGAGGGAAAATAAAAAGAAAGAAAAGAAGATGTCGCCAAAGAATAAAATCAAGTAGAAACAAGTTAAGGTGTGACTGATGAAGTTTTATCTATTTGTAATGTTTCATCTTATTATTTTGAATGATTTCTAGGTTTATATGATACGCATCACATGTGTCCCCATAGAGGTTGGTTTTCATCTAGACAAACTGTTTATAGTATTTCTATTTTGTTGGGAAATAATGTTTCTTGTAAAAATGCAGGGATTGGTTGCATCAAGATAAATAAATGTGATGGTATAGTAAGATCTCTAACAGAGGTAAGAAATGTACAAGAACTAAAAAGAAATTTAATTTCCTTGAGTAAATTAGAATCTAGTGGTTATAATTTCTAAGGTAAAGGTGGAGCTCTAAAGGTATCTAAATTTTCCTTTGTTGTAAGGAAGGATCTAATTGTTGGGAATCTTTACATTTTACAAGGGATTATAGATATCATTAAAGAAGCTATGGTATATAAAACAACAAAAAAGGTACTCGTTTATGGCATCTACGTTTGGGCTACATGAGTGAGAAAGGATTAAAGGTTCTGAAAGATCCTAAGTTACTCCCTAATTTAGTGTATCTAGACTTAAATTTTTGCAAGAACTTTGTTTTTGGGAAAATATCAAGAAAAAAAATTAAATCTAGAAGTCATTTAAGTAAAGGTATTATTTGATATATTCATTCTCATATTTGGGTTCTAACACCTTTAATTTCATATGGTAGAGCATTCTATTTAAATTAATTTATAAATGTTTACTGTAGGAAAGTATGGGTCTACTTCCTTTACAGAAAATACAAAAATTTAGTATATTCAAGTATTTTAGGGCTTTGGTTGAAAAGCACAATGGTAGGTTTAACAAATGTTTTATTGATTCTACAGTTTTAAAAAAAACATATTCATGTGATTTTTTTTTATAAAGAGCATAAAATTTCATATAATACTATGATAAAGGAGTTTAAAGAAAGGATGTTATAACATCTTCAATACTGTAAAAGTATTAATCTATTAGAATAATGTCTTTTTGAGTTGAAGGTGTCACCTCAGGGTGCATGAATGAAGACCGAGTTTCAAGATAGGGGTCTAAATTTTGAATCTAGATCTCTCTACAAATTATCTATGATGTATCTAGAGTTTTGACAAAATAAAATGAATGCAAAAATAAGGTTTCACAACAAGTATACTAGTTGAAACAATGGACAATATATGTTATATGCAGATGAAGTTTTAGGATTCATTTTTATGAATGATGTATATAACATATAGTGTATTTGAGGTTACAAGATCAGACTGTTCAAATTACGTCAAACACCATGAATTTTTTCAAAAACTAATTGAAGGATGGATAAATATTTGTGTTGAACTTGAAGGATTTAACTATTAAATGATGGTGTGTTTGAAGTCAATACAATCATGAGAGGGTGTAACAATAGTTTAACATAGTACGATGATTTGTTGCATCTTGTTTTTTACCCTTGTTTGACATGTGAGATGAACAAGAAAGTATAATTCTTGTTATTTGATGTTAAAGGATATGTAGAGTTTGTAAGGATTAAAAAATGTTTCTTTAGAAGATTCTACAAAATGTTTATGGGTCTGGAATAGAGATCCAAAAGTATGATGAAAAATCATACTAAACTGACATCTCACGAAAGACAAATTTTTGTGATCTCACCTACATGTCTCTACGTAATGATATTAAGCCTAATTCATGAATAATAGAGATAAATAAGTTGCATTTGGTTACAAGATGACTCATGTAGGAGACAAGTTGGCTAGAATAAGTGAAGTAACATGGGAAAAGGCCTATTGTTCTGAAAAGGTGAATGATATCTACATTTAATATTATTGGTACCCAAATTTATTCTACCTTTGAGGCCGAGCAACATCATGGATTTCAAGAGATACTCAGAGTAAAAAAAATCATCATATATGTCATTTTGTAGCTGGGGAGGTGATTCAGTTTTCTCTTTTTCACTCGGGAACTTGAGAAATGGATAACACCATCAAAGGATTTGATCTATCCTCACTACTTTAGGTTGTTCCTTTCAACCAGGGTGAGAAAACTGATTTTGTAACCTCTGTTGATGAAGGATATGAAGATACCCTTCTGTGCACAAATTTTATAAAGAGAACCTTGAGAAAATATGATAAATACACCACAATCTGACTCTCATGAGTTGTCACACTAGAGGATTGAGATATTTTAAAAACAAGGTTAAGGTTACTGAAGACATTGAAAATCTGATTTGTTTCTGCATATTTTTGATAGTATAATTTATTCTTTTGTGGATACACAGGACAAACATGGGTATTTTAGGTAGGATTCATTGTTTGAATAATTTTTTGGTGGGAGGCTAAGCAAGATAAAATTGATTTTGATAGATATTTGAGGACCTTTATAACAATTGGAAAACTAAACAACAGAGATATTCAGAATAACCAATATATTCCTTCAACCAGAAGGTGTACATCAATGAAGTCCCAGATCTTTACGTTTTCACACACTCTTCAAGAATTGAACACAAAGGCTCAAGTGAAAAGACTCAATTAGACATTATAGATCCTTGGTTCATCAAGCCTAAGGTACACCCAAAGACTTAGAAACAATCTTTGTCAACAAATGAAGGTGAAGTGATTTTAAATTATTTATTTCATTACCAGATGAAATATATTCTCATAAAGAAATTGTAAATGCCACTAAACTATCATATGGATGATATTTTGAGTGATTCATAGATATTTTAATATAAGACTGCGACAGGAAAAAAAAACTATTTGAAAACATTTTGGGATCTAACAGAAAAATTTTTCCCAACATTAACAGAGATTGATTCAAGATCTAATAGATTTATCAACAAGGGAGAGTTTCTTGAACAATCTCAGAGCTTTTCGATGGCTGTAATCTTGCAACCAAATTGACATGATAGAAATCTAAACCATAAGACATTAACAGGTTTCTCAGATGGTTTCTTAGAAATATGGGATTTTCTCAAATTTCCTCGTAAAAATTAACCCTTGACCATTTTCATGACTAAAGAATGATTTTTATAACACTCAATTTACATCTAAGCTTTCCCCCCAAGAAAAGAATATTTTAGGAACCTTTGTTTGTTACATATTTGATAAAGATTTCAATAAAATGACGTTTAATATATTTACGCCCAAAAGTTACCAAGTTTTTAAAAAGGCAAGTCATTTAAAATATTTCCATCATTGTTTTAACAGGGGGCACATTTTTAATCCTTCATGCATACAACATCCTTTTTCGCATCTTTTTCCTTTGCATTGTTTCTCTACAACTAACCCCTATGGATCTGGAATTTTATTTTTTGTATATTTCCGAGCAATTTTGATTCAAAATATCATCTTTTTTACCTCTTAGATTAAAAAATTGAGCTCAAAAACCATTCGATTGCAATTCATTGATAAAAACAACATGGAATTATGAAAAAATGATGAAAAATGATGCACAAATCGCGTCTCTTGAAGTCTTGGAGCATTAATGGTGAAAGATACAGATACATTGCATAGTAACCATTGACTATGCCTTTTACAAATTTAAATTAGATTCATCCATGTAGAAAGATTTGAGTTTAAATGGGCCTAAGGGAACTTTTTAACATTTTATGACTTTTGGTGAAAATGTGCAATTTTGACATTTTGCCCCACCCCTCTACCCTTGGAAAAAGTGCTTAACACGTGGCTCAAGCTAGGCCTTGATGGAGTCGCATCTCAATTCTACAACTTTACCTCTTTTTTCAAAAAGGAAAAATTTCCAAATTTCCCCCGGCGCTCCGCCCTTCCGTTTTTTACTTTTTATGTGGTTCCCAGCGGGGTCACGCTCCATTTTTTGCAAATTTTACCACTTTTTACAAAATGGAAAAAATCTCAAAAATTATCCAATGGCCCACATCCCCACTTAAACATTTCAATGCAGGATTTAACCATGACATCATTTGTTCCCCAACGGAAATGTGGCCCTTTTTATAACTTTGTTCCTTTTCACAAAAAGGCCAAAATATTCAAAATACTCCGACGGTCTGCTGCTCCGCCCTTGAATTTTCAACATAAACCCAACACATGCCTTTATTTGGGACCCATCGGAGTCACAACTTATTTTATAATTTTATTCTTTTCAAAACAAAGCCAAAAATATTCAAAGTTCTTCCTGGATCCGCATCCCCTCTACCTTTGACTTTTCAAACTGCCACGTGTCCTTCTCTTGCCCCCAGTGGATTCGCAGTTCACTTTGTAACTTTACTCCTTTTACAAATTAAAGATAAAAAAATTCAAAGTAACTCGATGATCTACCATTCCATTTTTGACTTAGAAGTGACCACGTGTCCTCTTGCGGGCCTTAGGCATTTCTTTTCATTTTTACTCTTTTTTTGCCATAATGCCTCAAAACATAAAAAAGGCCCACCCTTACACAACTGCTTGACTTATTGACATGTGTACACCCTCAGGGAAAAAATAAGAAATTTACTGTGCCGCTTAATAATTTTGAATGGCCAATCAGAACTCAATAGGGGTACGGGAGAAAATCAATCCTTTTGCAAAAGTAGCCAAAATTGACAAGTTTATAAAATAAACCCTTCGTTCCTCGTCCAATGAAAGGAGACCACATATTTGTTGATGCTGAGATTAAATTTGATGGGGAAAACATGCTCGTCAAACAGTAAAATGTAGGGAACCTCACCATTCATGCCCATAATTTATTATTTTCAACAAGCTCGAAGATTTGCAAATAATACCAGGGTCAAAGCAATCCACAACCTTGGAAATGGATTTACAAATGCATACAAATGAAGATAAAACTTTTATGCATCCATTTGTGGAGATAGAGAATGTTTAAGACCACGCAGATTGAAGAATTCTTTGAACAAATTGGGTGAGATAAAATCAAGCACCAACATCGGCTCCGATTCGGGGATGGCCACTCCCAGTGAGTGCCACAAGAATAAAAGATTAGACCAAGTGCAAAAAATTAATTGGGAAATGGAGTCATGAATGGATCCTCTAGGTTCAAACTAAGAAACCAACAAAAATTGGCCGCCAAGGACTAGTGAAAATGAAAAAATGCAAAAATAGACGGAAACCAAAGGACTATACACTATACAAATGATACTCACCTCGATTCTAAGAAATCAATCAAGAAAATGTTACAAATGTTTGCCAATCTGGATAGAACCATGCCAAGTAGTTCTGATATGTTTTAATAAACTAGACACATGCTTTTTTTTCTTTTTTATCATAGTTGATATCAAACCACATTTTTCGAGGCTTATGCTTTATGCCCAAGTCATAATATTCAACATATTTCGAGGATGCATCTAACATCAAAGTCCTAGGATAAAAAAACTACTTAGGATATCTGCATTGATCAATTTCATACTCCCTAAAATCAACATAGCTCACAAAGTTACCAATATCAACATCTGTGTATAATACTTCATAAGAAGCATTACTAGGATCCTCAATCAGATATAACATCTTCTTTTCACCATATAACTTCACAATTCTGCCCTCAATTGGGATGGTTCCATAAGACATATCCATTTTCACACTACCAACCACACTAGATACCCACTTTCTGGATAATAACATTCCCCATTTAGCAGCACATTCCACAATAATAAAATCTTGGGTTAAGTACCTTCCTGGATAATCTGCCAATTGCACTACCAATACTTTGAAACACCCAACCACTGACAATTCTTTAGAATCCATAGAAGTACATTTCCCATAAGATGGTGTTACTTTGAAATTTAACTCATTCATGACCTCAAGAGGCATTATTTTACATGAGGTTATATAATAAAACATGCAATTGTGTAACAACCTATCTTTAATAATCAGGATAGTAAAAAATGGATACACATTCAGTTGGGATTTAACTAGAGAAGTTCCCAAATATACCTCAAGTGATTTCCCAAGTTCCTCCAATGCTTGTTGTTTTCATAACTCTGAAATGGTAGGAGGAAACTCTATATTTTTCACATTTCTACCTTGGGAAAATTTTTCTTTATTAAATCTCAAATACTCAAAATCCCTTTACATATGGTCTGGAATTCTAAGCAATTCAACAATAGGAGCATTAACCTTGATCTGACTCAAGATTTTGGCAATTTCGTAAGGAGAATATTTGGGTAAGGAATAATTAGGAGGGAGATTGTTAAATTCATCGATGGCATGGAAGTTTTTACAGTCTGATCATGAGTAGGGATATAAGTTTTGTTTGGAGAAACAAGGATTTTTCTAGATGCATGTTTTTTACGGGTTTCCTTGGTAATCATTGGAATTTTTGATTTGTCTTGTTGCCCTTCCAATTTGAAAACCTTACTCCTTGCATTATGCTCCTTTTCTTGGGAAACTACAACATTCATCAACAACTGCCTATATTTTTCGAAAGGAATTCCTCCATCATACTTTTCAATCATCAATGGCATTAAGTACTCACAATCATGACTAGGAAAATCAAGAGCCTGTACCATATCAATTTCAAAATCATGAGTATGGGAAAGAGGTAATACCCGATGAATGAAATCCAAGAATTCTTCAGTAGTTCTACTTCTGGAACTTATCAACTCAGTTGAAGTTTCTCCCTGTTGCAAATTGGTAGAGCATTCCATCACGCATGCATCCTCATATGTGTCATCATCATCATCAGCCTATTCAAATTCCTTGTTGACCTCGCATGGAGAATGGGGAAAAAAGAATTTGTCACACCACTCAATTTCATTGTCTTCTTCTGCAGCATCAGGCACCCTTCTATTTTCACGAGGTTGTGGTTATCTATTTCTTGATTGCATGTGCAGTTTCCCTCTGTCATAAAATCATTGATCACCTCTAGGATGATTTCCAAATATTTCTTATTTTTGTGGCTTGTGTTGACCATGAGAACTCTATCCAATCCCTTTCTCTGCTTTGGATAACTTATAATATATTTCTTTAATAGTTCCTACAAAAAATTTTACAACCTCCTCCAAATCCACAGCCTTGTTTGATTAAGGCTTCTCTAGATTGATCAACTTAATAGCCTCCCTGTTAGGAGGATTTATAATTGCCTTGATTTTTTTTTCAATCTGCAAAGCCATGGTGGAGGCTTACCTCAAAGTTTCAGGGTTTTTGTCCCTTAAATAATAAGCAACCTTCTTGTCAAATTCATCAAAATACTTTATCAAACATGATTCATCACTAGGCCTTAAGATTATAGGTAATCTTCTCAAGGTTTTGTTGAATCTAATTTTGAAATCATGAACATATTCATTAGGATTTTTCTTTATATTTTCAAATTCGGACAAAAGAAACCTAGGGTCTATTTTATCTCCATATTTTGGTCTAAAGAATTATTCATTTTTGTCCATGAATCTATTGAATTGTCTGTTAAAGCCTTATACCAATCACGTGCACCCTCCTCAAGATTCTGACTAAAAAATTTAATATACACATCTTCAAATTCAATTTCAAAGTCTTCCATCATATTGACAAAAATATTTAAGTGTTGATCACAAGTAATAGCATTATTTCCTTCAAATTTAGGTAGTCTATTTCTAACATCTTGTGGCACAACATTGGGATATCCATCCATACCTCTAAAATTTATACGACCAAAGGTATTAACAATAAATGGACGTCTGGGTGGGGGCTGGGCCATATTTTTTTAAGGAGGTGAATTTGAAAGAGATACAAAATGATGAGGAGTGAGGGGTATTTGTGGCAGAGGAATATAATTTTCAAAATGAATATCCCTAATGGCTCAGTTTCATGAAAGACCTTATCAATTTTTGAAAACACAGGGACAAAATGAGAAGCAAATTTTAAAAACACAAATGAAGGCCCCTCTCCAAATGGAGAATTAAGATCTACAAAAATACTACCTGATTTAGAAGAACTTGATGACATACATAAATCTTCAATGTCAGGTTGATCAGTTTCAACAATTGATAACTCTTTTATTAACTTATGATCTCCAACAACTTTCCAGATTCTTTTGCCTTCTGAACTTGTGTTTCCCAATTCTGGAAACAACCTTCTGGCAAGGTCTTTAACAAATAAATATATTCTTCCTTCAGGATTTTCAAAGATAAGTAACAAATTACTTGATACAGGTTAAGAAACTAGAATTTATCAAAAATTTAATCAACATAGATTCGCCATTAAGGATTTTCACCTTAGTTGTGTAAATGCACTATAAATGACTAGTCAAATGTCTGTAAATACTAAAATCATGAAAAACCTGACAGATCTGACCTTCCTTTACCAGAATTTATCATTTACAACACAAATTTAATGCAATATCCAGTGAAAACTCTAAATATTGCACACAAAACTTGTAACTTTGCTCAATTTTTACAAATATGAACACAGGATGACATTTCAACAATGTATTTCAACTTAGACTATGTAAGAAACATTACCAGGGTTGATTTGTGTATGCATTTGTAAAAATAATCCCTGGCAACGACACCAATTTGGTGTTGGTACCCAAATTGATTCTCCCTTTGAGGTCTAGAAACATCATGGATTTCACAAGATACTTAGAGTTAGAAAAATCATCATATATTCCATTTTGTAGCCGAGGAGGTGATTTAACTGTCTCTTTATCACTCGGGTGCTGGATAAATGGATAGCACCTTCAAAGGATTTGATCTATCCTCACTACTGTAGGTTGTGCATTTCAACAAGGGTGAGAGGACCCATTTTTTAACGTCTGTTGATGAAGGATAATAAGAGACCCTTATGTGCATAAATTTTATAAAGAGAACCTTGAGAAAACATGATCAATACACCATAATATAACTCTCATAGGTTATCACACTATAGAATGGATATATTTTCAAAACAAGGTTAATGTTACTGAAGACATTCAAAACGTGATTTGTTTGTGCATATTTTTGACATCAGGATTTATTCTTTTGTGGATACACAGGAAAAATAAGGGTAGTTCAGGTAGGATTCTTTGTTTGAATGAATTTTTTGTGGGAGGCTAAGAAAGATAAACTTTACTATGTCAGATCTTTGAGGACCTTTACAAAAATTGGAAAACTCAACAACAAAAATCTTCATGATAGCGAAAATATTCCTTCAACCAGAAGGTGTGCATCAATGGAGGCCCAGGTCTACACGTTTTCACACACTCTTCAATAATTTAACACAAAGGCTCAAGATAAAAGACTTAATTAAACATAAAAGATTCTTGGTTCATCACGCCTAAGGTACACCCAAAGACTTACAAACAATCTCTGACAACAAACAAAGGTGACTGCTTTTAAATTGTTTATTTATTTACTAGATGAAAGCTCTTCTCATAATGAAATTACAAATTCCACTAAACTATCACATGGATGAGATTTTGTGTGACTCAGAGATATTTTAACATAAGACTGCATCAGGAACAAGTAAAACTATTTGAAAACATTATGGGATCTAGTAGACACAATTTTGCCCAAGATTAACACAAATTAATTCGAGATCTAATATATTTATCAGCAGGGGAGAGTTTCTTGAAAAATGTCAGAGATTTTAAATTGTTGTACACTTGCGACCAACTTGACATGATAGAAATCTAAAACAAAAGACATTAACAGGTTTCTCTGATGGTTTCTTAGGAAGATGGTATTTTCTAAAATTTCCTCATAAAATATAACCCCCGACAATTTGCATGACTAAAGCATGATTTTAATAACACTAGATTTACATCCAATATTTCCCCCCAAGAAAATAATATTAGAGGAACCTTTGTATGTTACATATTTGATCATGATTTCTAGAAAGTGATGTTTAACATATTTACGCCCAAAAGTTACCAGGTGTTCAAAAAGGAAAATCATTTAAAATATTTCCATCATTGTTTTAACTGGGGACATATTTTTCATCCTTCGTTCATGCAACATCCTTTTTCACATATTTTTCCTCTACAATTTTTCTCTGTAACTAACTCCTTTGGATTTGGAATTTTTCATTTTTTTAGGTGCCCAAGCAATTTTGATTCAAAATATCAACCTTTACACCTCCTAGATTCACAAATTGAGCTCCATAACGAGTAAATTGAACTTCATTGATAAAAATGAAAAGGAATCATCAAAAAATGATAAAAAAATGATGCACAAATCACGTATCCTGAAGTATTGGACCGTTAAAGGTGGTAAAAAAAGATGCAATGCAAAAAAACCATAAATTCTTCCTTTTACAACTTTAAATAAGAGTCGTCCACATGGAAAGATTTGAGCCGAAAGGGTCCTGGGGGAATTTTTTTGCATTTTATGACTTTTGGTGAAAATTTATAATTGTGACATTTTGCCCGCCCCTCCACCCTTGAAAAATGGGCTTAACACATGGCTTAACTTGGGATTCACCGTAGTCACGGATCAATTCTATAACTTTACCTCTTTTTTAAAAAAGCATAAATTTCCAAATTTCCCCTGGTGCTCCGCTCTTCATTTTTTAGCTTTTGATGTGGGTCCTAGCTTGACTTATTGACACATCTACACCCTCGGGGAAAAAATAATAAATTTTCTCTGCCACTTAATAATTTTGAACCACCAATCAAAACTCAATGGGGCCATGGGACCAAATCAATCCTTTTGCCAAAGTAGCCAAAAGTGACAAGTTTATAAAATAAATATGTCGTGCCTCATTCAATCAAAGGATACCATGTATTTTTTGATGCTGAGATAAAATTTGATGGGGAAAACACGCTTGTTAAATAGTAAAATTCAGGGAACCCCACCATTCACGTCCAGAATTGAAATTTTTCAAAAAGGATAAATAATTTACAAATAATACCAAGTTCAAAGGTATCCACGACCATGGAAATGGATTTACAAAGGCATAAAAATGAAGATAAAACTTCATCCATTCGGGGAGATAGAGAATGTTTCAGATCACACAGATTGAAGAATTCTTCAAAAAAATTGGGAGAGATCAAATAGAGCACCAAAAAATATTATTCATTCATTCTTATGGTGTGACTACATGATATTTCATTGGTCTCATGTAGTCGAAGATAAGGGAGGATAATGTAACCTTAGGGGGGAGTGGTGTGAACTAGTTTTTGATCATGGTGAAGTGAGACATATTAATTTGAAGGGAATAAGTTCATGGGGAGAACTGAGATAATTTGAATAGATCCATACATTTAGTCACAGGTAAGACAATGGTGTTAATCCAAGTGGGAGATTATTGAGGTAATTTTTTTCTTTGTAAATTATTATTTGTTTTCTTTTTTTCATGTCGAATGCATGATCCTTTTTGAATAATGTCAAATGGGGAGAGAGTGTTGTTAGAAACTAGGAAGGGTGATGTGAGCTAAATTTGTGTTATTTCAATCACATATTTGTAAGTATGTTGTCCTCAATGGAAAAGTGGTAGAGTTTTCAATCCTATTCATTGGTATCGTCATTGACATCAAGTGGAATCGATGGTAAAGGATTTAGTGTGATGTGAAGCTCGGTCATAGGCATGAAGGTCAATTGGTAGTGCCTTCTCATTGGTATATTAAGCATTCATGATGGTTTTTGTAAAAAAAATAATGACTTTAGATAGTATTTAGCTCGGTCTCATATTACTATTTTGAAGGTTCTTAAGTGAAGAAAGTACTAATTAATCCCACCTTTTGGAAATCTTGTTTTACTTTGTATTTCATCATTCACACACATTTATACATACATGCCCAGTTGTTTCATCACTTTCCCTTCATTTTATCTTAAACATGGGTGTTAAATCCTTTACTCGGGTGGCCCTTTCCCACTAGGGGCACCCCGATCCTTGTTTTACTTTACCACCTCTTTTTGGGCTCTTTCTAAAGATTTTTAATCCTTATATTTTCCTAGTCAGCCATGTCGGGGTTAATTACAAAGTTAGAGCTAGAGAACCCTATAAATATAAAGTTATGAGAGCATAATGAGCATCCTTGTGTCACTTACTACTATCACTCCATCTAAAATTGAATCCATTCCATCACTTAAATCGACATATTTCCATGCATCAAGGCTAGGAATGTGCATCAACACACACTTCATAGGGGGATAAATTCTATTTTATTCAATGCACACATAATATTAAATTTTATAAATTTAGTTATTTCTCGCTACTTCAAAAAGTGAGACTGGTACAACAGCACCTATTGTATGACATGCACACACACATTAAATATATATCATGGTCTGAGGTCAGTCAAAACCATTCAGTACAATGCTCAATTTAGTAAGCCCAATGTTGTGGCAGCTGAGGTCAATCCAAACCATTCAATTGCATTCTTTTTTAAGGTTAATATACTTCTTTTATCTTTTGGAGGTCTTCAATATCATTGTGCTATATCCGGTACATTCAGTGCAGATCTATGAATCCATTGCGATACTCAGCGAAGGTTTTAGTGTATCTTCTGAACCAAAAACAATTAATTTTTAATCTTTTTCATGGACCAGGGCACCTATTCTGCCATACTAAGGCACCCTAGGGTGCCCTAATACCCTCTTTGGTGCTTAAGTCTATTTAGATTCTCAAAATCCATGCTTTTCTTGACCTTTGTATAGTTTTTCCTACTTTTGGAATCTTCTGTCACACGTGCCACACTCTGCGATAACCACCTGCAATAAGTTGAGTTATTTCCTCACATGAATATTAATCGTTAGGGTTTCACTTATATTAATTCAATCATTTAATTAACTTATACTACTTTATTTAGTTCACTTATGATGTTTATGTCCTCCTATATTAGATTAAATATCATTTTACTTCCCCTAGTTTAGTTAAATTTAGTTAATTATTTTGGTGAACGTGATCACTTTCACTCATAGGAACCTCCTCTTTATTCTATCATGGGTCTTCAAGTTTATTTATATGATCTTCTTAAGAGATATTCCACTTTCAATATTTTTTACAAAAAACCCTAGACACCAAATACTTTGATGAAAATACACCACCACACGAATTAAATTATATGCTTCATTGTTTCTTTTTGGACCGTACCCTTAGTGAACCTCCACCTAATCAATCACTATTTGACTTGATTCAAGAATTAAATACATTATTTAAAGATAAATTTACTTCGATTCAAACCTTCCATACATTATTTCAAGTTAAATTTGACACAATGGAATCCACAATCACATCTGTTAGATCTGAAATTCAACAGCTTAAGGATGCTTCTCAATCGCATGTTTGTGCTCTCTCTACATCTCATGTGCAATCTATGTCCGCTACATGTCATACAGCAGAACCTCAAGTCATTCCATTACCAAAACCTATCATACTTGATCACAATACTAAGGCACATGAAAGTCTGACTGAGCTTCTTAGTCGTCAATTGATCACTCTATTGTCTATTGATTATTATCCTCTTTATCACCTAGCAATGTATCAATATCATCCATATTTCCATTATCATCAAAACAATGGACATAATGACCATGATTGTTATGATTTAAAACGTAGATTCAAACATTTGTAATATTAAGGATTTATTTCACTCACTAGAAAACATCTTATATCATGCCCACTTAAAAATACAACACCCACATGGTCTCTTATGTCTATTCTTCCATCTCTTAGTCATGATCAATCTAAACAAGATCCTACGACTACTATTGAGCCTCCCTCGAATCTTTATAAGGAAGTTATTGATGATTATCTTATTCATTACATGTGCAATATTTTCAATCCCTCACATGTGCATAGTTATCAATGATTTTCCATGATGGAATTCACAATAACCTCTGTTAGATCTGAAATTAAATAGCTTAAGGGTGCTTCTTAATCACATGTTTATTCTCCCGCTACATCTCATGTGCAATCTATGTCCACTACATGTCATATAGTGGAACCTAAAGTTGTGCCATTGTGAGAACTTCTCATACTTGATCGCAATACTAAGGCACGTGACACCTTGACTGAGCTTCTTAGTCGTCAATTGATCACTCTAGCATCTATTGATTTTTATCCTCCTTATAACCACAATATCATCCATATTTACGTTATCATAAAAAAAATGGACATAATGACCACGATTGTTATGATTTAAAATGTAGATTCAAACATGTTGAGTGTCAGGGATTTATTTCACTCACTTTAAAACATCTTATATCATGCCCACTTACAAATACTACACCCATATGGGTTCCTATGTCTATTCTTCCATTGCTTAGTCACGATCAATATAAGAAAGATCCTATGACTACTAGTGAGCCTCCCTCTAATATTTCTAAGAAAGTTATTGATGATTTTCTTATTCATTGCATGTGCAATATTGTCAATCCCTTTCATGAGAATAGTTAGGTTTATCCTATTCAAACAAGCATTTCTCCTATTTTTGATGTTGCTACTTCTCCATTTAATGATCATCATGCCACCATTTCTCTAGTGCCTTGTTTAGATAGACAAAAAATCACCTAAGTAATTACCTATGACATCCCCCAGTCAAAAAATTCAACCACCTATCAAAATTAGTTCACAAACCACTACTACTAAGTGGTCTACTACATTATCAAATAAACTTAAGCAGTCTCCCTTGTATATCAGTGTAACATGGCCTCCTCTCAAATCTGAACTCCAACCAAATAAGTTCTTTAAAGTAACTAATCCTCCTCCTAGTGTTTTCAATACATTTTCAATTTCACCACCACCACCTAGTTATACTACAAACTTTGTTAAACAAGGTCCTACAATGCGTAAAATTGGCATTTTGTCGTGTACTCTTATTACTCTATCCTTTTGATGACACACTCATATTATTATGGTTCTTATATGACCGTTGAGGGGTATTTCACCATAAATAACAATTTTTCATTTTACATTCCCCCATTACATCACCATCTATACATACACACATCTATAATAATTTAACACTCCTTGTGAATCATCAAGTAAAATAAATATATCATGTCACATTACCCTTATACATTATTCATTACATATTACACATGTTATCATACACTTGGGTGGCATATAATCCCACATACCCCCTAATCTTAGCATATGTCATCACCAATCCAGCACTATGATAATTCTTTACCGGGAACTCCTCGTGCAATGATTATTTACTAATGCACAACTTTGATTTTGGTGGATGGAATCTAGAAACACAAAAAAAAACATAACATAAGAACACCATAGAATATGAAAAGAAGGAATGATTATAAATCTGAAATATAAGTGTAAATTATAATATCAACATGAAATTGTTACAATCTTACCCATGAGGTACTTCAAGTGTTACTGACTTCACTTGCCTTCCAACAATAACTATGGGAGAAAATTCACAATTACACCTCTTAATGACTTCTTTAACACACCTTTAAAATGATGGCTTCCTTTACACACTTACTCATACAATAGTTCTCACTACTTCCTTCTATGCTAAATGAGGGGGGTGGCCTCTCTATTTATGGAACTTCCAGGCTTATCCATCTTATCTTTAAGATAGGATAAGAAATCTATTCTGACGAATCATATTCCATACCTTAACTCTTATCTGTACATGTAAGATTATCTTTTAAGATAAGATAAACCTTATCATTTAACATGGGTTCCACATTTTTAGAATTTTTACAAATAAAATACAAAAAATAAATATGATGTCACTCCTTGTCCTTATTACCAATATAATATTTCTAATTCCTAATCATGTAGACCCTACTTCTCTACTTACCCTAACTTTGACATTTTAACATTACTGAACCACTTACGACAAATATTTACTTTTTACTACAACATTCCTGTTGTACTTTTGACTATTACTGTACTATACATTATTAGTGGCATCGTATCGGTAGCGCCGTTATCCTCTATCAGATGCTACTACTAATTATACTTAACAACATCCTATTCCTAATACATACATTAATAAAATAGAAATTACGGAGGAAAATTTTAATGTCAACATTTTCCCCCTTCCTAGCTTCTAATCCATCCTCAGAGTAGACTCTTATGGACATTCTAAAGCTGGTGCCTGGAAAATATTTAACTTGTCATGGTTGACCCATTTCATAATGGGAGTACCATCCAATTCCTCCAGTCGGTATGTACCATTTTCATGCACAGCTGCTATTTTGTAGGGCTCCATCCATTTTGGAAGAAATTTTCTCTATCTTCTTTTTTTGTATTTGGAATCATATACTAGAACCAAGTCATTCACATGAAATGGAGACCAATGGATCTTTTGATCAAAGTATTCCTTCTGCTTCATTTTCTTCTTATAGCTTGTATCCTTTGCTATTTCCCTCATTTCCTCTAGCAAATGAAGATGTACCAATCTTTCTTTTACTAAATCACTTTCATCCATCCTTTCATTTTTCATAACTCTCATAGTTTGAATATCAAACTCAATAGGAGGAACTAGATCAATGCCATAAGCCAACTTAAATGGTGAGTATCCTATTGCTAACTTTGATGTTGCCCTATCTACCCACAGTGCTGCATGAATCCTTTTATCCCACTTATGTACCTACAAGGCTGCATCTTTTGCTAGAATTTCACACAACACAAAAATTTTTCGTTCCACCTATCCATTTTTGTTTGGCTTGTATGTTGTTACCTTCCTATGCTTACTAGAAAACTTGTTGACTAGGGCTTCTACCACCTCATTAATGAATTGGATTCCTTGATTTGTTGAAATTTCTAATGGGCAACCAAATCTAGTGACAATGCGTTCATATATGAACCTTTCCACTTCATCCATGGAAGCTATTTTCAATGTCCTAGTTTTAACCCACTTGGTTAAATAATCTATGGTAGCTACAATATACTTATTTTGGCATGGGGTAGTTGGAAGTGGACCTACAATGTCTATTCCCCATTTTTCAAAAGGACCAAGTGGAAGAGTAGGGCATAATGGAGCTAATGAATTCTTACGGTTACCACGTGTTTGAAAAATATCACATGTCTTACAATAATTATAACAATCTCTAAAAAGAGTGGGCCAGTGATAACTTGCATCTAAGATCCTTCTTGTTTTAAGTTGTCCATAGAAGTGTCCTCCACATGTACAATTATGGAATTCTTCTATCAACTCCTTCCCTTGATCACATCCAACTGCTCTCTTGTACTGTCCATCAGGTCCAATTCGAAATAATACTACATGCAAAATAGACTATGGACGACTGGCTTGAGTAATATTCCTCTTAGTCTTTGCATTGGCACCATTAGGAAACTTGAATTTGAATTTAGATAATTCCAAATATCTATGTATTCACTAGGGATTGTGTCAAGGGATAAAAATGTTGCATCTAGGAAATCATCATCATCACAAGACTAACCTAAACCCTCATAGGCTTGAGAGAGTGCATGTGCATTGACATGCTTCTTTCCTGACCTATCTATAATATCAAATTCAAATTCTTGTAGCAAAATTATCCATCTTGTTATCCTCCCTGATGGGTTAGGCTTATTTACAATATATTTTAGATCCTGATGATCTGTTCCAACTATAAATTTCTTCCCTAGCAAGTAATTTCTAAACTTCTTTACAACAAAAATGATAGCTAGATCCTCTTTTTCTGTTACAGTATAATTTACCTCAGCACTGCTCATTTTTTTGCTCCCAAAGTAAACTGAATGATCATTCCCATTTTTATCCTTTTGGCTCAGAGTACTTCCTAGTGCTGCATTTGAGGCATCAATATACACAATGAATGGTTTTCTCCAATCTGGATTCTTTAAAATAGGTGAAGACACCAGGGCTTCCTTCAGTTTTCCAAAAGATTCATGCACCTTATTTCCTGGTTCATAAGTAACATCCTTCTTCAAGAACTGGGTTAGTGCCTGTGTAATTTTTGAGAAATTCTTGATGAACCTTCTATAGTAACCCACATGGCCTAAAAATGATCTCAACTTACTTCTATTAATAGGAAATGGTAACTCTTTGATTTTTGAAACTTTATCAGGATTAATACCCATACCATCTCTGGATGTAACATGCCCTAACAAAACACCTTTAAAAGATCCAAAGACACACTTTGTAGGGTTTAGTGAGGCTTGTGCTTCATCTAACCTTTGAAATGTTGTCTTCATCTAGTGCAGGTGGTCCATCTTGCTCTCATAGATGCAAAAATCAACCGAAAATACTCTGATGAAGTTCCCAATGTACAGTTCAAACACCATATTCATCAAACACTGGAACATTTTCAATCATTACACAACCCAAAAGGCATAACTCTATAAGCAAACATTCCCCAAGGAGTGGTGAATGTGGTATTCAGCTATACGAACTTGGTTGTATCCACTATATCCATCAATAAAACTATAGCACTCCTGGCTAGCTACTTCATCCAAGATCTGATCTGAGAATGGAAAAGGGTAATGATCCTTCTTTGTTGCCTTATTGAGCTTCCTATAATCAGAAAAAATGCGTAGCTTCCCATTATTTTTTATTGAGATCACAATGGGAGAAACCCATTCTGAATTCTCCATAGCAAATATGAATCCTGCATCAATCAACTTATCTATTTCTTCTTTTATAGTCTTGGAAAAATTAGGATTCATTCTATATGGAATTTACTTTATGGGCTTAACACCATCTACTAGCTCAATAGAATGTTCTACCCAACATACTTGACAGAGTTCCTTGTAATAAAAAGTGAATAGGTATATGTACCTTCGAAAGAGCTAGAGGTAGCATTCCTTCTCATTCTCCATCACAACATCACAAATCTTTATTTGTTGGAGACGATCATCAATTTCTTCTTCAGATAATTTTATGGGTTCATGAGTTGGTGTGAATGGAAGCATATCCATGACTAAAACATCAAACTCACTTTCTTCATCTTCTATGTCCACTTCACTGGGACTAGAGTAATTAGAGGATGTCCAATCATTAGTTTTATCACTTGAATCCATAGGTTCTACCTTATGATGCTGAGGGATCACATTTATCTTCACCCTCTCTCTACCACATCCAAGTGTCATGAAGCCTTCATTCCAGTAGTTTCTTGCATGAACTCTCCTTAGCCATGGTCTTCCTAACAACATTCGCTACGCAAGAGTACCATTTTTCATCTCCTGAAAGTCTACCACACATACAAAACCCATAACAGATATTGCCACATTTGAAACAACACCTTCTAGTTTAGTTTTTCCCTTATTTAATGACCTTAACATAAGTGTTGAGGGGCGATCAATTTTTAAACCCAACATATTCATTACAAACTCGGTCATTACATTAACTGCAACACCTCCATCAACTAAGACATCATGAATTGAAATACCATTACATAATACCTCAGATTGTGGAGCGTAGGGATCTGCCTCTGCCTCTAAAATAGGGATCTCAACTTCCTTCCTTCGTCGAGCATTGAGTCCACTTCGCAGCTGCTGCCTTTTCTCAGAAGACATACCCAAGAGTTAACCATATGTAATATTTGCAGGCCTTTTGGACAGATCTTCTAAGATGCAGTATGGTCCTTGTCCCTGTGAAATCAGAAAATCCTGCACACCCAAATTTCTTCTCCTATTTTTCTTACTAGTTTCTCCTTTCATCTTCTTAGGATCATTTCCATCTTGGTTATCTTTTTCTATCTTTCTTTTTGTTACAAACACATATACTTCATTATTTATACTCTTATCTACTACATCAAAAGAATTCACAGGTGCTTTTCCTTTATCATTATCTCTTGTACTAGATGTAGAAGCTTTATCCAGACAATTATACTTATAATGACCCTTTTTATGACAACCATAACATAAAACTTCAGAAATATTTCTTTTTGGACCGCTATCTCCTCCCTGAGAACTAAATTCCTTTCCTTGAAGAATATTAATAGTTAACTGACCCATCTTCTTGAGCAGATCTTCATACTTAGTAGATGTACTAGGGAAAATATTTGTTCTCACCGAGAGTGGTTGTGGATTCTAAACCAAAGGTGTTGGTGTAGGATCTACCTTAGTAGAAATTTCTTTGGGCTCCTCTTCCATGCTTTCTTCTTTCCTTGCAATCTCCTTTGCTTGTTCAATGGTAGCTGGGTAGTCATACTTCACTCATTGTCTGATCTCTGGCTTCATCCCAAGAATGAAGTGTTTATAGAGGAGATTATCCATGCCATTCATCAACCCATCCACTAATCCTTCCTTCTGGATCTGGGCATCGAGCTTCCTCCTTAGCTCTAGAACATGAGCATGATAATCCATTATCTTCTCCTTCTCTCCTTGGGATAGCTTTGTGATATCGATCATGAGATCTACATATTTTTGTTGTTCACGAAATTCTTCAAGTACACTTTCAGTTAATAAATCCCAAGAATTTTTCACATTATCACCTAGTGTTTCAAACCACCTAAGGGTTGAACCATCCAAAAAAGTAGGAAAAAATTTAGTCCATTGTTCCCTTCTTATGAGGCCATTACAAATGCAACATCGTTTAAAATCTTGAATGATAGAGGAAGCATCTTCATTAGATTGGGATGAAAAAATAGGAATCTTCCCCATTTTCAAAAATAACCACAGTGAAATACCAACCCACAAGTACAATAAACAAGACTTATGTGCACAAATAATTGGAATCACTATAATAGAAAGTGAATTTAAACCTTTCTACATTAAAATATAAATGACCATGGTAAACTATGGTAAAACTTGACTTACTGCAGTAAAAAATGACTTTACTGTGGTAAACACTATTCATGGTAAAAAGTGAAGTTATTGGGGTAAATACTATTCACGGTAAAAAGTGACTTTACTGCAGTAAATACTATTCATTGTAAAAAGTGACTTTACCATGGTAACTACTATGCATAGTAAAAACAAGGTTACCCTCCAAATGTTTTATGAGTAAGTGGGAATATCTCTCCAAAAAATCCACAAATGAGGTATGGTTGCGGCAACGGAACCAAAATGTCATCACCAATCTGGCACTATGATAATTCTTTACCGGGAACTCCGCGTGCTATGATTATTTACTAATGTACAACTTTTAGTTTGGTGGATGAAATCTAGAAACACAATAACAAACATAACACAACGATACCATAGACTATCATAAGAAGGAATGATGATAAATCTGAAATATAAGTGTAAATTATAATATCAACATGAAATTGTTACAATCTCACCCATGAGGTACTTTAAGTGTTACTAATTTCACTTGCCTTCCAACAATAACTATGGGAGAAACTTCACAATTACACCTCTTAATGCCTTCTTTAACACACCTTTAAAATGATGGCTTCCTTTACACATTTACTCATACAATATTTCTCACTACTTCCTTCTATTCTAAATGATGGGGGTGGCCTCTCTATTTATAGAAATTCCACGCTTATCCATCTTATCTCTAAGATAGGATAAGAAATCTATTCCGACGAATCATATTCCATACCTTAACTACTATTTGTACATGTAAGATTATCTTTTAAGATAAGATAAACCTTATCATTTCACATGGGTTCCACATTTTTAGACTTTTTACAAATAAAATACACAAAATATTTATGGCCTCACTCCTTGCCCTTATTAACAATATAATATTTCTAATTCCTAATCATGTAGACCCTACTTCTCTACTTACCCTCACTTTGACATTTTAACATTACCGAACCACTTACGACAAATATTTAATTTTTACCACAACATTCTTATTGTACTTTTGACTATTACCGTACTATACATTATTAGCGGCGTCGTACCGGCATCGCCGTTTTCTTCTATTAGACACTACTACTAATTATACTTAACAACATCCTATTCCTAATACATACATTAATAAAATAGAAATTATGGAGAAATTTTTTAATGTCGACACATCTATGCATATCTCAATTTTACATTAATTTCATAACATACGCATACTCATCACACATTTTAACACCATTGTAACCCAATGACACACTCTTTTTATTTGGTTCACTTTTGAATGTTGATGGATTACCATTCAATTGAACCCCACACACCACACCTTAGGAATTACACATTTCATTTCATAATACATTTTTCATCATTACCCATTCATTATACACTTATTGTACATTATAATAGTCCTCATTTATGCATTACATAAAATAGGGTATCTATGCATTTATTCACATCATACACTCTGAATTTCTACATATATTATACATACTAAGCTAGGTTATATTACATATAACTCTATCATTTCATTTTATCATTACATATTTCATTTCTATCCACACCTATTATTACATTTAACACATTACATAGTATACATCGTACACTACCTACACATCTTCTATTGTATTTCCCACTCTATGCATTTACAAATCCTACTCACCACATGGTCATTTATTCTCACCACGACATATACAACATTTTTTTCCACGTGCTTCATTTACCACCCTATGACATACTTTATTTCCTCAGTGCATACTCTACTATTGAGGTTTTACCAATCAAATGGACCTTATACTCAGCTTGTGACATTTCCAACCTAGTAGAAAATTGTTTAGGCTAAATCATCACCTATCTCTATCATCATGTACTGGTGTATGCTTTCCCGATGACGCACTCTCGTTTATGGTTCATTATTGACTGCTAAGGGGGGAAAAAATGAACCTCTTTTCATACACTTCCATCCATTTAGGGGGCATGTGCCATTTATCATTCCATTCCATCCATCCCTAACATGTTGATTTGGCTTGGGGGCATGTATTTCTACTTGCTGATTTTTTATGATCACTTTAATACACATGTTAGACTGATTTCTTATATGTTATTATCTATATCATACAAACATGCGTGTTCACGTCTCTATTTAGTGTGATCATAGATATAGGACCGTTACATGTGATATGGATGCTCTCCTTCTACCTTTCCTATACTGGTCACTGGGGGGAATCCATATCTCAGAGAACAAGCAGATTTACACAGCAATAAAATAATATATTCACCATGTATTTCTGCACAACATATATGGCTAATATATAGCCAATATAATAGAAGAACTACTTCCTAGAAAATAGGAATTCAACAAACAAATTACCCGATTATAACTTTACGGGTACAACAAAACTCTTATAATAATATATTGTTAAAACAATATATTCTAACAATTGTAATATCAACTCAACATAATTATAATCTAACTTTTATAATTATGTGATCACTAATAATAATTCCTAACATTCCCCCCCCTTAGTACGAAGATGGGTAACACCTGCCTTTGTACTGCAATATGCCGCTACGTAGCATGCTCATGATCTGGATGGTTTCAAGGACAATACCAACAACATATGGATAGTTTTCCAAGTGGTTAACCAACAACCACACAACAGATGGTTTTTGAGGATAGTACCAACAACCTCTGGATAGTTTTTCTGGATAACTAACAACCACGATATCATGATGATGCAGTAGTATCAACAACTCTCATCACTATCTCACTGCAGGGAATAACATAGGAAATTCTACTGAAATCTGTTGCTCGTACATACATAGATAAAGTTGACATACTATAAATGGAACATTGGAACATGTCCCCCCGCTCAATGTGAAATTTCCACTTATTGAAAACAAGATCACTACAAACTGAGGCACAGCACACTGGAAGCACTAAAATCAAATTGCACACACACACATGTCACCAAAGCTGATATACGGCCCCGTCGTTGGCAACTGACGAGAGGTCGCTCAATGACCTCCAACCTCCAATGCCTCCTGCCTCTGGTATGACCCTGCTAGTTCAGCGGAATGTGAATTTGAAGCTCTGTTTCCACATTGAGATTATTCTTTTCTTCCTTCCCGCAATGTGAAATACTTTATTTCCAGACGTCGGGTAACACCGAAAATGCATCTGTGAGACAATTTTTTTTTTTTTTCCAAAATTTTTACAATTATACGACTCTGACTCATGATAAAAACTTACAAAATGAGAGTAAACAAATATCCTAAAATCACCTATTTGACTAACTTGACAACACAATGACGTTAATGATTCTGTTACAACAAGACATCTAACAATGACACACTCTTCTTTATTTTTTAATGGAATGAATAGACAAAAATAAAAAGGAGCATTTGACACTTAACAATATAAACGCATGAACATTAATAATATGACATGACTCATTCAATTTTGAAGACCCACACAAGACAATACTACTTATGAAGAATAATAACTCTAACAACATCCAATTAAATATTGGATTTAAAAAAAGACACTCACTAAATAAATGAATTTTTATCTTGATGGACATACATGACACATTATAAAATAACCTAAAGTATTCAGTTATGACACTTTAACCCATGAATTAACCCATATTCATCTAATCAATGTCCTATTATTTAATTTCTTACTTAGAATCCTACATTAATTGATCATACATTCCTAGACATGTTGGTTATTTCTCTAACATGCTAGTGGGTGTTCCATGTGCAAAAATTGTTTGTTATTTTCAGCCATGAAGGCCTTCCATGTCTTCCGACTTCATGAGTGATGTCCAATGTTTACAACCCAATTTTTGCGGCTTCCTTATTTTCTCACGTGTTTACACTATAGTTCTTAGTATTTTTTTACATTTTCTATGTATTTTACACATGTCTTATTACATGCATGTGTTTTCCAACTAACACTTATTTTGGCTAGCGATCCTTGTTTTTGTGCACCATTTTTTCTACCAAATTCACCCCCTTTCCCCTTGCATGACTCAGTTATAGAGTTCAAAGTGTTTTAGGTACTCATTTGGGGCCGCATTCACCTCTCAACAACATTACATGAACCCATAAAGAGGGGGGGCCTCAATTTAGGGTTTACATACTAACACAACGCATTTACACAGGTTCACTATAATAAACTTTCTTCCCTTTCAATTGTGGGTTTACATACAGTGAGTGGGTTTAGACCAACCTAAAAACCCCATACATAATGACTTTTACAAGACATAGTGTCCTTAGCATTTCTAGGAAGTAGTTACAAGCTAAGAGGTTACAGTGGGTGTGCCTCTCTACACAACTTTGGCAAGTAGCATTGGATCACCCAAAATACCTAGACAATACAAATATCTCCTCACACAAATTTATGTAAAATTTGTTAGATCTTGGAGGACATAGATCATTTCCTCCCTATAATTCTTCATCTAGGGTGGCATGAGGTTGCCTAAAACACTTGCAGTAGTACAAGATATCCCTCTACACCCTTTATCTCAACATAGATCATGTACATATGTTTGATTAACACTTTCTTTTTCATGTATTTTACATTTACGTATTTTACACATTTATATATACATGTGTATTTCACATAGCATTTTTACATACATACATATTTGAATACTTGATCATTTTCTCCTTATAGTTGCTGCCATATTAGAAACAAGAAGTAAAATTGGGCGTAAAAACCTCATCAACAACAAAAATAACAACATTTCATGATTACAAACTCCTTACTAACCATTCAGGTACACTACACATCGCAAAAGCTACACATGCTGCCCTAGGTTCACACTCATCACTTTTTTTTCTATGCAAAATTTTCATCTGTAGTTTCAACTCTCCTCCATCTTTTAATCGTTCCACCCTTTTATCTAGTCCTTTAGTGCATTTTCTACTACACTCTACATGGTTATTAGGTATGCATCTCTATCTAGTTTATGTTATTGATATTTATGCTCACCAACATAAAGTAGGTAGAAAATGAAGTCAAAAAATCGTGCACTTTAGAAATTATTTAGCTCAGTCTCATACTACTATTTATAAGGTTCTTAAGTGAAGAAAGTACTAATTAATCCCACCTTTTGGCCATCCTGTTTTACTTTTTATTTCATCATTCCCACATAATTTTATAGACATACCCAGTTGTTTTAGTACTTTCCTATAATTTTAGTCTAAACTGAGGCATCCAGTCTTGTACTAGGGCACTCCGGGGTACCTCATTCCTACCCATGATGCCCAAATCCTTGTTTTAGTTTTCTTCCTCTTTTTGGGATATTTATACTAATTTTTCATCCTTATATTTTTCCTTATTGGCCATGTTGGGGTTAATTACGGAATTAGAGCAAAAGAACCACCCTATAAATATAAAATTATGAGACCATAATAAGGGTCCTAAAATCACTTATAACCATCAGTCCATCTACAGTTACATCCATCACATCACTTGCATCCACATAGTTCTATGGATCGAGGCTAGGAGATCTACATCAACACACATCTCATAGGGGAGGGATTCTATTCTATTCCATTCACACATACTTTTAAATTTTATAAATTTATTTATTGCTCGCTACTTCAAAAAGTGTGACTCAAATTAGAACACTTAAGCCATGAGATGCATACACACACACACGAGAACTACATTTGTGTATAAAATATAGTGTAATTCTCAGTTTAGTAAGCCCACTGTTGTGGCAGCTAAGGTCATTCTGACCCATTCATTTGCATCTCTTATTTTTTAGGGTTTTAATACTTATTTATCTCTTAAAGATGACCAATATAATCTTGTTATATCTAGTACATTCAGTGTAGTTCATTGAATCCAGTGTGACAGACAACGAAAGTTATAGTGTATCTTCCGACACAGAAAGAATCAACTTATGAGCTTATTTAGAGACCAGAGCACATATTATAACATAGAAGGGTGAACCAGGATGCCCTAGTACAATCATGGGCTATTGAAGCTGTTGAAATTGTCTAGATCCATGTTTTTTGGGACCTCTTTGCAGCCATTCTTGTTTCTTGAATCTCCTGCCACACTTGTGACAATGTGTGAAAACCATTTGCAATAAGGTCATTTATTTCCTCACTTTACTCTTGTACATTAGGGTTTCATTTATATTAATTAATTTATTTAATTATCTTATACTAATTTATTTAATTCGTTTACAATGTTTATGTCCTCCTAAATTAGATTAACTATCACTATACTTCCCCTAGTTTACTTAATTTTAGTTAATTAGTTTCAGTTTGTTGCAGGTTTGGCTACAGAGGTAGGAGTATTTTAAAGGTATAAAAATGGTTGTTTCACTTGAATTAGATCTTATATGGGTAAAATTTTATGGTGTTAGTATGGGAAACAACTATTGGAGTGAGTTTTAGGTCATCTGGTGGAAGTCTGAATTAAAACTGGCTCATTTAGGACTGTTTCTAGAATGTAATGTGCTGTGAAATTTTGTTATTGGTCATGACAATAACATGTGAGAATGAGAGGATCGGATGGAATTTTTATAGTGCACATATAAAAAATAGCGAGGTTTAGGTTAGATCGTGAAGGAAAAATTCAATAGTTCATCAAAGTTGGCTTTGAGGAATATAAGTGTAGGTGTATGTAAGTGAGATAGGTTTGAATATTATGTGCATATTTATGATAAATAAAATCATGGATCACGTAGAGGGGTTATTTTTGGTTCTTCATGTAAAATTTCATCAAGTTTTGAAGTGGTATGTGAAATTAATGTAAGATTTCCAAAAATTGGTTCATTACGAAAGGAAAATTGAGCCCTTTGTCTTCATAGCACCCAAGAAAAAATATGGATCCTTCATAAAATAAGTCATATAATTAATTTTTTTATATACCTACAATATTTAATTATTGCAAAAAAATTAAGGAAAATTGGTTAAGTTTTAGAGAAGTTATGAGCATTCTACCAACCAGATTTCTCTAATCTAAGTATTCCTTCTTGAAGTGTTTTATCTGAAATGAGATATTCTAATTTCTTTTAAATTTTTTCAAGTGGTGCAACTTATCAGAACTTAATGATGTCTTCTCCATTCTATATTTCTGACTAGTATGGTTTACAAGCATATTCCTTCTAGCCTATCATCTCATTCTTGCAAGGGAATTCACATTCAATCATGTTAGCTGAAAGGTAAAGTCAGGTTACAGTATTCAAATTTAGTTTTTGTAATGAAAAGTAGTTCTATATCCCCTCTAAAGGTATTTTCTTCTGATAGAGCACATGTTTGATCCTTATAGTGAGTATTAAAGCATAAATATCTTGCTTCCACACTTTCGTGTGTTTCTTTTCTAAGAAAATTTTATATAAGGGTATGTTTGAAGATTAGTTGTTTTTGAAACCTCTCTCTCAGGGCCTTGAAGTAAATCAATTTTTTAATCCTAAAGTATAGATGAAAAATGAAGTGCTTAAAATGTGGATACTAAATCATGTTGGGATAAATTTGTGCATATACAAATGATAGTGATATTATGAATGGAACTCCATTGTACAAGTTGGAATAATAAAAAAAGGTGTTTCTTTGGTGTGTAAATGTGGTGCTAGGTGCTCTAAGGAGGTACAACAGGTCTCAGTGATCCTCAACACAAAACTAAGGTTCATCCTAAACCTTGGACCATTTTTTTAAACTAAAAAAGTAGAGACTTATTAAGTTATTTACTCACTATAACCCTTTTTTTGAGTTCTGGAATGTGTAAATTGGAATATTTTAAACAAGTTGAATGATTAGGGAAGATTGAAAATACTTTCACCTAGGAAAAGAAACTATAATATTATAATTTCATCAAAAAATGAGAGATAAATCAAATTTTATGCCCCTCAAGCTAGCACAATTTGAAAAACCCTTCTTGTAGGGTTTGAAAGAGAAAAACTGTTGAATATTGAATTCAATCTGATAAAAATTTCTAATATTTTGAAGATATAACTATGCATAGGATATGGTCCCATTGAAAAAAGAATAAAATTGTTTCATCAAAACATTGAATATTTTTACCTAAATATTTCTTGTGGGTTTTCGTTCAAGTGTGTGCAAACAATGTAGATCGTGTTTGAGTGAAAAATTCCTCTATACAAATAACTTATAGCTTCATGAAAATAAATCAAAAGGCAAATGGATGGCTTGAAAAATATAAAAACCTGGTTGTTTTGTTGTGAAAGTTAAAAATTCACGTGATAATAAGAGAATCAAACACAATGTTCACGTTTTTTGTCTCAGTTGACTTTCAACGTGTAGAATTACTTGAAAAAATATTTGAAATATGAAATATGTCCCTTGTGGTATCCAAAGAAGCCTTGAAAATTTTCTAGCTTCTTCAAATGTCATTTAAGTGTTTACTCTATCTAACTTTGGATATACACAACCATTGTTCTACTACTAAGAAGTACTAAGATGTTTTTTGGACTTCTATTTGAAAAGTAAAGTCATAATTGAGTCCTATTCTAAGGTATATAAGCTTGTTATGAAGCCAAAGAGTCTTCATCTAATATAAAACTATATTTTTCCTCATATGGCTCAAACAAGAAGGTGGAGGGTCATCCTTTCTTGGTCAAGGAAATTCAATTAATCCAAAAAGGATATAATTTGAAGAGTGTAGAACATGATAAGTTTGAAAAACATATGCAAAAGAGAGTGAAGGGGTGAATATGTAAGTTTTTGCATACAAAATGATGTTATTATGATGAAATGTATGTTCTATTGAAATTACATGGAAATTGGAAAAGTCAATTGTGGAATTTTTTCTTAATATTAAAAACCTTGTGTTAGATAGGTTTGTATTGACTTTCTAAAAGAGGAAGTGATGTTTGTGAGAAAAGAAAAACTATATTGAGACCATGTTTAAATGTAGGATGAAAATGCAAATACCTATAATGGAAATTAGAGGACATAAGACATGTAATCCGAAAAGGTGGGCATGAAAAGAGTGAACATAATAAAGTATTGTGTGTGAAAGAGAAAATTTGACAAGACACATACCCAAGTGTTTTTTAGTGATTGAAAATTTAAGATACAACACAAATAAATGTTGATTGTATTTGAAGAATAGATAATACATAGAGTTTTCAAGAAGGAATGTAGGGATGCATACTCAAATGATGAAAATTCATTGAAAATATTTATGAAGTGATGGTGTTGGAGTATCCAAAAGATACTACATGAAGAAAGTATGAACGTACTTGAAGAAGTGAGAATACACTAAGTTTCCAAGTTGAAATCAAGTGCATATAAAGGTGTGTTTGAGACTAAGATGTTTAATGCAAACAAAGACTGAATGTTGAACCTCCTTGTAAAGCAAATCTAATGTTGTGAGATTGAATTTTGGATAAGTTGAGTACTAAACAACAATGTGTGAGCAAGGTAATGATTTAATCGGTTATGATAAGATAGAGTGTACTTCAAGAGAAAAAATATAAGGTGAGGGTTTATGTAGTAATTTTAAGGTTTGAGGCATGACAATAATTTTTGTATAAAATAAGCCTTGTATCATAAATACTAGACATCATTAGATGATCAAAAGAAAGGGGAATTAGGGGTAGAACTGGAGAATTGAGAAAATTCATAGATCACTATCAGTTGTTTGACACAATAAGCCAGGTGTAATCAAGAACTTGTGTTTAATCCTAAGTTACAACTTAATAGGTGGGGATTTGTAGCTTCCATGTGAGCTAAAGCTCACTAATATTCATTTTTCATTGAACCATACTTGGCAGTTGAAGCTTCCAGACAAGTTAAATATTTTCAAACATCTCAATAATGTTCATTTGTCGTTGAACCATACTTAGCAGTTGAAGCTTCCAGACAAGTAGCTCAGTTAAATTTTTTAGTTGGAGCTCCATGATCATTAATATCTCAAAAATGAAATCAATGTAACATATGCATGACATTTTTTTCCTAAGCCTTGTTCTTTGTTTCAGTGGGTTATTTTCCTTGTTTGGGTTTACCATATTAAAATTGATCTCTTTGTTTTTACTCTCTTTTTAATTCCTTGTGTATATTTTAATTTTTTCATCATAGATAATATGAGAAATTAAATTTGAGAAGAAACTCATTCAGCCCCCTCTTAGTGACCTAGTTTCCAACAATCGATATAAGATTTTACTACTCCTAAGTGAAGCCTAATAGCTTGGAGGTGATCCTAAAATAAAAATCATGGTTATTTAAGTAATTTGTAGTAGTAGTTCAAGAGACAAGTATTTTAGTCAGGATGAAATATAATATGAAGAGGAAGAAAAGGTAAATCATGGATTAGAACTGATAATTTATTTGAATGAACTGAAATATCAAAGGAAAAAGAACCAATAAATGAAGAACAAGATGAAATAGTATGAGGAGAAAATAAAAATTATTGAGGAGGTGGAAAAACATAAATATAAAGAGGAAATTAAATATCTAGAGGCACAATTGGAGATAGTTTTAGCATCCCTCATAGACAAAGAAAAAGAGCATCTCAAAATCAATATAGAGTGGAAATCCTAGGTGAAACTATGTCAAAAGATGTACCTGCCAATGAAGACACTTGCATGAAACAACGTCGTCTGTAAATCCACAACCGTTACTACTCTCTCAAATCAAGAAAAATATAATTCTCTAACATGTGGCATTCACCTAGCTCAGACATCCAAATATCAATAAATATCATTACAAATGAAATATTATTGAATTTTCACTATTAAAATATATATTGATTCAAATTCTATGCTTAGGAAATCCAGATGGAATGACCCACCACACCATGACCTACAAGTGCATGTTGAGCAATTATGGAAAGCAGAGAGACCATTAACAAGCATGCAACCGATGGTATGATAAATGGTCACAATTGACCCACCACATGGTACTCTGACATGAAGAGACTCGTGAAGCTTCCATATATGGGTGACTATCCAAAGGTCATGCAAAACATTATGATTTTGTATTACCATGAAGCAATTTTATTCAATGTGTAGAAATTCATACCCATTAGTTCTACCACAATAGTCAAGGTTACAGGATCACAAATAAAGGTACATACATATTAGCGTACAAGTCTATTAGGATGCCAATACAACAAGAAATGATAAACATGTATGTTTCATCTCCCAAGGGAAGAGGGATCCCAACCAGTACAATTGCTGAATAAGTCAGTATTTTATATTGGCTAAAATATATATCCCCTAAATCACCTAATCTGGCATGCATCATAAGGAAGTAAACAAGCCTCATTTGTAGGTACTTTAATAAATACATGACCAGAAATAAATCATATATCAAGGAGAATGAATTTAAGTCGTATAATGGAGTTCTTCATTTACTGACTTCTCCAATGATAACCTAATGCTTAGAAGCTAGTAGAGTCATGCAGATTATTATCACTCCATTTATGTACCTAACATGGCTAGTTCGCTTTGTGTTTCTATGCACTTAGAGATGAACCAAAACGAATTATTGATGTATCCAAGATGGGTATTATCGCTCATGAAATTATTGAAAAGCAATCACATGACCTAACGAAGATACTATACCACATTCGACATATATGCAAAAGCATGCACATCCCACTCATTTTGTAGCTAGGGATGGGATTCAGTTGACTCTGTGTCAACTCACAAGTTGCACATTTACATATCACCATAGGAAAGCTTACAATGTTGCGTGACTGGATTCATTCTTTACCTTCAACTAGAGTGAAAAAACCCATTTTTTAACCCCACAAGATGCCATATATTTAAGATATGGGGATTTGCACAATTTTCAAGGAAACTATGAGTCCAATACAAGCCCATGCTTATTTATAGTGATTAATGTTACCTCCATTATCCATATTCCCCCCCCCGTGACTTCAATATTAGATCAGCCATGACCCACGTATCAGAAAGAACCTGAGAAATCATGTTCAGGAAATGGCTTACAAACAGAGTAGCAGAAAGACTCAAAAATGGAGTGGTAGAGGCTCAGAAAGGTAAGAAACGGCTCTTTGCAACTCCGAAATGTACTCTGTCAAGCCATGGGCCGATGGGACTTAGGATTTTTTTTTTCTCAAGGTATACTGACGGTAGACTCAGGGAATGGAGTTATAGGGTCCAAGAGAAGAAGGTGGCCATGTCGCAGGAGAGCTCATAGAGCAAAAGGGGAAAAAATCCTCTTTTTGGCTGAAAATTTCAAAGTCAATTTTGGGCTCGCGAGCCCACGAAGTTTAGGAGAGTTTTTTTCCTCAACCAATTGGCTAAGTATGACACATGTGCCAAGAAGTGAGAGTGACCAGAGTGTCAGACCTGGAATGCATTTCTGACACTTAGACATTTTTGTTAAAATGCGTAGAAATCAACTTTGAGTCTATAGGCTTGGCAGGGTTCTTAATGCAAAGGTAGGCCCGCAGAGTCCAAAATTGATAACTTAGGGACCGTTGGGTAAAATATCCACAAATCAACTGCGGAGGCGTGCCAAGCCTGGCTGAATGGCACTAACTCAAGGATTGTAGTACAGAGAGGGATAATTCTGAAACTTAGTGCCAAACTTCCGCGTGTCCCCCGAATTAAAGGTAAAAAATCATGCCCGTCAGCCATGCAAAGGAGGACTTAACCAAAAATGTTTAAGGAATCTGTAGCGGGCAATAGAGGAAGCGCCATGTGGCAAGCCTAACTAGCAGCACTAAGAGCGGGCCATCTGGAGGAAAAGTTAAGTTTCTTTCGCCCCTTGTTATTTTAAAAAGGGTGAAAGTTGCATGAATGGGCCCAGCAACTCCGTGACCAATCAGGAAAAAGTCAACGTTTGAGCCCGAGTCAAGGTCAAAGTAGCGAGCTAGTCGGAAGAAAAGGTGAAAAAATTGGCATTTTTTGCCAAAAATGGCACAAAGGATGAAAACTTTGAAATGCACCTCCACAACCAATCAGAAGGTGCCATGTGTTAGGATTTCTAGATTTTTTGCAATTTTTTTTTAAAAGGGGGAAAAAGGAAATGGTCGGCCCGCGAACCTGATTTTTGCCATTTTTTTCCCTAACTTGGTTGCAGAGCCCGATACAAAATTTGAAGGGGCATATCTTTCGACTCAAGGTGTCAAAAATCATTGGAAATCTGATACATCGTTAGAAGCATCTATCGACGCCCTCCTACGCCAATGAAAAGATAAAAAAATCATTTTTGTGAGGCCCTGGTAGGTGGAAAAATGGAGAAAATTCCATTTGGCACCTTTAAAAACAAAGATCAGACTTGCCTTAACAACTGAGATCGGATTCCATTATGCTCCACCTATTTTCCTCTAGCATCCTTCAAGGTGCCATTGGAATAATGGATTTGATACAAGGTTCAAGACAAATTTGGGACAGATTTTATGGGAGGCATTATCATTGTGGTGGTTGAGCTTGGAGTCAATGTTCCTGTGTTTCCCGCTATCTCCTCTCTTTCTCCCGTCTGTCATCGATATCTATAAATTTTTGGCTCGGGACTTGTTTTAAAGGGTTGGGACATTATTTTATCTGTTTCACAGGATCCCCTTTGCCCCTCTAGCAAGTTAACTCGTGGAGTTTTAGACCTTCCATATAAAATGTAGATAATACATTTCTCGCCTCTTGGTTCACCATCTGTAATGTATTGTATCAATGCCTACAGAGCAATAAAACTTGTTCTATGTGATCGATTCTAGATCCCTTTCATGTCTTAATTATTGTCTCTCATCTAGTCTTTCATTATAAATCTGGTTATTTGTACTTGATTATTGTATTGCATTTTATTTGGTTTGTGTCTATCAGCATAGATAAATGTTCATCATTCCTTTGGTGCATCACCTCATAGTTTAGCTTTAGTTTTAATTTCCTGTCCATTCCTTATATCCATGTCTCCTTGGTAAAAGTTTAGATTAGGATTTAAAAACAGACCCTCTGCAAGTTTCATACGTATGCACCTAAACAGAGGAATAGGAACCAGCCTTTAACCTAGAGAGTCTTTCCATATTTTGCAAAGTCCCACACTTTAGAGGAAGACTCAATGTTATGTGGAATCACACCAAATGATTCACTTCCTTAGAAAATCATATCTGACTAGGTCAATTTGGGGGTGTTGTGATTTTGCACTAACAGTTTTTACATGCCCCGGTGGGACAAGAGAAGTCTCCATCTTATCACAGTAACAAGCTTGATGTGCACTTGTTGTGAGTATTTCCTGACTTTTAAAAAGATTTTAAAATTGTGACATCTGGTGACTCCAAAAGGTAGACAAATCCAGCTCTGGTTGTCAGTAATTCTAAGTTTAGCAGATTCATGAGAAGAATACAAACAAGGTCAAGAACTAGAGAAGAAGTGACAGTTTGTACACATCTACACTTGTCTCTAGACAAGAGCAAGAAGAGGAAGGAGATCCCATAGGTCTCCCATCTCCACCAAGCAGAAATCTTATCAACACCACCTCCTAGCAGGTCGTTCTTTCAAGTCAAGAAGAGGTGCTCAGGTCAATCAGGATGGCTCATAACCAAATCCTTATGTGAATTTCACTGGTAGCATCCCACTTTCGCTCTTAATGCACAAAATCCAGTTCCAGTGGCAGTATTAAAGAGCATACCATATTTCACCTGGAGAAAACCAGACTTCTCCCGGTGACCATGTTCAAGACATTGCAAATGTTTGTGTACGATTCTATGAGATCACTGGAAATGGATATTACAGTCAAGTTGCTAGCTTCTTCACTTCAAAGGATAAAGCCTCAAAATGGTTCAGAAGTCTTAGAAGGAGGCTTTATTCGATCAAGTTGGGACAATCTATGCACAACCATCGATAACAAATTTGGTGAAAAGGGGGATAACTTGTGTTTATTAGAACAATTGAAAACCATCAAGAGGGCTCCAAATGAACAACTAACTGACTTCAACTTCATATTTCAAAGTATATGGGATAGAATTCCATTAGCCTTGAGGCCAATAGCTAAAGGTGCCTTTCTATAATTTCTCAAAGCTTTAAATTCTTATATTACAATGTTGATTGAATCCATGGGAGGTGTAACCTTACCTGTATCCTATAGTATTTCTATTAGAGCTAAGAATTGTTTAATCTAGGATGGTAAAATTGCACCTAGATAACCCATGCCCCTATATTCAGAATGAGGAAATTCAAGTACTAGCCAAACACCTACTTTAGCTCCCATTCCTACTCCAAAAAATCAAAGTTTGACTGAAGCCTCTACTTCATCTTCCAATGCCTCAAATGAGCTCTAAGAGGTCATGAAACAATTGTAAAATTTGGGTAATGAGTTGGTAACACTTAAGAGGAAGCAAGATCAAAATGTCATACCTTCTTATCAGCCTCAATTTCAACCCAATAGACAACCATATCATCCTAATAGGCCACCCAACCCAATAACAAATCAGAATCAAGTCAAGCCTCATGCCAATAGGCCATTCTAGTCTTACAATCCTAATGTTGCATCTACATCTAGAGCCTTGGTGCTAGTGCAAAATAACATGGCTCAAGAACACGATTGGTGTTTCTCATGCAATAAACATCACAACCAATCAATGTGCTTCAATGGTGCTCTGAATCAAGATTTACTAGTGACAACAACTAGTGTAGAGAAAGAAACTGGTCAAGAAGCAAACCAACAAAAAGGAACATCTCAACATCAGGTAACTATAAATAAGACCACACTTGTCAATTGGTAGGCTGAAGAATTTTATCGGATGTGTTCTATATATCTTCCCCCTTAGGTAGATATAGACAAATGGAAGAATATGGAAATCAAAGAAACTCAGACCCTGACATTTATTGCGTCGTCAGTAGATTAAGGGCACAGGAAAAAGGATGTCGACATGAAAATGGATGCGCCCTGGCATATGTTAAATGCACAGGTAAAAGGGTGTCGACATGAAAATGGATGCACCCTGGCGTAGGTTAAGGGCATAGGTAAAAGGATGTTGAGATGCAAATGGATGCACCCTGGCCCAGGTTAAAGGCACACATCAGAAGGTGTCAACATGCAAAAATTCGTGCCCATGGCACAGGTTAGAGGTGCACATCAGAAGGTGTCAACATGCAAAAATTCACACCCATGGCATAGTTTAGAGGCGCACATCAGAAGGTATCAACATGAAAAAATTTGCGCCCATGGCGCAGGTTGGAGGCACACATCAGAAGGTGTCAACATGCAAAAATTTGAGCCCTGGCACAGGTTGGAGGCGCAAAGCACAAAATCTTAACACAACATTTTCAGCACCTATGACGCACGTAAGAGTATGTCGACATAAGGATGGATGCACCAAGGTGCATCTTCATGAGGTGCATCCTCAGGAGGCACAATATTTTAAGCGTTGACACCCCGACAGAAAGAAAACCCTGATGCAGATATTCAAATGGCCATAAATTTTCACAGGGAGTTCGAATTCACGCAAGGTTGGACTTTTCAGAAAGCTTAATTCGGTGAGAACAAGTTCTTCAAAAATGCAAAATACAATTCACTATTTTTACGTTTGCTAGGGTTCTCACCTACCGCCATAATGAGATGAATTAAATACAACCTTGAGGTGGTTGGGGTAGATTTAGTATTCCTCTCTCTTCCCTCTCTCATTCTTCCTATAAATTGTAAGGAGGGGGTTCTTTCTAAAGGTTGGACATTCTTATTTTTCCCCTCCCTTCTCTTTGGAAGGTGAATTTGTGGAGTTCAAACCTCCCATCTAAAACTGTAATGTAACTTTGTCTCTTGGCATTTTGTAGTGTATTGTATCAATCTTTGGAGCAAATAATGCATGTCTATGGATGATTCTCAACCCTCTCTATGTTCATTTGCATCTTCCTGATCTTGCACTGTAAATCTAGTTATTTTTGCATGATCATGCATTACATTTTAATGGTTTGTGTTTATTGGCAAGACAAATGTTTCTTCATTCCTCGGTGCATCACCTTTGTTAGTTTAGGTTTATTTTTATGCATCTTCTTACCCTGTATCCTTGGAAAGTTGGATTAGGTTTTTGAGTAAACCCTCTACATTTTTTATGTGTGCATCTGAACAGAGGAATAGGAACCGGCCTTCATCCGAAGAGATTTCCTAATTCACAAGGTCCCACACTTAGGAAAAGCTCCATGTTATGCAATCACACTGAGAGTATCAACCCATCGAGTTGCAAACATTCAGGGGTGTTGTTATTCGACATCAATAGTTTTGGCACACCCTGTGGGACCAAGAGGTCAATCCACAAAATTTGAAGGAATTTTCAAGAAATTTGGACTTAGAAATTGTAGGTTTTACAATTTCATATTTTTTTCACCTTCCGGATTGAACTTCGAAATTGATTTTCAAGGACTTAACTTGCTCAAAACAAGTCAAAATTTCACCAGTTGATAGATTGGGGGATAGTATTCAAAAGATTATTCTTAGATTTTTGAGATTTTGAATTTCAACATTTCATTTTTTTTAGTATTTCAGGTTTTCCCAGGTGTTGAGCACATCCCAAGTTCTGACACGGTGTCTTTTAGGTTTTGTAAGTTTCCTTACATGACATAAGTTTTGCCTATACCTTTCGGGGATTAGTAGCTGCACAACAGGTCCCAATAACCGAATTGGAGAACTGTATCTTCTGGGTCCTTCATAGTTTTAATTTCTTTTTTAATATTGTCAGGTTTGGTGTGTAACTTGATAGAATCCAGCCTTTTAAGGATCGTTCTCTAACACATCTGGTGACTTCGAAGGGATAGAATTCATTAGTATAGTAGCAAAGGTTTCCCAGGTACATGAGAAGAATTTCAACCAGGTCTAATACTCAAGAAGAAGGGTTATTTGTCTATTTGTAGCTATCACCAGGAAGAGGAAGGAGAGGAAGAAGACCACCAAGATCACCACCTCCACCTAACAGGACTTTATCGACCCCTCCACCTGGTAGACCTTTCATCCAATCAACAAGGGTCCTCAGGCCAATCAGAATGGTGCAACAAAACCATTTTGTCAAGTTCATTGGAAGCAGCCCACTTTCCCTCAATGCACAAAATCCAATTCCAATTGCAGCATTGAAGAACATTCAATTTTTCACTGGAGAAAATCATACCACTCCTGGTGATCATGTCAAAGACATTACTAACATTTGTGCAATCCATGAGATAAATGAAATGGATGTTGCTGTCAATTTTTTGGCATCTTCGTTCAAAGGGAAGGCATTGCAATTGTTTAGGATCCTTGGAGCTGGTTCTATCCAAAATTCGAATCAGTTATGCATAGTTCTCCATGAGCAGTTTGGAGAAAAGGGAGACAATTTGTCTCTACTAGAACAATTGACAACTATCAAGAGAGCTCCCAATGAGTAGTTGACTGACTTCAACTTCAGATTTCAAATGTCTTGGGATAGGATTCCAGTGGTCGTTAGGCCAACAACTGAAGGTGCTTTTCTATATTATCTTAAGGCTTTGAATTCGGATATTTCTATGTTAATTCAATCTATGGGAGGCACAACCTTACCTGTTGCTTATAACATTTCCATTAGGGCTGAAAACTGTCTTATTCAAGCTGGTAAGCTGGCTCCTATGCCTCCCATGCCCTTGTATCCAAACTTAGAAAATCCAGTCACTAGTCAAGCACCCACTTTGGCTCCTATTCCCACTCCTAGAAATCAAAGTTCAAATGAAACTTCTACTTCATCCTTTAGTGATTTAAATGAACTCTAAGAGGTCATGAAATAATTGCAAAATTTGGGAAATGACGTGGTTATGTTCAAGAGGCAGCAGGCCCAAAGCTTTAGACCTTCTTATTAGCCTCAAAACCAGCCTAATAGGCAGCCATACTAGCCCAATAGGCCACCCAATCCAGCTGCAAATCAAAGCCAAGTAAGGCATCCCACCAATAGACCATTTCAGCCCTATAAGTCCAATGTTGCATCTGCTTCTAAATCATTAGTGATAGTGCAATACAACATAGCTCAAGAGTATGATTGATATTTACCATGCAATGAACCTCACAACCAATCTATGTGCTTCAATGGTGCTTTGAACCAAGCCTTGATGGTGACAACTACTGGCGTAGAAGGTGAAGTGATTCAAGAAACAAATCAGCAATAAGGGAAAACTCAACGAAACATAGCTCTAAATGATACCGCACTTGTGAATTGGAAAGCTGAGGATTTTTGTGGCATGAATCAAACAATTTCTCAGAGTGTAGCAGCTAACACAAGATCAAAGAAGAGGAATATTGGTGAAGGGTAGTCATTGGCTCCAAGTGATCTATAACCCTCCATCACTCCACAAGGTATTGGTAAGCAAAATATAGTTCAAAACAAGTAAGGATAGCCCAAACCACCTTCTAAGCCAACTCAAATGCTAGCTGTTGCTTCCCATGCACAAGAAAGGAGTGTGCAAGCTAAAGGACATCAAAGAGATGTTTCATCCCCATTTAGCATCATTGATCAAATGAAGAAGACAAATGTGAATATATCAATGTGGGAATCTTTATCCATCCCAGGCCAAAGAGATCTTCTACAAGCTGCCATGAAGAATTGGTCAACTTCGAACTAGCAGGTCCATATGTAAGAGAATGTCCTCACAAATGCAGCTCATCTTGAAGGGAATCATGGAGGACAACAACGTAAAGTTTTGAAACCCCCTCCATTCTATGTTTCATTAATCACTGGGGATAAACTAGTACACAATTGCATGATTGATTTTGGGGCAATTAGTTCTGTCATACCCAAGCAAATAGCTGATCAGCTGGGTCTCGAATATGAAGTTGTATCAAAGGGGGTAGTGCAATTGGATGGGATAGCAGTGGCAACAGTGGGAGTGATTAAAGGTTTGAATCTTACCTTGCATGCATGCCCCAATGTTACTATTTTGCAAGATGTGTCAGTGATAGATTTTCCACCACTCTTTGCCCTATGCTTATCAAGGGATTTCACAGCTAAAATTGGAGGCTACTTATCTATGATTGATTCTAGGGCAATTAGTTCTTTCATACCCAAGAAAATAGTTGATCAGCTGGGTCTCGAATATGAAGTTGTATCAAAGGGGGTAGTGCAATTGGATGGGATAGCAGTGGCAACAGTGGGAGTGATTAAAGGTTTAAATCTTACCTTGCATGCACGCCCCAATGCTACTATTTTGCAAGATGTGTCAGTGATAGATTTTCCACCACTCTTTGCCCTATGCTTATCAAGGGATTTCACATCTAAAATTGGAGGCTACTTATCTGTTGACTAGTCACACATGTTGTTCAAAACAAGATATGGTACTAAGGTCACAATCAGATCCAAACCAATTGCAAACTTTCATATTGAGCCTCATACTCCAAGCCAAATCAATGCCAACTATTCAGCATTTGATCAAAAAGATTATCCAAGCACAGATGAAGTTGACGCCAAAGTTGGAAGCATCCCATATTTGACTCTTGATGAATGGGTGAGAAAGGTACATGCTTTTGATCCCTACTAAGAAGTAGACAAATTAGAGCTAGGATTCTATTGCATACATGAAGAAAACCAACCTATTCCTAGCATCACTAAACCAGACCATAAAGATGACAACGAGGTATGGCAGTTATTTTTCAATGGATCAAGGAGTAGGCAAGGTGCAGGAGGAGGAGTTATGCTTATTTCACCTCAAGGCATCAACTATTATTCAGCTTTCCATTTCCTATTTTCTTGTTCAAAAAACACAGCTGAATATTAGGCCTTGATTCATGGACTTCATTGGGCCAGGAAAAAGGGCATAAAGAACTTACAGGTGTTTGGAGATAGTGAGCTAATCGTCAACAAAGTCAGGGGACAACATGCTACAAAGAATGACTTGCTGAAGAACTACAAGAACAAGGTATGGGACCTCGTTGACGATTTCGAAGCTTTCAACATCGTGTCCATACCAAGGAAGAAAAATAAAGCTACAGATAGGCTCGCAGTAGTTGGAGCAACATTTGATGTGGTTGAAAACATCAAAAGGGGAAAAACACAACCACATATGCATGTGATTGTGAGGCCAGTAGTTATAGATAATAACACAAGCTGGTAGGTGTTTGAGAACGATCAACAAATTGTTAATTTTTTACAAGAAGAGGCTGAATTCTCAGCTAGGAATCATGACAGACTAGAGCATCAGTACGGGGATCAAGTAGTGCAGTTGCGGACAAACAAGCTTCCTAAGGGTTTAGTAACATTGGAGTCTATGTTCAACCCTAACGACCAGTTCCGTAAGGAAAAGGTTAACATAAAGGTCAAGAGAGAATATTCAGAGCCAATTCTGGTTGGGGAAGGCAAAACACTTCAAATTGGTAAAGTGGCCACTGGGAAGGAGAAATCAGATTTCATACAGCTTTGCCAAGAATTTCCAGATGTCTTCACTTAGAGCTATGAAGACTTGAGAGGATTCAATCTAAAGTTGGGACAACATACCATAGAATTGGATCTAGATGCTAATCCCATCAGAAAGAAGCAGAGATCAGTCAACCCTCACATTGAGCCTCTAATGAAGAAAGAGCTAAACAAGTTAATAGAGGCAAGCATTATATTCCCGATCAAGCACTCAAGCTGGGTTGCAAACTTGGTTCTAGTTAGGAAGAAGAGCGGAGAAATTAGGTTGTGTGTGGACTTCTGAGACCTCAACAGGGAATCTCTCAAAGACCATTACCCACTTCCTTCAATGGAACAAACATTGCAAGTGGTGTCTAGTTCGGAGAGATTATCTCTCCTAGATGGCTACTGAGGGTATAATAAGATAATGGTGAAAGAAGATGACTAGTTCAAAACAAATTTCACCACCAAATGGGGCACCTATGCCTACAAGAAGATGCCATTTGGGCTATCAAATGCTGGAGCCACTTTCCAAAGGGTGATGTATATGGCACTCAAGGGATTGATCAACAAAATAGTTCTGATATATCTTGACGACATCACTGTATTCTAAAAAAATGCAGCGGCTCACCTCTTTCATCTGAGACAGGTATTTCAGAGGTGTAGAATATTTGGGGTATCATTGAATCCCAAAAAATGCATATTCTCAGCTCACGAAGGAAAAATTCTAGGTCATATTGTTTCAAAGGAGAGATTGACGATTGACCCAGAAAGATTTGAAGCAATTCAAGCGTTGCCATTTCCAAGTCACAAGAAGGCTCTTTAAAGCTTCTTAGGAAGGATCAATTTTGTCCGCATGTTTGTTCCAAACTATACAGCTCTCATAAATCCAATAACGCTGATGTTAAAGAAGAGCATGGCATTTATGTGGACATATAAAGGTAAGGAAAGTTTTGAGGCAATAAAAGAGGCTATATCTCAAGCTCTGACTCTCATCAATCCAGACTTCTCCGAGGACTTCATGCTATAATTCTTCGGTGGTGGAGACACAATTTCTGCAATCCTGGTAAATAAAAAAAAAAGGGTTAGAACAACCAGTTTCTTTCTTCATTCAAGGCTTGGAGGAATACGAAACTAGGTACTCTTTCATTGAAAAGCATGTCCTTGTAGTGATTAGGAGCTTAAAGAAATTCAAGCACCTAGTGTCAAGCAACAAGATCCAATTATTGGTCTCTCATGCAGGAGTCAAGGACTTCCTTCTAAATAAGGATCTAAATGAGAAACATGTAGGATGGATAACACGTGTCATGGAATATGACATCGAGATCAAGGTCACAAAACTAGTATGTGGAAAAGGACTATGTGAACAGCTAGCTTTGAGTCGACAAGATGAAGCAGGTGATGAAAAAGAGACTATCTTAGTATTACAAGATGGACAAGAATAAGAGAATGATGATGTGCCTGCTCCTTGTTGGACTCAGAATATGATACACTTCCTACAGGTAGGCCTATGCCCTCTAGAATTGAGCAAAGAAAAAATGAGATACTTCAGATTATAAGTCATTCCATATGTGCTTGTTGATGGTGTTTTGTCATCAATGGGGTTCTATTGAGGTGCATTGGGACAGGTCAAACTGAGAGGGTGTTAAGAGATTTTCATGATGGATATTATGGAGGAAATTTCACCCCACAAGTAATAGCTCTCAAGATAATGAAGGTAGGGTATTATTGGCTGACAGTGTTCAGTGACTACTATACATGGATAAGAAAGTACAAGAAATGTGCGCTCTTCACGGGAAAAGAAAGACTAGCAGCGCTTCCATTGCACCCAATTTTGGTTGACCAACCATTTATGTAATGGGTATTGGACTTCATTAGGGTCATCAACCCAAACTCAAGCCAAGGCCACAAGTGGATTCTCAAGGAAACAAACTATTTCACCAAGTGGACCGAATCAGTAGTGCTCAAAGAAGCAAATGAGTCTAACATACTAGACTTTTATGAAGGAATAATGACCAGGTTTGGTGTGCCGGCCACTACTATATCAGATAATGCATTAGCATTCATAGGTTCCAAGATTATAGAATGGGCTGGCAAGAATGGAATCTATTTGAGCACCTCTTCAAATTATTACCCGCAGGGTAATGGACAAGCAGATTCCAAGAACAAGAATTTTCTAAGAATCATCAGAAGGAATCTGGATGAAAACCGAAGGACATGGCATACCAAGCTAAAATCAGTGTTATGGGCTGATAGGAAAACACCAAAGAGGTCTATGGGTAATTATCCCTACAAGTTGGTCTATGGGAAAGAGGCAGTATTGCCTATATCATTAGAATTGCTAGCATTGGAGCTCATGAAGCAATTGGAGTTACCTGAGTTCGAACCAATGGAGGATAGGTATGCAGAGTTGATAGAATTGGAAGAAATCAGAGAACATGTAGTTCAAATGATTGAGAAAGATCAAGCCTTAGTAAAAATATGGTTTGATAAGAAAGCAAGAGCAAGGACCTTCCAGGAAAGGGGACCTAGTTCTAAAACGGGATGCATATCGGGAAAAACTAGGAAGGCATTCCAAGTTTGATGCCATTTTGAGTGGCCCCTGCATGGTCATGGGATGTAAAATTAGTAATTCCTTCCAATTGTCTACATTGGATGGAGAAGAACTCCTGATTCCAGTTAACAGAATCTACCTTAAACATTGCTGCTAAAAGGAAAAGGTTTACCCTTGTAAATATTAGTCTACATTAAATTCCTCTAAGTGCAGATGCAAATTGTCTTGTTGTAGTTAGGTTTCAATTTCCCTAAGTGCTTCAGCATAGGTTTTATTTTTCTCAAGTTGAATTTCTATAGTCCAGCATGCTCTCAAAGAAGGAGTTGCGGTATCAGGCTCAGGATCAGAGATCAAGTTGGTTTCAGGTTATTGCTTATGACTCCATGCCCATTGGATTGCTAAAAGGCCACTCATCTTCTACCTAGCAGGCAGCTGATCCCATTGAGTCACCAAATTGTTGTATATATCTTCCCCCTCAAGTAGATATAGACAAACGAAAGATTATGGAAATCAACGAAACTCAGACCTTGACATTTATTCCGTCACCAGAAGGTTAAGGGCGCAGGTAAAAGGATGTTGACATGAAAATGGATGCACCCTGGCATAGGTTAATGGCACAAGTAAAAGGATGTCGGGATGAAAATGGATGCACCCTAGCGCAGGTTAAGGGCACAGGTAAAAGGATGTTGACATGAAAATGGATGCACCCTGGCACAGGTTAGAGGCGCACATTAGAAGGTGTCAACATGTAAAAATTTGTGCCCATGCTGCAGGTTAGAGGAACACATCAGAAGGTGTCGACATGAATTTTTTTTTTCCCATGGCGTAGGTTGGAGGTGCACATCAGAAGGTGTCGACATGCAAAAATTTGCACCCATGGCACAGGTTCGAGGTGCACATCAGAAGGTGTCGACATGCAAAAATTCGCGCCCTGGCACAGGTTGGAGGTGTAAAGCACAAAATGTTAACATCACATTTTCAGTGCCTATGGCACACGTAAGAGTATGTTGACATAAGGATGGATGCACCGAGGTGCATCTTCACAAGGCGCATCTTCAGGAGGCGCAACATTTTGAGCGTTGACACCAGAACAGAAAGCAAAACCTGATGTAGATATTCAAATGGTCATAACTTTTCACAAGGACCACGGATTTGCACAAGGTTGGAATTTTAAGAAAGCTTACAAGGTCTTTAATTAGGTGATAAAAATTTCTTCAAAAATGCAAAATACAATTCACCATTTTTTGGGTTTGCTGGGGTTCTCACCTACCGCCATAATGAGATGAATTAAATACAACCTTAAGGTGGTTGGGGTAGATTTATAATTCCTCTCTCTACCCTCTTTCATTCTTCCTATAAGTTGTAAGGAGGGGCTTCTTTCTAAAGGTTGGACATTCTTGTTTTGCCCCTCCCTTCTTCTCTTTGGCAGGTGAATTTGTGGAGTTCAAACCTCCCATCTAAAAATGTAATGCAACTTTGCCTCTGGGAATTTTGTAGTTTATTGTATCAATCTTTGGAGCAAATAATGCATGTGTGTGGATGATTCTCAACCCTCTCTGTGTTCATTTGCATCCTCCTGATCTTCCACTGCAAATCTAGTTATCTGTGCATGATCTTGCATTACATTTTAATGGTTTGTGTTTATTGGCAAGACAAATGTTTCTTCATTCCTCGGTGCATCACCTTTGTTAGTTTAGGTTTTTTTTATGCATCTTCTTACCTTGTCTCCTTGGCAATTTGGATTATTTTTTTGAGTAAACCCTCTACACTTTTATGTGTGCATTTGAACAGAGGAATAGGAACCAGCCTTCATCCGGAGAGCTTTCCCAATTCACAAGGTCACACACTTGGGAAAAGGTCCATGTTATACAATCACACTGAGAGTCTCAACCCATCGAGTTGCAAACATTCAGGGGTGTTGTGATTCACCATCAACATGATGAACCAAGCACCTTATCAAATTCTAGTAGCTAAAACACGGTCAACTAAGAGGAACATTGGAGAAGGGCAGTCATAAAATTCAAATGATCCACAACCCTCCATTTCTGCACAAGGTGTTGGAAAGCAGGTTATAACCCCAAGTGTGTAAGGTCAGCCCAAGCCACCTTTTAGGGAAGTTCAAATACCAAGTGTAATAGACCATGTGCAAGAAAATAATGTTCAGAGAAAAGGGAATGAAAGAGACAACTCATTCCCTTTAAACATGATTGAGTAGGTGAAGAATAAAAATGTGAACATATCGATGTGGGAATGATTGGCTATCCCAGGACAAATGGATCTATTGCAAGCTACCATGGAAACCTAGTCAGCATCAAATCAGCCACTCAATCATCAAGAAAAAGTTCTCATGAATGTAGCTCAGCCTGAAGGGAATCATGGAGGAAAGAAAGGTAAAAATTTTAAGCCCCCTCCATTCTATGTTTCATTGATCATTGGGGATAAATTGGTACATAATTGCATGATTGATTCTAGAGCAAGTAGTTTTGTAATGCAAAACCAAATAGTTGATCAGTTAGGCCTTCAACATGAAGTCATCTCCAAAGGTGTGGTACAACTAGATAGGACATCAATAGCAATAATTGGGGTAACTAAATATTTGATCCTTACCTTGCATACATGCCCTAATGTCACCATCTTTCAGGATGTGTCAGTCATAGATTTTCCACCACCCTTTACCTTGTGTTTTTCATGAGAATTCACTACCAAAATTGGGGGCTATTTGTCTGTTGATTGGTCACACATGCTATTTAGAACAAGATATGGAGCTAAGGCTACAATAAGATCTGATCCAATTGCAAATTTTCATATTGAGCCTCACACACCAAGTGAAATCAATGAAACTTGTTCATATTTTGATCTAGATGATTATCCAAGCACCCATGTAGTTGATATTAAGTTTGGATGTATTCTAGACATGAATCTTGATGAATGGGAAATTAAGGTACATACTTTTGACCTATACAAGGAAATAGAATAATTTGAGCTAGGAGTCTACTGCTTGCATGAAGAAAATTATCCTCTCCTTAGCATCACCAAGGCAGACCAAAAAGATGATAATGAGGTATGGAAGTTGTTCTTTGATGGCTCAATAAGTAGACAAGGTGAAGCAGGAGGGGTTATTGTTCTTTCACTCCAAGGCATTAAATACTATTCAGCTTTTATATTTCAGTTTACATGCTCAAATAACACTGTTGAATATGAGGCTTTGATCCATGGATTACATTTGTCAAGGAAGAGAGGCAATAGAAACTTACTAGTATTTGGTGATAGTGAGCTAATTGTTAATCAAGTAAGAGGACAACATGCTATAAAGAATGACATGCTCAAGAGCTACAAAAATAAGGTATGGGATCTCATTGAGGATTTTAAAGCTTTTATCATCAATTCCATCCCTAGGAAGAGGAATGAGGCAGAAGATATACTTACAGCAGTTGGAGAAACTTTTGATGTTGTGGAGAGTATCAAAAGTGACAAAATGTAACCACACGTCTATGTAATTGTGAGACCAAATTTCCCAAATAATAACACAAGTTGGCAAGTGTTTGAGAATGATCAACAAATTTTTAATTTCTTGGTAGAGGAAGTTGAGTTCTCTACCAAAAATGAAGACAAGTTAGAGAAGCAGTATTGGGATACATTAGTGCAGCTGCGAACATACAAGCTTCCAAAGGGTCTAGTGACACTGGAGTCTATATTCAATCATAATGACCAATTTCTTAAGGAGAAATATAACATAAGGCTCAAAGGATAAGATTTAGAACCCATCCCTGTGGGAGAGAATGAAACACTTCAAATTGGCAAAGTGGCCACCAAACAAGAAAGGTATGAGTTCATACAACTTTGTCAAGAGTTCCGAAATGTATTTTCTTAGATCTATGAATACCTAAGAGGTTTCAATCCAAAGCTAGCACAACACACAATTTAATTGGGTCCAAATGCTAATCCCATCAGGAAAAATAAAAGGCATGTGAATCCACACATTGAGCCTCTTATGAGAAAGGAGATAAACAAGCTCATAGAGGCAAGTATTATTTTCCCAATAAAGCATTGAAGTTGGGTTGCAAACTTGGTTCCATTCAGAAAAAAGAGTGGAGAAATTAGGTTGTGTGTGGATTTTTGAGATTTGAACAGAGCATCCCTTAAAGATCTCTACCCACTTCCATCAATGGAGTAAATATTATAGGTTGTAGCTAGCTCTGAGAGGTTTTCATTTCTATATGGATGCTCAGGATAGAACCAGATAATGGTGACAGAATATGATCAGTTCAAAACAACTTTCACCACCAAATGGGGAACCTATGCCTATAGAAAGATGTCATTTGGATTGTGCTAGAGCCACATTTCAAAGGGTAATGGATATGGCATTTAAGGGATTGATCAACAAGATAGTACTGATATATCTTGATGATATAATTGTGTTCTCTAAAAAATCCTGCAAACCATCTCTTTCATTTGAGACACGTATTTCAAAGGTGTAGGAGATTTGGGGTATCATTGAATCCCAAAAAATGCATATTTCTAGCTCATGAGGGCAAACTCCTAGGCCATATTGTATCAAGAGAGGGGTTAACAATTGACCTAGAGAGAGTTGAATCAATCATAGCATTTCCATTGCCAAATCATATGAAGGCCCTTCAAAGCTTCTTAGGAACGATCAATTCTGTCCACAAGTTTGTACCTAACGTTTCTACCCTTTTCAAGCCAATAAAATTCATTTTAAAGAAGAGCATGGAATTTAGGTGGAAAAGTAAAGGACAATTTAGTTTTGAGGCTATCAAATAATCTATATCACAAGCCCCAACTCTTCTGCATCCATATTTCTCCAAGGGATTTATGTTATATGCCTTTGGTGGAAGTGATACAATTTCAGCCATCTTAGTATAGAAAAACAAAGATAATTACGAGCAGCCAATCACCTTCTTCATCCAAATCATGATAGACTATGATGTAAGATATTATTTCATTGAAAAACACATCCTTGTAGAGATTAGAAGTTTAAAGAAATTTAAACACCTGGTTTCAAATAATAAGATCCAATTGTTAGTCTCTCATACGGGAGTTAAAGACTTCCTTCTTAACAAGGACCTGAATAAAAATCATGTGAGATGGATCACTCATCTCATGGAGTATGACATTGAGATAAAATTCACTAATTTTGTCCATGGGAAAGGTCTATGCAAGTAATTAACCACGGGTCGAAAAGTTGAAGTGAGCAATGAAGAATAAGTTGTTTTGATCCTGCAAAACGATCAAGAAGAAGAGAACGATGATGTGCCTGCTCCTTGTTAGAATTAGAATATAATACATTTCCTACAGATAATAATGTTACCTTTAGAGATGAGAAAAGAAAAAATAAAACACTTCAAATTACTTTATTTAATCCATTCCATATGTGTTTGTTGATTGCATTCTGTTCAGAAAAGATATCAATGGTCTCCTGCTGAGGTGTATTATAACATATCAAATTGAGAAAGTATTACAATAGTTCCATGATGGAGTAGATGGAGGTCATTTTTCCCCATGGGTAACAAATCTCAAGATCATGAGGGCGGGTTATTATTGGCCCAAGTTATTAAGTGACATCTATACATGGATCAAAAGGTGAAAAAAATGTGCATTCTTCATAGGTAAAGAGAGGCTAACAGCACTTTCATTGCATCCAATTTAAGTTTACTAGCCTTTTATGCAATGGGGATTGGACTTCATTGGAGTCATCAATCCAAACTCAAGCCAAGGCCACAAGTGGATCCTCACAACATCATATTAGTTCACTAATTGGACTGAGGTAGTATCAGTCAAAGACGCCAATGAATCTAGCATACTAGATTTCTATGAAGGGATAATAACTAGGTTTTGTATACCAGCCACCATCATATCAGAAAATGCCTTGGAATTCATAGGTTCTAAGATCACTAAATGGGATGTTAAGAATGGAATCTATTTGAGCACTTCATTAACCTAATACCCTTAGGGTAATGGCCAAGCTGAGTCCACAAACAAGAACTTACTAATGATAATCATAAGGACTCTTGATGAAAATAAGATAACTTGGCATACTAAATCTCAAATCAGCTCTATGGGATGATAAAATAACATCCCAAGAGATCTACAGGAAACTCTCCATTCAAATGTGTCTATGGGAAAGAGCCCAGTGTTTCCTATATTACTTGAGTTGCCAACTTTGGAGCTCATTAAGCAGTCTGGAATTTTTTTGAGTTTGAAACAATCGAAGCAAAATATGTAGAGATGATGAAGTTGGAAGAAATCAGAGAGGATTCAATTCAAGCATTGGAAAAAGGATCAGGCCTTAGTCAAAAGATGTCTTGACAAGAAGGGCACGAGCAAGGACATTTCAGGAAGGAGATCTAGTAATTAAAGTGGGATGCAGACCAGGTAAAACTAGGAAGACAGTCCATGTATGATGCCATCTGGAGTGGCCCCTACATGATCACAAGGTGTAAAAGTAGCAATGCCTTCTATTTGTCCACATTGGGTGGTGAGGAATTTCAGATTCCAGTGAATGGGATCTACCTCAAACATTGTTGCTGAAAAAGAAAGGTCTCACCCTTTGTACATATTATTTTAGATTTTCAATTCCTCCAAGTGCTTGTGGCACATTGTCTTGTTGTAGTCTAGTTTTCTTTTTTACTAAGTTCTTTGCACCCTCTGCATGCTCTACTTAGATCTTGTATGATTTCCACTTTTGTACATAGTGTTTGTTGTGGATTTTTGTTTCTATTATGTAGTACTTTTGGACTTAGCATTTAGTCAAAGATTAGTTTTAATTCTAATGGGTTTTCCAAGTAGCCCAGGGGTCATTTTTCAAAAAGTTCAGATCAGTAGTAGGATATCACTCATGACTCCATGCCTAATGGATGATTCAAGGTAGCTGATCACTTAAATCTAGAAGCTAGACGACCCTTCTGAGTAGATAAAATTGTTATCCAAAATAAGCCCATGCTTATTTTGGGTTAACTTACCTCCATTTTATTCCTTCCTTTTGATTTAATATGAAATTTTACACATTTTAAGAACTCAAAGTTTTTTTTTACATAACTTCATGAGATGGGAAATTTTTTTCCCTTTCCAGAAAAGTAAAGAAGTCCTTGTAACTCAAAGCATTTTGAAAGTTATGGGGCCATTGGGCCTTAGAAGGATCTTTTGCACCAAAGGCAGGCTGGAGCGGGCTTAGGGAAGAAATTTTTGCCGAAGAGAAATTGTGGGCTAGCGGTGCCCGCAGAGCGAACTTCGGGACTTAGCCTCTTTTGCCTAAAAACTTTAAGGTGAAATTACCGGCCTGCAAGCCCATGGAGAAATAAAAACTTCTTAACCATAGCCAATCAAAAGATTACATGTGGGCCAAGGAAGAAATGGAGGACTAGCGAAGTAGTGGAGGACTTTCTGACACTTAGGCATGTTTTTGTTAAAATGCACGGAAAATTCAACTTTAAACCCATAGACCCAGCAAGGTTCTAAAATGCATTGATGGGGGCACACAAAGAAAAATTATTACACTATCGCCTTTTGGGCTAGAAGGCGCTAATTCCGATTATCCGGCTCACGGACTCAATGAAAAGGGGAAAAGGTGCGCAGTTGCGGGGCCATGGGGACAAGTGGTTAGCACTTATCCTTTTTTTGGCTAAAATCATAAAGTGAGTTATAAACCCACGTAATCCCACAAGAAGAAGATAAAGGGAAAAATGCTTAAGGCCCCCGTAGCTAATTAGAAAGGTGACACATCATTGACGGGAAGGAGAGGATGTGGAAGGAACTTAAGAAATTTAAACCATTTTTGTCCAAAAGGTTTAAAGGCATGAATTGAGCCATGACTCTACATGACGAATTAGAAGATGACACATGGTCATTGGGGAAAAGGGTGGGCTATCGAAGGGTATAAAGGTAAATTTTGGATCTTTTGTCAAAAATGATAAAGGAATAAAATTGAACTTCACCTCCATAACAAATCAAAAGGTGTCACGTGTCAGGCCATCGTCAGCGGCGAAAGGCGGGTGTCGGAGGAAATTTAAGATTTTTGGATTTTTGTTGAAAAGGTTCAAAGCATGAAAATGGAGTCGTAGTCTCATTGACCAATGAGAGAAGGCCACATGTCATTTCGGATACACATCACCAGCGGAAGGCAGGCCGTCGAGAGACTTTGGGGAAATTTTGCACTTTTGTTCCGAAAAGGTGCAAATGCTAGTTCTTGGAACCTCGTAGCCAATAAGAAGGTGAACCATGTGTCATGATGGAGATGTAGGTCCCATGGAGGTTCCTGAGTTTTTGTACGAATTTGTGCAAAAAAGCAAAGAAAAGGAAAATGTTTGAGCCCGCGGAACCCGATTTTTCACCATTTTTTGCCTTACTTTGGTTACAGACCTTCAAATGGACATATATCCAGATCTCAACGGGAAAAATTCCATCAAATTCTGATACCATGCTGGAAATATATTGACGCCATTTATCTACATGGATGCTTTAATTTTGAATTTTGGTGAAGGTCTGGTGGGAGAAAAATGAAGAAAAGTCTTAGGGCACAGGAAAAAAATGCAGAATAGACATCTAACCACCAAAATTTAATGTGGGTATGGCATCCATTTTTCTTTACCATGGTCAAATGCATTAGAAAATGGATTTTTGAGGGTGACCTTTCCATTTTAATAGATCTTGTCAAGTGGTTGAACCTTCAAATCAAAATTTTCCCACGTTTCTCGCTCCTCTATGCTTTTTGCTTTATCAATATATGCAAATTTTTTGGATCATTGTAAAGGGTTTGGACATCTTTTTTGTTTTTTAAAGCCCCCCTCTTCCCCTTGGCAAGTTAATTCATGGAGTTTTAGACCTCCCAAATAGAATGTAAATGTAAATTTTTTCCTTGTCACCATTATAATGAATTGTATCAAGCCATGAGAGAAATAATACATGTTCTATGAATGATCTTCTTCCCTTTCTATGTTAATTGTTGTCTTCTGATCCTTCATTACAATTTTGGTTATTTGTCCACATTAATTATGTTGAATTCTTTTGGTTTGTGTCTATCAGTAAAGCAACTGTCCATCACTCCTTTGGTGTATCACCTTCTTAGTTCAGTTTTATTTTCTTTGCATTCCTCCTATCCTTGTCTCCTTGGAAAATTAGAGTAGGATTTAGGATAGATCCTCTACAATTTCACGGATACGCTTAAACAAAGAAGTAGGAACCAGCCATAATCTGGAGAGATTTTCCAATTTTGCAAAGTCCCACACTTTGGGAAAAGCTCAATGTTGTGCAATGGGTACAAATCTGAGAGGTCAATTTGGGTGTGTTGTGATTCTACACTAGCAGAAACCTTGAGATAATATGATCAATACAACACAATCTAACTCTCACGAGTTTTCATACTAGAGAGTGGGGATATTTTTTAGACAAGGTTTAGGTTACTGAAGACAATAAATTAAACTTGATTTCTTACACATATTTTGGCAATAAATTTTTTTCATTTATGGATACACACTACAAATAGGGGCAGTTCATGTAGGATTTATTGTTTGAGAAATTTTTTGTGGGAGGTTAAGAAAGATAAATTTTATTTCACCAGATATTTGAGAACCTTTACAAAAATTTGAAAACTCATAGACAAAATGTTTCACAATAGCCAAGATATTCCTTCAACTAGAAAATGTGTATAAATGCACAGTTTCACGGTGTATAAAGAAAAATATGAACGGTTTCACACACTCTTCAAGAATTCAACACAAAGGATCATGTTAAGGACTCAATTAAATATTAAAAATCCCTAGTTCATGATGCCTAAGATACGGTCATAGACTTACAAACAATCTTTGTCAACACAGTGAAAGTAAGGTGATTTTATATTGTTTATTACATTACAAGATGAAAGCTCTTGTCATAATGAAATTGAAAATGCCACAATGCTATCACATAGATAAGATCTTGTGTGATTCAGAGGGATTTTAACTTAAGATTGCAATAGGAACAAGAAATACTATTTGAAAACATTCTGAAATAAAATCATAAATAATTTTTCCCAAGATAAACATAGATTAATTTGAAGTTTGTTAGATTCATCAGCAGGGGAAAGTTTCTCAAACATTCTCAAAGCTTGTCAATGGCTGTAAACTTGCAACCATCTTGACATGATTAAATTCAAAACACAAGAAATTAATAGGTTTCTCAGATGGTCTCTCAAGAAGATGGGATTTCTCAAATTTTCTCAGTAATTTTAACTCTTGACCCCCGCATTTGCATGACGAAATCATGTATTTTATAGAAATCATTTTACATCAAAGCTTTTCCCCCAAAAAATAATAATATTTCAAGGAATACTTTGTTTGTTAGAGATTTGTTCCAGAAAGTGATGTTTAACAAATTTACAATCAAAAGCTACCAAGTGTTCAAAAGATAAATGTTTTCAAATATTTCCACCAGTTACATTAACTGGGGCATCATATTTTCGCTTTTGAAAAATTACTTGAATCATTCCCTCCTCTTTATCCCTTTTCTCTACATGTTGCTCTACTGGATCTAGCATTTTTCTGCAGGTGCTCGAGCAATTCTAATTAAAAACATCAACCTTCACATTTCTGAGATTCAAAAATTTAGCTCTAAAACAATTAGATTTGCACTTCACTCATAAAAGTGACAAGAGATCATCAGAGTAACAATGAAAAATGACACGTATTTGTATCTCTTGAAGTCTTGGAGAATTAATGGCAACAAAACCAAATGCATCGCAACACAGCCATTAAATTTTTCTTTCACAACTTCAAATTTGAGCCCTCCATGTGTAAAATATTTGAGCCAAAATGGGCCTGGGGGCACTTTTTACATTTTATGACTTTTAAAGAAAATGCGTATTTCTGACATTTTTTCCCACCCCTCCACCTTTGAAAAATAGGCTCAACACGTTTCTTAACCTAGGCGTCGACATAGCTATGATTTACTTTATGAATTTTATTCTTTTTCAAAACAAAGATGAGAATCTCAAAATGCCCCAGTGACCCACCTCTCCAGTTTTACCTTTTGATTTGGGCCCCAGTGGAGTCACAACTCAGTTTAATACTTTTATATCATTTCAAAACAGAGATTAAAAAATCCAAAGTGCTTTGGCGACCCACCTCCCCACTTTTGATGTAGAATCAACACGTGGCATTACTTGGGCATTAGTGGGGCCACACTTAACTTTTATACTTTATTCCTTTTTCATAAAATAGCTAAAAGTTACAAAAATATCTTTAAATTTTATCATAATATTAAAATAAAATTTCAAATAATGACTGTGGGTCAGTGGGATAAGACGTACATCCTTTTCTCAAACCCAATCTAAAAAACGTGCAAACTGCTCAAGAAGAGCCATGGCGGTGATTCTTCCTATTTTGAATGGTCTAACCGCCACATAGTGAGACCACTTTACGGGCAGCTATAGGGATGGTGGTTTTGGATATTTTCATTCATTTCGCTATGATTCCTTAAGACACAAATGATGATGTGCCCACCCTTCCACAGGGTGTTTCGTTTGTTTGACACTTGTACAAGTTCGAGCGGAAGCTAAGTCATTCAGAGAAGCTTTGCATGGGAATGGTCACAGAAACATGGAAAATAATATCCCAAGCCAGAGATAAACTTCTAGGGAGTCCTATGGCTTATGCTAATTCCACCCTCTCTGATAATTTTTGGAAAAGTGACAGGTTTCACCGAATCGGAATCTTCCATTTCATGAATAATGGCCTAATTTGCAAATTCAGACCACATTTTTTTCCTAGGCATTGTCATAAAAATTGACATGATTGGATGTCACAGCCATTGGAGCCCCATCAAATGGAAGGTAAACTTCATAAATTGTACCCTAAATTACATTTTTTTTTCATTTTTTTGTTTGAAAGAAACCAGTAGATTGTCATCAGGATCTTTAGACATGATCAACAACCATAGAAAAGATTAATAAAAACACCATCTGTTACTTATGAAACCATGGTTTCTTATTGCTTAACCACACAAGGAGTCTAGATACTTTTGAATTCAAACCAGTTTGCAGATTCGTCTACCTTGTTGACCACTGAAATTTTGTGATGATTAAATCAAGTTTAACCACCATTGGCTCCATACATTGTGGAAAATGTTTGGCTATTGATCCAAAGACTGTCACAAGATTAACATAGCACACTACATATGCCTAGACTCCATTGGGAAATGGAGTACAAGATCCATCTTACAGTAGATTTTCTAGTCGCTATTGAACCTAACACCCTGAGATATACAACCAAGACACCAACCTCATAGACTACGAAGATTTTCCCTTCAGGTGATTGATACAATGTTTTTCCCTGAGGTCATCTAGCTTCAGAGTGTCATTTGGAAAGAAAACATGTTAAAAGTTTCAAGTTCCTTCAATTGGTTGATATGACCATGCCAAGCAGTCTTGATCACATGGTTATTAATGACTGGACATCAATTAGTGATTCACATTTTCTATCCAAGTTAGCTATCTAATGCACAAGATTTTTAGTGCCTATCATCTTGTGTCATAAGGATCCATGTGCTTCAACATATCTTCAGAATCCCATGGATTCGGTCAAATTGGAAAAAGGAACCATCCTACTTTTCTACTGGTTTCATGCAAAGAACCAAAATTCTACAGAGAATCCTTGAAGTTATGAGTCAAATCCCATTAAAATGATAAATTTAAATGTCTGTGTACAATACTTCAGTAAGAGGCATTGGATGGGTTCCTGAATGAGAAAAAAGAAAGGGAATAATACTCCCCTTATAGACTGCACTTAAGGCTTCCATTAGATTAGTATGGTAGTCAGATATGAGCATGTCCATTTCCAGTGTTTCCACCCACACTATCTTGCCCACTTGTCTGGTTAATCACATGTCCATATTGGTTTGGACAGTGGTTTTGTAACCACATGTCAAGGTTGGAAGTAGGAAACCTCGATTTATTCTTCCAGTTGCACTAATATATTTTTTGCCAATATTTGGACTGGGGTAGGGTCTCTCTTGAACCCATAGCTTTACTGATAATCAAAAATTTGTAATTCAAATTGACAATTAACTCATTCATGACCTGAAGAGGCATGACATAACATGAGGCTCAATTAGAATCACTACGACATGTAACTATGTAACAACCTATCTCTAATAATCAAACGTGTTCCACCTTTGATCTAACTTCCAACTTCTAGAGCTCAACAAGTTGAAGTCTCCAAGATTTCACCTTTCATGTATAATCCCAAAGTTCAAATGCATATAGTCCACTGGTCCACTCTTTATTTGTAAGAAATCAGAAGGAGGATAACTTTAAGTACATTTTTTAAAAAATTTGCCTGGATAAAAATTAGTAAAATGAAACTAAACAAGAAATTCAGACTAAATCTAAAAATGAAATCTAAAAAATCCTCAGTAATTAAACACTAAAAATTAAGAAATGTTGATCTATTTTATGAATGAGGTATGAGGATGTTTATATCTCATTAGGATAAGATATTTGGGAAAGGAATTCTCTTATTTTATTTTATTTACATTATAAAGTTTCTTTTTAAAGTTATGTTATACTTGTCACATGAATCTGGGCACGGATAGGATTTATAAGTGTGTAGTTTCTATGTAATATTTAGGCCTTTTCCAAATGTAACCTTTCTGAACAGGACAGGTCACTTTACACACATACATGATGATTGGAATTTCTGGTTTGGCTATATGGCAATACCCCTTTGAATCTATAAATTTTATTATTGTATGTATTTTCTTAGGATATTACTATATTTCAAATGTGACTGTTGTTATCCAAAATTCATCCCTCAAGGTAATTTTGATAACATGCATCAAATTCTTTTAGTCCCGAGCAAATAGATTAATTCAAGGCCTGAAAATCATGTTTTTGGGGGCGCCCTTCGGTTTCTCTCTAACTCTCTCATCCAAGGAATAAATCCCAACGAGTTAGAAAAAAATGGGGAAAAATGCAAAAAATAAGGTTGCAGGATTGTTTTAAAGAATTTATGGATCTGAAGGGTGCGGATTGTACCAGCACAGGTTGTACCGAGGTTTATCGTACCAAGTTCGGGGCTGAGAAATACAAAGAAAATTGGCTAAGTCAGACATTTTTGTCCCAAGTGCAGTCCGTGCGACAATCGGGACAAAAGTATGCGGGGGACGCAAAAAGGTCCGAAGCGGCTGAAGGAAATAAAAATCGTCAAGTTTTGTTTTCACGTAGTTTGGGACAGTTGGGAAAAAAGCACGCGCAGGACGCGAATTGGCCGATTTGCCGAAAGTCAGTCCATTTCGGGCAATTCGGGATTTTCGTCTGGGACAGCCAGGACAAAAGTACGCGACGGGACGCGAAAAGGTGAAAAAGCCGCATAGCAGGGACAAGGAAGCCCGAATCAGCCGATGCGGGAGAATTCGTCTAGGAAAGCTGGGACAAAAGGTACGCGCGGGGCGCGATTTTGCCGAAATAGCCGTAGGTAAAGAAGAAAAGTCAACGTTTGACCCGTGAACTTCAAACGGCCATAACTTTTGACTCCGAGCTCCGATTTTCAAAACATTGGACTTTCTAGAACGAGCACGACGAGCTCCGATTTTTAATGAGGGTAGATATATATAATTAAAATAAACATATTCGGCTTCTAGTCAGTTAATGCTCATTCCCGTCAAATGACAGAAAACGCCTATCAGACCCAAAATAGTTGCCCGCACTCAGAAGGCCATAACTTTTGCATTTCTCAACGAAATCACACAAAATTGGTACCGTTGGAATTGTGGCTCCAAGCCGGATGCATAGACAATGAATAAATTCCATGAATTTGATGAGAAATACGATGGGGATTTTTTATAAAACGTGGCCGGGTTCATAGCAGTGTTTTTATTTGGTAGTTGGGAGTGCAATTAAGAGGAATGGTCACCATTCTTTCTCTGCTGCATCACCTGGGACAATATGAGGAGCCTTTTGCAAGTAATATACAATCATTTTACTCCATTTAATGCCTCTTAAAAGTGGTTGAAGGACAGATTTCGGGATTTCTTTTTTCCCTTCTCTCTCTCTGTCTTATTGTTTCTATAAATTGGAGTGTTTGGCTCATTGTAAATGGGGGGATTTTTTTTTAGATAGCAAAGCTCTGTCAAAATTTCTTTGTGAAGCCAATGTGCTGCAGGACCTTGTAGTGGACTCCTTGCATGGTTATCTAGGCCCTTATCTTGTAATAGATTAAAATGGTGCATATCATGAGGCAATAAAATATAAGTTTGTGGATGTATCATTCCCCTGCTGAGTTTTCTTTCATTATTCTTTCCCCTTCAATATTGATTACAAGAATATTGTGTCTACTTTATGTTCATGCAGGGATCCACTATCATTGTGTATGTTTGAAATGTTGTGGTAAAAATGCATTTTTGTTGGATCGTGGAGAACTAGTCATCACTCCCTCTAGTGTGCATTTTGTTTGTTTATCTCACACATTAGAAGGATAAACTCACACACCCTCCTTTTCTGGTGTATCAATGCTTTAGTGTAGGCTTTCATTTTATGCACTCTCTCTTCTTGGTCCCTTGGAAAGCCATATTAGAATAGCTAGTTTACCATGCATTAGAGTAGATTGTGGCAGGTAGTTTAGGAGCAAGGACCAGCTTTCTTCTGGAGGTCTATCTCAAGTAGCAAGTCCCACAACTTGGAGATAGTACCCATGTTATCCAATCACACCATGAGTTCAAGTATATGCACTTGTGGAAACTTAAGGGTGCTGTGATTTGGTGATAACAATTACCAGTTGCATGCCTTCTTGAGAAGGGATTCCTCCATCATACTTTTTAATCATTAATTCCCTCAAGTATTCAAAATCATGATTAGGAAAATAAAAATATTTTACTAAATCAATTTCAAAAGTATTAATTGGAGGAGGAGATGATACCTAGTGAACACAATCCCATAAATCTTTAGCAGTTCTGACACTTATTAATTCAGTTGAGGTTTCTCCCTTCTGTGAACTTATAGAGCATTCCATCACACATAGATCATCATATGTCTCATCATCATCAGTTTCCTCAACTTCCTTGTCTACATCACATGGGCAATGGGGAAATAAACATCTATCACACCACTTAATAGCATGAACATCTTCCACAGTAGCATCTCTAGTAGTCAAAGGATCAGGAACCATTTTATTCTCTTGGGGTTGAGATTGTCTATTTCCTGACCCATGGGTCCTTTTCCTCTATCATCTGGTATACGATCACACCTGGGATGATTTTCAAATCTCTCTTGACATTGTGGCTTATGTTGACCTTGGGAACTCTATCCTATTCCATTTTTATATTCTAGATAATTTGTAAGATATTTCTTTAACTTCTTCAGCAAAATTTTTCACCACCTCTTCCATATCCATAGCTTTGTTTTCCTAAGGCTTTTCAGGATTGATCAACTTGAGACCCTCGCTTTTAGGAGTTTTTCCCACTTCTTTGATATTATTTTCAATCTGCAAAGCCATGGTAAAGTTCCTACATTTTTTTGCCTCAAATAATAAGTAATTTTTTTGTCAAAAGCATTAGAATATTTTATCAAGTAGGACTCAACACTCGGCCTTAAGATTATAGGTAACCTTTCCAAGGTTTTATTGAACCTAGTACTGAAATCATGGATAGATTCATTTGGATTCTTCTTTATATTTTCAAAGTCATATAAAAGAAATCCTAGGGATCTATCTTATCCCCATATTGCAATCTAAATGAATTTTTCATCTCTGTTCCATGAATATATTGAGTTATCTAGTAAAGACTTGTATTAGTCACATGCATCCTCCTCAAGAGTATTAATAAACAATTTTATATACACGTCTTCAAACTTCAATTTCAAAATCCTCCATCATATTGAACAAACATTCATAAATGCTGGTCACCAGTGATGGCATTATTCCCTTGAAATTTAGGAAATCTATTTCTGACATATTGTGGCACCATATTAGGATATCCATCCATACCTCTAAAATCTATAGGTCCAAAGGTATTGACAATACAAAAGTAGGTCTAGGTGGAGGCTAGGGCCATATTTCCTTGAGGTGGTTATCTTATAGGGAGATTCAAGATGATAAGGAATGAGGTGTCTTTAGTAGCACATGAGTATAACTTTCAAAGTGAGATGTCCTCTAAAGACTCAGTTTCATGGAAAACTCCTACCAACCTTAGAAGAAACAGGGATAAACTGGGAAGCACACTTTTCAGACACAAATGATGGACCCTCTGCTAGTTCAAGAATTCAAATTCACCCAAAGAACTACTTAGTTCATAGAATCAATTGAATATGTATGGTCATTTTCAACCACAGGTTGATCACTTTCCACAATTGATAAGTCCTTTCTTAACTCCTGATCTCCAACTACTTTCCAGACTCGTCTTCCTTCTAAATTTGTCTTTCCTAGTTCTGGAAATAACTTTCTAGTAGGGTCCTTGGTGAAAAAATATCTTCTTCCCTCCAGCTTTGTAAAGATTAGTGATAAGTTTCACTTGACACTAGTTAAGACACTTGTATTTATCAAAAAATTAAATCAACATGGATTTGACACTAAGGATTTTCACCTTAGTTGTACAAATGCACTATAAATGGACCTGTCAAACATTTATCAACACTTAATTTCTGTAAAGATTGAGTAGATTTGACCTTCCTTTATCTGTATTTATCATTGACGATACAAATTTAGTGTAATAACCACTAGAAACTTGAAATATTACACAATGAGACTTGTCATACTTCACACAATTCTTACAAATCTCAACACAGGATGATGTTTAAACAACATATTTGCACTTAAATCATGAAAGAAATATTACCAAGGTTGGTTTTTTTTATTCATTTGTACAAAAAATCCCCAGCAACGGTGCTAGATCGGTGTTGTTGACGGTGCTCAAATAATCCCTGGAAATGGCACCAGATCAGGTGTTGACGGGCCAAATGGATATGAATTGGAATCAACTACTCCCTAGAAACGGTGTCAATTAGGTGTTGTTAATAGGACAAATGAGTATGAACTGGAATAAAATTATCCCCCATAACAACGCCAATGAGGTGTTGTTGGTGCACCCAAATAAGTATGAACTGGAATCAAATTATCCCCAACAACGATGCTAGATCGGTGTTGTTGACGGTGATGAAATAATACCTAGCAACGACGCTAGATCAGTGTTGTTGACGGTGTTCAAATAATCCCCGATAACAACGCCAATCAAGTGTTGTTGACGGGCCAAATGAGTATGAACTGGACTCAAATACTCATTGGTAATGGTGTCAATCAGGTGTTGGTATCCAAATTGATTCTCCCTTGGAAGCTGAGTAGCATCACGAGATTTAACAAGATACTTACAGACCAGAAAAATCATGGTGTAAGTCAGTTTTGTAGCCAGGGAGGGGATTCAGCTGGCTCTTTGTCACTCAGGTGCATTGGAAAAATGGATAACACCTTCATTAATGGATTTGATCTACTCTCACTACTTTAGGTTGTACTTTAAACCAGGGTGAGAGGACCTGCGTTCTGTAACCTCGTATTTGATGAAGGACATCAAGAGATACTTATTTGTCACAATTTTTAAGGAAAACCTTGAGAAAATATGATCAATACAACACAATCTAACTCTCATGAGTTGTCACACTAGAGAATGTAGATATTTTCTAGACAAGGTTCAGGTTACTAAAGATAATAATTGAAACCTAATCACTTTCTGCATATTTTGGAAATGGAATTTGTTCATTTGTTGATACACAGTACAAAAAGGGGTAGTTCATGTAGGTTTCATCACTTGATAAGTTTTTTGTGGGAATTTAAGCAAGATAAAGTTGATTTCACCAGATCTTCTAGAACCTTTACAAAAATTAGAAAAATCACAGACAAAATGCTTCAGAATAGCCAAGAGTATTCCTTCAACTAGAAGGTGTGAATCAATGGAGACCCAAAGATGCACGGTTTCACACAATCTTCAAGAATTCAACACAAAGGCTCGTGTTAAAGACTCAATTAAACATTAGAAATCCCTGGTTCATCATGCCTAAGATACACTCATAGACTTACAAACAATCTTTGTCAACACAGTGAAAGTAAAGTGATTTTAAATTAGTTTATTTCATTACAGGATGAAAACTCTTCTCATAATGAAATTGCAAATTCCAAAATACTATCACAAGGATAATATCTTGTGTGATTCAGAGTGATTTTAACATAAGATTGTAACAGGAACAAGAAAAACTATTTGAAAACATTCTGAAATAAAATCAAACACAATTTTGTCCAAGATCAACATAAATTAATTTGAGGTTTGTTAGATTCATCAATAGGGGAAAGTTTCTCAAACAATCTTAGAGCTTGTTAATGGTTGTACACTTGCAACCATCTTGACATGATTAAATCCAAAACACAAGAAATTAACGTGTTTCTCAAATGGTCTCTCAAGAAGATGGGATTTCTCAAATTTTCTCAAAAATTATAACTCTTTGACCCCCCCTTTTTGCATTACTAATTCATGCCTTTTATAGCACTCAGTTTACATCAAAGCGTTTACCCCTAAGAACAAGAATATTCCAGAGGAATACTTTATTTGTTACAGATTTGTTATCCATAAAGTGACATTTAAAAAATTTACACTCAAAAGCTGCCAAGTGTACAAAAGGTAAATATTTTCAGATATTTCCACCAGTTACTTTAAATGGGGCATCTGGTTGTCACTTCTAGAAAATTACTTGGATCATCCTTTGTGCCTGCAACTTCCTCCTCTTTATCTCTTTCCTCTGCATCTTGCTCTATTGGATCTAGCATTTTTTTGTAGGTTCTCGAGTAATTCTGATTCAAAACATCAACCTTCACATTCCTCAGATTCTACAAATTTAGCTCCACAACAATTTAGATTTACACGTCACTTATAAAAATGACAAGAGATCATCATATTAACAATTAAAAATGATACGCATTCGCATATCTTGAATTAGTCTTGAAGCGTTAATGGTGTTAAAACTAAATGCATCGCACAACAGTCCGTTAAATCTATGGCTTTCACAACTTCAAATTTGAGTTGTCCACGTGGAAAAGATTTGAGCTGAAGTGGGTCTGGGGGTTCTTTTCACATTTTGTGAATCACTTAAAGAAAATGAGTACTTTTAGACAATTTGGCCCTGCCCATCTAATTTTGAATAATGGGACCATACACGTGTCTTAACCTGGGTGTTGACGGAGGTATGCGGCTCACTTTATGACTTTACTCCTTTTTACAAACAAAGACAAGAATTTTCCAAATTTCCTCGGTGATCAGCCATCTCTGCTTTTTAATCTTTTGATGTTGGTCCCAGCAGGAGTCACACCTCATTTTATAACTTTATTCCTTTTCACAAAAAGGCCAAAAATTCCTAAAGTGCTTCGGCGACCCACCTCCCCGCTTTTAATTTTCAATGAAAGCTTTAACTGGTTTATAGCGGGGTCGCGCTTCAATATATAACTTTATTCCCTTTTCACAAAAAGGCCAAAATTCCCAAAGTGCTCCAGCGACCTACCTTCTTGCTTTTGATGTATACTCAACTTGTGGCTTTACTTGGGCATTAGTGGGACTGCGCTTCACTTTTATACTTTATTCCTTTTTCATAATAAAGCTAAAAGTTCCAAAAACCTCTGGTGACCTACCTCCCTTCTTTGACTTTTCAAACAGCCATGTGTCCTTCTATGGTTTGTACAGAGTCATGGTTCACTTTATAAATTTACTACTTCAAAGTGCTCCACTGATCTGATACTCTTCCTGTTAGGAAATAAGAGATAAAATATGCGGAATAATCCCTTACAGAATCGCAACAGTAGAAACTAATATGCAGAAAATATTACAGATCTCAAATAAAAGTTCAGAATAAATAACACAACATAGAGAGACAATATTTAATGTGGTTCACCCAATATTGGCTACGTCCACCAAGAATCACTTGCTTAGATTTTATTACAAGCCTCCACTCTCTCAATACAATACCCAGATCCATTTGGAACTATGCTCAACAAACTCTATAGAATTCACACCCGAATTCAAAACACATATGCAATACATTTGCTTTTTTATCTATCATATGCATAAGACCATATAAATAGACAATTGCTTAAGTAGTTTGATACAAAACCGTGGGTATCAAAACCATGGGAAAAAAACCATCGGTATCAAAACAATGGGTACCAAAAAACCATGAGCCCAAAAATAGCCCATATTAGCTACCCATTACCCTTGAGTTAATAAACCACCCATGAAAATTTTCTTCAGGGGCTTCACCCCCAAACCCCCCTTACCCACTCACCGGCGAGCGGGACTACCATAAAAATACCCGATTGTAACAGATAGAAGGCGTACCACACTCTAACATGAAAATAGGCTCCATAAACATAACACTGCCTTTGACTTTTCAAACCGCCACGTGTCCTTTTCCGGGCCTTAGGAATTTCTTTTATATTTTCATTCCTTTCTCCATAATTCCTTGAAACACAAAAAGGGACCACCCTTCCACAACCTCTTGACGTATGACACATGTACACCTTCGGGGAAAAAATGATATATTTTCTCCGCCACTTCATAATTTTGACAAGCAAATTAGAACTCAAAGGAGCCACGGGACTAACTCAAAATTTTTAAAAATGTAGTAAAAAGTGACAATTTCATCAAATAGATCTACCATGCCATAACCAATCAAAGAATACCACGTATCTAAAAGCATTGGGATAAAATTTGACATGGAAAACATGACAGTGGAAAATAAAATGCAAGGGAAACTTCACCATTTGCACCCGTATTACAAATTGTTTTGCACGGAAAGAGACCAGTAAATAACACATGAATGGACATGATCAAAAACCATATAAAAGATTTATAACAACACCCTGATAAAGATAGAAAATTTCTTACACAACCACACAAGTTGACAGAAAGTATTTTCAAACCTCTCAGAATATTTTGTTTTGAACAAATAGGGTGAGATTAAATTGAGCACCAAGAGACCTCACATGGAATCCATTAATAACTATTAAAATTGAAATACTTGTTACTTTACATGTGGGGGAAATAAGACGTCATTATATTTCCTATACTTCCCCTATATGTGTTCTTACATCACATAAAATACAGAAAAAACATGAAACAAGACGAAAATAATTTTTTTCTTTGTTTGTTTGCAGTGGTTAGACCTTTTGGGGATGTATTCATGGATGTAGAGTAAAACTAGACCTCTCTCCCCAACACTCTTCAACTAACGAAAGGATGCCCAAATCCTCACATTTACAAACAATTTTTTTTTGGGAATCAATCACTCCCTACCTCTTAAATCTCCCTTGGAAATAGTTCAAAATATCAAAAATTTCCAAATAATTTCAATTACTTCTCTAAGTTCTTGTTACAAAAAGTTTCTATCTCCACTTACGCCAGATGGATGAAAGGGCTAATCCAAGTTTAACCACTCTACAAGTTTCTATATTCTACATGCACTTTCCAACATGGCTTCTCTGAACTCTATACATGTTTTCTCCTTATGTTTTTAGTTAATTAAATATAACACATTAAACAACAATGTTAGCGTCTTATCCACTTGGTTGTAGCTTAAGAAAGATTAAACATATAAAACAAATTCATTACACTCTTACATATTAGAATATATAAGGTAACAATACTAGAGGCATAGTGTCAAGTGTTTTGAACCTTTAAATTACATTCTTTGTGTCTTTTAACAAATTCAATAAACACAAGCAGAAATGAGATTTCCCATCACAAAATTACTTGATGAATACCCTGAGAGGAAGATGAGGGATATGATGGAATATTTTACTGATGTTCTCTCATAGTGCTTTCCTATAACTTACCTCACATCCAGTACCACACCCAAAGCATGTAAACCCTTCAAGGGTTGAACAAACTTCAAGGTAAAAGTAAATTTTTACAATCCACAGTTTGTAGGAAAAATTGATGGCAATGAATTAGATAAATGATGTGATCACATTCTAAAATCATTTTTATTTTTCAATATTTTTTTTGATAATGGAAATATAACATTTGAACTAATTTAATCTTCTCCACAAATAAAAAATGACATGAATCATACTTCATGTAAGATGGTGATAATTATTTTGTAATTGTCACTAAAAACCCCCTACAAACATGTGATTATTTTATAGAGACTAATAAAGATGAATATTATATATTTAAGAAATATGGTGACCAATTAAAGAAACTACACAAATTACACCAGGTTCATGATGAAATAGTATAAGACTATATTAAAGAGTTTCGTACCCTATACAATGAGAAAAATCATATGCTAAATTATTGCAGTGTTTTACAATATCACATCTAGGAAGAGATGGAGTTCACATAAATCGATACTCTTAAGGAGGCCTACTGATACATAGTCAAGGTTAAAGAAAGGTGAAAATGAAAGGAAAATAATGATAAAAAATACCAAAATGAATGTTATGATGGAACTAAGTAACAAAGAAAGGATGAAACACCAGACATAGAAACATGCAGGGAAATAAAATGCACAAAAGACATAGAATTTGATGTGAGAAACAAAGTAATAGGTACATTGACATAAATATATGTTTTACCATTAAAAGGCTTCTTTAACAAATTCATTTAATATAGATGTGGAAAAAACCTCTTCAGAGAACCCATGTACACATGAAGAAGTGGATCTTATTGCAAATGCCACTCTTTCTACCATCCAAATAATGTATTCCCCAAAGAAGGATGCAAAATGATTATTTTACTCATAGATGTTGATAAATGAGTCTTCAACGTAAGTTTAAGGAAATGTAGAACCAAAACTGGGTCAAAAGTGACAAAATTTTTATTCTAAAATTGAAAACATATTACATCAATTAGTAATTTTGGATGCCTCTGTTCACTATTATATTTTTTAATAACAAGAATCATAGTCCATGTAATATAGATTCTAATTTACTGTTTTAAATGTTTAAAATTAATATTTCACAATATTACCCACTTTTCTAATATACACAATTTTTCTAACTTTCTACCATGTACAAAATATAATAGTTTCTTGTTTGCATTCCTTGATTTTTTAGTTATGTAATATAAATTACATATAACTTTTATACAAAGTTAGCTATGATCATTTATTAGGTTTTACTTTTTTTGTATTATTTCAATGAATAAAATATCATTTACTAGTTTTTAAAGTGAACACATCCCAAAAATGAAATAAATACCATGAACACCCCCTAATTATTACAAAAATAATTAAAAATAATTTATTTTTAATGTTTATAGAATGGAGTGTAGCTCATGTCAATTTAATTTTTTTAAATTTGGATGAGAGGACTAAAAATTATGTAAATAAATTATATTTGTGTTTAAGAGAAAAATGAAGACACTACTAAAAAAAAGGATTAAAACATTATGGTATAAATTTTTATAAAGAAATAGATCACTCCAATCCTGAGAAATATCTCGACATCATATAGTCTGATTAACAAAAATAAGGAGGTTCATAGATGACCTAAATGGGTGTCTAGGGTATTAATGTTAATCTAGTTAGGAGGGCTAAAATGTTGTAAATGAACTGAAACAATATAGAATAAATGTAAATAAATTTTAATATATGAAATGAAACCCTAATGTGCAAGAAAATATTGAGGAAAAGACTCAGTTGATAACAAAATATTGTCGTACAGTGTCACATATCTGGAAATAAAATATGGAAGTGTAGAAAACCCTCAGGGACCCTACAAAGGGAATATCTAGATATTTTGAGGTGACACATGTGAAAAGGAGTGTATTGGGGCATCCCGGGGTGTTGTGGTATATAATTTAGGCACCCTGGTCTCTGTAAATACTAAAAGATTAGTTTCGATAGTTTCACAAGTTGATTTGAAACTCATTCAGTTTGTCTCGCGGGATTCATCAAATGAACTAGAGAATGACCTATAATTGAAGGAAAATAATCAAACCATAGAAAAATAGAAGATGCATATGAATGGTTCAGACATACCTCAACCGCACAGAAAGTGGACTTATCATTGAGTGTTGTACTACATTTCGGACCCAGATGTAGTTCTGGTGTTTGTGTGCATTTTGTGCCCTAGGTTCCCTCATGTTAGTCGCACTTTGTGAAGTAGCAAAAAATAATATAAAGAGAGATGTAATTAGCATGTGTGCATGGAATAGAGTGGAACCCCTCCCCCTATGAGGTCTTGTGTGATGCAGATCTCATAGCTTGAATGTAGTACACTATGTGGATACAAGTGATGTAATCGATGCATCCATAGATGGAGTCATAGTATTGATAAGATGCAAATTACCTAGGACCCTTATTATGGTCTTATAACTATATATTTAGAGGGCTCTCAAGCTTAGTTTCATAATTAATCCCAACAAGGCCAACTTAGAAGAAGATAAGGATGACAAACAACTATAAGTGACCCAAAAAATATAAAGAGGTTATGCATAGATTGAGCCACCCAGAATGGGACCAAGGTGCCTCAAGGAACCCCAATATAGGCTGGGGTGCCCTAATTTTAGGATAGACTATCAGAAATATCACTAAATGGGTTGATAGGTATCTATAAATACGTAGGAAAGCAAAATAAAAGATGGATAAAAGGTGTGATTAATTATTAATTATTAATTTGTACACTTGAGAACCTTCTATATAGTAGTATAAGACCAACTCAATATTGTCTAATGTGTAATATTTATATCTACATTTTCCCCAACTTTATGTTTGTGAGCGGAAATATCGGTAACATAAAGTAGATGGAGATGCATACCTGATAACCATGTAAAGTATAGAGGAAGACATGTTGATGGAATGGACTCAAGCGTGGAGTGACAAAAATAAAAATTTGGAATAGCATGGATTTGAAAAATGAAAAATGTGAATAAAAAGTGATGAGACTGAACCTAGGGAAAAACACGTGTATAGTTTATGTTGTGTGTAGTGTACATGCATGGTTAGTATGGAAAGTTCTTTCTTGATATGTTGTCATTATCATCATTGTCGTTGTTGTTTCCCCCTTTTTGACATATTGTTTCTCACTAAGCGTACCTGGAAGGATAAAATGATTAAGTAGTCAAACATGTATGTATGTAAAAAAGTTGTGTAAAGTACAGAAATGTAAAATACACTAGAATACAAAATTTAAATGGAAACATGGAACTTGTGCACCTGATCCATGTCGAGAAAAGAAAAAAAAAGTGTAGAAGGATATGTTGTAGTGTCCTAATTTTTTTGGGTGATCTGAGGCCACCCTGGATGAAGAAGTATAGGAGTGAATTATATTATATCCTCCAACCTTTAACTGCTTCTAAAAAAATATTGGAAGAGATATGTATACTTTCCTAGTTTTTTAGTGATCTGACACCATTGGACAGAGAAGTGTAAAGAGGCACACCAAATGTAACCCCCAAGCCTATAATTTCTCTACAGAAGTGTAGAATGACAAAATGTCTTGTTGAGGCCATCATGTATGGATTTTGTAGACTATTTTAAACTCACTCGTTATTTCAGAATTGGTGCAGATACACTATGTTAGTAGAAAATCCTCATTGATGCCTTCCATTTTTGGTAATGCATGCGATGACCCTGGAAGGAGAATGCGGCCCCAAAAGAGGACCAACCGCAATCTGACCTGTAGAATTGTTCCCTGCAATGGGAAATTTAAATGCTTGGTAGATACCATGGGGGATGGCTAGTCAATACAAGTGTTATTCCAAAAACACATGCATGCCAATAAGATAAGTGTAAAAGATAAAGACAAAGTGGAAAATACGAATAAAAGTATTGTAAAAACGTAAGAAAACAAGATGATCACACAAAGTGGGTTTCAAACATGGGATATCACTCATGATCTTGCAAGACACTCAAGGACATCATGTCTAAAAATAGTGGAGAATTGAGTATAAAAGAAAAGGGAAAATCCCCCATACACTATCAAATAAAGAACACAAGTAGAAACAAATAAGTAGTCATGGAAACATAGAATCTTGTAAAAAAAGTGTTGCCCATGGAACACCCGTTATCATGCTAAATTGATAACCAATATGTCAAAGATTGTATAAGAAAATAGTAACATATGTTAATTAAAAAATGAAACAATAGCTCATGTATAGATAGAATGTTGATGCACCTAGTGACTTGTATAGGAAGGTTATAAGGTGAGCCTCCATGCCACATATAGATTCTTGTATCTGCGATCACACTAGATAAAAGGCATGAATGTGCATGTGTGTCTGATAATGACATATAAGAAAGAAATCTAACATGTGTAGTAGAATGATTATAAAAAACACTAGTAAAATAGAGTAAATGTTACCAAGACAATGAAGTATACCGTGGAGAGATGGAATGGAATTCAATATGGAATGATAGGGAAAATGTGCCTCCTGAGTGGATGAAATTTGTATGCAGTGAGGTTTATATTTTTACCCCCTCAGTAGTCAAGAATGAACCATAAACGAGAGTGCATCATTAGGAAATGGTCGAGTGGTGTAATTTTTATCTAGCTTATTATGATGAATAAGTGTATGTGATGGTGATGAAATGTGACATACAGAGAGGTGTGCGTAGAATTTATAGCCTAAGTGTATACCACGATTGATTAAATTAAGGAGTGATGATTTTTAACATAATTGTATATCATTATATAATGAATGAACAGGAATGGGTCATATGGAAAGATGTGCGTGGGACCTATAGCCTAAGTGTGTTCCATGACTTGTTGAATGTATGAGTGATAATTTATCCCTAAGAGTATATCATGATAGAATTGGGGTATGGTGAGGAGTCTCATGGAAAGATATGTGTGGACCGTATAGACTAAGTGTATACCATAAGTTGTTGAATGTATAAGTGATGATTTATCCCTAAAGTGTATACCACTTCAAGATGATAAGAAGGTGTCACAATTTAAACTATGGTGTATGTCACTAAAACGGGAAACATCATAGAAGGAAATGTCACAGGGTGAGTGTAAGGTCCATTTGATTTGTAAACCCTCAACAATCGAGTATGGACCAAGGAACTAGAGTGTGTCATAGGGTGGTGAGTGTAGTGCGTAGAAGACAACACAGTATAAATGACCAAGGTACGTGAATGTGTAGTTTAAGAAATATAATGTAAAGTGTGTAAAGGGTGTGGAATGTAATGGAATATATGGGTAGGTAGAAATACAATGTGTATTGATAATAGGTAAAACTAGACCCAAGTATAAGGAAACCTAGTGTAGGATGTAGAATAGGTAGAATGTATGAATGAAATGATACTAATGTTAAAAAATGCAAGATGGAATAATGATAGGTTGGAATAGACCCATGTGTAATGTAATCTAGTATAGCATGTAGGATAAGTAAGGTGTGTGAATTCAATGTGGGTGTTTAGGATGTATATGTAGTGTGGAAGATATGATGATAGGTATAGGTAGAATCTATGATGGTAAAAGATAAATCTATAATCATATACCACGTGACCTAGCATAGATGAAGAATGAGAGGATGGAATGCAAAACTAGGATCATATACAATGATGAAAAGCGTAGTGTATGCTATGAATATGTGATTTAGGATGGTGGAATGTAAATATGTAGGTATTGTAGTGTAGGTTTTGGGGTTCAATGTAATGGTAATCGCTCAACAATACAATGTGAATCGAATAACTAGGGTGCGTCATCGGGTAATGAGGGTGTGATAATACGTGAAGGGATATGTGGATATGAGATGACGATATATGATAGAGATGAAGTGTATGATGTAAAAGGGTACAAGTATGTGAAGTGAGGGGGAGTAGTATTTCATCTGATATGCCACCCAACATTAGTGTGAGAAGAGGATATGTTAACAAATCAAGGATATCGTCATGCTCTAGGTCAAATTAAAATGACTAGGGATTAATAATATGATAGGCTATAATGTGAGCTTGATCATGTAATGAGCCGGTAAGGTGTAAAATATACCTTCCCATAACATATTATTCATCAGTGAAAGGGGGATTTCGGAAACCATGAGCATACTTGAAAGTGTAGCTAGGTGAGTAGCCAAGGAAGGAACTACTGTGGATGAGGACATGACCGAGCGACACATGGAATGAAATGTCAGTGTGAATAGGGTTCAAAGTTCCACCAATGCAGGAAAGCCAAGAATCTTGTAATGTGAGTGGAATGGAAATAGGTGTATATGGAAATTAAATGAGGAGATGGAAGACACGTAAGCCATAGGAAGCTATAACATGATAAATCCATAATATAAATGTGGAGAATGAGTGGAAGGTTGAAGGTACTCAAAAGTGAAACCAAGACAAGTAAGTCCAGCACGGGAACATATGGTTTCATCATGATTGGGATCGAATGGAACATGGTTCATAAATAAATAATGGATAAAGAGTGTTAATCTGAAGGGTGGGAGTGTGGGTGATAATGGCAAAGAAAGGACGATAGTGTTCATGGAAGGATCGGTTGGTTGATATGGAACTATGGATGTAGGAATGGGTGATGCAGGGAGAAACTCATCTAGTAAAAATATATCTTCCTCAAGTGGAAATAAATATGGATGATCATCCAAAGGATGAGGTTCATCTCTAGCACTGTGAATGTGAGGAACAGGAATACTAGTATAAGGGTCATGGACAATATTGGAATGGATCATGTTCTCAGAAGACGGTATACGCAATATGCTCATGTAATAATTTGATGTAACTGTGGACAATAGAAGCAACAAATTGTATGGCATGGAGCCATGGTCTACCTAAGAATAAATTATATAAGAAAAGGAAATAAATGACAAAGAAAACAATAGGGAGGGTCTAAGGACCTACATTTAAAGGTGAGGTAACGTGGCCTAGAAAAGGACAAAAGAAACCATCATAAGCATGGAGTGAAATGGAAAAAGGGTTAATATCATGATAAGACAAACTTATGGCTTGGAGAAAGGAAATAGGGCACAAATTAAGTTAAAATCCATTATCAATAAGAGTACACTTGACATCAACATTGTAGATGCAAGACATGATGTAAATTGGTGGGTAATTATCAAAAGGGTGAACGTTAGCTGGAGGATTTATCTGGAATTCTATATGTTGAGAAAAGGCCTCAAACAATGTGTCATAAAGGGAATCTGGATGCATGTCCCCAGAAACATTAGTATTAGTAAAGTGTGTTTGAACACGATGAAGAGAATCAGGGTGGGTATGAAGTATTCTGTGATAGAGATTTTCATGACAGTGGAATGAAAAATCCCTAGAAGGTAGTAGGAAGAAACGTTGGGTTCGCGAAAATGATTAACAAAAATAACAAGGTTCCTAGATGGCCTAAAGGGGTATCTAGGGTATTAATGTTAATCTAGTTAGGAGGACTAAAATGTTGTAAATGAATGGAATTTGAATATAATATATGTAAATAATTTGATCTATATGAAATGAAATCCTAATGTGTAAGAGGAGAGTAAGCAAAAGACTCAAATGATAACACAAGACTGTCGTAAAGTTTCATAGATGAGGAAATAAAATCTCAAAGTGTAGAAGAACCGTGAAATACCTTGCGAAGTGTATATTTGGTCTATCTGAGGTGACACATGCACATAGGAGTGTACTGGGGTGCCTCAGGGTTCCCTGGTTTGCAGTTTAGGTGACCTCGTCTTTGTAAATACTCAAGAACTAGTTTAGGTAGTGTTGCAAGTTGTTTTGAAACTCATTTTTTCTGTTACGTTGGATTTGTTTGAAGAACTAGAGAATGACCTGTAATGTAAGTAGAAGTACCCAACCCTAGAAAAATTTAAGATGCATATGAATGGGTTAGACTAACCTTAGTTGCCAAGCAAGTGAACTCATCACTGAGCACTGCACTACATTTTACACACTGATGTAGTTTAGGTGTGTGTGTGTGTGTGTGTGTGTGTGATTTTCTGTAAGTGCTCTTGTGCCAGTCACACTTTGTGAAGTATCGATCAATAGTAGTTATATAAACACAAGTAACATGTGTGCATTGAATAGAATGGAATACCTCTCCCTATGAGGTGTTTCTTTATCTATATCTCCTATCTTGAATGCATGGCACTATGTGGACGTAGTTTATGTAATAGATGCAACCCTAGATGGAGTGATACTAGTGATAAGATGTAATATTAATTTCATAATTAATCCCGACAAGGCTGACTGAGAAGAAGATAAGGTTACCAACAACTAGAAGTGACCCAAAAATAAATGAAAGAGCTTTTACATAGACTGGGTTTGGTGGAATGGGACTAGGGCACCTCGGGGCACCCCTGTACAGGATGGGGCACCGTATTTTAGGTTAGAATGTTTTAAATGTCATTAAATGGGCTGATAGTTATTAGGAAATACATATGAAATATAAAATAAAATACAAGAAAAAGATGGCCGAAAAAGTGGTTTTAACTAGTACTTTGTACACTTGAGAACCTTATAAATAGTAGTATAAGATTTGGCTAAATATTATCTACTGTGTAATATTTTTGTCTACATAGTCATGTTTGGTTTTTAATATAGTCTTATACTAGATGATAAACTAGGGTGTACAGTCAACATTGTTATGTTTTTTGAAAAACATAGCTTCAATCACAGTATAAATTATGGAATGTTTATGCATAAATATCCTAGTCAAATCAATGCATATGTCTGGGTAATTTCCAACCCAAATAATAGATAACATGAGAAAATTATTGTGTACTCACATTTTACCTTATTGTAAAAATTCATAAATAAATAAAAAACAAACCAATAGTTATCTTCTTCCCACAATGCATGTGACCTACACTAATTCCACATATTTGTGAAATGATTTATTATTTTAAGGCATTCCATATGAAAATTGAGTCCCTGTCATGTTTGTTATATTGATAGAACATTATTATTGTATATTTTTTCTTATTATCAATCATTATTTTGAAAAATATTTTATTCATGTTTCAAATTTGATTTTTTTATTGTTTTTAATATTTCTAACATTCATAAAAAAATTTATTTTTTAAAAATTATCTTTAGTTGATATACATTTGATAATTATTGGGAGTTAGAAAAAAGGAAACCACTTGATGGGATATAGAAACGAAAGGAATGGATGTGAAAAGGATGTGAAACAAAACAAATTAGTATGTCTTTTGCAGAAAATTATATGATGAGAAATATCATCTATTCTCAAGTATAACTAGGAAATAATAAAACAAGGGAACAAGTGAAACAAAGATGTGCAAGAAATATATCCATGTATTTAGGTGAATGTATTCCATTTCTTCCAAATAAAATCTAGAGTGAAAAATATCATCAGAAACTCATTTCATTGATAAATAATGAATGATGATGTAATACCAAATGAACAATCTATTCAAAACGTGTAAAATTTATGAAATTATTCAGATGAAAAACATATATGAAATGAAAAATGTTTACATGATGTTCAACCAACATCACCATTTATATTTCGAAATAATATTTTACATAAAATACATATAAATTTACTTGAAATTTATGAAAGTGATTTAAAACCATTGAGTGATGTGATTGGTGAATGAAATTGTAGAATAAAACCTAATCAGATATAGAAATAATTTTTATTGACTTAAATCAAATAATAAGATGTCAATTTTATATTCAAATGATGAAAAATATAATTTTTTAACGCAGTATGAAGACCCTTATTCTAAGAACGTCTAGGACCAACACTAAAAAAATGATTATAACAAATATCAAATATGAATTTTAAAAAATAGGTCTAACATCATGTATCAAAGTTAGCAATACTACCAAATGTGTTATTAAATAAACTATAGTGAGTAAAACAATAATTAATTTTTGTTTAATTAGGAATACAAGTAGTGTAGTTAATATGATTAGAAAAAATACTCAAAGCTATTGAATAAAAAGAAATATTTGATGGTCTCAATAAAAAATTAATTATGATAATTCTCTAGTACACTCCTAAAGAAATACAAAGAAATAGATGAATAGTTGTAATCAAAAAATTATTAATTTTGGTAAATAAATATAATGGTTTAATTTAATGAAAATGAATTTTTAAAAAATAAGTATTAGTTCTTGAAATTATGAATAACATCATAAACATTTTTTAGATATGAAAACAACACAAACTTATAACAAATTTAAGAAGGATCATCCTGAAAACAAAATTAGTCAAACGTATTTACTAATACTAAAATAGTTTTACGTTAAATGAATCACTCACTGACTACTTGTTATTTTAGGGTCCATTTATAATTTGTTATGAATATGATGTTTTCTAGTATATTTTTGCTACTTTTCATACTAAAAATAGTTTACAGGAGTGTCTAATATATTTTTTGCGTAAATTAGAAATAGATTTCACTTCAGGTGTTTTTATAAAAGAGAGAAACAATTTTAATAAGAAATCGTGTTTATACTAAACCTTTAATAGTTTCATGGTTTGTAACATTATTAAAATTCTATAAACGGAAAGAATACATATGTAATTAAAAACGAAGTAATTTGTTTTAGGAAATATAATTCTATTGCATAAATTACAATATATTGTTAAATATTTAATATTTCTTAATTAGTGAGTAAAGAAATAAGTGTATGAGATTTTATGACTATGTTTTGATAGATGATATTGTATAAGTATGCAAGTCATAAAAAAAACTTTGATGGTTAAATGAGAAATTTGGGTTGTGGAAGGAGTCATTTCCTCTTCCTACTATTATGTACCATTATGTCAATTGTTTATTTTTTAATGAATTATATGGTATGAGAACATATTTAAATTCAAACCACATTACTACAATTGTATTAAGTTTTAAATATTTGTGTATATAACATCCACTCTTTCTCTAAACGGTATAAAGGAAAAGAAAAACATATTGACAGAGGATCATTGTAAACATTCTAGAATGTTAATGGCATATGGGTTTTAGATATTATATTGTAATTAAAGGAATAAAAAAATCATATATAGTAAAAATTTCATTTGGTTAGAGAACTATATATCACAATTAAAGAATTCATGATTGTTTTACTAGTCGACCAAGATGCGTGGTGCTCAACATATTTGGAATTTAATTTAGGTAGGGCATGGAAAAAGGGAGCGTGGTTGTGTATGAGAATGTTTTAACATATACTCATTAAGAGAAGAGTTAAAGTATAAATATGGTACAATGTTGAATTATAAAACATCCATTATGGAATGGTGTAACTGAATAATGGGTCTTGGTAATGAGGGTAATCTAAAGCTTATAGTTTCAAATATTTTATAGCGGAAGATAAATTTATAAAATATGAAGAATAATTTAAAATAAAACGATCTTATGAGTTCCACTCTTTTAAAATTTCAAAAGAAGGTTCACAAATTATTCGTACAAGATAGATAACATAATTTTGATCTTCATATACATATTTTATTCGGGATGAATCTGAATCGAAAAAGTGTGTTGATGTATGGTGTTGTATAAATTTACACCAATTGGAGACGTATCGACCTACCTGATATCTACTACAACTCATGGTTGGTTGAATAATGAGTTGAATTTAATAGTATATCATATATAGTATGAGCGCGTATTATAGACACATTTCCTAGTTAGAATTAATATACATTTCATTTCATTATGTAACTTACTTACGAATCATTTATTGAAATCAAATATTTTTTACATTTTGATGCAATTGTTGCTGAAAAAAATAATCCATTAAGGAAGATTAATAATTGTTGACATAAATAAGAAATTGATATTCTTGATCATAAATGGAGAAGGCATATAATCTCCCTCGTCATCTATGGTTATTACTGCAACACATATTAGAAGATACGAAATGAATAAATATAATGTGTGGTTGTTCAAGGGATTTGAAAATTATAGAAAAAAATTCATTATCCTCACCTTTTAATTGCATCAAATGTTAAATCGATAAAATATTTTTGTAGACCATGCAATAAGAATAATTGGAAAGTTCTTGAGTGTAACCATGAAGCAATATTTGATAAACTAAAACATAGATTAGACCCAAATGGTTTATTGGATTGAATTGGAATACTAAAAACTAATTTATATACTTTGTAAGTATAGTGTGGAATTATTATGTTGTGTGTGATTAAGTATTTTTTTCTTTGATTTAATTTGTTTACATCATTACAAATGTTATTAATGTATGTTTCTGGAATTAAACAAGCTTCAACCTCTACATGGTTGGTTTCATTAATAAATGATTTATACTCTATAAGGGAATTTAAGCTTTAAAATCTACAAAATAATCCTTTGATTCCTTTATTCTAGGATATTGGGTTGTAATCCATTTCATCAGTCATGCATTGAATCATTTTCCTCTATATCCTCCTCAAAATGGATCTCATTGTTTTATTATAGGAATATATCCATATCTACAAGATCAACTGAAAACTAGAGAGGGGGAGGAGGGAGTGAATATAAATTTAGAGAGATTTAGGTAGAAAGGATAGGGAAGATAATTTGAGAGAGATTAATAAAGTAAAAGAGAAAGGGAAGAGAGTGTGAGAAATAAAGGAAAAAAGATACAGGGAGAGAGGATGGATGAGAGAGGGGGAGGGAGAAATATTAGAGTGATAGGATTGAGAATAGAATGAGTGCAAGAGAGAGGAGGGAAGAGAGAGTAAAAAATAAGAGGAAAGAGAGAGGAAGATAGATGCGGTAAGAGAGAGGGAGAGAGAGTGAAGATAGAGTGAGAGTGAGAAAGTTAAAAAAGGAACGAGAGGGGATGGATTAAAGTGAAAATTTGAAGAGAGAGTGAGAAAGAGAATAAGAGAGAAAAAGATAGAGAGGAAACATAAATGAGGGAAGATATTGAAAGATATTGAGGGGGAAAATAGAAAGTCAAATAAGAGAGACATGAAATAAAATAGGGAAAAGAGAGATTGATAAAGAGAAATAAAGTGACAGATGGATGAGCTAGAGAGAGTCAGAGAGAAATATAGAGTGAGAAAAATAATGGGAGTGACAGACAGAAAGAGATAGATAGTGAGAGAGGAGGAAAGATATAAATATAGGAGGGAAGAGATAAAAACAATGTTCAGAGAGATAAGATAGAAGAGACATAAAAAGACATAGATAGGGAGGAGGGAAGAGAGAGTGAGAGAGACACAAGAAGTAAGAGAGTTAGATAAATTAGGGAAGAGAGAGTGATAGTGAGAGAGAGAGAGAGAGAAATGAAGAGAGAGTGAGAGAGTTAAATTTTAAAATTAATGTATTTCTATAGAGATCGAAATAAATATGTTTAACATCATCGTATATGTCTTCGAATAAGGGAGTACCTAAAAAATTGATTAGAAAAAAATTCATTATCATATATATATATATAGTGTTCTTAGGTGTAGCCATGAAAATTAAAAATGTAGTTGAAATAGAAAACAGTGAATTAAAATGAAATAAAAGGAAATGAAATTAGTATATATTTTAAAAGATTAAAATTATAGGATCATTTGAGAAATAAATAAGATCATATATAATTTATATCAACAAAATTCATTTAATAAGACATATTTTCATTTATTAATTTTGTAAATTAGACACAAGGAAAATATTAAGACCCTCCCCCTGAAATGTTTTTATAGAAACTGGTTTACAAATCTGTGAAAATTATCTTTCGTGTGAGTGGGGAATATGTATATGTCATGAAATCAATATTAAATTCTACTAAACATTATATTTTTTATATGCTACTGGCTGGTAGCATATTTTATGCTATCGAACGACAACATATAGTATGTTATTGGTCGGTAGCATAAAAAATTCTACCCGTCAGTAGGATATTTTATTCTAGTGGTTGAAAATAGAGAGTATAATCTTGGCCTTGTTGACCGATAGCATAAAAAATTTCTACCGGTTGACTATATTAAGGAAAATTTTGTGAATTTCAAGATTGTGGGAATGATGAATTAAACCTTAAAATTTTTGCGTACCCAAAAAATTTGGCGACTTAGTCCGAATTCCTACCCTAAAAATTTGCGAATTTACAAAACTCAAAAAATAGAATGTTCGTCAATTAACAAATGTTTTCCAATAAAATTTTCCCTTATTAGACATCTAAAAAATTTCTACATTAATCAATGCTTTTAATTCATTAAAATTTTAGATTATAATTATTTATTAAATTTACTCTTACTTTCATAAAATTATGGCTATATTTCTCCCAAGGGTGATATTTTAAAATTGGAACATCGTGATACAAACAAAATGACACTCACATTTATAGATGGGTCATTAGATGTTATCATATGTGTGGTTCCACTAGCCAACCTTCCCATCCCATCTATCAACATCGATCTAGAAAAGTATGTTAAGATCTCTGAGAGTGAAAAGTAGCCAACATTTTATGTTTTAATTATCACACACCATGGAACCTAGGAGTATGTTATGTAACACTACAACTAGGTATCTAGTCAATCTGTGAAATATTATCTCAGTATATCCCACATCCAACCATTTTCTATGTGCTTGTATTAAACAAAACGAATTAAAAAAATTTAATTAACACATCACTATAGGGGATGTGTAATTCCCCTTCCTCCTCACATTGATCATAACTACTTACCTTTATGGGATGCACTAAATTCATAAATATCTTCAAAACTCTATTTCTAGAACATAATTTCATTCTAAAACAAATTGTTAATCCCATAGGTATTTCCTTATAGACCAAAAGATTTTTTTATTATCTTAACCAATTTTCATCATAGAAATAAACATTTAGATTCTTTGGCATGTTTTTAATAGAGGAATATTTATTAAATTTTGCATTTAGGTTATCATATGTCTTTACTCTCATCTCTACCTCTTTCTATGCATAAAATACAAAAAAATATGTTCAGAAATCTTAAAATATAATTACGTTGTTAATAAAAATTGTTAAGTACAGCAAGCTAGGGCCAAAGAGGGGTCATAAGTGGACGTCATATTGTAAATAATAGTGAAATCTCAACTTGTAGGGATTATTAGAAATACATGCACTAAAAATTAAAAATAAATATAGAAATATGAATCATAACATCCAGAATCTAGTTTATAAACTACTATTTTTTAAAAAAATGGACAAGTTTAGCTATATTAAACACTACAAATTAAATGACTTGGTTTTTTTTGTTTTGCAAAAAACCTATAATATTGTAGTCCATTTGTCTGCAATTTGGATGACCAAAACTTGATATCTATTTTTTTTCCTTTTTGTGAAAAGTTATATGTCTCTATCTATGTTAGGAAAGATTTTTATTTTGTATTTTTTTTGAGTAATTATTTTTTTTTAATGATTTTTTCGGTGATTTTTTTTCTGAAAAAATAAAGAAAATGGAGCACTTTCTATTTTCCAGCCATAATTTTCATCAACAAATATCAAAATAAAACACTTTTTTTTTAACATGTATAAAAATGTTTCCACGGTTGGGATGCTATAAGATTCATCATATTCTGACAAGTGAAAAAAAGTTGCAGTTTTAAGTGTAGACATGAATATTCATGGGAAAAAGTGTCTTAAAGACATACTATTAGTAAAATATTATAAAATTATATTAATGATATTCTATTCACTTAAAAAACTAATATTTCTACAAAATCTAATAGTCTCATCTACGCGATGGTACCATTTTTTGTGACATGTTTTTTATTTTTCGGCTTGGTTCAACTCTGCGGAAGAGTAAATTTTTATGTTTTTCTATTTTTAATGTAAAATTCAGGATTTGAGGTCCCACTATCTGGGTCCCCCAACTTTCTACACGTACCCAAATTTAATTAATTACTTCTTATACCTCACTCGAAGAGCTCATGATTTTGAATTTGAGTGGTAGAGTTTTTTTTTGCCACTAAACCTCATTTAATCACATCAGATGCCTCATATGGCCAATAAGATTCAACTTCAAACTTTAAAGAAATTAATATTTAATTTTCCACATTTAATGCTCGTCTTTAAAATTCTAACCCTCTAGATGAAATATGATCACCGTTTTCTAAGTAAAAAAAATATAGTTTTATATGTTATTTTCATTTTCTATATATATTTCAACGAAAAAAACCATCATATAAAATGTATTGGAAATTTTATAAGGCTATGTTTGTAAACCATAAAACCTTAGCATATTATATTCCTCCATGAGTTGCTTTTCAGCAAATTGTATGTTTAATCTTATTTAAATGCAAAACTCTCTATGTCATAGGGAATCCAGGGATTGTATTTTTTTCTAATTTCTGGTTAAAGTGGATTTCAAAAGTAGTCCAAAACCTGATGGAAGTATTTTCTATTATCAAACATGCTTAATCTTCATGGTCCCTTAAGTTAATGGAAGTAACAATTTTGGTTTTCCCTCAACACCATTATAGGAATTAATTTCAATTTTGCATTTAGGTTATCATATGTCTTTACTCTCATCTCTACCTCTTTCTAGCATAAAATACAATAAAAATATGTTCAGAAATCTTAAAATATAATACGGTTGGTTAATAAAAATTGTTAATACAGAACTAGGGCCAAAGAGGGGTTCATAACGGGATCAATATTGTAAATAATAGTTGAAAATCTCAACTTGTAGGGATGTATTAAGAAATACATGCACTAAAAATTAAAAATAAATATAGAAATATGAATCATAACATCCAGAATCTAGTTTATAAACTACTATTTTTTAAAAAAATGGACAAGTTTAGCTATATTAAACACTACAAATTAAATGACTTGGTTTTTTTGTTTTGAAAAAACCTATAATATTGTAGTCCATTTGTCTGCAATTTGGATGACCAAAACTTGATATCTATTTTTTTCCTTTTGTGAAAAGTTATATGTCTCTATCTATGTTAGGAAAGATTTTATTTTGTATTTTTTTGAGTAATTATTTTTTTTAATGATTTTTTCGGTGATTTTTTTCTGAAAAAATAAAGAAAATGGAGCACTTTCTATTTTCCAGCCATAATTTCATCAACAAATATCAAAATAAAACACTTTTTTTTAACATGTATAAAATGTTTCCACGGTTGGGATGCTATAAGATTCATCATATTCTGACAAGTGAAAAAAAGTTGCAGTTTTAAGTGTAGACATGAATATTCATGGGAAAAAGTGTCTTAAAGACATACTATTAGTAAAATATTATAAAATTATATTAATGATATTCTATTCACTTAAAAACTAATATTTCTACAAATCTAATAGTCTCATCTACGCGATGGTACCATTTTTGTGACATGTTTTTTATTTTTCGGCTTGGTTCAACTCTGCGGAAGAGTAAATTTTATGTTTTTCTATTTTTAATGTAAAATTCAGGATTTGAGGTCCACTATCTGGTCCCCCAACTTTCTACACGTACCCAAATTTAATTAATTACTTCTTATACCTCACTCGAAGAGCTCATGATTTTGAATTTGAGTGGTAGAGTTTTTTTTGCCACTAAACCTCATTTAATCACATCAGATGCCTCATATGGCCAATAAGATTCAACTTCAAACTTTAAAGAAATTAATATTTAATTTTCCACATTTAATGCTCGTCTTTAAAATTCTAACCCTCTAGATGAAATATGATCACCGTTTTCTAAGTAAAAAAATATAGTTTATATGTTATTTTCATTTTCTATATATATTTCAACGAAAAAACCATCATATAAAATGTATTGGAAATTTATAAGGCTATGTTTGTAAACCATAAAACCTTAGCATATTATATTCCTCCATGAGTTGCTTTCAGCAAATTGTATGTTTAATCTTATTTAAATGCAAACTCTCTATGTCATAGGGAATCCAGGGATTGTATTTTTTCTAATTTCTGGTTAAAGTGGATTTCAAAAGTAGTCCAAAACCTGATGGAAGTATTTTCTATTATCAAACATGCTTATCTTCATGGTCCCTTAAGTTAATGGAAGTAACAATTTTGGTTTTCCCTCAACACCATTATAGGAATTAATTTCAATTTTGTTTATAAATAACCAGTCAAAAAACTACCATTGAAATAAATAAAACAAGTAGGTTTTGAACCTAAAGGTATTAATATTAGAACAGTCATTGATTTTTAAGAGTTGTTTATGCATAGAATTTTTAAAGTTCTCACCAAATCTGTAAGGATGAGATAGGGTAATGAAATAGATATTTTGTACCATATAGAGGAGGTTTCCATCCAATTTATCTTCACTATAAAATCCAATAAAATCTTATAGCATAAAAATGGTATTCCCAAACCATATTTTAAAGATAACAATTGGATAAAGAGGCCTCCATTTTTTTACCATTCCATCATTGTTTTCTTTTTGCAAAAAACCATCTTCAGCATTTTGATTACTAACATGAATATCATTATAAATCATTCCTAATTATTTAATTTCAAAAGTCAATGCACGGTCAAGATTTTCCTTTGTAATGGACAACATTTATTCTTCATTTCCATTTCTAGAATTTTTTCCATCATAATTCAGGAAAAGAGCATGCAAACGTAAGCATATGGGAAAACCTCGAGGAACATTATGCGTCGCAATCCAACCATCAACATTATGAAACTTAAAAAATTCATATGATTATTTTCCTTATTCTCATATGTGTATCTAAGTTGTTGTTTCTATTTAAATATTACACGATCATAAATATAAGGCAATTCATTAGTAAAACTAAGGCTTTTAAGTAATTTTGCATATAGGTTTTGGGTTGTATATATTTATTCAATAAGAATTTTTAAAATCCTCAATCCTAAACCGTAAGATTCAACTTTTTTAAAGAGAAGACCTATATAGTGTGACTTATAACAATAATAAAGTTTTAAGATGACACTAACTCGAAAAATAAATATTTTGGCCATCTCACATCCCAAAAGTTTTATTAAAACAAATCGAAATTTTGTTGCAATAATGAATAGAAGAGTTTAGATAAATTGCACCATGTACTAGTGGAAGCATAAATCATTATAACCTAGGAATAAATAGTTGATCAACTATAATGGGAATAAGTGATAAGTTACAATCACTACGTTAACATTGTTTAAAGAAAATTGATGGTGGAAAACTAAAACATAAATTTGATAGATAACTATGAATGATGTTAATTAATGTGATGTTAATTTTCATAGAATGATCTATCTAGTAACTTAATTTATGTTTTTGATGTTGATGTAAAATTCCAGAGAATTATCTATCAGTATCAATAGGGGATACCATGGGTAAATGTCTCACCATTGATTCTAAGACATCTCTATTCAAATTTACCACATATTTTTATATTTTGGTTGATATAGATTCCACGTTTGATTTTTTTGCCACCATTAATCTCATTATTGAGGATTACACTTGGATAAAAACTCTGGATTATGTACGATTTCATTTACATTTTACGACTTGTTTCTACATAGGTTACTTATATCAAGATTGTCAACTTGGAAAAATAAGAAAGTAAAGATACATCCTCGTGGTTGAAAAATTATGATCCTAGTCATCTCGTTGTGAATATTCAACCGGATAATTACTCTCAGATAGATTCAACAAATAAATAGGTTCCTAATTAAGATTTTTAGGATGAAATTCCTTCACCCACTCCTTTTGGTAATTTTAAATCTCATGTTGTAGTAGAAGAATCCTTTCCTCCAGTGTCTTAATCTCAAAAGCATCTCGAGAATCTAGAAATTATCATCTTGATTCACACTAAAGAAAATTTAAATCCTAATTCTGGTGAATGATGGATTACTATGCGGAATATAAAGAAAAGGAAAAATATAAAAACTCCCCTAAAAATGTAGTTGAGATTTCATGGTTTAGAGCCTCAAGGATAAGATGGTTTATGGTTGCTATGAAATTGTTGTTTGTATCTCACTTGGCTGCTAGTATAGGATGATCCTTTTGATCCTCATTTCTATATATTTTTTCTCCATTATACTGTCATTTATTTGGTCCCCTTAAAACCCAACCTAGTTACCTAATCTAAAAAAAATTTAAAATATTGTCCATTTAATTTTTCATTAATCACTAATCATTACAACAAGATAAAAAAATTAATTTTTGGGAAATAAAATTAAAAACATAATATTAACGAATGATATAATATTAATATTTTTGAATGTAAACATTCTTTGGATACTAAATTTTGTTAGTGTTGATTATTTAAATCCATAAATTTGTATCATTTAGGAAGGTTTCTTATGTAAAAGTATGCATAAGATTTGGTTCGTAAATGCACTTGTGTAATATATAACTAGTTAAGATGGTTTGTGAAAATATTACAAAGTGGTTATTATTTTCATTTCAAGGGTGTACAAAGCTAATTGGATTCATAAGAGGTTCTATTTATGCATAATTAGGGAACCTCTAAAATTTAATGGGTTTAAACTATCAGTGTGATTTCATAACATGGAGCTTTTCCAAAAGTGTGGGAGTATGAAATTGGGAAGGCTCTCTAGATGAAGGTGGGTTCCTATTCCTCTATTCTGATGCACACATCCAAATTGTAGAGGATCTAATCTAAAATCTTATATAACTTGCCAAGGAGACAGGGTTAAGAAGATTACAAGAAGTAAACCTAATCTAAGAGAGGTCATACACCAAAGGAATTTTGAACACTTTCTTTTCCATTAAACACAAACCATTAAAATTTAATACAACCACCGCTGCGTTCGTCTCATCAAAACACGTGGTTTCAAAAAAAAAACGGACTCAAACGGACACCCGGAGCTCAAGTTATGACCTTGTCAAGTTGTCTTCTTCAAACTGCTAATTCAGGCGCATCAACTGTATTTCTTCATTTTGAATAACTTAGTCTCACTCAAATAGTTGAGTAGAGGACCCTTTGAGATTTCCAAAAAGTCCTTTCTTGTGTAAATATGAGCTCCTAGTCAAACATTATGGCCATTTGAAGGTCAAGGTGTCATTATGCAAAAATGGCGAGTGGTTGGCTCTTTATTTTTCGGAGTCCAAAATTCAAAATTTCAGAATTCAGCAATTTAGACATTCCCATTTCGGATATTGACTTATTATTCATCTACCAACTTTTCTTGAAAGTTACGAAAGTCTGATATTTCAGACTTTCGGAATTCAAAATTTTAGAAATTTTGATGTGTTTCTTATTTTTCAAACTTCTGAAACTTCGAACCCCTAAACTTCTGAAACTTTGACTTTCGGAATTCAAACTTCTGAAACTTCGAACCCCGAAACTCTGAAAGTCTGAAACCTGAAAGTCCAAAATTTTGGAATTTTGGAATTTAGAAATTTATTTCCTTTCGGACTCTGTGCACTGTTCATCTCCCAAATCGCCTCGAGAGTTCCAAAACTGTGAAACCTAAAAGTCTGAAATTTTGGAATTTCAGAGTTTCTTAACTTTTGGTTTCATAAATATTTTCCTTTCCAAGATCTTTGAAATTCTAAAATATGAAATTTCAAAATTTTTAACTTTCAGAGTTTCAGGTTTCAGAACATTTTGCTCTTTTTTCCATCTTTGCGCTCTCCGAGATCTCTAAAACCCTGAAACCTGAAAGTCTGAAATTTTGGACTTTCAGACTTTTGGGTTTCATAACTTTTATTTCCCTTTCACCCCACTCAATGAGAAATCAAAAACTCTGAAATCCAAAATTCCAAAATTTTTGAATTTCAGACTTTGGGATTTCAGAGATTTTTGTTGAGTCCGTGAAATTTTCCTTCAGGCTACATCAAAAATCTCCACCTCTGAAGTCAAAAATTTTAGACTTTGTAACTTCTTAATTCTCTAATTTAGCTCAAACCCCCAAGCTTCTCTGTAATATGCTCAGCTTGTTTTAACTTTATTCAGCCAAATCTAAAATGCAAGCCTCCATGAATGAATGAACCCCTTCATTTTCTCATGTGTCCAAGGGAGTTGTGTCCAATTTTTCCTGAGGGGAAAAATTGGCTAACATATTTAGTTAAGGAAAAAATTGAGAATTATTATTTAATAAACTATATTTAAATTTTTATATTGATTTAGAAAAGTATAGGGAGCCATGTGATGTATAAGGGAAATTCATTTTGTGTGTAATAAAATTGGTGTTTCTTAAAGGATAGATATTTCCATCTAGAAATATATTATTGGTTGATTTTTTGTCTTTAATATCCATTTATTTGGAGTTTCAAGTTGTTTTGGGAGTTAAATTTTTTCTTAATTATGGTTTGATCATTTTTGAATTTTAAGTTTCGAGTTTAGTTTGAGTCCTACACAATTTAGATTTTTATTTTTTTATATTTTCAAATTTTTTATTTTACAATTTTTGGATATAGATGTGAGCCTTAACTTGGATTTTATTAGGGATATTTTTGGGAAAACTATTGTTCAATTTCTTGGAGTTTTATTTTTATTTTATTATATTGAGTCTTGGAAAAGAGGAAGGAAGGAAGTAGTCCTATAGTTTTTATCTATTATGTCCTTAAATAGAAATTAGTAATATCCACGTTACTTTGACACTCGTGGAAACTTATTGAATTTAAATTAATGCTCAAGATTTATTTTATTTTATTACATTGTATTTTTTGGTGTTTCTTTTTAGATCATTTGAGAAATTTCTTACTCTCTTAAAATTTTCCAATATCTAGTGACTGATTGATCATTTCTACTAGGTGTGATAGTAAACTTTGTTCACAAGAGAGTAATTTGTTTTACTTATTAACACATTTATAGTATTTATATATAGTTAAATTGTGTCACAAATTATACGGATAAATATAATTACTTAAATAAAATTCCGTCGATGTCGATATTATGATTAGATATTAGATATCATAAGAGAATCTTCGTGATAATTTAGGGTTTATTGTGTTAACTATGAATATGGAGTAAATCCAAAATTTAGATATTAAAATAATCAAATAAGGATATGGTTATTTCTAATTTTCTATAAGAATAATTGTAATCCAACATTCACCCCAAAGGTTATTTTGATAACTTGCACAATTTTTTCAGGATTGAACAAGAAGAAATGGTGAAGGGACAAAAAATTAGATTTTTGGGGAACCCATTTTCCTTTCTCTAACTTCCTTGTCCAAAAACAATCTGAGTTAGTAAAAATTTGCAAAAATCTTAAAAAATGAAGTCAAAGGCCTATTTTACTGCAAATCGGGTCTAGGGTTACGGATGGAACCAATGCAGATCATACCAGGGTTTTTCGTACCTATTTTGGGTCTAAAATTATAAGGAGGTAGTGAAATGTGGAAAAATTGGATTAAAATGTCTCACACGGTCCACTGGAAAGCTACGACAAAAGTACGCGATGGCCCAGAAAAGTTGAAATCATTGCATTCAAAGCATTGCGACAAAAGAGGAGTTCACCTGCCCTCACATCCTGGTCAATGCAGTGCAAGGAAATTGATGCAGATGTGATGGAGGTTAGGAGCTTGAGTTGTGGAATAGGCACAAAAAAATTGCCCCACTGTCCTGCAGGACACTTGTGTAGCATGGACCCGAAATCACTGAAACACCTATGGGAAAGTTTAATGTTGATATGTCTGGAGACATTGGCCCACTTGGCCCGGTCAATGACGGATGCATGGGAAAGAAAATCCTAAATCGGGTCACATGGAAAAAGGAATCCCAAATGGTCTGAGTGCTGTAGGGACACGAGTTCCCCAAAAACCCAAAATACCCACATTCCAAAGGGAAAGTATAAAGCCTAACATACAAACTTCAAATGGTTATAACTTTTGACCAAGAGCTTCATTTCTCAAAAAATGTGACTTTTTAGAAAGGGCACAACATTCTCTACGCCAAAAAAACTTGAATTATTATTTTTTAAGACTAAACTTGGGTGAAAATTAAATTAAAATATCTTGATCCAAATATTTAATTACTCAATCTCGTAAAATGCAAGAAATCTCTGGCAAACTCAAAATAGCTGCTTGCACTCAGAAGACCATAAATTTTGAAATTATTGATGAAATCACACAAAATTTGTACCATTGGAATGATTTCTCTGAGCCTAATGAATAGAGATCAAGGTATTTGGAATTTGATGAAGATCTAATGGTTATTTTTTTGAAAATCTTCCCAAGTTCAAAAAAGTGATTTTATCGGTGGTTGGGAGGACATTTAATGAAACATGGGAAGACATTTCTTAATTATACAAGTTATGGGACAACATGGGGACCATTTTGAAAGAAACATACAATCATTTCACTCTATTTATGATATCTTGTAAGTGGTAGGAAGGAATATTTCGGGACTTTAAATTCTCCCTGTCTCTCCCCTCTCATAACTTTATAATTTGGAATGTTGGGCTCATTGCAAAGAAGTGGTTTGTGAGTAGAAAAACTCTGTAAAACTTGTTTTTTGAAGCCAATGTACTGCATGACCTTATAGTGGACTCCTTGCATGGTGATCTAGGCCCTTATTTTGTAATAGATTGAACTGTGCATATAAATGAAGCAATAAATATAAGTTTCAGGATGCATATTCCCCTGTTGTGTTTACTTGCCTTCTTCTTTCCCTTTCAACCTCAATGCCAATATATTGTGTCTATTTATTATCTTGTAGGAATTCATTATCATTGTGTGTATGAAATATTGTTGTGAATGTAGTTGCTAGATTGTGGAGAATTTTAATCTCCCTATCTAGTATTCACTTTGCTTCAATTTTTCACACATTGGAAGACTTTTATCATTCCCTCATTTTCTGGTGTATCACCACTTTAGTGTAGGATTTGTTTTCATGAATTCTTTCTCCATAGTCCCTTAGAAAGGTAGATTAGGATAAGATAGTTTTTCCTACATTTGATTAGATTGTGGCAGGTAGTTTAGGGGAAAGAACAAACTTTTTCTGAAGGTCTATCTCAAGTAGAGTGTTCATGTCTACAGTTAAGACTGTAAATTTTATTTCACTTGTCAACATGTGATCAAAATTATAGCATCCCAACCATGGAAACATTCTATACATGTTAAAAAAAGTATTTGATTTTGATATTTTTTGATGAAGTTATGGCAGAAAAACAGAAAGTGCTCCATTTTCTTTCTTTTTTCAAACAACTTTCAAAGAAAAAATCATAAAAAATATTACTACTCAAAAAAATACAAAATAAAATCTATCCTAAGATAGAAAGCAACATCTAACTTTTCACCAAAGGAGAAAAATAAATATCGAGTTTTGGTCATCCAAATTGCAGGCAAATGGACTACAATCTTATAGGAATTTTCAAAACAAAAATACAAAGTCATTGAATTTGTAGTGTTTAATATAGCTAAATGTTTCCATTTTTTTAAAAAATAGTAGTTTAGAAACTAGATTTTGTATGCTATGAGTCATATTTGTATAAGTTTTTCTAATTTTGAGTGCATGTATTGAAAATAATCCCTACAAGTTGGAATTTCACTATTATTTCCAATATGACGTCTGCCTGTGAACCCTTTTGGGCTCCCCAACTTTCTACACTTAACCATTTTTATTAACAAGGTAATTATTTTGTAATATTTATGAAAAAATGTTTTTATATTTTATCCATACAAAGAGGTAGAGATGATAGTAGAGACATGATAATTTAAATGCAAAAGTTAATAAATATTCCTCTGTTAAAAACATGCCAAAGCATATAGATGTTTCTTTCTATGATGAAAATAGGATAAGATAAAAAAAACTAACTTTTTGTCTATGCATAAATACCTATGGGATTAAAACTTTGTTTTAGAATAAAATTATGTTCTAGAAATATAGTTTTGAAGATATTTTTGAATCTAGTGCATCCCGTAACGGTAAGTAGTGATGATCAATGTGAGGAGGAAGTGGAACTACACATTACCCTATAGTGACGAGTTAACTATTTTTGTAACTCATTTTATTTACTACAAGAACATAGAAAAGGGATGGATGTGGGATAAACTGAAAGAATATTTCACAAATGGACTAGATACCTAGTTGTAGCTTTACATAACATACTCCTAGTTTCCATGGTTTGTGAGAATTAAAACATAAAATTTTAGCTACTTTTCACTCTCAGAGCTCTTAAAATAAATTTTTAAACTGATGTTAGTAGATGGACTAGGAAGGTTGGCTAGTGGAACAAAACATATGATAGCATCTGAAGAAACATCTATAAATGTGAGTGTCATTCCTTTTGTATCACAAATTTCCAATTGTAAAATATCATCCTTAGGAGAAATATAGGTATAATTAATGAAAGTATGTGTAAATTTAATAAATAAATATAATCTAAAATTGCAATGAATTAAAAGTATTGATTAGTGTAGAAAATTTTTAGATGTCTAATAAGGAAATTTTTTAATGGAAAACATTTGTTAATTCATGAATATTCAAATTTTTGAGTTTTTAAATTGGTGAATTTTTAAGGTAGGAATTCAGACCAGGCCGCTAGAATGTTTTGGGTACATGGAAAAGTTAATACTCAATTCATAATTATCGTAAAATTGAAATTCAAAAAATTTGACTTATATAGTCCTCCGATAGAAATGTTTTATGCTACCGGCCGACAAGGCTGACAACATACTATATGTTGTCAACCACTAGCATAAAATATGTTTCCAACTAGTAGCATTTTTTATGCCACCAGCTTAAAACATACTATATGTTATTGTCTGATAGCATAAAATATGCTACTATATAGTAGCATATAAAAAATATAATGTCTATTAGAATTTAATAGTTATTTCATGACATATTCAGATTCGCCACTTGCGTGGAAGATAATTTTAACATATTAGCCAAGAAATTTCTACTTATTTTTTTTCAAGGGGGTCTTAATTTTTTCCTTGTGTCTAATTTACAAAATGACTAAATGAAAATATGTCTTATTATATGAATTCTCTTGATATAAATTATATATGATGTTTTTTATTTCTCTCATAATTCTATAATTTTAATCTTCAAAAATATATTCTAATTATGGGAAAAAGTGTCGTAAAGACCTACTATTAGTAAAATATTCTAAAATTATATTTATTATATTCTATTCACTTTAAAATAAATATTTCTACAAAGTTAACAGTATCCTCTAAGCAATGGTACCATTTTTGTTAGATATTTTTTTATTTTTCGGCATGGTTTAATGTAAAATTCAGGATTTTATGTGCACTTTTTGGTCCCCCAACTTTCTGCACTTACCCAAATTTCATTAATTACTTCATATACCTCACTCCAAGATTTCTTGATTTTGAATTTTTAATACAAGGCTTTACTTTGATTTTTAATTTAAGTGGTTGAGTTTTTTTGCCACTAAACCTCCTTCAATCATGTTAGATGTGTCATATGGCCAATTATAGTTAACATAAAACTTTGAAGAAATTAATATTTCATTTTCCACATTGAGTGCTTCTGTTTAAAATTATAACCCTCAAGATGAAATATGATCATAGTTTTCTAAGTAAAAAATTATAGTTTATATATTTTTTTCATTTTTGATATATATTTCAATGAAAAAACCATCTTATCAAATGTATTTGGAATTTATAAGGTTATGTTTTTAATCCATAAAACCTTATCATATTTCATATTCCTCCATGAGTTGCTTTCATCCAATTGTATGTTTAGAAACTTATTTAAATGCAAACTCTACAAGATCATATGAACAACCCTAACCATCCAAGGATGAGAAACTTGTGAGAAAATGTTGGATAACTTCCCTAGGTTAAAGTAGATCTACAAAATTATATAACACAAATCTGATGGAACTTGGTGCTCATTGAAATTAAGGACCCTTTAATTCTTCAAGATACCTTTCGGTTCAATGGAAGTAAAAATTTACTTGTTTTCCTGGGGAACAGTTAAATGTAGGAATTAATTTCAATTTTGAGAGTGACAAGATATTAAGGCAACAAACCCGCCATGGAAATACAATAACATCAATTAGGTTTGATACACTAATAAATGACTAGTGTTAAAACATTCATAATATTTTACTCCAGACATTATAAGCCCATGGATTGAAATTTGTGACGTTATCCCGGTCAAATATGTGAGCAATAAATCTAGGCTAATAAACCCTTAGATTCACCCTCACTCTAGCTCATAGGAAAGTGGGGTTTCCATAACATTTTATATGTCACTTTCAAATACTTCTTAGAAAATAGTACATGATGATATGAATACAATAGTGCTTTATTCAAACCCATAGTTGTAGAATTGATTCACAATTGGATAGAATGAGACATGCATTTTGAACACTCTATTCTACATAACTATTCAATTACTCACCTACCAACTGTTAGAATTTTGATAGCATAGTCATGAAAAATCATGACATGGAATTGTGCCTATGTTTTTGCACAATAATTACTAATTATTCAAGTTCAAAATAGGACCAATGTTGTGGATAAAATAACTTGGCTTCATATGGAAAAACAATTTCTACTTAATTTCCATTTATGCTAATTTTCTTCCATCATAGTTATTAGGCACATTTCATTTTCAAACTTAGAGCATAGGGAGAGAAACCTCAACGCTCATTATTCCATGGTCAATCTTCCCATCACATATAACGTTGGGGGAAAAATGGATATCCACACATTCATAATGATTATTTTCTTTATTCTAATTTTATGCCAGTTATTATTTTATCAACATCTTGGTTATAATTGGATACACCATTTCACATGCGGTATGATATTTCTCATATAATGCCTACATACATTAGTAGATATGAACGAAACATTTCTAAGTAATTTGTGCATACCTTGAGTTCATGGGTTATATTTTTGGATTTCAATTAACCATTTTTATAAATCTGATTTAATGGTAAACCCTAAGATCTAAATGTGGAAAATGCCAATACCTATACACTGTGACTTATAAAAAAAAATTCAATTAGATTTTACGGATGACACTAACTCAGAAAATAAGGTTCGATTATGGCGACTCAAATGACTACTTCCTAAGCAACCGGTTTATTATAAATAAATTGACCAATAGTTTGTTGCTATAATTCTCGACAGAGTTTACTCAAAGTTTTACCATTACTATGATAGAAAACATCACCTTAAAATCTTGAGGAATAAGAAATATTTTGGGTCACAAACATATATGGGATACCATTAAATGATAAGTAACAAAAATGACTACTAGTTAACATCATCCTCCAAAGCTAAATAGGGGCCTAAAAACCCCCTTAAATCCAAAAATTACCAAGGTATTTCCTCAGATAACAATGATTGAGTATGAATTATTTTCACATGGATAAATACTATGAGCAACTTATCCCATGTGAAGGGACCTCATATTTGTATTTCCCCATTCCTGAGGTAGCATTCCACAATAAAGATCAATTATTTCAAACTCTCAATTAGTTAATTTAATGTCTAACTTTCATATACCTTATGATCCTAGAGGGGTCAACTCTGTTCAAATTTACATCACATAATCCCATATTTTGGGTCATATATAGATTCCAAGGTTTGATATTATTCCCTTCACTATCAAACACATTATAGAGGATCACATCTTACGATACAAACTATATGCATAACTATGAGGCATTTCATGGACTTTTTGTAGTATTTTATGAGCATGTCTAGAACGTTAACCAAAACTTCTTTGAACTATTTTCAAATTGGAAAAAAAAATGAGTTTTAAACTAGTAAACATTCCATTTTTTTTTTCAGGTGGAAAAAATTATGATCCTAGTCATCTCGTTGTTAATATTCAATCCGATAGTTACTCTGAGATAGATTCGGAAAATAAAGAGGGTCCTAATTCAACTTTAAAGGATGAAATTCCTTCACCCACTCCTGTTGAATAACAGTGAAATTTCGTTGTTTTAGTGATATGATTCATTTCCTCCATTATCTCAATCTCGGACAAGCATTTAGATTAATTTGCTTTAGTTTTTAATCCTCATTGCACACTAGAGAAAACTAGGAATACAAAATTCTAATGCAAGGATAGGGAAGATAATAGCCAATGCTATGTAGATTAAAAATGTGGTGAAAATCCCCCAAAGGTGCAGTTTGAGGATTTCATGGTTGCACAGCACTCCAAGAATAACACTGGTTTATGCATATTGTCGTAATCATTCTCGTGTATCTCAGTTGGATACTAGTAGAGACTCCATCACTTTTTATCATCATTGATAAAAAAATGTTTTTCTCAACATTGTACTATGATTTTTTGGATGCCCATAGATTGATCCAAAGCCTCTATTTTGAGTCATCTCATGTAATCACTAATATTCGATGAGACCATATTATCTCCTTGGAATTTTGTCAAACACTTTACAAGCATTCTAATATACTACCCCATATTTCATTTACATCAACTCCACGGTTCTTATTTTTCCACGGGATGAGAGTAAGTTGGAATAAGGAAAGATGCTTGGGTTGGACTTCTCGAATGACATTTGGCTTGCATTATTTTTTTGTGGCTGTAAACATACCCATTTTAGATAATTTAATCCCTTCATAGTTTTCATTATTGTCAATCCATATATTGTGTGTCATTTAAGTATGTGATTTCTTCCACATTTCACAGTACTCGTATACCAGAGTCAGTCACTTAATCAACTTGTGTAATATATAACTATATAAGATGATATATGATATATATATACTTTGATGGTTATGTATATATCATTGTCCCAAGGGTGTGTGAAGCTACTTGGATTAATAAGAGGTTTAGTGAAGGGAAAAAAATGCCATCTAATTAATCTAAAATGTGAATTTAGAGCCTAATCTGATGTACTATTGGAGCAATAAAATGAATAAATAATTAGAGTACAAGAAATTAAGCCAAGAAAGCTAAGCAATGAAAGTATGAAACCATAAGTTGCAATGAGGAGAAGCAAAGATGACTTAGTCTATTTTGACAATTAAGTCTTAGACTATGTAACTGAATTGATGACCAGATGAATAGAGAGGTAGAAGTGTCACACAGAGCCTCATAAAAAATTGTTAGAGTCTAGACAGATCTTCCTGGAATGGGGTGCTTTGGCACCCGAAAGAGGGAACCAGAATTCCCATCTGTGGGCACCCTAGGCCTATTTATGGGCACCTAGGTCTATCCGAAAATGCTCATAGAAGACCTCTTCTGAGGTAGTCACAAGTTGTTATCACCATCTAGTTCTCCTTTGGTCGCTATGAGTTCACACAATGATCGCCAAAGTCGTTGGAAGCCTGCAATGAAACAATGAACATGTAAAAACCCTCAAAGATACATCAAATCCTAAAAAAGAAATATGTAGAATGAGTGGATCAAGATTATCCTCATACTATCACAATGGTGAATCTTATGACTGAGCGTTTGCACTACATATCAGACCCAATGTAGTTCTATGTGTGTGTGCGTGTTCATAATTGTGCCCTAGGTGGCTCTTGTGTGAAGTCACACTTGATAGTGAGACAAGTAAGCTAGATGTAAATAAATGTAATAGATTGTCTGCATGGAATAGAATTAACTTCCCTCCTATGAAGTGTACACTATAATAATCATCCCTTGTGTCCCTTGTGATGGTGCTAGATGGATGCAATGAAGCTCATGTAGATGTATTGATGGATGTAACCTTAGGTGGTGATAGCTAATGCTTAGTGTTTTGTCCTTTATTATGATCACATAACTTTATATGTATATGATTCCTTTGCTTGAATTTCATTAATTAACCCCGAAAAGGATCAACTACCAAAAATATAAGATGCTCAAATAGTCTAGAAAGGACCCAAAATATGTTTAACAAAGTACAAAGGGGTCAGGGGCACCCAGAGGGGACGAGGGCACCTGGCGTTAGTATCATAGCTGCCCTGACTGTGTGCTAGTGTCCAAGATGATAAAATATGGAGTATAAAAGGAAAGGCTAAGCAAGTAAGGGTGTAAGACTCAAATTAGAAACAAAAGAGAAATAAAGGTGGTAGTGGACATGGGTTAATTATTAATTTTGTTACTTAAAAGTCCTAATAATAATAGTGTTGATGTGTAATCATGACACCCTTGAATGTTTGCAACTCGATGGGTTGAAACTATCAGTGTGATTGCATACCATGGAGTTGTTTCCAAAGTGTGTGACCTTGCGAGCGGGAAATATCTCTAGATGAAAGCCGGTTCATATTCCTCTATTTAGATACACACATTCAAGTTGTAGAGGATCTATCCTAAAATCTACTCTAACTTGCTAAGGAGACAGGGTTAAGAAGATGCAAGAAAATAAAAATAAACTAACAAAGTTGATGCACAAAAGGAATGCTGAACAATTACTCTGTCATTAAACATAAACCTTTAAAAATGTTAAACAATCACCATACACAGATAAAAAAAATGAGAATGAGAGATCAGGAAGAAAGTAGTGAACTCAAGAGAGGGTTGAAATCATCCACAAACTTGTATTATTGCTCCAAAAATTTGATAAAATGAATTACAATGGCCAAGAGGAAAGATTTCATTTATAGTTTGAATGGTAGGTTTGAAATCCATAGATTCACATGCAGAAAAGAGAAGAAGGGAGGGTGCAAAGCAAAAAATTTCAAAATTTTGAAAAATTCCCCTACTTATAATATATAAGAAGAATGAGAGAGGAAAGAGAGAGAAATTTGAATTCTCTCTTCAACAACCCTAGAATGCATTTAATTCACTTGAAAAAATTTTGGTTTTACTAAAAAACCCCATACCTCCATGTACCATTGCTTGTTGGGAAAGAAAAGAAGTCCATACCTCATTGTGGTTGTAGGTGAGAAACCTGTGACACCATCTAAAAATGGTGGACTATATTTCTTCATTTTAACTAACTTAGTCTCACTTATTTTAATATATCCAGTTGTAGTTGAGTATAGGACCTTGTAATATACCCGAAAAGTCAATTCTTATGTAAATCCGAGCTCCCAGTTAAATGTTATGTCCATCTAAAGCTTTGGGTGTCATTCTACAGCCGTTGATCTTCTTGTTTCGGAGTTTGAAAAGCATGGAACCTCTGAAATCATGAAATTCAGACTTTCAGACATTTCCATTTCGGAGATTGAAGTATTGTTCATTCAAAAAAATTCTTGAGAATTCTAAAACTTCAAAACGTGAAAGTCTAAAAGTCTGAAATTTTAGACTTTCGGGTCTTAGAGTTTCAGAGGTTGAGACTAATAATTATGTTTTGGGGCTCGAGTCTTCTGAAACTCTTAAGTCTAAAACCCGTAAATTCTGAAGTCCAAAATTTCAGACTTTCAGACTGTGGAAATTAGGACATTTTCATGTCTTTTTCCATTTCATCCGCTGAAGATTCTGAAATTTTGAAGTCTGAAACCCTGAATTTCCAAAGTCCAAGATTTCAAACTTTCGGAGTTCTTGATGTTGATTTTTGCTACTCCCTTTTCCTGTACACTTCCCAAAATTCTGGAAACCCTGAAATCCTTAAATTCTGAATGTTGGACTTTCAGACTTTAGGATTTTGGACTTTTCCACAACATTTTGTCCATTTTTCGCTTTAAGAGTTTCAAAACCTTGAAACCCGAAAGTCTGAAATTTTGTAATTTCAGAATTTGGGATTTTAGAATTTTTATTGAATCCCAGAAATCCTACTTTATCCTATCTCCAAAAGCTCCACCTCTGAAGTCTTATTTTTTGGAATTCATAGTTTTCTCCTTTTCCAATAATTCTTTGCAATCTCGACCTATTTCAAACATATGCACCAACCCCGAAGTGCAAGTTCTCTTGATGTGTCAACTCCTCCATTTTTGTTGCGTGTAATTTCTTGTTTGTAAAATTTTTCCCGAGTGGAAAAATTGGATAAGAAATAGTTTGTAATCAAGACTAGATAATTACAGAAAGTGCGTGATTTTGTGTCGATAATAGTTTTAAAAAATTACATGTATAGTTTACGCTGAATAATTATAATATAATGTTTAATTATCATGTTAATAGTTAGTTATAGTAGCAAACATGGATATATTCTATTTTAATTTTTAATGACGCTAATCATATGTTAAGTGTTTCAACTTAATTTATAATTTATTAGAACTATTTTTGTTGTGAAATTTTATAACATTATAAATAAAACAATTAATGTTGATTGAGATATTATTATGTTAGATAAATTTATCGTTGAATGTGTTGGTGCTCCTTTGAATTTCGCCCTCTTTTTTTCAAAGAATTATTCAATTTTCATGGTTAAAAGTATTTTCTGTCTCCTTGTCTGGTGTGTGAAAATTTTATCTTTACCAGGATGTTATTGTAAATCCTTCTCTATGGTCATGGATCATGTTTAGCCATGTATTATTTACTGGTTTCTTTTTGTGTGAAACAATTTGTAATTCGAATGCAAATGTTGAAGTTTCCCTTGCATTTTATTTTTCCACGGATGTTTTTTCCCTATCAAATTTTATCTAAACGTATGCAGATACATTTTCATCTTTATTTGGTAAACTTGTAACTTTTGTTGCATTTACAAAAGGGTTGAACTGGTCCCATGCCTCCATTGAGTTCTAATTGGCTAGTCAATATTATGAAGTGGCAGAGAAAATATCTGATTTTTTCCTTGAAGGTGTACACATGTCATAAAGTTGAGTGATTATGGAAGGGCGGGCCATTTTTGTGTTTTAAGGAATTATGGTGAGAGGAATGAAAATATAAAAGAAACGCCTAAGTCCCACAAAAGGACACATGGCAGTTTGAAAAGTCAAAGCAGGGAGGTGGATCGTCATGTTACTTTGAAGTTTTTAGCTTGATTTTGTAAAAGGAGTAAAGTTATAAAGTGAACCGCGACTCCGATGGAAACCAAAAAAGGACACGTGGCTGTTTGAAAATTCAAAGCAGGGATGCAGATCGGTAGAGCACTTTGACATTTTTTAGCTTTATTTTGTAAAAGGAGTAAAGTTATAAAGTGAACCACAACTCCAATGGGGACTAGAAAAGGACATGTGGCCATTTGAAAATTCAAAGTAGGGACGTGGGTCGCTAAAGGTTTTTGGAACTTCTAGCTTTATTATGAAAAGGGAATGAAGTATAAAAGTGAAGCGTGGCCCCACAAATGCCCAGATAAAACAACGTGTTATGTCTACATCATAAGCAGGAAGGTAGGTCGTCAGAGGACTTTGGATTTTTTAAGCTCTATTTTGAAAAGGAATAAAGTTAAAAAATGATGCACGAGGTCACCAGAGACCAGTTAAATCCTGCATTAAGAAGTCAAAGAGGGAAGGTGGTTCGCCAGAGAATTTTGAGAATTTTGGTTTTTTGGTAAAAAGAGTTAAATTTGCAAAAGTGAACCCCAACTCCATTGACACCCACGTTAAGCCACATGTTGAACATATTTTTAAAAGGCAGTGGGGCGGAGAAACATGTCAAAAATACGCATTTTATTTAAAATTCATAAAATGCAAAAATGTGCCCCAGGCCTGTTTTGGATAATATCTTTCCATGTGGATGGCTCTATTTCAAGGTTGTGAAAGGCATAATTAATGGCTGTGGTGTGATACATCTTTTTTTTCCTCCATTAACGCTCCAAGAATTCAAGAGATGTTAATGCATGTCATTTTTATCAGTGACCTACAAATCTAAATTGTTGTGGAGCTAAGTTTGTGAATCTTAGGATTGTGAAGGTTGATGTTTTGAAATTGGAATTACTTAGTAAACTGCCAAATCCAGCAGAGCAAGATGTAGAGGAAAAGAATTAAGAGGAGGAAGTTACATCTGCAAAATATGAAGGACATTCTACCAAAAGATATGACCGGATGCCCCAGTTAAAACAAGCAGTGGAAATATCTAGAAAGATTTACCTTTTGAAAACCTGGCATATTTTGGGTGTAAATTTGTTAAACATGACTTTCTGGAACAAATATGTAACAAACAAAGTATTCCTCGGAATATTATTCTTCTTGGGGGAAAGTATTTTATGTAAAATGAGTGCTATAAAAGGCATGAATTAGTCATGCAAATGGTTAGAGGGGGTCGAGAGTTAAAATTTCTAAGAAAATTTGAGAAATCCCATATTCCTAAGAGATCATCTAAGAAACCTATTAATTTCTTTTGTTTTATATTTAATCATGTCAAGATGGTTGCAATTTTATAGCCATTGAAAAGCGCTCATATTGTTCAATAAACTTTCTCCTGCTGATGAATCTAGTAAACCTCGAATTGATATGTGTTGATCTGGGGAAAAACTGTGTCTTCTTTTATTTTATAATGTTTTCAAATATTTTTTCTTGTTCTTGTCGCAATCTTATGTTAACATCCCTCTAGATCTTACAATGTCTTATCCTTGTGATTATATATTTGCATTTGCAATTTCATTATGAGAAGAGCCTTCATTCCTATAATAAAATAAAGAATTTAAAATTACTTTACTCTCACGTGTTGACAAAGATTGTTTTAAATTATATGAGTGTATCTTTGGCATGATGAACCAGGGGTTTCTAATGTTTAATTGAGTCTTTAACATGACCCTTTGTGTTTAATTCTTCAAGAGTGTGTCAAACCGTGCATATCTGGGCCTCCATTGATTCACACCTTCTAGTTGAAGGAATATTTTGGCTATTCTGAAGCATTTTGTTTGTGAGTTTTCTAATTGTTGTAAAGGTTATCAAAGATCTGGTGAAATCAAATTTAACCTATTTAACCTCCCACTAAAAATTTCTCAAACAATGAATCCTACGTGAACCACCCCTGTTTGTACTGTGTATCCACAAATAAATAAAATTCCATTGCCAAAATATGTAGAAATAATCAGGTCCTGAGTGTTGTCTTTAGTAACCCAAACCTTGTTTACAAAATATCTCCATCCTCTAAAAGTTAGAACTTGTGAGAGTTAGATTGTGGTGTATTGATCATATTTTCCAAAGGTTTTCTTTAAAAATTGTGCAAAGAAAGAATTACCAATATCTTTCACCAACAGAGGCTACAAAATGGGCCCTCTTACCCTGGATGAAGGCACAACCAAAAGTAGTGAGGGTAGATCAAACCTGTTGGTATCCAAATTGATTCTCCCTCGTAAAAGTCAAGTAACATCAAGGATTTTACAAGAAACAAAGAGAAAGACAAATCATAAGTCATTTTATAGCCAGGGAAGTGATTCAGCTAGCTATTTGTCACTCAAGCATTGGATAAATGGATAGCATCTTCAAGAGGATTTGATCTATCCTCACTACTTTAGGTTTTTCCTTTTAACCAGGGTGAGAGGACCTACTTTGCAAAATTTATTGGTGAAGGATATGAAGAGATCCTTCTTTTACACAATTTTTTGAAAAACCTTGAGAAAATATGCTCAATGCACCAAAATTTAACTCTCACGAGTTGTCAATTCTAAATAATGGAGATATTTTATAAACAAGGATTAGGTTACTAAATACATTGAAACCTGATTTCTTCTCCATATTCTGGTAATGAAAATTATTCATTTGTGGATACACATGACAAGCAAGGGTGGTTCAGGTAGGATTCATTGTTTTTTGAGAAATTTTTGTGGGATATTAAGAGGGATAAACTTGATTTCACCAGATCTTTGAGAACCTTTAAAATAATTGGAAAAATCATCAACAAAAATATTCATAATATTTAAAATATTACTTCAACCAGAAGGTGTGCATAATTGGAGGCCCAGATTTGCACGGTTTCACACAATGTTTAAGAATTTAACACAAAGGATTGAGCTAAAAGACTCAATTAAACTTTAAAAATTCCTATTTCATCACGCCTAAGGTGCACCCAAAGACTTACAAATAATCTCTGTCAATAAATGAAGGTAAAGTTATTTTAAATTGTTTATTTCATTTTCAGATGAAAGATCTTCTCATAATTAAATTGCAAATGCCACTAAACTATCAAATGGATGAGATTTTTTCTGATTCAGACAGATGTTAACACAAGATTGCAATAGGAACAGGAAAAACTATATAAAAACATTCTGGAATAAAAGCAGAAACAAATTTTTCCCAAGATCGACAAAAATTATTTAGAAATTGATTATATTCATCAGTAGGAAAAAGTTTCTTGAACAATCTCAGAGCTTGCCAATGGTTGTACACTTGCAAAAAAATTGACATGACAGAAATCTAAAAAATAAGACATTAACAGGTTTCTCAGATGGTCTCTCGGGAATATGGGCTTTCTCAAATTTTCTCAGAAATAATAATCCCTGATTATTTACATTTCTAGGTCATGCTCTTTATAATACTCAATTTACATCTAAGCTTTCCCCCCAGGAAAATAATATTCGAAGAACATTTGTTTGTTACATATTTGATCATGATTCCCTGAAAATGACGTTTAACATATTTACACCCAAAAGTTACCAGTTGTTCAAAATGAAAAATCATTTCAAACATGTTCAACATTGTTTTAACTAGGAGCACGTTTTTCATCCTTCATGTATGTAGGATCCATCATTTCATAATTTTTCCTTTGTAATTCACTCCTCTGGTAATTCACATTTTCTTCAAGTGCCCAAGAAAATTCTGCTTCAAATGTTCACTTTTTCACCTCTTAGATCCAAAAATTGAGCTACACAACCATTTGAATATACTTAATTAATAAAAACAACAAGGAATCATCAAAAATCAATGAAAAATGATGCATATTTGCATCTCCAGAAACCTTTCAGCATTAATGGTGGTAAAGGCAGATGCAATGCATAAGAGCCATTGATTCTACCTTTTTAACTTTAAATTAGAGACTTCCACGTGGAAGGATATGAACCGAAATGGGCTTGGGGGCACTTTTTTGCATTTTATAAATTTTGGGAAAAATGTGCAACTTTAATATTTTTCCCCACCCCTCCGCCCTTGAAAAACAGGCTTGACACATGGCTTAATTTGGGCATCGATGGAGTCATGGCTCAATTATACAACTTTACCTCTTTTTGCAAAAAGAATAAAATTTCAAATTTCCCCCGGCTGTCCGCCCTCCCGCTTTGAATTTTCAACGCTTGCTTTAATTGACTTTCGCATGGCCACCCTTATCTTTTATACTTTATCCCTTTTTCACAATAATGAATTTTTTTTCAAAAACCTCTGACAGCCTGCATCTCCGCTTTGACTTTTTCCATGTTGACCCAAACATGTGACATTATTTTATTCCTCAGTGGAATCGCATCCCATTTTATAACTTTGCACCTTTTCATAAAAAGGGAAAAAAACTTCAAAGTTCTCTAGTGCTCCGCACCTCCACCCTTGACTTCTCAACATAATTTAGCACATGACTATAACTGGGACCCAACGGAGTCGCGAGTCATTTTACAATTTTACTCTTTTCGAAACAAATTCAAAAATAGTCAAAGTTTTATGTCGATCTATATCTCCCTGCTTTGAATTTTCAAACTACCACGTGTCCTTCTTTGATCCCTAATGGAGTTGCGGTTCACATCGTAACTTTACTCCTTTTACAAAATAAATCCAAAAAAATTCAAAGTAAGGCATTGATCTGGTATTCCATTTTTGACTTAGATGTGGCCACGTGTCTTCTCGAGCGACTTAGGTAATTTTTTTAAATTTTTACCCTTTTCACCATAGTGTCTTAAAAAACCAAAAAGACTCGCTTTCCCACAACTTATTGATTTATGACATGTGTATACCTTTGAGGCAAAAATAAGTAATTTTCTCCACCACTTCAAAAATTTTACTAACGAATCAGGATCTGACGGAGCCACGGGGCGAGTTCAATCATTTTTCCAAAGTAGCCAAAAGTGAAAAGTTTATAAAATAAAGCTTCCGTGATTTTTCCAATCAAAGGAGGCCATGTATTTTCTGATCCTGAGATATAATTTGATGGGGAAAACACACCCGTCAAACATTAAAATGCAGGGAACTTCAGCATTCGTGCCCATAATTTAAATTTTTCACCAAGGGAAGAGAATTTGCAAATAATACATGGCTAAACTTCATCTACGACCATGGGAATGGATCTACAATGGCATACATAAGAAGATTGAAAATTTTCACGCATCCATTCGAGAGATAGAAGATATTTTGAACCAAGTAGGTTTGTGGATTTTTAGGGAAAATTAGTGAAAGATCAAATCCAACAATAACATCGGCTTCGAATCGGGGATGGGCACTCCCAGCGAGTGCCACATGAATAAATAGTAGACCAAGTGCCAAGAAAAATTGGGTAATGGATTCACAAACCAATTATCTTGGAATAAACTAAGAAACTAACAAAAATAGCTGCCGAAGACCATAAAAAACCCAAAACGGAAAAACATAAAAACATATAACAAAACCAAAGGACCATACACTATACAATGGTGTACATACCTCGATTCTGATAAATCAATCAAGGAAATGTTTCAAATTCCTTCCATTAACATGAAACTCAAGAAATTCCCCATATAATTATTTTAGTAAAAAGGTGTGCTCACCAATTCGAATGTCAATTGAATAAGGGCCCATCCTCAATGCATCAAACTTTCCATGCTTCCCCTTATCCTCGTGTCTACTATCCCACAATAGCACAAGATTTCCCATGTTGAAATCTCTTGGAGTCAACTTCTTATTAAACAAATTCTTCAATTTCTCTCTAAACTTCACATGCCTCTGATGGGATGTTATTATTTATTCATCTAATTCAACAATTTAATTGATACAGGCATCATATGTATTAACCTCTTGATCCTCCAGTTGTTGAATAAATTGATATGAAGACAATTCCATATACAAGGGAATTAGAGCTTGAGTTCCATACACCAAATCAAATGGACATTTTCTAGTAGCTCTTTTAACAGTGATTCTATCAGCCCAAACAGAAAACTTCAATTGCTCACCCCGCTTCCTTTTGTTTAACTCCAAGGTTCTTCTAATTATCTTGAATATATTTTTATTGTTGGACTCTACATGTCTATTTCCTTCTTAAATAATTTAATTCTCCCTCATAAAATCTGAACAACATCAAGGATTTAGCAAGAAACTAAAAGACATACAAATCATAAGTCATTTTGTATCTGGGGAAGTGATTCAGCTCGCTCTTTATCACTCAGGAGGTGGAGAAACGGATAGCACCTTCAAGAGGGTTTGATCTATCCTCACTACTTTAGTTTGTGCCTTTCAACCAGGGTGAGAAGACCCACTTTGTAACCTCTATTGGTGAAGGGTATGAAGAGATCCTTGTTTTGCACAATTTTTATAGAAAAACCTTGCGAAAATATGATCAATGCACCACAATTTAACTCTGACGAGATGTCACTTCTAAAGAATGGAGATATTTTCTAAACAAGTTTTATATTACTAAAGACATTGAAACTTGATTACTTCTTCATATTTTTGTAATGGAAATTATTCATTTGTGGATACACAGGTCAAACATGGGTGGTTCAGGTAGGATTCATTGTTTTTTGAGAAATTTTTGGTGGGAGTTTAAGAGGGATAAAATTGAGTTTTCCCAAATCTTTGAGAACCTTCACAACAATTGGAAAACTAAATGAACATAATGCTTCAGAATAGCTAAAATATTCCTTCAACCAGAAGTTGTGTATCAATGGAGGCCCAGATTTGCACGGTTTCACACAATTATCCAAGAATTTAACACGAAGGCTCGAGCTAAAAGACCTCAATTAAACATTAAAGATCTTCTGGTTCCTCACACCTAAGATACACTCAAAGGCTTACAAACAATCTTTATCAACAAAATGACAGGTAAAGTGACTTTTAAATTGTTTATTTCATTACCAGATGAAGGCTCTTCTCGTAATGAAATTGCAAATGCCACTAAACTATCACAAGGACAAGCTATCCTGTGTGATTCGGAGGGATTTTAACACAAGATTGCAATAGGAATAAGAAAATACTATTTGCAGACATTCTAGAAATAAAAGCAAAGACACAAATTTGCCCAAGATTAACACAGATTAATTTGAAGTTGATTAGATTCATCAGCAAGGGGAAAATTTCTTGAACAATCTCAGAGCTTTGTCAATGGTTGTACACTTGCAACCAACTTGACATGATATAAATATAAAACATAAGAGATTAACTAGGTTTCTCAGATGGTCTCTCAGAGAAGATGGGCTTTCTCAAATTTTCTCATAAGATATTCAACCCCCCTACCCTTTGCAAGTAGTATTCTCATTGCTCTTTATAATACTTCACTCGCTCACTCATCCCAAATTTTCCCCCAAAGAAAGAAGAATATTCGAGGAATCCTTTGCTTGTTACCATATTTGATCATCATTCCTTGAAAGTGATGTTTAACAAATTCACACCTGAAAGCCGACTGGGTGGACAAATTATGGACTGATCATCATTTCTCAATACCCTGCAACCATGTTTTAACTGGGAAAATGTTTTTTCATGCCACATGCTTTTTGACAGTCCTTCTAGTCATTCATATTTATTCTGTCATGCAAGAAATTCCTCGTTTTAATTCAAGTTTTCTACAAGTGGCTCTGAGCATAGTTAGGATCTGACAAGCAATCTTGTATTTTGCACCTCGAAGCAACACCTTGAGAAATTGAGCTGCACAACGCATTTGATTATACTCACATACCTGCACTGGAAGTCAATTAGTCAGCCAAGTGCAAAGATTGAGTCAGCGGAAACCATCCGCGTGTTTCCATCTGGCACAAACCTGTAAAGTGTGAAGTACAGAGGCAAGTTCCCAAATGCAAGCGCGGGCCTTCCACGTAGCCCTGGGCCCAAGAAAATTACTTTTTGCCTTTGAAAATTTAAGTCTCGGTTATAAATCCAGAGTTAGCGGATATGCCTCCAAAATGGGCTCACTGCAGCACTTTTTTGATATGGCGCCCATAAGGTTTGGAGACCCTAAACAAGCACAGGCTCACCACGTGTCTTAGCCCGGCAAATCTTCACCCTCGAAAAACAGTTTAAGGACTAGCAGAATGCGCTTACGTGCCTTGGGTCCTTGATGAAAGTTTCTTCCGGCTCAATTCTACAACTTTATCTATTTTTGAAAAAAGGAAAATTTTCCAAATTTACCCCGGCGGTCAGTCCTCCCGCTTTGAATTTTAAACGTTGGCTTTACCTGACTTTGGTGGGGTTGCGCTTCACTTTTATAATTTATCCCTTTTTCATAATAAAGCAAAAAGTTTCAAAAACCACTGATGGCCTGCCTCTCCACTTTGAATTTTTCAATGTTGACCCAGACATGTGACATTATTCCTTAGTGGAATCATGGCCAATTTTATAACTTTACACCTTTTCAGAAAAGGGAAATAAACTTCAAAGTTCTCCGGTGCTTTGCATCTCCACCCTTGAATTTTCAACATAACTCAACATATGACTATAACTGGGACCCAACCGAGTTGCAGGTCATTTTGAAATTTTACTCTTTTCAAAAGAAAGCCAAAAATATTAAAAAATTTCCACCGATCCACATCTCCCTACTCTGAATTTTCAAACTACCACATGTCCTTCTCTGATCCCCATCGGATTTGTGGTTCACTTTGTAACTTTAATCCTTTTACAAAATAAAACCAAAAAACTTCAAAGTAACCCATTGATCCTCCATTCCATTTTTGAATTAGAATCAGCCATGTGTCTTCTCATGGGCCTTAGGTAATGTTTTTACATTTCTACCCTTTTCACCATAGTGCCTTAAAAAACCAAAAAGACCCACTTTCCCATAACTGCTTGACTTATGACACATATACACCTTCGGGGCAGAAATAAGAAATTTTCTCCACCACTTTAAAACTTTGACTAACCAATCAGGATCTTATGGAGTGACGGGCCAGTTCAATCCTTTTACCAAAGTAGCCAAAAGTGACAATTTTATAAATAAACCTGTCATGCCTTGTCCAATCAAAGGAGACCACATATTTTTCGATGCTGAGATATAATTTGATAGGGAAAACATGCCCGTCAAATAGTAAAATGTAGGGAACTATACCATTCTTGCCCATATTTTAAATTTTACACCAAGGGCAGAGAATTTGTGAATAATACATGGCTAAAATTGATCGACGACCATGGGTATTGATCTATAATGGCATACAGAAGAATATTGAACATTTTCTCCCATCCATTTGAGAGATAGAACATATTTCAAACCAGATGGACTTGAGCATTTTTAGGGAAAATTAGGGCAAGATCAAATCGAGCACCAAAAAAACCCTTATGAAAGTGATATCCATTTCTCCAATGCCTGAGTCACAAAGAGCAAGCTAAATATCCTCCTCGTCTACAAAATGACTTATGCCATGATTTGTCTCTCTCTAAGTATCTTTATAAATCTGTGATGTTGCTTAGCTTCCAACGGAAAATCAATTTGGATACCAACACAATGATTTTATATTAGAGTATAAAAATTACACATGGTAACGTGAATTGATTTAAATGAATTCTTGGAATTTAAATTATTACAATAAATCAAATTTTGATAAATTTAATAGTTCTTTGAATGTGCGTTTGGATTCCAACATGTTCAATTATATATTTGGTTTATCAAATTTGGATAGTGTTATCCATAGAAAATATTTATTCTTTGAGTGAGTGGAAAATTGTAGTATCTATATAATTAGTATCTACTAAGGGTGGAAGGGGCCAAATTCTTGAATAATTCATAGGAAAATATGCTTTAACACATTATTCAGATCACTTTTAAGTCATGTGGTAAGTTTTTCTTGTACAATCGTATGAGAGTGTTGAAAAACACCATTTATATTTACCCATGAGTTATTTTTCTTACATTGTTGTGTATTGTGATTAAATTAATTTTAGTCAATTTAATTTTTAATTTACTAACCTAATTTAAATAAATACTATATTATCCTATAGGTTGTTTGTTTTTTATAGTTTAAACTTTTCATAAAATTGAAATCTAAAATTTCTCCTTTGGAGCCTTTGTTTTTAGTGTTATTTTAGACACATAAATATTTTCCTACATCCCCAAATGAGGCCAATATATATACCCCCTATCTAGGTTGGTACATTGACATTCCATTTTTCCCATTTTAGAGTTCAAGAAAGCTTTGATAAAAAAATTATTTCTTTGAAAGGTACCAAGAAACATGCCATTTGGAAATTTTTGAATCATACACTTAAATTAATATGTTTTGAAGTATTTAAATGAAATTTATTGTTGTATTCAACAATGTGGAGCCTATGATTTGTTTTTTTCAAAGAAACCAGTTTCTCAAATTCCATTTAGTAAATGACATTTTTCACTTCTTTAGGCCTATTCTGGGATATTCCACTCAAACATTTGGTGTGTCAGACCTCCATCCAAATCCTCATATATTGAACGATGAAGAATACTTATAAAAAAAATTACTTTTTTGTTAGTATTTATAAACATAAATAGACCTAAAATACATATGTGTGTGTTTGTGTGTGTGTGTGTGTGTGTGTGTGTGTGTGTGTGTGTGTGTGTGTGTGTGTGTGTGTGTGTGTGTGTGTGTGTGTGTGTGTGTTTGTGTGTGTGCGTGTGTTTGTGTTTGTGTGTATGTGTTATTGTGCACATGTATATGTAGATATATATATATATATATATATATATATATATATATATATATATATATATATATATATGTATGTATATGTATATGTATATGTATATAGGTAGTTATGTCTGTTTAATTATTTATCACCAAGTATTAAAAGGGCATTACAAATGTTATACAAATTCACAACCTTAAACTAATTATAATATACAATGTTCAAAACAAATAATTGTAACTTTATAAAACAATAAAGCAAAATTTCCTTAAAAATTAAATAATTACTTAATAAACTGTTATTATTTTCTTCCTCTTTCATGTGGTATTGGATATTTTAATTAACATGATACTATATGAACAAAAAAATCCATAGTGCTATACTGTTGGAATAGTAAAAACACCTAATGATGATACTTTATTTTAAAAATTAAATAATGTATCCAAGTCAAATTTTCTCCTTTTCAACATGTTATTATAGTTTAGTTTACCTTTCTTATCTATTTCCTAGCTTTTCCCACTTTCCAAATTATTTTTTCAACCTTTTCCTTAACATTTTGGCCTTAAGCTACGTAACTGTTGCGGAATTTGCACAAGCACCACCGTGGTTATGTAACCACTGGTATTCATAGAGGGTAGGTTTAAAAAATGTTGGGTAGGTTCCGTAACCACTGCTATGTGCAAACTAGCAACTCTTCACACTTTTAACTAGGACTTAAACAACATGTTCTATACGTGTGTTTCCTTCTTTCAACTCATTTTTATCACACATTTCTTGACCAAATAAGCTATTTTTGAGATTTATAGATGCGTATATACTTCTTCTACTTCACTTATTATTCTTAGTAAGTTAACTATTCTCTCCAATGGTGATTTGGCACTTCTCAGTTGTCATGTGTGTTCCACCATATCCCTACAACATTTCTATAAAAACAAATGTTTTTCCCAAAGCATTGTTTTGATTATTTTTAATTGTAATAAAACCGTTATGTTGTTAGAATATTTCCAAGAACACAAAATAACAAAAATCCTTTACTGTTTTACTCTTTTTCCTACATTACTACCAGATTCCCTGCAAACTTGCTCACTCCAACATTTCAACATCTTCTTCTTAAATACCAACACACACAACTCCCTAGACAATATTGGATAGTTAATTGGAAAAAATTCTAAAGGGAATTACAAAAGAACAAACAACAATAGAAATTGTCGCAGTTCTAAATTTCCAGGTTGGAGGTGTACTTTAATTCCTATAAGCTTTGTTTATGTAATTTGATTTCAATACATAATCAATGTAGAATATGTTTTTAAAGGAAATTTAATTTGCACGGTAGTTTCATTTCCCACTTAGTATTTTTTGTTGGAAAATAATTCTTATCTCATCACTGTGGATTTTTTTAGGGATGGTTTTGGAGAAAGGTCACGTGCATAATGATTTTCATTTCTTCATTTATTCATTTAGAAGCACTTGTAGTTTTTTTTTTTTATTAATTAGTTTTTACGTTTGTATGGGAAAATATTCTCTTGATATGTTCCTCCCTGCTTTTCCTTGTACATTTAAATGGGCAGTTACTTTGAAAAAGCTTCAGTTTCTCTACATTTCATTGTGTTTCTTCACTAAAAGCTTTTGTAGGAATTTTAGTGCTTTACTAGGGAAGTAACAGTTAAAGAAAATTGCTTTTGAGAATATTTAAATTCTTCTCATGATTCTAAGGTAGAACTGGAATAAATTTGATCCACAATTACAAATTAGAAAAATCCTCTTTTTTAATTAGATTATATTCATTTTATTGTGCAACACGGAAATAACCACATCCGACTATTTAACATTTCAATTTATTTAATTTTAGATTAGATGTAGTTTCCATTCAATTAGATATAATTTAATTTTCTATATAGCTTTCATTTAATTAATTTCGAAAAACCATAAAATTCTTAAAAACATAGATTAGAGTAGTTTAGATCTCTTTATTTGTATTATTTATGTTCATGTTATAAAGTATTTGGAAAATACAAACATAAGTAGATTATATTAGATTTAATTGTTTTGATTAATTAGTTTATTTTAATTCAATTACTTACTTACATGTGGATTTAATTAATTTTAAGGTTATTAATCTAATTTGTTTTATCAAAATCTATTTTCATTATTTGTTTAATATAGGAACATAGATTTAATTAGACAGAAATACAAGATTAGGTTAACTAAGCTTGACATTAGTTTCTATCGGTTTCCTTGTGTTCCTTTTTTTTCAATATAATCTTTGTTTATATTCCCATATGACCATCTAAGGCCTAAGAATACCTAAACGAAGAGTGTGTGATCCAACAGTACTATAACCAAACATCACTACACAGTTAACTTACATTGATAAGGGACTTAGATAGCTTGTCTTCAAGACCACTCCCATCCACCCTAACATCATCCTGTAATTGATTACTTTGAATGATGAGGTGGATAATTTCAACAATTTTTCAACAAAAATGCTGACGAGAAACTAGATTTTTCCTTCCCATTTATTGTCTCACATTCATGACCCTCTCACAAGACTAGTATATGATAAATGAAGGATGATTTCTCTATGTCCCAAAATTCACTAGGAGTTTCTTTGTACCAACTGATATACATCCAAACATTTGTGTGGATATTATCTTTAATTTTTGTGTTTGATATGAGTAGGTTAGACATGTATTCATTTCCCTTAATTAAAAAATACCCATCATTCTCGTTGAGGACATTCATTTTCCTTTATTATACCCATATTAATATCCCATCTATCCCACCTATTCCTATTCACCAATTTCTTAACAAATTATCGATTTAATTGTGGATATCTTAACACAACCTTGGGAGGTCCTATGCACATTGAGTCATGTATTGATTCTTATACATATAAAATAGGTGAACCTGGCATGAAGGAATAGTTACTTTACATTTCCTCCATTATTTAATTTCTTTCATCCATCCTTCTCATCTCCCATTCTTTTCCAGGTATTTATAAACCCCCTTAATATGTTGGGTAAGGAATCTAATAGGCCCATTTATTTTCTCAAGGCCTATTATCACCGAATGGGTATCAACAGTCACCCTCTTTATCAAGTTGGGGTGATAATTACTCAAAGAACTTATTATCGCCTTACACATCTCCTACTCAAGGTTATAATACCCACTCAAAAGTTAAGATTGAATATATTTACCAGTCTAATCACAAAGAACAACCAAAGTTCTCCAACTATAATAACATGAAACATAAAGGAGAAAAAAGGTTCTATCCACGGGTCTTATCTAGGACTCAAATTAGTATTCCAAATGATTAATTATGTTCTTATCTATCTCCTGATGATAAGTTCCTAATGCAACTCACCTAAAGTTTTGATCGTCTCAACACCAGAGATCAATCCTTTGATAGGATGCAAGGGTATATTGATATTATTGTTCATAAAAATACTATTACCCATCCTTGTACAACAAAATATATGTCCAAAGAAGGATGGCCTACAAAGGATCAATTCATAGAAATATTTCATGTGACTTTTCCCCTTACAAGTCTCAACACATGCCTAAGTAAAATGTAACACCTTCATTGGGTGATTTTATTTCATGTTGGTGGATAAATTTAGAGAATTACAGAAAGATAAACTATCACATTCTACACCATTCACAGTGCAAGGAAAAATTCCCCAACAAATTAAGAACTATAATTATGTTCCCTTTGAACCATCACCTTCTCAGGTATACATGGATTTTTATAGCCCTGGAGACCCCCTTATTGGTTTAGGAAGACTAGGTATGTCCCCTCACTCTCCATGTATATTTCCAACACAAGGGCCATCTGAAAGTGTGTTGTCTTATGCCATTTTGAATGGATATGTGACATACTCTCATTTCGCACCTTCCAATCTGAATCCAAATAATGTCACCCCAATACCTTCACAAATACTCAAAATCACAACAAGGGGACATTATGTCTTATCCTATTTTCTATGCTTAGCAACAATGGGTTCTTTATGCCCCAACCATCACCTATGTTGTGTCGTACTAAACTCCAATTCAAGTCCTAGCTCCCCATCAAGGATCATTAATGGTTGAGTCTTATGCATTTGGAACATACTCTAAGTATCTAAAGGAGCCCGTCGACTTTACCATATAAAGTGTAATAAGCCATTACAATATCTTCCCAAATTAAAAGGGTAGGGTGATCTGAATGCCGACATCAAGGCATATGCGACAACAATTGGAGATTTACTCCAATGGGACGTTGTTATAACAAACATACTCCCCAAGAACCTTAAGGGTGTTGATCTCCTCATCTACTATAGGATCCTAGAAGCCTCAATTCACTCTTTCAAGAAACTCATATCTGAGTTTAGAAAGAATTTCAACATGAACACGCTCTTAAGAACAAGAATCAGATAATTCCTACACATTAAACAAAAACATAATGAGTTATCTTCCCATTTCATTTATAGGTGGAATAAAATTCTCTAGTCCTATACTAGTTATCTGAACATGGATAAATTTTTTTTTACCTATTCTTCCACTCCCTCAATCAATAAACTAAGGAGGAAGTAAAAAAAATCATCTTAGTAGCTATGAGGAGGTCTTAGAGGGTGCTATTAGCATTAACCAAACATCGATCGACCGTGGATGAAATACATATGGTCCAAATGGGAAATTGGTCACTCACTCTCAAGGTAATCTAAATTAATCAAACGATTGAAATAATAACAATCAAGAACCCAAGGTCCTCAACAAGAACCATGGTGCCACAACAAATGGTGTTGCTGATCAAATTAAAATGACGAATGTTATTAGCACTGGAAACATAAATAATGGCAATAAAAATGCAAACACGAACAACCAAAGGAGTAATAACTTTACTCATTGTATTAATGTGATTTATATTAGGTGCCCCCTTCCTCCTAAAATGGTTAACTCCAAGGGCTTTGTTCAATACCCAAACTAATATCTGCACTAGTTTCCAAATTAGTATCAGAATCTAGACCAAAGGAATCTAAACTTCAATTACAATAACCAGAAGAAACATAACAATATAAACAATACCACAATATAATAATAATAATATACCAAGGGAATATGATCCCAACTTATACTATGGATTTCAAATGGTTATAGGTAATGACACTCGTCTTTTCTATAATTGTAATAAGTTCATATAATGACTTCCGGAAGACAAGAGACAACACTTCGTTTATATGTTCTTGGATAATCCCATAGAACCTACACTAAAAAATAACATGGTGTGTATTTCGTCGCATAAAGCTACTCTTTAGATTTATAAAAAAACCCTTCTCAATATGTCCTAAAAATGGGAAGCTTAAACTAGATGACACTAATAAGAGGACCCGTGTAGGGATAAATGACCATGAAGCCTTCAAGTCCATGAATCTGTGATTATCTCCTCCTTTGGATAACTGAAATCAAGCTAATATTTTGGGCCTAGTTTAGTTATAAACTGAACTGTAAGTCCATGTAGTGACTTGCATGTGTGATTATTCTTGGCGACATCTTCCCATTTACTCTTCAATGTAAGATGATATGCCAATAGTTCCTATACCATTAGGAGCATATGATTTGACGATAGATAAGACCAATACCTTTTTCAAATTTTCTTTTCAGGATCTGTTAAATAATTTCTTTGTGCATTGATCTATTTTAATAGAATCACTAGGTCTAATCCACATAATAAACATCACACCTCCTCTAGAGGCCCAAATTAATCACATATTTGGCATGTGGTTATATAGGTGTTATCATTGGTAAAGAAAAACATCAATGAAAAATTGGATTATATTTTAAGGTCATATGATTATGTATGTGATGTTTGCTTGATGATTCAGATGTGTACATGATGATGAACTTGGATTCAGTGAGCATTGATTTCTTTTGTAGGCCTATTCATATGCTTAGGTTATATTTCATGAAGATATGATATTATTGGGTGATTGAGAAGCATGTTGACATGATGGATAATAGTTTTGGATATTTTTGAGGCACTCATAGTAATGGCACATGGTGCATATATAAGTGTTTTTCTATGTTATAGGTACTCGTTTGGAGAAGGCATGGTTGCTTTGAGATGCGAGATTACATTTTGAAGCTACAAGAGATCATGAATGCATGTTTTTAGGTATATCATGGTATATCAGGTATGTGTGGGTTATTTCTGGTTATTTTATGATGAGTTATAACATTCTTTTAGTTGAGATTCTACGGTGTAGAATCCTAAGGTGTTGATATGTAAATGAGATAGGTTGGAGAAGTTGAGGTAAAATGCTGAAATTTTGATGGTTGGAGATTTTTTTATGATGTATAATGGTAATTTGGGATAAATTTCAGGTTCCTAGGATGTGAATTGTTGAACATGGCTCCGCACTAAATTAGAGAGAGACATGTGTCAAGTGCACATCAAAAGTGGGAAAGCGGGTTGCTATAAGGTTTGGAAGTTATTTTTCTTTATTTATGAGTTAAATTTTTGATTTAAGCCATGAATCTATAGAAAATCATATAAGTACACGTCATCTTGGAAATGTCAGTGCGGGAACATGGGCCCGCATAGGAAAAATGAAATTTTTACCTTTTTGGTAAAATGAGTTAAAGTATAAAAGAGATTCACGGTCCCAAAGTGAATCAAAAAAGAACACATGGAAAGGTCAAAGGCAGAAGTAAGGACCCATGGAAAAAATGTTGAATTTTTTCCTTTTTGGAAAAATGAAATGTAAATTTTGAAAATGCAGCACAATTCCTTTGGTACTTGCACTAGAAGGTGAAGGTGGGAATGTGAAGCTGCGGGGAAAATTTGTAAAATTTTATTTCTTATAAATAAGAGCTAAAATAGCATAATCGATCCATGATTCAGCTGGGACCCACATTGGGACATGTGTCAGGCTTGTTTTTCAAGGGCAGAGAGGTGGAAAAAAATTTAAAATTTTTAGATTTTCCAAAAGTTATAAAATGTCAAAAAGTGTTCCTAGGCCCATTTCCAATCAAATATTGTGATGTGGAGGGCTCAAATTAGAAGTTAAAAGACAAGATCAATAGTAGATGTGCATTTCATCAATTTGGTTGCCATTGGAGATCCAGGATGTTTGGAGATGAAATTTTTACATCATTCTTCATCATTTTTTTGGTAAATTCAATTCATTTCGGTCTTCAAAGATCAACTAACTCAGTTTGAGAGCTCAATTTATACATCTAAGGTACTTTTGAAGTGTATTTTTCCTTAGGCTCGTGCAAAAATGTGAAATGCCAGATCCAAAAATTGCAAATGAAAATTTTGAAAGGGAGAAGATGAAATTATGAAGTGAAAGGGGTATTTATGTGCTAAGGATGAAAAGCGTGCCCCCTATTGGAGTAATGATGGGAATTTTTGCAATAATTCACCTTTTTGAGACACCTAACAACTTTTGAACATTTTTCTGTTAAACGTCCCTTTCTACAATTCATGATGGAATTATGTAACAAATTTGCTTCCTAGGATATTATTTTCTTGGGAGAGAAGGCTTGGATGTAAACAAATGATATATAATGCATATTGGATATATGCAAACGATCGGGAGTTCATTTTCATGAGAAAATTTTGAGAAAATCTCATGTTCTAAAAAACCTTCTAAGAAACCTAGTTAACCTGGTTATCAGTGCTTTGTTTAGATAACTCTCCCCTGCTAATGAGTCTAATGAAATTTGAATTAACTTGTGTTAAATCTAGGGAAATTTTGTGTTTATTTCATTTCAAAATGTCTACAAGTAGTCTTTCTTCTTCCTATTGCAATCTTGTATAAAAATCTCTCTGAATCACAAAGAACATCATCCTTGCGATATTTTAGTGGCATCTTCAATTTCATTTATCGAAAGACCTTTCATCTCATAATGAAATAAATGATTTAAAATCAGTTTTCTTTCATTTGTTGACAGATATTGTTTGTAAGCCTCTAGGTGTACCTCAGGCATGATTGATGTTAGATTTTGATGTTTTATTGGGTCTTTTACCTGAATCCTTTTTTGTAAAGTCTCAAATATTGCGTGAAAACATGCAAATATTGGCCTCCATTGATGCACACCTTCTGGTTGAAGGAATGTTTTTAACTATTTGGAAGCTTTCTGTTGTTTAGTTTTCCACTATTGTGAAGTTTCTCAAATATTTGGTAGTCCAATTTATCTTTTTAATCTCCCACCAAAAATTATTTCAAATAACCAATCCTTCCTTGAAGTACCCCTATTTTTCCCTGTGTATGAAAAAATGCAAAATTACCACTATCAAAATATGTAGAAGCAATTAGGATTCCAAATGTATTTAATAACCTTAGCCTTGTGTTGAAAATATCTCCATCTCCTGGGAGAGACAACTCGTGAGAGTTAGATTTGGTGTGTTGATCATATTTTCCCAAGGTATTCTTTATAAAATTTGTGAAAAAGAAGGATTTACCATCATTCTTCACTAAATAGAGGTTACAAAAATAGGTTCTCTTACCTTGGTTGAAAGGACGAACCTAATAGTTAGGATAATATCACATCTGTTTAAGGTTTTACCCATATTTTTCAAGGCTTCAGTGCTAAAAGGTCAGATAAATTGCTTCCCCGGCTATAAAACGACACACAATTATTTATCTACCTCTGAGTGTCTTGTTCAAATCCTTAATGCTGTTTAGTTCTTGAAGAAGGATTAAATATAGGTACCAAAAATAGGTATGGTTATTTTTTATGGGAATCTTTAAATTTACCCTATCATTAGGTATGGAATTAACTCTTCCTAATCACCTAAGATGGGTTTAAAATTTTCCTTGATTTACCTATTCATGTATTACTAATGATTTTGATATAAATTCCCATTGAGGAAAATGAATTCCTTACTACAACAGGGAATAATAAGGAAAAAAATGACATTAGTTCATTATCCTGAAGGCTTGATTCCAATTTAGAAATTCAGAGTAATGGATTCAAAACATAAAATAAATACTGATATAAATAGCTATTTAGGTGTGATATTATTACTTTTCTATTTTCTTATAGGAAACTGATAACTATTGACATCATTATTGACAAGTTGAAAAATAAAATGGCTATTTAAAAAAAATCTAAATTTATTATAAATTATCCTACATTTACGATTACATCCACAACTTAATTAAAAAAATATATTATTTTTTGCCAATGTCATGGCTAGTGATTTTAAATAGTTCTCCAACCCTACAATTCTAGTTTGGGATAAATCTACCATCATATATATAAGTTGTTTTCCCCATGGGTTTCTTAAATGTTTCCATGAATTTCATAAAAAAATTCTCTTAAAACATTAATAGTTCCACTGAACTAACCAAATATTAAAACATATATTGCCCATAAAAACTCAATATAAGGTGAAAAATTAAAAACCTTATGTTAGTAAGAACAATTGTTTGGGATCTCATGAGTGAAATACTAATGCCAAAAAGGAGACTTCAGAGGATGTGATCAAAATAATCTTGATATGAGAGTTTTCTAGTTGAAAATTACACAAAAAATTCCTTTGATTATCCGTTGAGGAAAATATTCTCCTCTGCAAAAGAGTACATGGCCAACATTGTTTATATGGATTGATGGATTTTTTCATATCGATAGGACTCACATATACATTAACAATGTAATGCAATCATTTTTTGAAATTTTCTACATATTAATCCATAGTCTATGATGTTACATTGTATCTTTTTATGAGCAAAAATCAAGTGAAAAATATACCCATTGAAATATTTATTTGCATTTGCATTGCTTCTAGAAGTAAAATTAGTGGATAAAAGATAAAAATGTAATACATTTTCTCTAGTAGTCCCTAAGGCTAATTTTTTTTTCATAAAAATCCTTTAATTATTCCTTGAGGAAAACATTCTCCTTTTATTAAGTGAACATAGCCAGGTTTGTTCATGATGATTCATGGATTTAGATCACATCAATAAAACTCACATATAAATTGATAATTTAATGCAACCAAAATTTTAACCTTTCTCCATGCCCATTAAAAGTGTATAACAAAAACAATTCCCAATAGTCCCTGAAGTTTATAGTTGTACAGAAAACATCCTCAATTATCACTTGAGTAAAATATTCCTTGGCCCTCAAGAGCATGTGACTGAATTTATTGAAAAGGATTCATGGATGTAGTTAAACTCAATAAGACTGAACTATAAAATGACAATGTAATCCAATAAATTTTTGAATTTTCTTCCATGCAAATCAATAGTCTATAACATTTTCTTCATTTTTAAAATTATATGTAATGAGATTCATAAGTTGAGTATGTGGTGTATTTAAATTCATACTAAATATATTAGATTATATGGTTAATAAATTATGTGTGGAGTAAGTTATATTAGGTATTTTTATAATAAATTAATAAACCAAAAAAAATAGGGGGAAAAATACTATATTGTTTGATTCAAAAGTCCATATGTGGTACTCCAATAAAGGAATAGGATAAATAAATATTTATTTACACATGAAACTTGGGTAATATAACAAATAAATATCTTGGATGCAATAAAATAGATAATCATGATCTAAAGAATCTTCTACGATATCAATATTAATGTGATTCATCTATAATTTTTTACAAATGAAATGAAAATAAATTCATATATGATGTAATTTATGATCTACAAATTTTGAATATGATATTCAATCAAGTAAAAAAATTGATCAAAGATTTATTTAATTTTCATGGTGGAGAAATTGTGGAATTTCTAAAAAAGTATTTTCCTTCATGGATCTTATACAAAAAAAAAATCAGAGGTAAATATTCTTATTTAGGTGAATAGTAGGTATTTTGGAAAATGTATGTGCATTTCCCAAAAGTTCATAAAAAATAATTTTTTCCATGCGAATAGCCAATATATCTATGATACAAATGTGTGTTTTAGTGTATCATCATGTTGTTAGGATTAAATATTATTATCCTAATATTAATTCTGCATAGGTTAATTATTTAATTAATTTTTATATTGTTATATGGTTAATCAACCATATTTTTCAGTATGCATATTGTTATATTGTTTTCAACAATATATTTGTTTCTATTCATTTCCTGCTTTCCGGATGTTATTGGAAGCTTGTTTATTCTGGCACTTGGTTGCACCTGTGTAACTTATTCTCCCGGATGTATTTGGCTGTGCAATATCTATAAATATTGCAGCCTATTCACTGTAATGGTTACTGATTGAGATCAATAAAATCTACACAGGCTTCCGTCCCTGTTTCTCAATCAACATTTGGTACCAGAGCGAAATTCTGGCCCTATGAAGGTGTGGAAGAGAGAGCAGCAGAGAGAGAGGAGATTGGAGACGTGTTTATAGCATTTGAGAGCCTGTGCAGCCTCGTGCAAACTCCCAGCCCCATCCCTGCCACCCCCACATCCGCCTGTTCCTTCCAGGTACTTGGAAGGCAAATTTTTTTTTTACACTGGTGCACTTAGCACCAGGCAAAATTTGCTACAGGTATTGAAAATAATTAAAAAAAAAATTTCCCAATCAGGGTTTTGTTTTACTGTATTTGGAGGTTGTTTTGCTTGTCTGTATATGTACCTGCAGTGATCAAGCATCAAACAGAGCAAAGAAAATAAAAAAAAAGAGGAGGCATTTTTCTTGATCCAGCAACCTGTACAAGGAGAAAAAAGCATTTTTTTGAGAGCATATGCGCCCTTTGCTATCCCCTACGGCCTGCATAGCAAAAAAAAACAATTTTTTTTAGCTTGCCCGCGCCCTTTGCTATCCCATGCGCGCCCTGCACAAGCAATAAACAATTAAAAACGCACCCAAAGCTAAAATCCGCACCATTTTTAGTCTCCCACGGCCTGTACAAAGGAAAACAACATAAAACACGTGCCCAGCAAAAACAGCAAGCAATATACAGTGAAAAACGCGCCCAGGCATTGAAAAAACGCGCACAGCAATTCATACACGCGCCCAGGGCAAAAATACAGTCAAAAAACGTGCCCAGCAACTAAAAAATGTGGCCCAGGCAAGAGAAAATGTGGCCAGGACAATAAAAACAGTGGAAAAGGAAAAAAAACACCCCCAGGAGAAAAAAACGCACCCCAACACAAAAAACACGGCCTGCACTTGTAGATCAGTGCGTGGAAAGGAAAAAATGTGGCCATAGGTGAATACAAAGGAGTGGAAGTGAAAAGAAAAGCTCCAGATCTGTTTTTTGGGAAAATAGAACCCTAAAAACTCCCCTTCACCAGCATGCGCCACGTGGCATCCATCTTTCAAGAGGTAAGTCAATTTATTTGTCAATAAATACAAATTGCTTCCTTCCATAGCCCAAGCGCCCCAAGTGGCCAAGTTGGTTAGTGCATGTGCCTTAGAAGTGAGAGGTTTGAGGATCAAATCCCACTAAAAACACTCAAAAACTCTCCTTTTGCATCTAGCGGATTTTTTGGCAAAACTGCTAAATTTAGCAGGCTTTTTTGAATTTAGTTACAGCTAACTAAATTTAGCGGAGAAATCCCTAACTTAGGGTAAAACAATTGTTTTCTCCTATTTGGTCTGTTTTCTCATTCTAGACATTTTTTGCAAAAGGAGATCGACCTAAAAATTGCATTTTCAACATTTTTTTTGCAATTTTTAGCATTTTAGGTTCAGGAGGCCACCAGGACCCCGAAACTGTAATTTTTTTCCTGTCATTCAAATTGTACTGTATATTGTACTAATTTGCAGGTTGCCATAGTTAACTGCAAAAATTTGTAACTGCTCAGAAACTGGCAGGATTGTAATAAAAAAAGTAAAATTGGTTCTGTAACACTCACGAGATCCTAGATCTCATTCGCAGCATTCGGTATATACAGTGCCTTTGGGAAGCGCTTACGGGTAAAGCCGTCACGACTACTACTACACTTAACACCTAATATAGCTGCAACAATGTCGTCTGGGCATCGTCCCTATAAATCGACGGGCAGTAATAAGGTCACAGTGCACACACTATGAGCCATCCCATCCGTCTGTGAACGATTGCAAGACATAAATCCAGACTGAGAAATTATCCGAGTATATAGCGAAGTTACGTGCGCGTATGAGGATATTTCTTTGAGCCGGTGTCAATAATCGCATAGACCCCATCAGTACTCTTGGTACCACGTATCGAATTCTTTCACGTACGTTAACGCCTCTTTCACATACTGCCAGGTATCTAGAAAGGGCGAGCTTCTTCCACGTACCGATGGGTATATCAGAAGGGCGCATATATAGAAAGGTTCGGTATATCAGATTGATGGTATATAGATTGGGAGACCTTATACCTGGAGTGATAAGAGCCAAACCCTGTCAGTGATCTCTGCAAAATGGGCACCAATGCCCCCAAATTTTTTCTTCCAGATTCACAATTGCTCAGAGGAAGCAACTATGCTGCTTGGAAGACAAAAATAAAAACACAACTTGAGTTTGAAGAAATCTGCCCTGTTGTGACTAGTACTCTAACCAGATCACCAACGGATGCAACACAACAATGACAATTTGATAGAGCAGATCAGAAAGCAAAACTCATCATTTTGTTTGGAGTGTCCGACGATGTGCAAGTCCACATTCGAGATGCCACATCAGAAAAAGAAGCGTGGGATAAGCTGAGCACAATATATGAGGCCAAGAACAAGAATGTCATACTCAATTTGCAGATTCAGTTACATACTTTGAAATTCAAACAGAATGAGAAAATTGAAACCTTCCTAAGAAGAGTTGCAAAGTTGAGGGCTTCACTTCTAGCCCTAGGAGAAGAGATCAAAGATGAGTCTCTCGTTCCCATTGTTCTGAGAGATCTTCCTTCTTCTTACCGAATTTTTGTCACAACTCTAAACTTGTCAGATACGACAATTAGTTTTGACAACTTGTTAGTAAACCTACTGCAAAAAGAGGAAGCAATGTACAACAAGGATGATGAAGAGGAGCAGGCACTGTCTTCACATCAAAAATGGAAAGGAAAAGGTAAAGGAAAACCTAAATCCTATCAAAAGTCCCCACATCAGAATCAGTATCATGGGGACAATCAACAGAAAAATCAATGTCCAATTTGCAAAAGAGGACATGACTTGCAAGAATGTTGGTTTAACACATATAAGAAAGGATCATCAAGCAATTCTGGACCTCAACAACAACAAACTTACAAGGGACATTCAAACAACTATCACGGGCAGAAAAAGGGGAACTGGAAAAGAAGACCCCACCAGTAAGGTAATATTGCTGAGCAACAAGATCAGTCAGACAATGAAGACTTCTTGTTCACTGCTCGATCAAGTGAACCATCCACTTCATCTAGTGACATCTGGTATGTTGATTCGGGAGCCACTCGACACATGACCGGCTACAGAGACTAGTTTATTTCAATGAGGGACACGCCATCAAAAAATCATGTTTCGTTGGGAGATGATTCTTCATATACAGTTCAGGGGATTGGAAACATTTCTCTACCCCTTGGTTCATGCAACTGCAGACTATCAGATGTTCTATATGTCCCTGGGTTGACAAAGAATGTTCTTTTGGTCAGTCAACTCCTAGATCACAACCTGAAAATTGACTTTGATAGTCAATCTGGCAAGAAAATGTGTTTGATTTGAGATAAATCTAGAGGCTCGAAAATAATTTCCAAAGCCTCAAATGTGGGACGAATGTTTCAACTTGATTTCATTCACAAAAATGATCAAGCACTTGTGGCTAAAAAATCCACCTCAGCTCAGTTGTGGCATCGGAGATTTGGTCATGTAAGTTTCAAATATCTCGACACACTTCGCCGGTGTAGTATGGTACATGGGCTACCATCTCTTCAGAAGGATACAGATAAGTGTCCTCACTACTTAGCAGGGAAACAACACAGAGTTTCATTCCAAACAAGTACTTTTCAATCTCATGGTAAACTTGACCTAGTTCATACCGATCTGTGCGGTCCAATGCAGCCAAGTCATTCAGGGCTCCAGTACTTCATGCTCTATGTTGACGACTATTCATGCAAAATGTGGATTTTTTGTCTTCGCAAGAAAAGTGAAGCCTTTGAAACGTTCAAAAAGTTCAAAGTGGCAATTGAGAAAGAAACTGGTCGTCACATCAGAACTCTCTGCTCAAATCGAGGGGGGGAATTCACCAGTGATGAGTTCAGAGACTATCTACAAACTCACGGGATTCGTCGACAAATGCATCCTCCACACACACCGCAGCAAAATGGTGTTGTCGAGAGAAGAAATCGTACTATCATGGAAATGGTGCGATGCATGATCGATGATTCTGAACTTGCAAAGACATTTTGGGAAGAAGCAGCAAAAACATCAGTGTATTTGTTAAACAGAGCACCCACAACTGATCTTGATGGAATTACACCACAAGAAGCATGGTCAAAGAGGAAACCATCCATTTCACACCTTAGAGTATTCGGGTGCAAAGCCAACATGCACATACCCAAATATAACAGAAAGAAATTGGACATGAAGTCACAAAATCTCATCTTCATTGGATACAGTGAAGAGACTCTTGGGTACAGACTGATGGATCCTAAGACCAAAAAAGTCTACACAAGCAGAGATGTTGAGTTTTTCGAGAAGAAGGAAGCAGAGACTCCTCTTCTGGACTCGCAAGATGTAGATTTTTCACCAGTTGTAAAAAATGAAGCAAATGTTCCCTCAGAAGATGAAAGTGATGATGGGGATGATGGTGTTGATCAGATAGAACCACAACCCATGGGAACAGCTCAACGTATGCCTAAATGGTGTACAAGTACATTACGAGATGCAAGATTGGATGCTCCACCGGATACATCCACCCCTGGACCACGAACTCACAGTAAAGCAAGAGAAGAAGTTAACTTTGCTTTGATGAGTAGAGTTATTGAAACAGACGAGCCATCTACAGTCCAGGAAGCCCTATAGTCAAAAGCTTGGAAAGATGCCATGGATTCTGAATATCAATCAGTGATGAAGAATAACACTTGGCAGCTTGTCGATCTTCCACCAGGGAAGAAACCCATTGGTTGCAGATGGATATTCAAAACTAAGTACAAAGCAGATGGGATAGTGGACAAGTGTAAAGCAAGACTTGTAGCAAAGGGGTACGCACAGAAAGAAGGCATTGACTATGAGGAGAAATTTTCTCCCACAGCTAAGATCAAAATGATCAGGATGATCTTTGCTCTAGCTGCTCAGTTTTGTTGGAAAGTCCATCAGATGGACGTAAAAAGTGCCTTCCTAAATGGAGATTTGCAAGAATAAGTCTACATGACTCAACCTGAGGAATATGTTGTACCTGGTCAAGAAGAAAAGGTATGCAGACTTAGGAAATCTCTGTATGGCCTCAAATAGGCACCCCGGGTATGGTACATCAAGATTGATGAGCATCTCGTACAACATGGATTCGTCAGAAATCCATACGATCCCAATCTCTACCTCAAAAAGCAAGGGGCGGAGATGGTGATTTTTGTAGTTTATGTCGATGATCTAGTCATCACTGGCAGTTCAGTGAAGATGATTGATGAAACAAAGAAAGATCTTAAGCGATCATTCGACATGACAGATCTTGGGCTTATGCACTACTGTCTTGGACTGGAAGTATGGCAGAAAGAGAATCACATCTTTGTTTCTCAGATGAAATATACCAAGACAACACTCGAGAAGTTTAGGATGATGGATTGCACACCAATTGCTACACCAATGGAGAACAGATTACAGTTATCTTGTTCAGATCCATCTTCTGAGGTAAGTGCCACTCTCTATCGGCAGCTGATTGGGAGTCTCATTTACCTAACCTACACTAGACTAGATATCAGCTTTGCAGTGAGCTATCTATCCAGGTTCATGCAGGAACCCAAAATTTGTCATTGGAAAGCAGAAAAATGCATTTTGAGATATCTCAAAGGATCAGTGGATCTTGGTCTAGAATACAAGAAGAACGAAAACTTCTTCTTGACTGGATATTCGGATTCAGATCATGCAGGTAACATCGATGATAGAAAATCCACTTCTAGATTTGTATTATTTATGGGATCTGGACCAATATCATGGGGAAGTAAGAAACAACACTTTGTTTCTCACTCTTCCACAGAAGCCGAGTATCATTCTGCAGGAGAAGCTGTCTGTGAAGTGATTTGGCTATGTCACATACTGGAAGGACTTGGAATACCATAGGACAAACAGACCACCATGAATGTTGACAATGAAGGTGTTCTCAAACTTGTTTGCAATCCAGTTTTTCACGAGAGAACAAAACACATTGAAGTTCAGGTTCATTTCATATGTGAACATGTGTTGAAGCACAACATCTAGCTTCAGTTTTGTCCAACAGCTAAACAACGAGCAGATATTTTCACAAAGTCACTTGCATGTGACAAGTTCGAGTTGTTCAGAGCATTTCTCTCCTCATCTCTTCAGACAATGCACAATTTAGGGGGGGAATGTTAGGATTAAATATTATTATCCTAATATTAATTCTGCATAGGTTAATTATTTAATTAATTTTTATATTGTTATATGGTTAATTAACCATATTTGTCAGTATGCATATTGTTATATTGTTTTCAACAATATATTTGTTTCTATTCATTTCCTGCTTCCCAGATGTCATTGGAAGCTTCTTTATTCTGGCACTTGGTTGCACCTGTGCAACTTATTCTCCCGGATGTATTTGGCTGTGCAATATCTATATATATTGCAGCCTATTCACTGTAATGGTTACTGATTGAGATCAATAAAATCTACACAGGCTTCTGTCCCTGTTTCTCAATCAACACATGTAATTGAATGGGTGGTATTTAATAAAATTGTTGGATCACCAAGAACTCTACGAACCCTTTTGTCACTATTCCCAAAATTTTAGGGAATTTTTTTAATAAGTTATTAAATTACCAACTTATACATACATATATCTCTTTAGTATTTAATTTTAAGAAAATGTTTTTTTGATCTTTTCCAATTTTTCAATTTATGTTTTGGGCATAATTCGAAGTAGTAGAAAAGGATTTAGTATATTACTTACAATATTAAATATCTCAAGGTATTTCAAGATATAACATTACAAATTACATTATACAAGTACTTAATGTCAGTAAATCTATTTAGTATTGATCTAATATAACTCCTACATTTATCATACCACATTTATTTATCAAATTTTGTAAGTTAATTTTTTAGTAATTCTATAATCTATTAAACTATGTAATTTTTTTATTTTACATTAACATTGTATATGTGAGAAAATTTAAAATATAATTTATATAGTAATTCACAAGAGACACACTCACTGAACACATTTTGATAATATAAAACACTTCCTTTATAGATTTCTTCCTCATTATAGGCTAAACGAATAATGTATTTATTAAAAAATACCACCACCATGGAGCTTAAATATAGAAATTTTAAAAAATATATTAAATTATTTTTGGAATTAATATTTCAAATACTAAATAATAATATATCATCTAAGAAATCTTATATTTCCTATTTTTAGGATTATAAATTTTTACGATACTAAATCCTAATATTTGTAAAGCTACTACTCGTTCAAGCTCTACTTAGAGATTCCACTTATATATTCTTATGTGGACTATGTTTTGTTGGATTGAAGCTCAGTAAAGAATGCTTTGAATTCAACCTTAGTATACCCCAAGTCTAAAATATAAGGTCTTATTAGACCAGGTACACCCTGAATTATATATGGGAATCTATTGTGAATAAACTTATCATTTTCAATAAAAAAAGAAAATTTTTATCAAATTTCCCGTTTGCATAATTTACCATTGCAATAATAGTTTATATTTTCCAATCCATATCTACTTGTGCAAAATCAACAGTGCGAGTGGAGATGAATTCTTCCGATTACATGTGAAAGACAAGTTTTTGGATCAACCTCCCATGTGGATTATGAAGTTATGTAATTTGAGATTAAGATAAAATAATAGTAGATTTATTATCAGTCCCATGTAGGTCTCTCAATATCCCATTTTTTTTTTCATCCAATCATTAAATTCATTCGAGATGTGTTATGATAGTCATATGCGGATATCACTAATGCCTTAAGGATTTGGTTTAACTATGAACATAAAATTTGGTATCAAAGTAAGAACCCAGGTTAGAGTCCCAAAATGGGTAGCTATACCATAATTACAATGTTCCCTTAGGGTTCATATATGATTGGGCTTGATCCCTCTATAAAAGCATAAATATAGCCTATGGTATGGGCTACAAAAGTGTGGTGGTATTTTATCATTATCATGTGTGGATTTCACTAATGCCTCAAGGTTTTGGTGTAGCGGTTCATTTCAAGATGTAACCCACATATATATTCCTTGTATTCAAATCGTGACTCTTAATAGGTAACAAATTGAGAAATTTCCACTTGTTTATGGGATCCAATAACATGTCCATAATGGAATGCAAACTTTTCATGTATTTATATCAGATTTGTACCTACTACAACAATTAGAGGTAAGTGCATAATGATGGGGGGGACAAGAAGAAGACAAATCTGTTTTTCTTCAAATTTTATCCATAACGTGCTCACATTATGGATTTCTCACGGTATAATGCGATAGGGTAAAATTGGGGTTGCGTTATAATGTGAGCGTAATATGGATTGGGTTTACGAAGTTGAAATGCACTCACTTCCATGTTGACAATGTGTTATATCATGTTATCCATCCCAAATGGACATATTCCCCATTGGAAACTGGAACGCAAACAAGTTATAACGAGATCACGTTATAAAAAAATTGTGGTATAGTGCACTAGCATTTAATTTCATTTGGGTTTTAAATTCCTAATCCATAGGCTTCAATTTTCCTTTGATATCCTAACCTAAGGTTTACACTATGTAATCTGTGAATAAATACGTGTTTGAAATAAAACATTAAAATATGACATGTATACCTTGATATCTCATGCATTATAATATAATATTAAAAAAACATTATACTACGATGCCAACCTTGGTTTTACCTTCATGACTATATAGTTGTTTCTAAAATATGATTAGTTTAAGGCTTTCATCAATAATTTATTTTACTAGTTCCTTCTTTTCTTGCCAAAACCTATGCATACATTTTTGTACACAATTTATGATTTTTAAATCCAAATTTTGAAAAAAATACCTTTTCTAAACTCCATTCTACATGCATTAAAAAAAACTGAAATTCGAATCATTTTCTCAAAGTTACGGTTCATTTTTTAGGATGTGTGGACTTTGAAAATTAATAAAAAATTATATATTCATCAAAAAATTATGAAAAATTAATGGATCCTATTACATGGTCTTAGCTAAATTTATGCTAAAGAGATTTTAAAAATAAATTATATAACTCAAAAATAGGGGAGCGCACACATAATAGATTTTTATCTTTTTGAAAAAACATAGACATAGTTTGTGTGCACACCACATTTCAGCCTCTTAATCTCGACCATTAAAAAAAATAGTAATTTAGAAACTAGATTCTGAGATCTACGGTACTTATTCTTATCACTTTGTCAAATTTTTAGCATATGCATGCTGAATTATTAGATGAATTTTAGGTTTTGCTGATTTCAGGAAAAATGTCTCTTTTTGACCCACTTTCGGCCCCCCATTTCCATGAAATTACCCGTTCTCTACTACATATTTATAATTTTATTTGGATACTAAAAACTAATATAAAGGTCTAAAAACCATCTTCACATTTGATATAATATATATTAGTATTGTGATCCACTGTTGGGAAAAAAGAGCATTTAGTTGATCCTACATTATTTTGACCAAATCAAGTATCATTTGGTAAGTGGCATAAATAACTGATTGCGCATCTGCATCCATGAAATCATCACTTGTATCTTCATTCTTGGGTATTCTTAATATGTCCTCTTATCATTCTAAAGATATAGGATTCGCCCCATGGGAAATCTTTCTCTTTCTCACCCTCTTCAATATACATGTAGAAGAATCATACTTGAGTGCTACCTTTCGTTATTTAATATTTTAAATAGTAAAAGTAATTCATTAATCATAGGGCCACTTCCACTCTTACACCAAGTTTTAAATTTTTTATATTCATATTTTCTATGGAGACTTCGCACTTAAAACTAGTGTGCCACTCTTCCTAATCTTTAACATCACTCATAAAATTACCACTCTTTCCCCATTGTTCCATTTTTTCTTTATTGAACTGAACGTTAGATGGAGGGACTTCATAGTGAGAATAAATAATATATTCATTTATATTACTAATTATAACATTTGGATCGTATAATACTAGTTATAACATTTCTATTATCACCCAATATGCCCCAAAGCAAGTCGATACAATGAATTAGGTCTATTTTACCATTTAAAATATGTATCGTTGTGTTTCTAATGGTGACTATATCAGCCATATAATTTTATTTTTCATGGTATGCATCATCATCATCATCTATCAATCTAGCTTCTTCTACCCCTATTTTCAATGTTGTATAATTCTCTACACATATGACTTATGCATAAAAAAAAATGCCTCCAAAGAGGTGGTCCGAGTAGAAAGTGTGCATGTAAGCTTTGATTTATGTTAATATTAAAAAATATTGAGAAAATTTAGGTATGTAAAGCCCTCAATCTAATAAAATTGTAATATGCCAATTTTTATTTGTGATCACTTGAATGTAGGATTTAAATGATTATTTGTACCTCAAATACTAATTCCTTGAGTATGAAATACTTTTAATAGTAAATTTGTTCAAATATGTATAATTTTTTAGCTCATCATTAACACATTGTAGTTAGTAGTTGTTAGTAAACAGTTATGTAATTGTTTTTCTTCATGTTCTCCCTCTTGCAGCCTATATAATGGTGTGCACTCTGTATTAATAAAAAGTAATAAATAAAACATTATTGAAGCACCATCATTGGTATCAGAGCCGATGGAGTTTTTGCTATGCGTGGAGGATTTGGTGTGTTGTGTAGTGCATGGTGGAGAAACTACTCTACGTTGAAAGAAACTACTGTGCGTTGAAATTATAGTGACCAAGGAAGCCTGTGTGAAGACTGTAAAGTCCTGGAGAGCCTGAAACTGTTATCTTTTTGCGTGGAAGGTTGAAAAACAATTTTTTGCATTTCATTTGGCATTGGAGGACAAGTGCGGGTTTGGTGAGTTGCTGTCAAATCATTGACTGCAAACCATAGTGCTGCTGCCGTGAAGATTAGTGCCAGTGTATGTTGATCATGGAGGAAGAGTGGCGTGGAGAAGGAGTGAAAACTATTTATCCTGTGTTGTGCGTGGAAGGAGCCCAAGCCAGTGACTATATTTTCTATTCCTGTCTATCCTGTGCTATGCGTGGTAGGTTCCCAAGCCAGTGACTATCTATTCTATGCCTGCGTGCAATTGGATGAAACTTGCCACGTGTATATTGTGCATGGAAAAAGACCTAGCTAGAAAATGAATCATTGTTACCTGTAGAACCACGAGGAAGACCATCCAAACCCCTGTATTTGTAAGCAAAGCTGGCAAATTACAAAACTGTGTGCATGCGTATGTCTCAAATCTCGGATGCAAAAACCACTGCGAGTAATGCATCAAATATTTGGGCATTGAGTGACAACGAAGACACCACTAGACTATTTTTTGCCTTGGTCAATGAGCTACACAACACTGGGAACATTCTCTTTGACGAGATTGTGCACCAAGGACTGTTGGAATATTTTTGGTTCGACATTCAATGTCAAGCACGGAAGATTTGTGCAGAACTTGAATGTGGTTATGATGCAGATGATGAACGCGAAGTAGAACACCCATAGGAGTGTTCACGTCTCACTGCACGAGCCTATAGGGCCCATCTTTGCGAAAGATTCCTTCAGTAAGCATTGTAGCCAGTTTTGAAAATAAATAAATAAAATACAATTTTTGAGCGTTTGAAAATGTCTACTCCAAAAATATTGCTATTCAATGACGAACTCTTGAAAGGGCCAAATTTCGCTGCATGGAAAACCAAGATGTGGATGATTCTTCAGTTCAAAGATCTTTGGGGGATCATTTCTGGAAAAGACGCCCGTCCCACAGACGCTGATCTATTGGTTAAATATGAAAAGGCTGATGCAAAATCACTAATGCTTCTCACCCTGAGCCTTTTTGATGAGGTTCAAACTTACATTCGGGAAGCAACCACTTCCTCTTAGGCATGGACCGCATTGTGTACCATCTACAAATCCAAGAATTTGATGACAAAGTTACATCTTCAGAAAAAGCTTCACACGATGAGTATGCATGATGGAAAATTAGTAGAAGCCTTCTTGTGGCATGTGAGTGAGTTACGTGTAGAACTCTCTACTCTCGGTGAACTGGTAGACGACAAGTTGCTAGTCTCGCTCACCTTGCGAGCTCTACCTTCCTGGTTTCAGACATTGATCACCACGTTGACCATCACTCAATAGGAGGTGAGTTTTTCCACCCCAGTGAATTATCTCTAGTAGGAAGAAGCAATGCAAAATGTACAAGAAGCTTTCAAAGACAAGGTTCTCATCACGAGGCAAAAACATAATCCTTGGAAAGGGCAGTCAGCCCCCTAGAATCAGAAGTAGCATCCTCAGCACCAATATTCTCAACGGCCACCACATTGGCCACCCCAGAAGTAGAAGAACAACAAGGTGGATCGATGGTGCCACATTTTCTCCTCGGATACGCACACGACTGTGAACTATTATTACAACGGTTGCAAGTATGGAAACTCTGGCAAAGAGAGCACTTTTGGCCAAGGATATTCTAAGAAATCATGATGGCATGCTCGTAATCAAAGGAAGAAGGGCCACATTGCTGCTTAGGAGGATGCCATCTCTGATGAATATGTTCAAGACACGACTCATTCTGACATTGTTCTAGTCTCACAGACTTCACAACTGTCAGAATATGTCTGGTTGATTGATTTGGGCACCAGTAAACACATGACTAGCAACAAGAAGTTGTTCCATACTCTAAGTGACCGACCCACTGGAGATCAGATCAACATCATAGACAATTAGGAGTATATTACAGCGGGGATTGGTGATGTGATCATTCCTCTTGGAACATGAAGATGTAAACTCACGAAGGTGCTATATGTTCCAGGTTTGACCTCAAATATTCTTTCTGTGAGTCAACTTCTTAACCATTAGATGCAGGTTGAATTCTTTGTTGAGAAAGGGGTGAAGTCCTGCATCATTTCCCAGGGAGAGTCAGTCATTTCTCAAGAATTTCTAAAGGGCCGTCTATTTACACTAGATGCGGTCACTTCATCTAGAATTGCTCTCTCTGCTTCAATGATGGAGTCCACTACACTATGGAACTTTTGATATGGTCATCTTTCTGTTGGAGCTCTACATCAGCTTAGTGCCAAGGAAATGGTAAGAGGGATTCCTCCACTCTCCCATTCCTTACCTGTTTGTTTGGGATGTCTTGCGGGAAAACAACATCGAGGTCCTCTCAAATAGAGCTCTTATCATTCTACAGAGCATCTTTAGGTCATTCACACCGATTTGTGTGGACCCCTTCCAGCTAGTTTCCAAGGTTTTAAGTACTTCCATCTCATCATTGATGATTACTCATGGAAGATGTGGGTATATTTCCTCTGAAAGAAGAGTGAGGCATTTGTAAATTTCCAAACCTTCTACCAGCAAGCCACCAGGTAGTCTGGGAAGCCTAATATTCTCCTCCTCTCAGATCGAGGGGGGGAATTTGTGTCAAAGACATTCTTAGCTTACCTGAAGTAGCATGGAATTCAACAACATTTGACTGCACCCTACACGCCCCAACAAAACAGGATTTGCAAGCACCACAACAGGACTGTCATGGAGATGGCTCGTTGTATACTCTCGATTGCCAAGTTGGAGGATCAATTTTAGGTAGAAGCAGTCCACACAATAGTGTATCTACTCAACTAGGCACCCATGAATATCTTGCAGAACAAGACACAAGAAGAGGTATGGACTGGTCATAAACCTTCTATTCATCATTTGAGAGTTTTTGGTTGTACTGCATATATGCATGTTCCAGATAAGAGAAGGAAGAAGATCGATCCAAAGACACTGCCATGTCTTTTCTTGGGGTATAGTACAACCTCAAAGGCATATCGTCTCATGGATCCTGAGATGAAGAAGATCTATGAGAGTCGAGATGTGGTATGTGATGAGTCGTCCTTTGACTCTCTGCCACACAATGGAGATCTGGTACTAACCTTGTCATATAGATTGCTCACACATCCAGATGATGGGCAAGATGATTCTTCTTAGAGAGAATAAGATCTGAGTGGAGACTTGTTCGTTGATCTTGGCACATTGGAAAACACATCTTCACATCAGCAGTAGCACCAACATCTGAAATGGATCCAAAATACTATTAGGGATGCACACTTGAACTCACTTCAAGGTACTTCTACGAGAGTCAGAACATGAAGTCAAGATGGACATGAGGTAAATTTTGCACTCATGAGTTTAGTTGTTGAGAGCACCGAACATGACACTGTTTGTTAGGAATTAGACTAACCACAGTGGAACACATGCTATGGATGCTGAATATGATTCCCTAATTCAGAATTGGATGTGGGAACTTGTCAATATGCCTCCAGGTAAGAAATCTATTGGCTGCAAATGGATTTTCAAAAAAAAATATAAGGCAGATGGTTCAATTGACAAACAGAAACAATGACTTGTTGCAAAGGGTTACGCTCAGCAAGAAGGAATTCACTATAACGAGACCTTTTCACCCACTACAAAGATCAAAACCATCAGATTTGTCTGTGCACTGGAAGCACAAAATGGTTGGAAACTTAAGTAGATGGATGTCAAGAGTGATTTTCTAAATGGTGATCTAAAATAAGAAGTGTAAATTGCCCAACCTGAATGGTTTGTAGACGAGAATAACCCACACAAGGTATGTCGTCTGATAAAGTCTCTCTATGGACTCAAACAAGCACCTAGGGCATGGTATATAAAAACTGATGATCACCTATTACAGCATGGATTCACTCGTAGCCCCTCATATACAAATTTGTATATCAAGAAGGTAGGAATAGAGATTTTCATTCTGGTTTTGTACGTAGATGATCTTGTGATCATAGGAAGTTTTAGGAATCTTGTAGATGATGTAAAGAATTATTTGAAGAAATCATTCGACATGAACGATTTGGGGCTACTTCACTATTGTCTTGGCTTAGAGATATGGCAGAAGAAGAATCATATCTTCATCTCCCAGATGAAATATGCCAAGACACTCCTGGAAAAGTATGGAATGCCAAATTGTAAACCAATGTCCACACCTATGGAAAAATGTTTGCAATTATCTAGATTCCAGGATTCACCGCAGGTAGATAGCACTCACTATAGGCAACTTGTGGGGAGTCTCATTTACTTGACATATTCCAAACCAGATCTTTGCTTTGCAGTGAGCTATCTCACCAGATTTATGCAAGAGCCAAAGAAATGTCATTAGATGGCAGGAAAGCATGTGTTGAGATATGTCCGAGGTACAGTTGACTTTGGTCTGGAGTATCAGAAGATCACTTAGTTCTTCTTGCAGGGATATACAGACTCAGACTATGCTAGATCCATTGATGATAGGAAATCCACTTCAAGATATGTTTTTCATCTAGGATGTAGACCTATCTCATGGATTAGTATGAAGCAAACTGTTGTTGCTCTCTCATCCACTGAGGCTGAATACTGTGCCACACGAGGAGCTGTGTGCGAAGTAATTTGGTTACGTCGCATTCTAGCAGATATATGGATTCCTGAAGAGAAACCTACCATCATTCACTGTGACAATCAAGGTGTGTTTAAGCTTGTGAAGAATCTTGTTTTCCATGAACGTACAAAGCATATTGAGGTGGAATGTCACTACATTCGTGAACAGGTCTTGAACCACCAAATTCAGCTCCAGTACTGCCCTACTGATTTTTAGGTTGCAGATATTCTCACCAAGCCTCTCAGAAAGGTGAAGTTTTATTTGTTTAGGGGGTACATTTGTAAGAGCAATGTATTAAGGGGGGGAATGTTAGTGCATCATTAACACATTGTAGTGAGTAGTTGTTAGTAAATAGTTATGTAACTCTTTTTGTTCCTATTCTCCCTCTCGCAACCTATATAATGGAGTGCACTCTGTATTAATAAAAAGCAATTAATAAAACATTATTGAAGCGCCATCATAATTCTTGCTAAAATTGAGGCATACCTTTGTTGTCTTAAATTCTAGTCCACCATTTATTTATTTTTATGTTAGATTTGAGGATTTGAGCCACTCATGGATTTTTATATCTGATGTAGATTTAATTCATCACTTTTCCTGATTCTCCATGTATTCCTTGAATGCATTTGTTCTATCCTTTAACTTTTAATTCATGTTAATTCCATCTCGCGAGTTCTAATAGTGTCACATATAGTATCCTCTTGTAAGAATTTATAACCTTGTCATATTTTAAAGGTGATTCAAAATTAATAATCCACAACTGTATATTTTTTTATTCACCTTAGTATTATATGATATTTATAATACGTATGTTTTACTACACAGCATGAACCAATATGAAAACACCACGTATGTACGGTTTTCACAATGTTAGACTTTATTAAAAACTATTAGTCTCCAGAAAGTGTAAAACAATATGAAATCTCAATGATTGATCTTTTTTCACAATTTTAGGTTTTTTATAGGTCATTTCAATCATTGTGAATGGTTATCCAATAAGAATGCTTCACGTTACTTCACAATTCATAATTTTATTACTTTTATAGCCTTTTTCATTTGTCATTCAATAAGAGTAATTCATATTCACATTTCGCATAACCAATCTCTTCTAAGACTTCATCAAAATAGTTATAAGCTATCCAATATGATAGGTCCACATCATTTTAAAAATTATAATTTTAGTCCTTAGTAAGCCCTTTAAATATGTAATGATGCAACTAGCATGCGAATGAATAATTTCCATGTAGTTTCATTTTTTTGATGCACTTAGGGTTTCTATGATTTGGGAGATATGTGTCATGTCAATTTGATAAGATAAAATGAATCAACAAGATCCATGTATTTTTATAATAGTGAACAATTTTTAGACTCAAAATTTTTATTTTGAAGTGTATAACAAACTAACAAATTATGCCATGTTGCTTCATAATGTGTAGTGTCGTAATTTATGTCAAAATGATGGTGTGCCTTATTAATGCCAAAGGATGGTATGGGGAGAGTGTTGAAGTATTATCAAGGTCTACATGGATGACATCAATTTTCATTGTTGTCATGTTTAGGAGAAATAGGAAACTATCAATGATGTCAAGTTATAGGATGTGCCTTGTTGATGTCCAACATGATGAGTCATTGATGTCAAAGTTTATTGATTTCCTTAATATAAGATTCATTTGAATCAAAATTGGATGTCAAAGATATGAGTACATTTTATAACATTATTGATTCCTCCAAATTTTCTCATAAACCTCTGATGAAATTTATCACTTAATCCACACTCAACAGTTAAGAATCCATGTTTTCATCTTCCTTCATTATCATAATTTCAAAATGTTGTAAGTGGTTATACAAATTTTTGAACTTCAATTTGGTGTCACTTCATAGATGGTCAGTAAAGTTTCCCATATACTTTTTGATGTCTTACAATCCATTAAATTTATAAGTTCTCTTCCTCTAAAATATCATATAGGATGGAATTGATTGGATTAAAAACAACTCACTAGCCTTTTTCCTCCTAGATCAATTAATGGTGTAGGTGGTATATTGTATCCATTAACAAATTATTTCCATATATCAAATCCTAGTGACATTAAATAGGTCTTCATTCTGATACTCAAAAATACATGCTTATTCCTATTGAAGAGAGGAGCCTTACTGGTTCAGAAACCTCCTTGAACTTGATTACTAGCTATAATGTTTCTTCTATGATCTCCTTCAAGTTGTTAAGAATGCTGAAAAGGACCAAGATCTAATACTAATTAAGGAAATCAAAATAGCTGAGTGGGATTTAATCAATGTGTAATACTTTTTTATCAATTACCTTTACTCATTCAATGCATATTAACCATAGTGATCATATACTTCATACTAATCCATTCACAACACTATGAAACAAGAGAGAACACACACGCCAATATATATATATATATATATATATATATATATAATTTATATTCTTTGGGCCAATATATCCTTCAAAAACACATTAAAAACATTCAAATTAGTTTTCTATGACCTCTTCGAGGCTCATCCATTCTTATTTAGATTTTCAACATTTATTCCTATCATGAATTCACCTTAAGAAAAAAACTACCCTATTAGGTCTTTATACAACATTTTTTGTCTTCAATAATGAAGCTTGTACGACCTTGAGCATGTAAATAACGAGAAAAAAATAACTTTTAGATAGATATTACATGACCTAAAAGCCATCACCATATGCATTATAAAGCTAAACTCAGGGCATAATGGCTAAAGAACACCTCTGCACCATGATCACTCAAAAGTGTCAATTTACATAAAAAACCAATCATGAAGAACTTGATCTTCAACACCTATATCAAAACTATCAAATCCTCTTCCAAGCATTAAAAGGTCATACAAGTCTAAAAAAAGTTATCCACAGAATTTTTTTATTAACTTATAATTTAAATACCTTATAACCTTCTTCTTCTAGTGATGTTGGCTTTCTCCATTAGGAATGTTAATGACTATCTGACTTGGAAGAATAATCATTGAGAGGGGAGTGAATTAATGTTTAAATATTTTCTACCAATTATCTTTACAAATTCAATGAATATTAATGATATTGATCTTATAATGCATAATGAGTCATTCACAAGAACAAAAAACAATAGAAAACACACACACACACACACACACACACACACACACACACACACACACACACACACATATCTAGACTTTTTTTATTAACTTATAATTTAAATACCTCATAACCTTCTTCTTCTAGTGATGTTGGATTTCTCCATTAGGAATGTTAACGACTACCTGACTTGGAAGAATAATCATTGAGAGGGGAGTGAATTAATTTTTAAATATTTTCTAACAATTATCTTTACAAATTCAATGAATATTAAAGATATTGATCTTATATTGCATAATGAGTCATTCAAAAGAACAAAAAACAATAGAAAACACACACACACACAAATACATACATACATACATACATACATATATATATATATATATGGGAAACCATCAAAGGGAAGAAACCCCACTGATATTTTTATTTGGACAATTGTCCTATAAAAAAATAAAAAAATTAATGAAGCACAAACTCCACATGAAGAACTAACCCCAAATTTATAGGCACCTACTTGACAAGGTTTTATCAAGAACTTTTTATCAATTTCTGCACCCCCCTTGCAAAATGGATCAACCTACAGGTTAGGGAATTAATAGTTAATGGGAGAAGTTTGGAGTGTTAGGAAATAAGGGATAAAATATGTGAAACAATCCCTCATACAATGGAAATAGTAGAAACTAATATGCAGAAAATATTACAGATCTGAAATAAAAGTGCAAAAAAAAAAACACAACACAAAGAGATAATATTTAACATGGTTCACCCAATTTTGGCTACGTCCACAAAGAATTACTTTCTAATATTTTATTACAAGCCTCCTCTCTCTCAATGCAATACCTAGATCTGTTTGGAGCTATTCTTAACAAAATCTACAAAATTCAAACATGAATTCATACACATCTGCAATGTTACACTATATCTACCATATGCACAAAACCACATAAGTAGACAACTTTTGAAGTAGTTTTACAAAACCGTGGGTATAAAAATGATGGGGCAAAACCATCACATAAACCTATGGGTCAAATCATGTTTCCCGGTATATCGGGCACGTTTCAAGGCCAAAACCCCTTGAAACCCAAGCGACACAACTGTGGAAAGTGTACAATACTCTTAGTGTACAGTATTTAATACGTTCACAAATTAAAATAGGCTGTATAACCTAACAATATCCCACTTGGAGAGTAGTTTTCCTTTGAGAAAGCTTCTCAACCCTTCACTAGTTTTCATAAATACCAACCAAAGATGAACACAAATTTATTTTTTCCCTTGTGACCACCTTGGTCATCATGTCTGCAGGATTTTGACTAGTATGAATCTTCTCCAGATTCGACTTATCTTCCTCCAAATTTGTCTTGCTAAAATGGTACCTTAACTTTATATGCATCATCTGAGAGTGAAAAACAGAGTTCTTAGGTAGGTGTTTAGGAATATGACTATCACTATGCAACTTTCCTTCCTCCTGCTTTGGCCACAACTCCTAAAGCAATTGTTGTAACCAAATCATTTCTTTACTTTCTTTTGTGGAAGAAACATACTTAACCTTCGTTGTTGACAAAGCCGCCAGATTTTCTAGTCATGAAATATAGCTCACTGTTGTCCCACCTACAGTGTGCATATAACCAGTCATGCTCCTCCTCCCGTCTACATCTCTAGTCATATCTAAATCTACATAACCGCTCAAAGTGGTGTATGATCCACTGTAGAAAAAATTGTCCACATGGTCCGTCTCAAATACCGAAGGATCCACTTTATTGCTTCCCAATGAAATATACCTATATCACTCATAAATCTACTCACATCTCCCACTACATGGTAAATATCAGGCCTGGTGCACACCATGGCATAAATCAAACTGACAACCGTTTATGAGTAAGGTACCTTGGACATCTTGCTTTTCTCCTGCTCTGTCTTGGCACAATTCTCCTTTGATAACTTCAAATGGCCTACCAAAGGACTCCTAAATGATTTAGTATCCTTCATATTAAACCTCTCTACGACCTTCTTAATGTACTCTTCTTGAGAGAAATTTAGCTTTTGTTCTTTCCTATCCTGAGATATCCTCATACCAAGGGTTTTTTTTTGGTTGCCCCCAAATCCTTCATAGAAAAGGATTCACTTAGTTGCTTCTTGAGTACTTTAATTTCATGTATGGTTTTACCTGCAACCAACATGCCATCAGCATACAAACAAAGTATAATATAACTTCCATCCTCAAATTTCTTTGTATACATGCAATGGTCAGAATGACATCTAATATAACCTTGCTCCATCATGAAGCTATTTAATTTCTTATACCATTGACGTGGAGATTGTTTGAAGAAATACAATATCTTATTAAGTTTTCACACCATATCCTCTTTACCTTTTACCTCGTATCCCTATACCTCCTGCATATATAGATCCTCCACAAAATCACCATGGAGAAACACAATCTTTACATCAATATTCTCTAAGTGAAAGTCTTGTGCTGTAACTATTCCAAGAAAAGTTCTAATCAAAGTCATTTATTACTACAGGAGAAAAAATATCGTCAAAATCTATACCTTTTCTTGTGCAAACCCCTTGACCACCAACCGGGACTTGTATCGTTTCTTACCTCCTTCTTCCTCTTTGACTCTATACACCCACTTTATATGTAATTATCTTTTTCCTTAGGATAACTTCACCAAATACCATATATGGTTCTCCATGAGAGCCTCATGTTCCTCATCAATGGCTTACTCCCACTTCTTCTTGGCATCTACCTGCACTGCTTCATCAAAGCTTTGTAGATCTCCACTGTAAGTGAGCATTAAATAATAAAGAGAAGTAGAAAAACATTCACGTTCTTTTCTTACCCTAGAGGACCTCCTCAATATAGGAGTTTGGGGTTCCTAAAATGATTCATGTGTTACTTTCCCATCTGTAAGATCCTCTACCATTGCATATTATTTCTCGGATTCTTCCCTATTTTCTTGTAACTCATGATTATATATGAATTTCTAATTAAAGACCACATCCCTAGATTGAATGATTTTATTTTCCTTAATACTCCAACATTTATATCCAAAATCATCACCACCATAACCAATGAAAGTACATTTTTCTAATTTAGCCTCTGACTTGGTCCTATCATCCTTGTCTATATGGAAAAACATCTCACTTCCAAAGACACTAAGAAATGAATAATCAACTTTCTTACCATACCAAGCCTCCTCAAGTATGCCTCCATCTAAGGCACTTGAAGGTCCTCTATTTATCAAGTACATAGTTGTGCTCACTTCATTTTACCAAAATGAAAGAGGAAGTCCTTCATGTAACCTCATACTCCTAGCACATTCCAATATTGTTATGTTCATCATCTCTGACACCCCATTCTTCTGCGGAGTTCCTGGAACTGTATTTTACCCACGGATTCCATTCTTAGAATAGTAATCATCAAATTCATTGATGCAATACTCCCCTCCATTATCTGACCTGAGATATTTTAGCTTAAGACCTACTTATTTATCTACCAAGGCTTTCCATTTAACAAAAGTGTAAAATACATCAAATTTGTTTCTAATACAATAAACTCAAACTTTCCTTGTTCCATCATCAATAAAAGTAACTTACTAAATTGAACCCCCAAGAGATGATACATGAGCCAACCCCCACACATCATAACGCACCAGCTTCAACTTACTCTCTTTCTTTGTAGGTCCAGCCTTGAGAAACCTTACTCACTTTTGTTTCCCATATATGTAGTCCTCACAGAACTACAAACAAGTTTCTGTATATTTGGGAAAAGCATTCTTTATGATCTCCATGACCTTATGGCCCATATGACTGAGCCTATAGTGCCAAAATGTTGTATCCAATTCTGAATCCATAAGATTATAAACATTAGTACTATAAGTGGTTAAATATAAGGTTCCAACCTTCTTACCTCTTGCTACCAAAAGATTCCATTGTAAATATCATAGTAAAATCATCACTTCCCAAATTTCTTTCCGATATCAAATTTCATCTTAATATAGGCACATATATTATATCCTTCAATAGACAAGTATTCCCATTTTACATTTTAACCTGAACATAAACTTTTCCAACTATGTTGCAAGGATCATCATCACAAAGAAAAACATGTCCAAAATATCCTTGAACATAATCAACAAAATAATTCCTATGTGGAGTAGCATGGAAAAAATCCCCCAAATCTAAAACCCAAGATTCAGGTATATTGTGTGAAGAAAGAATCAAAGCATCCTGATATACATTACCTGTTGCCAAATTTTCCTCCTTGTTATCTTCTTGTCTCAAAGCTCCCAATAATCCTTCTTTACATGCCAAGAATTTCCACAGTGCCAACATACTATCTTGCTTTTGGATTTTTACCTTGCATGATCCTTCAATTTTCTCCAGCTTCCTATATTATTTTTGTCTCACTCTAGTTTCCACTGTAAAATCATTCACTGAAGTAGAATATTCCCTAAAGATTTTTCTTCACATTTACTCACGTATAATAACCCCTAAAATATCCTCAAACTTCAACTTTGAGTTAGCTAGAACTGAGTTGCTTATCTCCATTACCAGGCTATTCAAACTCTCAGGTAAAGAGCACAAAATTAATAAATCCCTAACTTCTTCATCAAATTCTATTGTAGCCAAATCTAGCATATTTACAACTATATTCAAATCATTTAAATGATCTGCTACTGAACCATTGTCAGAAATCTTCATATTAAACAAATTTTTCATTAAAAATATCCTATTAGAGGTAGAGGGTTTTTCATACAACTTCACTAATGCATCCATAATTTATTTTGTAGTATTTTCCTTTGAAACATTAAATAATAGAAAAGATGCAATACATAACCAGATTGTCCCAATTTACTTTCAAGACAACGATTTCCCATTCTGCATTTGTCACGATTGAGGGTTTGTTCACCCTCTCAGACAGTGAAATATAAAGATACTTCTCATAAAGGTAATATTCCATCTGCATCTTCCAAAGACTGAAATCATGCCCATTGAATTTATCAACCCTTGATATTCTATCATCTTCCATAGCTCCCACTCAAGATAAAAAATTTCGTATGATTCAATAGTTCAGAAAACCAAACCAAGACTTAGTACAAATTATTAGGAAATAAATGATAACATATGTGGAAAAATCCCTCAAAAAATTGCAACAGTAGAAACTAATATGCAAAAAATATTACAGATCTGAAATAAAAGTGCAGAATAAAAATAACTCAACACAAAGAGACAATATTTAACATGGTTCACCTAATTTGGGATATATCAACCAAGAATCACTTACTCATATTTAATTACAAGCCACCGCTCTCTCAATACAATACCCAGATCTGTTTGGAGCTATGCTCAACAAACTCTACAGAATTCACACATGAATTCATACATATCTACAATGATACATTATATCTACCATATGCAAAAAAAAACATAAGTAGACAACTACTTAAGAAGTTTTACAAAACTGTGGGTATCAAAACCATGTGAGAAAATCCTGCCCATGTGAGAAAATCACATTTACCAGTATATTGGACATGTTTCAAGGCTAATTTTTTTTTGGAGGGTTGTGCCCCTTAACCCCAGTGACACAACTGTGTAAAGTGTACAATACTCTTAGTTTAGAGTGTTAAACACTTTCACAGATGAAAATAGGCTCCACAACTGATCATGGAGCTAGGTTTTCTTTAGTGGTTAAACTAGAAAAATGTATGGATTTTCACCTCCTTGACATGCGATAACATATCTTCTTATCACGCGTCAGTTCCTCTTCCTTTCACACATTAACTGTTCATTCTTGTCACACGTCAATTGTTCCATCTTGTCACACAATATCACCTCTTCCTATCAAGCGTCAACCAATCCTTCTTATCATGTTTCAATCATTCCCTCTTGTCGTATGTCGATACCTTTTCTTATCAAACGAAAAATGCTTCTTCCATTCATGCGTCAACTACTCCCTCGTTCTCACACAACATAATAACTTCTTTTCATGAAAAAATATCCCCTCCTTGATGTGTGTCATTATACCTTCCTCATCTCCTTCACCCTCTCATCTCATGTCATTTTTTCTTCTTTTCGTGCACCAACCTCCTTTTGATGACACACGTCAAGCTCCCCTCGATGACGTTGGACCACTTTTCTTCTTGTCATGTGAAAATTCTTTCCTTCATTGGAAATGACTCTTCCCTTATTTTTTTGATTCAGCTAGTGGTTTTGTTTAAGAAAAATCAAAGAGTTTTAGATACGAGTAAACATCAATGACACCATACAGGGTAGCTCAAAAACCTGATTAATGAGTTATGGAATTCATGTTCACCATGTAAGAAAAGTACCATTGGAAAGCGAACTAGCATGGTGACCCATACCTCCATACATGAAATTAATGAAGGATGTTGGTTGGTAGCTCTTTTTCTCTATATATATGTAAATTCCCCTCATTTGAAGGGAGAAATTTCAAAACTGTAAAGGAACTCTACCAAAATTGTTCCAACATTTTTGTGAGTTGCAAGCCTCAAATTTATGCATTTGTGAAGGATTATTTCCTTATTCCTATACTGTAATGGATTGTGCATCATTTTAAGCAATAAAATAAGTTTTTTGTGGCTTTTCTTTCCCTAGCTTGATTTATATTACATTTTTTCCCTTCTATTATATTTTACAGGTATGTTGTGCATATTGTTTTCCTTTATATGGTTTAAATCTATTTTGCTCCATGAGATTGGAGGTTTGAATTTTTTTTTGGAATATGGAATTTTATCTACCCTCTTGTTCCCCATTTTCCTCCATTTTAACTCACTAGGAATCTATCTAGCCTTGTTTTGTTGCTATCAACTCCCTTAGTTTAGGATTAACATTGTTATGTATTTCTCTCTCTCTAGTCCCTTGGAACTGGTAGTTTAGGAGTATGTTACGATTAGAATAGGTAAGGAACCAACCTTCTCTAGAGTTTTTTCTCGATTGCAAGGGTCCCACACCTTGAGACAATCTCATGTTATTTAAAATTAGGGTTTTGTAATTAGCAAATCCTACGGTGTTACTTTTTAGACATAATAGTTCTGACATGCCCGGTTAGACCATATGTCAATTTTTTTAGTTTAATAAAGATTGGGTGTGTGTTTTGGTGAAATTATAGCCTTTGGAGGCTTTACAACAACACATTTGGTGACTCCGTCACTCAAATCTAGTGGTTTCAAGAGTCCATGTTCATCAAGTTCATGAGAAGAATCCAAACAAGGTTAAGAACTAGAGAAGAGGGGATTTTTTACTATCTACACTTATCCCTATATAGATTAAGAAGGGGAAGAAGAGCTCGAAGGTATCCATCTCCACAAAATATAACTTTATCAACACCTTTAATAGGTAGACCATTTCTTCAATCGACTAGGGTTATCAGGCCACTTAGGTTAGCTCATCTACAACCACAAAATCAGCCAATCCTAAATTCATCTGCAAATTTCACAGGAAACAATCCACTTTCTCTTAATGTGCAAAATACGACCCCGATAGCAGAATTAAATAATATCCCATAATTCACTAGATAAAATCACACAACTCCCATCGACCACATTCAAGACATTGCAAATGTCTATGGAATATAAGAAATTCCTGAGATGGATGTTAAGCTCAATTTGTTGGCCTCTACTTTCAAAGGAAAAGAGTTATAGTGGCTCAAAGGCTTGGGAGCAAGATTAATTCAAAATTGGGATCAATTTTACACAGCTCTCTGTGGCTAGTTTGGGGAGAGGCCTAAAAACTTATCCCTTTTGGAGTAGATGACCATAATTAAAAGCGCACCAGCTAAGCAGATGAAAAAATTCAATTCTAGATTCCGAAGAACATGGGAAATGATCCCAACTTCAGTTAGTCTAACAACTGAAGGTAAATTTATCTATTTTCTTGAAGCTCTAAATTCTGATATATCTATTATGCTACAATTTATGGGAGGAATAACCCTACCAGATGCTTATACCATAGCCAGTAGAGCTGTGAATTTCTTAATTCAAGCTGGTAAACTCACACCTAGGCCACATATGCCTCTCTATCCGGATATGGTGAATCCTAATCCTAATCAAACACCTACAATAACCTCCATCCCTACTCCAATAAATCAGAGTTCAAATGAACCATCTAATTCTTCTTTTATCCATTTAAATGAACTGTAGGAGGTTATGAAACAATTGCAAAACTTAGGAACAAGTTGGTAACTCTTAAGATGTAACAAGCTCAAAATTCTAGACCTCATCAGCCTAAGTTCCAACCCAATAAACCTCCATATTAGAAAAACAAGCTACATGTTCAAGCTACCAACATGAACCAAGGATAACCCGAAGCCAATAGATTGTCCCAAGCACATAACCCTAATGCAGTTTCAACTTCTAGGGCATTGGTTCTAACACAAAACAGCATAGCACAATAATATGAATGGCGTTTGCTATGTAGCCAATTACACAATCAGAAAACATGCTTCAATGGTGCTTTAAATCAAACATTGATGGTGACTACAGTGGGTGTTCCTCAAGAACCAAACCAAGAAGAAATTTAGCAGGAGGTAGCTAATCAGGAAGCGCCTCCAAACAATACAACACTTGTGAATTTGCAAGCTAAAGATTTTTGTGGAATAAATCAATCCCCTCCTCAAAGTGTAGAAACCAACACAAGGTCTAAGAAAAGGAATATATAGGAAGGGAATTCATCTAATCCAAGTACTTCTCAGCCTTCTATCACACTTTAGGGTATTAACAATCCAAGTGCAGCCCCAAACATTCAAAATTAGCCCAAACTTCCTTCTAAGCCAACTCAGGTGCCGGTTTTAGTAGCCCATGTGCAGGAGAAATTCATGTCGAGTACATAGTAACAGAAGGACATCCATCTCCTTTAACTTTATTGATCAAATTATCAAGACAATTGTAATCATTTTTATGTGGGAATCATTTAAACTTCCGGGCCAATGGGATTTGTTACAATCAGCCATGGAGAATTAGTCAGCATCAAATGAGTTGTCCAAGAATCAAGAGAAGTTCCTCACTAATGTAACTCCAAGGGAAGGAGTTCATAGAGGTCAGCATGGTAAAAGAATGAAGCCTCCATTATATATATCTTTGGTTATTGGGAACAATCTTGTACACAATTGTATGATTGAATTAGGGGCAAGCAATTTGGTAATGCCAAAACACATTGTACATCAGTTGGGCCTAAAATATGACCTAGTTTCCAAAGGATTGGTACAGTTAGATGGGACATCAGTGGGGAATTTTGGGCCCATAAAATGTTTAAGCCTTACATTGCACGCATGTCCTAATGTCAAAATTAAATAGGATACATTAGTGATTTATTTGTCACCACTCTTTGTAGTGCGTTTGTCATGACTCTTCACCTCCAGAATTGGAGGCTAATTATTAGTTGATTGGTTGCATATGCTCTTCAGAATAAGGTATGGAGATAAGGCTATAATATGGTCTGAACCTATTGAAAATTTCTATATCGAGCCTCATGTACCAAGCCCAATAAATGTAAATTTCTTATCCTTCGATCAAGAGGATTTACCAAACACTTAGGAAACAAATACCAAAGTTGGGGGCATCCCAAATTTGACTGTTGACGAATGGGAAATTAAAATACACGGATATGATCCATACAAGGAAATAGAAGAGGATGATTTGGGACTTTATTGTTTTCAAGAGTAAAATAAACCTCTTCCTAGCATCATCAAACTAGAAGATAACGGTGATAAGGAAATATTGCTGCTATAATTTGATGGTTCAAGGAGTAGGAAAAGCATTGGATGAGTTTAAATGTTTTTGTTACCACAAGGTATGAATTACTACTCATCTTTCCCTGTTTAGTTTACTTTCTCAAACAATATAGCTTATTACGAAGCTTTGAAACATGGATTGAATTGGGAAAGAAAGAGAGGTATAAAAAACTTGCAAGTGTTTGGGGATAGTGAGTTAATTGTCAACCGGGTTAGGGGAAAACATGATTCTAAGAATGATCAATTGAAATCTTACAAACAATACGTATTGGATAAAATTGGTAATTTTGAAGAATTCAATATTCAAGCCATACTAATGAAGAAGAATGAGCTTATGGATAGGCTTGCAACAATTAGAGCAACATTTGATGTTGTGGACAGTATTAAAAGAGATAAAGAGCAACTAAATATTCATGTGATTATGAGGCCAACTGTGCCAAACAATAACACGAGATGGAAGGTATTTGAGAATCATCAAGAGATCATTAATTTTTTGCAAAAGGATGTTGAGTTCTCGGTTAAAAATCAAGATAAATTGGAGCAACTGTATGGTGATCAAGTGGTTCAACTAAGGAAAAATAATCATCCAAAGGTCCTAGTGACTGTAGAATAAATGTTCAATCCTAATGATTAGTTCTAGAGGGAAAGAGAAAACATTCAAGTCAAAGGCAAGGATTCAGAGCCAATTTCAGGTGGAGAAGGAAAACCACTTGAAATTTGCAAGGTAAGAAATGAACAAGAAAAATATGAATTTATACAACTTTTCCAAGAATTTAAAGATGTATTTGCTTGGGGTTATGAAAATTTGAGAGGGTTTAATCCAAAATTTGCACAACACACCATTGAGATAGATTCAGGAGGTAAAGCCATGAGGTAGAAGCAAAGGAAATTTAATCCTCATATCAAGCCTCTCATGAAAATGTAAGTGAAGAAAATCATTGAAGAAATCATCATCTTTCCAATCAAGAACTCTTCATGGGTAGAAAATCATCTTCCTGTTAGGAAAAGTAATGGGGAACTAAGATTATGTGTGGATTTCTGAGACTTGAACATGGCCTCTCTCAAGGAACACTATCCACTTCCATCCATGAAGAAAGTCTTGCAAGTAGTAGTTGGATCAGAAATGTTTTCACTTTTAGATGGTTACTCGGTCTACAATCAAATCATGGTGAAGGAGGAATATAAATTCAAGAAAACCTTCACTATGAAGTGGGCCACAAATGATTAGAGGAAGATTCCATTTGTACTTTCAACTGTTGGAGCTACTTTGGAAAAGGAAATGGATATGGCATTAAAATTTCTAATCAATAAGATAGGTCTTGTGTATCTAGATGACATTACCATATTCTAAAAAAATGAGCAACTCACCTCTTCCACGTCAGACAAGTATTCCAAAGATGTAGGAGATTCAGAGTGTCTTTGAATCCTAAAAAGTGCATATTATTAGCTCATGAAGGTAATCTCTTAGGCCACATTAAGTCTAAGCAAGGGTTGGGAATTGATCCAGAAAGGTAAGAAGCCATTTCAACATTTCCATTGCCAAGTCACAAAAAGGATATCTAAAGTCTTTTGGGAAAACTTAATTTTGTTAGGAGGTTTGTTTTGAACTTTGCCCATATTTTCAAGCCACTAACGATGATTTTGAAGAAGACCATGGTTTTCAGATGGACATATGAAGGAAAATAAATTTTTGAAGCCATAAATCAGGACATTACATATGCTCCAACGCTCATAAATCTATATTTATCAAACGATTGCATCTTATACACTTTTGGAGGCACGGGGGAAATATATTTCATACTATTACAACCAAATCAATAAGGATTCAATTAGACTATCACATTCTTCAGCTAAATCCTTCAGGATTATGAGGTGATATATTCATTCATTGAGAAGTATGTCCTTGTTGTAGTTAGAAGTTTAAAGAAATTTAGGCATCTAGTGTCAAATAACACAACTTATCTATTATTTTCACATGATGGTGTAAAATATTTTATTTTCAATAAGGACCTTAATGAAAAGAGAGTTGTTTGGATAACCAAGGTCATGGAATATGATATAGATATAAAAACGACAATATTAGTTAGAGTGGAAGGGTTGTGTGAAAAACTAGCTTCTAACCAACATGTTGAATCAAGAGAGGAGGCGGAAGCTATTGTGATGTTTCAAGATGATCAAGAATATACTTCATGTGACATACCCATTCCTTGTTGGAATCATGATATTTTCAATTTCCTTCAAACAGGTCAAAATCCTCAAGGATTGAGTAAGTCCAAAATAAGGTATTTCAGACTTCATTGCATCCCATATGTCCTTGTAGATAATATATTGCTCAAAAGGGATGTGAATGGTGTCCTCCTAAGGTGCATCAAGATAGATAATATAGAGAGGGTGTTGCATAAATTTAATGATGGAGAGGAAGGTGGTAATTTTTTCCCAAGAGAAACAACTATTAGGATCATGAGGGTTGGTTATTATTTTCCTAACCTTTTCAATGATTGGTACTCAAGGATCAAGAAATGCAAGAAGTGTGCCTTTTTTACATGGAAAAATAAGCTATCAGCGATCCCACTCCATCCTATCTCAGTTTAACAACCTTTCATGCAATGGGGGATATAATTAATTGGGATAATCAATCCAAGTTCTAGCCTAGGTCACAAATGGATTCTTACAGCCACAGACTACTTCACTAAGTAGACAGAAGTAGTTGCACTCAAGCAGGAAAATGAAGCTAATATTATAGATTTCTATGAAGGTATTGCAACAAGGTTTTGGGTTCCTTCCACTATAATATCAAATAATGCCTTAGCTTTCATTGGAGCTAAGATATCTAATTGGGCTGTAAAAAATGACATTTACTTGAGCAATTCTTCTAAATACTACCCCCAGGGTAACGGGAAACTAGATTCCATGAACTAGAACTTGTTGAGAATCATAAGGAGGACCCTAGATGAGAATCATAGTACTTGGAATAAAAAATTAAAATCAGCCTTGTGGTCTTATAGAATCACTCCCAAGAATTCAACTAGTTATTCACCTTTCAAGTTGGTTTATGGAAGGGAAGAAAGGATTCTTATATCCCTTGAATTACCATCCTTAGATCTTATCAAATAGCTGGATTTATTTGAGTTTCCAGCTATGGAACTCAGGTATGTAGAGCTCATGGAGCTGGAAGAGCTAAGGAACCAGGACATAAAAATAATGGAGAAGGACCAAGTTCAAATAAAGATTAGTTTTGACAGAAGGTCCAAAGATGGAAGTTTTAAAGAAGGAAACGATGTTCTAAAATGGGATAAAGAAAGATCCAAACTAGGAAGGAACTCCATGTTTGATGCAATATGGAGTGGAAATTACTTTATTTCAAGGTGCAATGAAAACAATGCTTTCCAATTGACAAATTTGGATGGAGATGAATTGCAGATCCTATTCAATAACATCTATTTCAAGCATTATTACTGATGGGACTATATTTCTATACATATTATCCTAGATTTTGAAATTCCTCCAAGTGTTTACAGAACATTGTTCTGTTGTATCTAGGTTTATTTTCATTTAAGTTCCTATGCACTTTCTTCATGTTCCATTTGGGATATGTAGTATTTTGTTATTATACATGCTTGCACTTTATTATTGTTACAATTTCCAATTTTAGGCAAGACCCGATGATGAAGTAATGACTCAAAAATATTCCAAAGTTACAACAAGTTTAACAAATTAAAAATGTTTCAGCAATCAGAATGACTCCATGCCAAATGGATACAAAATCACTAGTCTTTTAGATCTAGCAGGAAGATCACCGCACAAGTTGCTAATTGTTATCCATTTCTGCACCCCCTGATAAAATGGATCAACCTATAGGTTAGGGAATTAATAGTTAATGGGATAAAATTAAAGGTTATCTCGTGGAGATATTTCTCGCCATGGTGAAGGTTTGGAACTGGATTTTATTTAATGGTCAAACTGGAAAAATATACAAATTGTCGCCTCCTTGACATGTGACAACATATCTTCTTGTCACGCATCATCAAATCTTCTTGTCCCACATAAATTGTTCCTTCTTATCATGCGTCAGCTCCTCTTCCTATCATGTGTCAGTTGTTCCTTCCTATCGCATGTTAACCATTCCCTATTTCCGCACATCAACACCTCTTTTTTTTGTGTGACAACCATTTCTTCCTATCAGGCATTAACCACTTCCTCGCTGTCGCATGACATCATATGTTCTTGTCATGCAAAAATATCCCCTCTTTGACATGTGTCACTCTACCTTTCTCATCGCCACCTCCCTCTTGTCGCACGTCAATGTCATTTCCTATTACACATCAACCTCCTTTTATTCATGCACATCAACCTCCCCTCATTGTCCTGTGACATATTTTATTATTTTAGTGTTTAAATTATTTCCCTCATAGGTGAAGACTCTTACCTTTTTTGTCATTTTTTAGCTAATGGTTTCATTCAGTTGACAACCAAGATTTTCAGATATGGTCAGACATCAATGAAACCGTATAAGGTAGCTCAATAACCGAATTAATGAGGTATGGCACCCATGTTCACCGTGTAAGAAAATTACCATTGGAAAGTAAACCAGCATGGTCACCCATACATCCATACAGGTAATTAATGAAGGACGCTTATTGGTAGCTCCTTCTCTCTATAAATAAGTAAATTCCCCTCATCTGAGGGGAGATATTTCGAAATTGTAAAGGAACTCTTCCAAAATTGTTCCAACATTTTTGTGAGTTGCAGGCCTCAAATTTATGCATTTGTGAAGGATTTTTTACTTTTTCCTATATTGTAATGGATTGTGCATCATTTTAATAGATTAATTTAGTTTTTGTGGCTTTTATTTCCCTAGTTTGATTTATATAGCATTTTTTTCCTTTTATTATATTTTGTAGGTATATTTTGCATATTGTTTTCCTTTATAGGGTTTAGATTTTTTGTGCTCCATGAGATTGGAGGTTTGAATGTGTTTTGGGATTGTGGAATTTTAACTTCCCTCTTCTAACCAATTTTCCTCCATGCTCACTGACTAGGAATCTCTCTTACCTTAATAATAAAACTTACCTATTACGTCTGTATAAAAATAAAATTCTATCTCTAAGAATGAAGCTTGTACCACCTTGAGCCACTTAATCATGATAAATAGAACCTATAGATAGAAAGTATGTGACCTTAACACCATCACCATAGATGTTAGAAACTTCAACGTAGGGAATAAGGGGCAAGAATTTCTACACCATGATCACTCAAAATTTGCAACTTACCTCAAAATCCAGTCACGAAGAAGTTGATATTCAATGCCTGTATGACCACTTTCAAAGAATCTATGAAGCACTAATAGAACATAAAAGTCCCAAAATACTTATCTATATAATATTTTTTATCAACCTAACATTAAAAGAGCTCAAAAACTTCTTATTCAACTTAGATTCAGGACTATTAACAATTATGTGACTTAGAAGCACAATCACTAAGAGGGAGAGAATCAATATTTAATAATTTTCTATCAATTAATTTTACTCATTTAATACATATTAACCATAAATAGCTTAAAATTCATTATAAGCCATTCATAAGAACATGAAACAAGAGAAAAGAAAAATATATATGCGGGAAACCCTTAAAGGGAAGAAAAATCACTAATATATGTATTTGGACAACTTTCCTATGATAAAAATTTAATATTAAGGGAATAAAAAAATACCCACAGAGCACCAATCCAAAATTTCTAAGAACCTACTTGACAAGGTTTTAAAAATCACACACCTATAAGGAACTACCAACTCCCTAATGTTTTAACAAGCACCCACTTGCTAGGAAAAAACAAATCCCAAAGAGAATCAACACCAACTTAACGACATCTATATTTTATCTTCTTCTTAACCCTTTTTCTTGATCAACAAATGATTGCCTCCTCTTCATTTCCACTCTTTCTTAACTCTTTAGCTCTAGATATAGTTAATTCACTGAGCACTACTTTTTAAGGCCTCTAAATTTCCCTTTGACCAACCAATATTAATGGACCTCATTTGACCTTGTACCTACACGAAAATTTACTAAAATAAGATAATATTACATACATTCAATAACATCAATTTAGAGCATACCTCTTTTGGATAACCTTTTCCCAAAACCTTCTTCTTCAGAAGATGACCTATTTAAGTGGGGCCCACTCATCACCATGACCACACTCATACATTTATGTAAATATAATAGATTAATATAAATCATATAATCATAAATTTTAATGAATCAATCAAAATTGGGCCAGTATACATCTTCTTTTGCAAACTGCTCATAGCTAGGGTTTAATTATGGTTTTCGACAAATTTATCTTCTTAACATTTTTTCATAAAAACATGAAAATTATATGACCTCATTTTTATTGTGAAACATTATAAACCATAGAAACATCCATTAAAGGAAAAAATTTCCATGCAAATAAATAAATTCTAGGTGAGCATCAGAAGTCACATCTCCAGATGGATTTTCACTAGATTTTGACCCTATCTTACATAAACTATCATATATTGCAAAATTCACATCTTAGAAACCTTAAATTTTTCCTAAAGAACAATGAAACATAATAAAAATATCTCCAATCATCGTAATATGTTCACCATACTTAAAAATCTCCTGCTTATCTCATTTACATAACACCTTAGGATTTTTCACTGTAGACTTTAGGTTCAACTAAAAGAATGTTATAGATCATCATAAAATTAATGGAAATGACCCAAATATACCTAATATACCATGATACACCTAAAACCATACATCCATGATATCATGTAGCTCCAACACTCAATGTCACACCTCCATGTAAACATGTGTACTCCAAATGAGCACTTGTAACATAGCCAAAAAAATTTATCTTCACCATGCCACTACTATGAGTGCCTAAAAACTATCCAAGACTTCTATAAATCATGTAAATATGCTTCTCAATAATAGAATAAGATCCTACCTTCATAAAACATCACCTAGGCACCTGAATAGGCTTACAAGAGCAAGCAATTGCCATTAAATCTCACTGCATCATTATGTACACATCTTAATCATCATGCAAAAATAACCTACATCATCATATGAACCTAACAAATTAGCCATTTCTTGAATAATGTAGTTTTTCATCAATGAAAATACCTATATGACAACATGCCAACAATATCCCCCTTTGTCATTGATGCAAAAGACTTGAAATTCTCCCCTTTTTTACATTAATGACAAACGAATATTGTACCTGTATATTATTCAAATACCGAAATGTCAAAGCATCATGTTTTGGTCAGAAACATACACCAAAGATCTCAATTAAGCTCAAAACCTTGCAATTTACCTCAAAATCTAATATTTTCCTTCATTTCAAACATGCAATCACCATGTTCCCCCTGAGATGAGTATATATTTCCAATACATCACTTGAGACACTTTGGATAGGTCCTAAAAAACATTCCCAATTTTTATCATTCCTATTTAAGTGAAATATGAAAACATTTCCCCTTAACATACCTGATCATATGAAACCATATCTTAAAAATATGAATAACAACATTTTCACCTCGAGGATTTTACACAAACACTCCCCTTGTCATGAATGATTTAAACATACTTGAGAAAATTTTACACACATGTAGGAACGTCTTCATACCTGTAGAGTAAAACATCTGGACTATTGTAGCATTTTCTACCAACATTCCACAAAGTCAAACATCAACAAACGAAGAAAATGGGTCTTCATAGCTTATATGTTGACTCAAATGCTTCATAGATGCTCCTCTTGACTTATTAGTGATATTGAACTTAGTTCTTGTCTTTTTCCTTGGATATCTTAACCAATTCATACCTTGCTTACTTAAATATCTCAATACCCTGTTATAAGATGTTTACTCTATCATAGACCCCTTTAGACCATATTAAAGAAAAAATTGTATTTATTGACCTCAAAGTATCTTAATAAAATGGAAATTTGAGACTTCATCTGAATTAGATGGAAAAAAAACCTATAGGTGTCCAACTTACTTCATTTCACTAACATACTATACCTTACAATATGATACACACTGTGAGCATTATTTAGACCTATAGATTCACTTTCATGCACTCAAATGCTTGTAAGAGATACAAAGTTTCTCCATATTCTTATGGAAATGTTTCTCAAACATTAGCATAAAAAATAATACCTTTTGAGAACTACTATGCTCATTCAAATAGTCATATAATTCCTTATATGGTTTGGATGTTTGCTAGAACACAAATATTGTGAGGGAGACAATACTCATGCTTCTAACAATAAATACCTATTTCACAGGACTTTAGAACATTCTAAAATAGTAGAATAACCAAAATGGATCAACCAAAATATTCTTTACTTACCTTATAGTCAATCATGGATTGGATTTACTTTGTAGAGTATTCTCAAACTATGAGAAATAGTCCCCTACATCATCTAACACATGTACCAAACATTCTATTGGATTAAATTTTATATTAGAGACACCCGTGGAACTTTATCATCATCACACTAAACTGTAGTATGCCATTTAGTGTTATTAATTAAATATTTTCTCCTTTTCATGCACTGTGAACTGGGAAATTCCCCTGAAAGCATACTATTCCAACACCTGAGAAGTGTATTTTGACACCAAAACCTTGATCCTTGATCCTTCTGTATGTGATAATTCAAACTTTATCTATAAACGTTAGAGATAACCCTTATTCTTTTTTCACATTGAAATAAAAATTTGAATTTTTTGATACACTTCCTTAGCAAAGACTCACTGAAACATGTTACCAAGATATACATACACCTTTGTTCTTAAAACCCTTACACTCAGTAAGTATTCATAATTTACAAACCTTTGATCACTTCACTCTTGTCTTCGAAGATACTTTACATCGTATTAATGTTTTGAGATTTGGACATAACCAATCTTAGACTCTTTGATAAAAAATTGACACAATTATGAGACTTTAAATTCAACCAAACCTCATACTGACCTTATATTGATGTAAACAACACTTTTTGACACTTTCATCCAGATGAGGGGAACTTAGGTAAATAAAAACTTTATCCAGTACACTTGTAACATGCCTTGATGTTATCATTGATGTATATATATTTACTAATCTCAGATCCCTATTAATGCTTTAAAGGACCTATCTAGTGATTCAAAATCCTCACTCAACCCTTTCCATATTGCATAAAATATGTAACCTTTTGGAGAAAAATATTGTATAACACATATTTACAATATATGCCTGACCAAAAACAATTTGACTAAGACAAATAACTTAAACTCCAGAGATCACATTCATACATGTAGGCATACTTCTAGCAAAGCATTTTTCTTGTCTTTATCGTTCTCTAGAATTTTTTTCAGTATTTATATTTTCCATGGATTTTGATATGATGTTAAACATCTTTAACAAGTTTTATGATAATACAGACCATAGTAGAAAATACTTGACGACATGTAGTTTTCTTTTAATCTTATATGAATTTAAGATTCCATCAATATAATCTGTTCTTTCACTTAGAGATCCCTGTCAACTTGCAAACCATCCTAATACTTGTTATCCAAATAACTCTCCATCTTTTTTGGATAAATTTTACTTTCATTCTAGCTCTGATGTTTCACATTTCAGGTTGTGTGCGCTTCTTGCACACCCCTTTGTAATCTTGCCTTCAAAATTGGTGAAGTCATCGCTCTTCCCATCATGCACGATATTTTCTATCCACCTCCACACGCCCTTCCTCATTTGTATTATCACATCAAATTCCATACATTCCTTCTACGATTATGCCCTCTTTCTTTTTGCATGCACACCTATGTGCTCGGTTTCTCTCTACTTTCCTTTCACATGCTTGCATCTTGCTTCACACCTTGTTTCCTTGTTTTAATTCCTCCATGCACCCTTTTTCCCCTTCTTTCTTCTTCCTTTACATTATTCTCCTTCCATTTTCCCTTTTTCACCTTCCTCTTACACACACATCTTCCATGCCTTCCTTTTGCTTGCCTACTTTCTTTCCTATTCCATCGCGCCCTCCTTGCGTGCCACTATGTAGACTTGCCCAAAATTGGTTAAGTCCATGTTCTTCCTCTTGTGAACTTTCTCACACCCTTCTTTTTGCATTCCTTCTTTCATTTTCTATCGCCATGCACCCTCCTTTAGATCAATTCCTCCCGCTTCCAACCTCCAAAATTCAAAAGGTCATAACTTTTGACCCAGATCTCCGTTTGTTTTACAAAATTTAGCTTACTAAAATGAGCAGGATGTCCTCTATGCTACAAAAACTGGATTTATTATTTTTAATTAGGGTATACATTTGAAAAGAAAGGAAACATCTCTAGGCCTAGTTAATTAATACCCAGTCTCGTCAAATGACCGAAATGCCTGATAGACCCAAAACAACTGGCTACACTCAGAATGCAATATCTCTTGCAATTCTCAACAAAAATTGACAACATTTGTTCCATTGGAATTGATGTTCCGATCCTGATGCAAAACAATCAATAAATTCATAATTTAATAAGCAATAGATGGTGATTTTATATAAAACTTGCCTAATTTAGAACAATGGTTTATTTGGTAGTTAGGATGCATTCAATGAAGCATGTGCTGACATATTTCACTGCTACAAGTTATGGGACAGTATGGGGAGCCTTTTGCAAGAAACATAACATTATTTCACTCCATTTATGACATCTTGCAAGTAGTTAGAGGAAAAATTTTGGGATTTCAATTTTTTCCTCTCTCTCTCCTCTCAAAATTTTATAAATTAGAGCGTTGTGCTCATTGTAAAGAGAGATATTTGAGGATGTGGGGAGACTATGTAAAAAAAAATTCTCAACACCATTGAGCTGAAAACCCTCTCATGGGCCTGGAAAGTGTATTTTTGCCTCTATTTCAACAGTGTAATGGACTTCACATATTCTAAGAGCAATAAATTATTTTTCGTGGTGTTCTTTAAAACCTTCCATTTTTTGTTGTATCTCCATGCCCCTCTATTTTTGTTGTTTTTTTTCTATGCATGTATGTCTCATTTATAGGTGCAAGATTTTGTGTTTGATGGATATTTATTGGTAAATTAAGATTTGGGTCTAGGTCACATTGGTATGGCCTCTCTCAACTCCATTTTCTTCCTGTATTCTCCCTAAGGAGGATTTTTCACCACTTTTTCTTGGTGTTATCACCTATGTAGTGTAGGATTTCTTAATTTTAATTTTCTCTCTCTCATTAGTCCCTTGAAATTTTTATATTAGGATTAGATAGTCACATTTCCTTCCTTAGAAGAAGTTTAGTGCTAGGATTAGGTAGAGGAACCAACCTTCTCTGGAGGATCATCTCAAGTCTGCAAGTCACATAACTTGAGAAATGATTCAGTGTTACCCAAAAACATTGGTTGCTCATTTACACATGCATGAAAAATCAGAGGGTGTTATTTTTTTGTGATAACAATACTTTCACTTATCTTCTTATATTTATTCATACTGAATGAAATTGGTTTAACTTATGATAGTACTAATATAAATATTCAGACTACATGTAAATATCCAACATCACAAAATGAATATTTTTAGTAAATCTTGTCAAATCACACCTTGAAATTCTTACAGACTGTCAAATACCATATCTCATTAACTCAACATCATGGAGATACTCCTATAATAGTTTATTTACTTTTTTACTCAAGCAAGAAATTCAATGACAATTTTTTATGATATCTCATAATATTAAGGAAATAATTCTTATCTCAGTTACTTACATATGTAAAAATCTTGGAATAAGATTAATTAGATCATAAAGGGCCTAATAAATATCACATATACTTTGAAAACCTTGACTAACAAAAATAGACTCCACAGACTTCAATCAAAAACTCTGTCATGTTATGACACATATAGAACATTCTTATGGACCCAAAATCATCTTTGAGGACACACTCACATTCCTCAAACTCTTTTTTATAGTGAGACAGACTTCACCAAGGATTAACACCCTCAAGGTACCAATAATTCACTTAAGACCTTGTGAGAATGGTTTTTACAGAGAACGAAATCTTTTACAGCGGTCTCTAGACAACCTAAAAGACCACAAACTATTCTTATTTTGATCAAATAGGATATAAGATAGTTATCACTTTGAGATGATAAAAAAATTAATTTTCATGACATTGAATATTCATTGATACAACTTACCCATCCTTACACTTCTTACTTAGGCTTGAAAACTAACCCTTTTTCCTCTTGTAGTCCTTGTAGAAACACTCAAAACTTCTTGCAATAGACCTTATTTGACTTTAGACACTAATACAGTTATGAAGACTACATTATAAGAACTTTAACCATGATTTTCTTCTAGATTTAAGAGATACGTTTGATGACAAAAATCACTCATGTATGGTGTGCATACATAATTATATTACCTTGACAAGCTCATAGTCTTAAGATGCAGAAGACACTTAAAGACAAACTGTTCATAATGATAAAACTCACTCTACATGGTTAACACACTAATATAAGACTCAAACCTTAGGAATTCCAAAAATTATTGAATCCCCTTGGACAAAACATCTACTATAACAATCTCAGAACCTTCTTATAAATTATGAATATGAGACCTTATACCATAGTAACACCTTTTACTCCAAGATTTGACCCAGACTATGGTGTCATGACTATATTTATACATATCATTTGAATAAACAAAAGGACATACCATGAGATCTTGGTAACATACATTTATCACATACAAACTAGTTGATACTACCACTCAGAGGCATTAGACCTTAGATTGAAAGCATATACTTTTAGACAAAAAAATTGAAACTTTTCAAGCTTCAACTTAGACATAGACATTAACATACTCACATACTACCCTTGTGATAATAAGGACTTAAATAATGGCATCATATACCTAATTTAGGATTAATGAATACTGAGATGATGATAAAATAACTCTAAAGACAAAATTTTAGATTAGATAACATGAAAATCTAGACTAACAACTTTATATGTCTATCAATATACAGATACACAGAGATACATGGAGATATCACTTGACATACTTTAAAAAAATTTATGTGTCCCACAGTCCTAGTTTCTTCATATTGTCTTGCATAGGATATTGAAAAGCATTCAAGTTCATGAAATCTTCTTAAACAAATGTAAACCCACTCCTTTGAATTGACTTGGGCTTGTTGATCACGTTTCCAACCTTGATGGCACAAGAATCTTCCTTGATAACCTTCATATGTTTCCTGGTGGGCTGAGATTCAGTTTTCATGACTTGAACATCCTCCTTATTGACCACAGGAGAAGATCATGCAACTAACCTCTTATTGCTTCGGTTAAATTTTGTAACATGTCATAGTTTTTTACAATTGAAATAAAAATTATTCCTCTTCCTTTTGAGCTCAAACACACTTAGGTTCCATCCACTATCCTTTTCTTTATGCCCATACTCACGACATGATTGAAATTCACCATTTAAAACACCTACTCCATCTCTAAATGACTTTCTCTTGCAATATCTAGCTCTTTGACCAAAATCACGAGAAACAAAGCAATATCCATTGAATAAACAACCATACCTTATATTATTAGGTATTATAATGGGGTTAGATATCTTAAAATCCATCTTCTTAGTCACTTTCTTATCTAATCTTGAAGTTTCACCAAATCCCTTATCATTATTGTATTTCTCTCCTTCAAACCCTAGGCTTGTTTTGTCATTTGTACCTCTTAGGCTCTCCAGAATGTGATTTAGGTATTTTAAACTTTTCTATAATTTTTTATACGTATTAAACTTACTATGTTCCTGCTCCAAATCTGATTTTAAGGATCTCAACTCAACTTCATACATGTTGTAATATTCTTCTTTGACATTTAGAGTTTTAGTCAAACTTTGCATTTGAGATTTCAAATCCATGACGGCTTGATTATGATTTATCTCCATAACATTGACCTAAATTTGATAGGCCTTAATATATGACTAAGTTATTTCATTCCTTATTATAAATATAGTATGAATATATGAAGACTTACCCTTTTCTTATGCTTCAAAGGATATCCTTGAAGATGCTAAACTCCTTCATAAGGACTGACTTTTATACAATTTTTTTGAAGCACAATTGACTAAGTGGGGGGAGAATCAGTCCTACAAAAATTTCAACTCGTTTACCATTCATAAATTCTTATCATTCATACAACCATTCATTCAACCTTGAACCATATGTGTTTTTACTTAAGTATATAAACAACCATAAGCAACGTCAAGATAAATAGTGTACAAAATACACCAAATTTAAGATGGAAACCCACAATGGGAATAAAATGCATTGAAACACAAAAAATATATTTTCATGCTTGAAATTTAGTGAGGCACCAATCCAACAACGAGAACCAAATTGTAATTTAGTGAGCACCCACTACACAAGGAGGCTACAATCCCATAAGATGACCAAGGGAAAAATCATCAACCTATAAATATTTTTCATTTGATTTATCTACTTCCACAACTGATGGAGATAACTTATTGAGCTCACAAACCCTAGGTCAAAACTTATGTCTTCAATATTACACAATCCTCTTCCTTCTCAACTTGTCTTGCCTCTAATATGTTACACACATGATCTCAATCATTCCTCAACATGTCATGCATACGTTAAACTCTCAAAATTTTCCCTCATACCTGTAATTCACTCACCTATGGGTTGCATTCTTCACCCATGCAGGACTAGCTCAAAAAAGTACCCAAAACAATGCTTTTATAAACTTATCATGAAAAAATAAAATAATTTTCCCTCCTTTAGAAAGACCCATACATCAACAAAAAATCATAATTACTAATTACAATATTCACAAGTGACCCTAATAGGTCTTCCTAGCTAAAATCCCAATTATATGTGCCAAGAATGGCTAAAAACCCCAAGGGCTCAAAGATAGTAATTATATTACCGAAAATACATAAATACTCAAGACCCATAACCCCTTACAAATGATTAAAATATCATTTAACATTCATAAATTTTCATAATTTAGCTCAACCAGTCAAATTATTTCTTTTTAAGGGCCCAATGCTCTTTATATTTCTTAAAATTGTAGTTTCCTATATCCTTCAACACCCTGAAAACTTTATGATGCCACCAAGTAGCTTATAATCAACCAAACCATTCCATGTTAAAACTTTATTTAATTTAAAACATCTATAGGACACTTCTATGAAATTTATAATCTTTGAATCAACCACATCTAGTTTTGTCTTCAACAAATAAATCGGCCAAAAATATGTTGTTTCCAAACGATAGATCATAAAAAACATTTACAAGAATATTCAAGACCTTTAAATGGATTATTTCTATGAAAAATTAATTCTTGTTCATATTACAGGTTATATAAAGATTCACCTAATCCATCTCATGCTTCAATAAACTCAAATATTAGAGCAAAACACATCATGTCCTGCACTGGAAAAAACATTCCTATCAAAATAATGACATGGAAACCTCATAAAAATATTCATCATGATAAAATCCTCACATTATTGAAAATTCATATGAATCCTCTTTCCAAGACATTTTTCATCATCTCAAAACTCAACCTTTATCTCTATATATGGCAATTTTATTGACCACTGCATTTTAAGGCCTCAACACTGCTGTTTGAATAGTCAACCTAAATGGACCTCATTTGACCATGTAAATACATTAAAATTTCCTAAAACCTACATGGAAATAAATATAAGCTCACATACATTCCCTAACATCAATTTAACACATACATCTTTTGGAAAACCTTGTCTGAAAACTTTCTTCATTAGAAATTGACATGTTTGAGTTCGGCCCACTCATCACCATGAAAACACACATAGCATTATGGAAATACAATATAGTACGATGCATCATCTAATCATAAATTTTTATTAATCAATAAAAACTAGGATATTATACCTCTTCTTCTGCAATCTGCTCCTAGATATAGTTTAACTAGGGTTTTAGACTACCTTATCTTCTTAACATTCGTTCATAAAAATATGATGATAAAATGACCACATTATCTTTTTTAAACCTTATATAATAAACATATATACATCCCTGAAATCAAAAAATTCCCATGCAAAGCACCAACTTCATGGTGAGTATCAGAAGACCCAACTTGAGCTAGATTGTTCCTAGATTTTGAGCTTGTCTCATATAAGCTATCATATATTGCAAAGTTCACATCCTAGAAACCTAAAATTTAGCCAAAATAACCATGATACATCAAAAAAACATATCCATTCATAAAAATTTCATTAGTGTTCCTCAAACTCTCCAAAATATCTCATTTGCATATCAACACCTTAGGATTTTACACCGTAGAAGCTAGGGTAAACTTAAAGAATGCTATAAATCATCATAAATTAACCATAAATAACCCAAAAATACCTTATATACCTTGATATAATTAAAAATATACATCCATGAGCCCACGTAGCTACAAAACTCAATCTCATACCTCCAAGAAACCATGCCTTCTCCAAATGAGCACCAGGAACATAGCCAAACAATTAGATCTGCACCATGCCAATACTGTAAGTTTCTTAAAAATATCCAAAAAATTTATCCATCATATCAACATGATTCTCAATCATCCAAGAATATCCTACCTTCATGCAACATCACCTAAGCACCTGAACAGGCTTGCAAGAGAAAGTAATCCTCACTGAATCTCACTGCATAATCATGTACACATCTGAATCATCATGCCAACATCACCTACATAATCATATGACCTTAAAATATAATCCAATTTGGGATTGATTTTTTTTAATCAATTATAATACCCATATAACCACATGCTAAATATGTGATTAATATCAGCCTCTGAAGGAGGGGTGATGTGGATAAAGTGGCTTAGACCTAGCATTTCTATTAAAATAGATCGATCCATAAGGTAATTATTTAACAGATCTAGAAAGGAAATTTTGAAAAAGGTATTTCTCATATCAGTGATCAAATCATATGCTCCAAATGGTATAAAAACTATTGGCATATCATCTGACGTTGAAGAGTAAATGGGAAGAAGTCGTAAAGAATAATTGCTCATGCGAGTCACTATGTGGAATTGTAGTTCAATTTATAAATAAAATAGGCCCAAAATATTATCTTGATTTTGGTTGTCCAAAGGAGGAGTAATCACATATCCATGGACTTAAAGGATTTCTTGATCAGTGTTACCTACACGATTCCTCGTGTTGGTTCCATCTAGTTTAAGATTCCCATTTTCAGGACACATTGAGAAGGGGTATTTATAAATCCCAAGAAAATAATTATGCAAAGAAACATTCCCCATGTGATTATTTTGTGTTGGTTCTATGGGATTATCCAAGAACATGTAAATGAAGTTTTGTCTATTTTCTTCTGGAAGTCATTTTATGAACTTATTACAATCACAAAAAAGATGAGTATCCTCACCTCTAACCTTAAGGAATCCATAGTATAAGTTGGGATCATATTCTCTTGGTATTTGATTTTGATTATATTATGGTGTATAGTTTATATTGTTAATTTTTTGTTTGTTATTGTAATTGAATTTTTGAACGCTTTAGTGTTGATTATGATACTGATTTGGAAAATTCTTCAGATATTAGTTCGGGTATTGAACCATTCCCTGGGATTCAACAATTTAAGTAGGAAGGGGACCTAATATCAATCAAATTAATAGAATGAGTCAATTATTTACTCCTTTGTTTGTTCGTGTTTGCATTTTTATTTCCATTATTTATGTTTCTAGTGTTAATAACGTTCATCTTTTTAGCTTGATCAAGAACACCGTATTTTGTAGCACCATGGTTCTTATTGAGGACCTTGGGTCCTTGATTGTTATTATTTGAACCATTTGTTAATTTGGATTACCTTGAGAGGGAGTGACCAATTTCCCATTTGGATTATATGTCTTTCATCTTTTGTCAATCATCATTTCTTCAATGCTAAGAGTGCCCTTTAAGACCTCCTCATAGCTCCAAAAATTAAACTTTTGTACCTCCTCATTAGTTTATTGATTGAGGGAGTGGATGAATAGATCATAAATATCTGTTTGATCTATGTTCAAATAACTATTATAGGACTAGACCATTTCTGCCACCACTGAATGAAATGGGAAGCTGACTCGTTATGTTTTTGTTTAATGTGTAGGAATTATCTGATTCTTATTGTTAAGATATTGTTCATATTGAAATCCTTTAAGAACTCAAATATGAGTTTCTTGAAATAGTAAACTGATGCTTCCGAGATCCTATAGTACAAGTGGAGATGAATACCCTAAAGGGTCTTGGGGATTACATTTCTTACAAAAATGTCCCAAGGGAGTAACTCTCCAATCATGGTCGCATATGCCTTGATGTGGGAGTTTGGATCCCCCTACCCTTTTAATGTTGGAATATCTTGCAATTTTCATGGCAGCATTACACTCTTTATGGTAAAGTAGGGGGACTCCTTTAGATACCCATATTATGTTCCAACTGCATAGGATTTAACCATTAATGTTCCTTAATGGGGAGCTGGGACTTGAATCATATTTGAGTACGACACAACATAGGCATTGGGTAGGGCATAAATAACCCATTTTTTATCAGCATACATAATAGGATAAGACAACATGCACCCATGTGGTGATTTTGAATACATGTGAAGGTATTGGGGGAAAATATTTGGATTCATATTGGTAGGCGCAAAATGAGGGAATTTTGCATATCGTTTCGGAATGGCATTTGACAATGCAATTTTAGATGGCCCTTGTGTTGGAAATGTGTATGGGGAGTGAGTAGGAATACCTTGTATTCCTCACCAAGTTAGGGGTCTCCATGACTATGAAAACCCATGTATACCTTAGAAGGTAATGGTGCAAAGGGAACATAATTATAACTCTTAATGTAGTGGGGAAATTTACCTTGCACTGTGAATGGTGTAGAATGTGACAGTTGGGCATTTTGTAATTCCATAATTGTATGCACCAATATGAAATAAAATCACCTATTGAAGGTGTTACATTTTACGTTGGCATGTGTTGAGTATTGCAAGGGAAAAAGGCACAAGACATATTGCTATCAATTCATCCTTTATAGGCCACCCCTCTTTGGAAATTTATTTTGTTTTAGGAGGATGGGTAACAATATTTTTATGAAGGATAATATCAATATAACCTTGCATCCTATCCAAGGATTAAATTATGGTGTTGAGACGATCACCACTTTAGGTGAGACACATTAGGATTTCATCATAGGGAGATAGATAAGAAGGGAATTAATTAGTTTTCGTACTAATTTGAGCCCTAAATAAGACTCGTGGATAAAACCATTTTTCTCCTATAAGTTTCATGCTATTAGATTTGGATAACTTTGGTTTTGCATTTTGATTAGGTTGGTAAACCTCGTCAATCTTAATTTTTGAGTGGGTATTATAACCTTGAGTACGAGTTGTCTAAGGTGGTAATAGGTTTTGTGAGTAATTATCAACCCAACTTGATAAAGAGGGTGATTGTTACATACCCATTCTGTGATACTAGGCCTTGAGATAATAAATGGGCCTATCATATTCCTGACCCAACATATTCAGGGGGTTTATAAATACCCAGAAAATAATGGGAGATGATGACGATGGATAAATAAATTAAATAGAGGATATGAAAAGCAACTATTCTATCATGTCGGGTTCACCGATTTTTTATGTCTAAGAATAAACACATGACTTAATGCACATAGGACCTCCCAAGGTTGTTTCGGGATAGCAAAAATTAAATTGATAGATGGTTATGAAATGGGTGAATAGGAAAAGGTGGGATAGATGGGATATGGCTATGAGGAAAATCAAAATGAAAATGAATGGGTATTTTCTCATTAATGGAAATGAATGCTTGTCAAACCCACTCATATGAAACAAAACAATCAAGGATAATATCGACACAAATATTTTGATCAATATCAGTTGGTCTAAATAAAATCCTAGTGGGTTGTGCGACGTAGAGAAATCATGCTTCATATCTCATATACTTATCTTGTAAGAGGGTCATGGATGTGAGACGAGAAATGGGAAGGGACAAATCTAGTTTCTATCCAACATGTTTGTCCAAAACTTTTTTGCGTTATACACCTCATCGTTCAAAGTAATCAACTACAGGATGATGTTAGGTGGGATGGGAGTTATCTGGAAGACAAGCTAACTAAGTCCCTTATTAATGTAATTTAATTGTGTAATTATGTTTGGTTGTAGTAATGTTGGATCATACACTCTTCGTCTAAGTATTCTTGGTCCTTGGATGGTCATATTGGCATGTAAACAAAGAATCAAATGAAAAAAACAAAGCACACAAGGAAACCGACAAAAACTAATCTCAAGCTCAGTTAACCTAAGCCTATATGGTAACATAGGGAGATTTTGTTAATTTCTGTCTAATTAAATCTATGTTCCTATATTAAACAAATAATTCAAGTATATTTAGATCAAACAAATTCATTTATTCACCTTTAATTTAATTAAATCTACGTGTAAATAATAAATTGAAATAAAATAAACTAATTAATAAAAAAAATTGAATCAAATCTAATCTACTTATATTTGTATTTTCCAAATACTTTTTAACATGAAAGTAAATAATAAAAATAAAGAGATATAAACTATTCTAGTCTATATTTTTGAGAATTTTCTAATTTTGAGGAATTAATTAAATGAAATCTAAACAAACAATTAAATTTCTTCTAATTGAATGAAAACTATTTCTATTATAAAATGAAATAAACTAAAATGTCAAATAGTTGGAAGTGTCTATTTCCATGTTGAAGAATAAAATGAATATAATCTAATTAAAAAGGAGGATTTTCCTTATTTGTAATTGTGGATCAAATTTATTTCAATTCAAATCTAAATAATTGGAAGATTTGAAATATTCTCAGAAGAAATTTTCTTCCCCCAAGACTTCCCCAGTAAAGCACCAAAATTCCTACAAAAGCTTTTACTGAAGAAACACAATGAAATGTGGAGAAACAAAAGCTTGTTCAAATTTACTTACCATTCAAATCCATAAGGAAAAGAAGGGAGGAACCTCTCAAGATATTTTTTTTCCATACATACGTACAAACTAGTTAATAAAAAAATCAAAGCTACATGTGCTTCCAAATGAATTAATGAAGAAATGAAAATAACTGTGCACATGAACTTCCACGAAAACGTTCCTAAAAAGATCCACAATGATGAGATAAGAAGGATTTTTGAACGGAAGATACTGAAAGGAAATGAAAATACTGTCTAAATTAAATTTCCTTTACAAAAATATTCTACACTGATTATGAAATGAAATGAAATTATATAAACAAAGCTTCTTGGAATTCAAGTACATCTCCAACCTAGAAATGTAGAACTAAGACAATTTCAGATGTTGGTTTTTCTTTTTTAAATCCCCTTAGATTCTTTTCCAATTAAATAACCAATATTGTCTACGGAGTTATGCTGGTTTTTATGCTTGAAGAAGATGTAGAAATGTTAGAGTGAGTGAGTTTGCAGGGAGTTTGGCAGCAATGTAAGAAAAAGAGTAAAAAGGTAAAGGCTCTATGCTATCTTGTGTTCTTCTTGGAAAAATTATTACAGCATAACCATGTAATTACAATTCAAAATACTCCAACCAACTCTTCGGGAAAAAACTTTGTTTTTATAGAAAGGTTTTAGGGATATGGTGCAATAGAAATGGCAAGCAAGAAGTGCCAAATAAGAACATGAAGGGAAATTTTAATTTCTAATAATAGTAAGTGGAGTAGAAGAAGTATATATGCATCTATAAAGCTCAAAAATACCTTATTTGGTCAATAAATGTGTGATAAAAATGAGTTGGAATAAGGTAACTCATGTATAGAACATGTTGTTTAAGTTCTAGATAAAAGTACACATAATTTCTAGTCTGCACACAATGGTGGTTACAGAACCTCCACAGCGTTTTTGCAACCTAACCTATAGGAATATCGGTGATTACATAACCACCACGGTGGTTTTGTAACTACTAGAAAAATTACGTAACTTAAGGAAAAAATGTTGAGGAAAAGGCTAAAAAAAATAAATTGGAAAGAGAGAAAAGATAGGAAATAGATAAGAAAGGTAAAATAAGCTATAATAACATGTTGTAAAGGAGAAAATTGGACTTGGATACATCATTTAATTTGGAAAATAAACTATCCTAATTGGGGATTTGTATTATTATTACAATATAGCACCGTGGAATTTTTGGTTCATATAGTTGCCTGTTCATGAATCTATGTAATACCACATGAAAGAAGAAGAAAATAATAATGTTTTATTAACTAATTATTTAATTTTCAGGAATTTTTGTTTTATTGTTTTACAAAGTTACAATTAGTTGGTTTGATCATTTTATATTATAATTTCCTTAAGGTTATGTAAATATATCACATTTGTAATGCTCTTTTAATACTCGGTGATAAATAATTAAACAAATACAACTACCTATATATATACATATATTCATATATACATATATACATATACATATACATATACATGCATATAAGAACACACACACACAAAGAGATGTAGTTTAGGTCCACTTGTGTTTATAAATACTAAAATTAAAGTAAATTTTTTTTATAATTATTATTCATCCTTCAATATATGAGGATCAATGACATAGGTTCTATTCTTGGATGGAGGTCTGACACACAACAATTTTGAGTGGAAGTTCCAAGAGTAGGCCTAAAGAAGTGACAAGTGTCATTCACTAAATGGAAATTGAATAAGTGTCTTCTTTGAAAATAGCCAATCATAGGCTCCACATTGTTGAATACAACCATAATTGTTTTATAAATACATCAAGACATATTAATTTAAGTGTATGATTAGAACATACATGGTATGTTTCTTGGTACCTTTGAAAGAAAGAATTTTTTTTTCAAAGATTTCTCGAACTCTAAAATGGGAAAAATGAAATGTAAATGTACCCACCTAGATGGGGGGTATATACATAAGCCTCATTTATGGATGTAGGAAAATATTTATGTGTCTAAAACAACTCTAAAAAAGAAGGCTCCAAAGGATAGATTTTAGATTTCAATTTTATGAAAAGTTTACAATATATAAAATAAGCAACCTGTAGGATAATATAGTATTTATATAAATTAGGTTAATAAATTAAAAATTAAAATTACTAAAATTAAATTAATCACAATACACAACAATGCAATAAAAATAACTCATGGGTAAAAATAAAGGGTGTTCTTCAACACCCTCATAGGAAAGTATAATAACAACTTATGAGATGACTTAAAAGTGATCCCAATAATGTGTGAAACCATATTTGCCTATGAATTATTGAGGATTTTTCCCCCTTCAACCCTTAATAGATTGTAATTATATAGATACCATATTTTTCCACACACTCAAACAATAAATGTTATCTATGGATAACACTTTACTAATTGTATACACCCAATATATAATTGAACATGTTGCAATCCAAATTCACATTCACAAAACTATTCAATTTATGAAAATTTGATTAAGTATGATAAATTAGATTATAAGAATTCATTTAAATCAATCCACATGACCATATGAAATTTTTATACTCTAATATAAAATAATTCAATGATAAATTTATCTAACATAATAATATACTCAATCGAAATTTATTTATTTATTTATAATTTTATAAAATTTCAAAACAAAAATACTTATAATCAATTGTAAATTAAGATGAAATACTTAACATATAATTAGCATCATTAAAAATTAAAATAGAATATATCCATGTTTGCTACTATAACTAAATAATAAAATGATAATTAAAAATTATATTATAATTATTCATCAGAAACTATACATATACATTTTTTAAAAACTATTATAGACACAAAATCACGCACTTTAGGTAATTATATAGTCTTGATTACTTACTATTATTCATATGATTTTTAAGTAACAAAAGTACTAATCAACCCATGTCCACTTCCAACTTTATTTCTATTTTGTTTATCCTTTGTGTCTTACACCCTTAATTCCTAAGTCTTTCCTTTTATACTCTGCATTTTACCATCTTGGACACCAACATCCAGCTAGGGCAATAAACACATGCCCTCATCCTGTCTTGGAACCCCATAACCCTTTTTACTTTAATCATAATTTTTTGGTACTTTCTATCCATTTGAGCATATTATATTTTTTGTAGTCATCCTTTTCGGGTTTAATTTATAAATCCAAGAAAGGGGATCATATAAATCTAAAGTTATGTGATCTTAATACGGGACCAATCACCAAGAACTAGCTATCACCAGCTAAGGTTGCATCCATCAAGATATCTATTAGCTACATTGCATTCATCTATCACCATCACAAGGGACACAAGGGATTCTTATTATATATATTATACACTTTATAGGAGGGAAGCTCATTGTATTCTGTGCACACATGTATTAAATTTATTTCCATTTATCTACTTGTTCGCTATCAAGTACGACTCCCATGAGAGCCACCTAAGGAACATATCCACACACACACACACACAAATAACTACATTGGGTTAAGATTTATTACAATGCTTAGTTATAATTTAACCATTGTGAAAGTTGAGGACAGTTTGACCCCTCATTTTACCTCTTAATTTTTTAGGATTTGATTTCTATTAGAGGGTTTTACAGATGCATACTTTATTGTAGGTTTTTAGTCACCTCGGTGATCTTGGTGTGACCTCAGAGTGACCAAAGGTGACTAGAGGTGATAACATTGTGACACCTCAGAGGAGGTCTTCTAAACTTTTCCATAGACCTAAGCGCATAGAAATAGGCCTATGAAACCTGTGGGAACCCCGTTCCCTCTCCAGGTGACCAAGATAATCATATCTATCTAGATATACATATTTATGTTTCTTTGTGTGATGCTACTGCCATTGTGCTCATCTGGTAAGAACTTTGGTACAATTTAGACTTTATTTTGAATCAACTAAGTACCTTCTTCTCCTCTTTTCAACTATGGTTTTACATTTTATTTCTAGTTAGATTATTTTAATTCTTGTACTTAATTCCATATTTATTTTACTGCTACAATAACATCATATTAGGATCTTAATTCAAATTCTATCTTAATCAACCATTAGGAAAAAATAGGTATAATATTATTGTAATCACCAAATAACAACACCCCATGGTTTAAAAAAGTGTGTGTGCTTGAGATCATAGTGTGACTAGATAACATGGGTACTATCTCCAAGTTTTGGGACATCCTACTTGAGATAGACCTTTAGAGAATGTTTTTTCTTGCCCCTAAACTACCTGCCACAATCTACTCCAATGGAGGAAAAACTATCTTATCCTAATCTAACTTTATAAGGGACCAGGGAGAAAGAGTGCATGAAACAAAGCCTACACTAATGTGTTGATACAACAGAAAATGAGGGATTGAGAAAAGCCTTCCCATGTGTGAAAAATTGAATCAAAGTGAATACTAGATAGGGTGATGAAAATTCTCCACAGTCTAATAACTACATTAACAACAATATTTCATATACCCAATGATAATGAATTCCTACAAAATCGTAATTACACACATGATATTTTTAGTGAGGTTGAAAGGGAAAGAAGATGGCAAGAAAACACAACAGGGAAAGATACATCCTCAAACCTATATTTATTGTTTCATTGATATGCATAGCTCAATCTATTACAAAATAAGGGCCTAGATCACCATGTAAGGAGCCCACTATAAGGGTGTACAACACATTGGCTTCACAAAAACAATTTTATAGAGTTTTAATACTCAAAAACCACTTCTTTACAATGAGCCCAACATTCCAATTTATAGAGTTCTGAGAGGAGAGAGAGAGGGAGAATTTAAAATCCTAAAATCTACCTTCCCACCACTTGTAAGATAACATACATAGAGTGAAATGATGGTATGTTTCTTGCAAAAGGGTCCCCATGATGTCCCATAACTTGCAGCTGTGAAAAACATTTGCCCATGCTTCATTAAATGTCCTCCCAACCACCGATAAAATCACTGTTCTGAACTTGGCCACATTTTCAGAAAAATAACCATCAGGTCTTCATCAAATTATGGATTTCTTGATCTCTATGCATTAGGATCGGTGCCATGATTCCAATGGTATAAATTTTGCACGATTTCATTAAGAATTTCAACAGTTATGGTCTTCTCAGTGCGAGCAGCTATTTTGAGTTTGCTAGAGATTTCTTGCATTTTACAGGATTGAGTATTTAAATTTTTAGATCTAGATAATTTTATTTAATTTTCACCCACCTTCCATCATTAAAAATAAGAATTCAAGTTTTTTTGGCATAGAGGATGTTGTGCCATTTTTTAAAAGTCACATTTTGTGAAAAATGGAGCTCTGGGTCAAAAGTTATGACTGTTTGAAGTTTGTATGTTGGGCATTATACTTTCCCTCTTGATTGTTGGTATTTCAGGTTTTCAGGGAACACGTGTCCCTATGGCACTTGGACCATCTGGGCCTCCTTTTTCCACATCACCTGATTTGGGATTTTTTATCGCGTGCGTCCATCATTGATCGAGCCACATGGTCCGTTGACTCCCAACATATTAGCATTCAACTTACCCGCGAGTGTTTCAATGATTTCAGGTCCAGGCTGCACAAGTGTCCCGCAGGAAACTGGGGCCAAATTTTTCCACTTTTTCCACATCTCAGGCTCATAAAATCCATCACATCTGCATCACTTTCCTTGCACTACGTTGACCGGGATGTGTGGCTCGTTAAACTCCTCTTTTTTTGTTATACTTTGAGTGCGGAGATTTCAAATTTTCTGGACCAATACGTACTTTTGTCCCAGATGTCTCATGGACTGTGCAAGATATTTAATCCACTTTTTCCACATTTCACTACCTACATAGAATTTTAGATGTGAAATAGGTACGATGAGCCCTGTTACGATCTGCATTGGTTCCATCTATAACCCTAGACCTGATTCACAGTAAAATAGGCCCTTGACTTCATTTTTTAAGATTTTTGCAAATTTTTACTAACTCAAATTTTTCTTGGATAGGGAAGCGAGAGAAAAGCAAAGGGGTTCCCCAAAAATTCATTTTTTTGTCCTTTCACCATTTGTTCTTTCTCAAGCCTTAATAAATTGTACAAGTTATCAAAATAACCTTGGGAGTGGATTTTGAATGACAATTATTCTTATAGAAAATTAGAGAAAACCATATCCTTATTTGATTATTTTAATATCTAAAAATTTTATTTACTCCATATTCATAGTTAACAGAATAAACCCTAAATTAACACCAAGATTCTCTTCTGATATCTAATATCTAATCATAATATCGACATCAATGGAATTTTATTGAAGTAATTATATTTATCCATATAATTTGTGACACAAGTTAACTATATATAAATAATATAAATGTGTTAATAACTAAAATACATTACTCTCTTATGAACAAAGTTTACTATCACACCTAAACAAAATGATCAGTCAGTCATAAGACATTGGAAATTTTTAAGAGAGTAAGAAATTTCTCAAATGATCTAAAAAGAAACACAAAAAAATACAATTTAATAAAATAAATTAAATCTTGAGCATTAATTTAAATTCAATAAGTTTCCACGAGTGTCAAAGTAAAGTGGATATTATTAATTTCTATTTAAGGAAATAATAGACAAAAACTACAGGCCTAATTCCTTCCTTCCTCTTTTCCAACACTCAATCTAATAAACTCAAAATAAAAATCCAATCAATTGAACAATAGTTTCCTTGAAAATATCTCTAATAAAATCCAAGTTAAGGCTCACATATAAATCAAAAAATTGTAAAATACAAATTCTAAAATATAAAAAAATAAAAATCTAACTTGCCTATCATGCAAACTAAACTTGAAACTTCCAATTCAAAAATGATCAAACCCTAATCAAGAAAAATTTTAACTCCCAAAAGAACTTGAAACTCCACATAAATCGATATTAAAGACAAAAAAACAACCAATAATATATTTCTAGATGGAATATCTATCCTCTAAGAAACACCTATTTTCTTACATACAAATATAATTTCCCTTATACATCACATGGTTCCCCATACTTGTCTAAATCAATCTACAAATTTACATTTAATTTATTAAATAATCATTTACATTTTTTTCCTTCGCTGAACCTGTTAGCCAATTTTTCCCCTCAAGAAAAACTGGACACAAAAACCTTGCACACAGGAGAAAATGAAGGGGTTTATTTAGTAATTGAGGCTTGCATTTTGTAGTTGGGTGAATAAAGTTAAAATAGGCTAAGAAAACTATAGAGAAGCTCATGGGGTTTGAGCTAATTCAGAGAATCAAGAAGTTCCGAAGTCCAAAATTTTTGAATTTAGAAGTGGAGCTTTTGGATGTAGGGTAAAGGAAAATTTTGGGGACTCAACAAAATTCTCTGAAATCCTGAAGTCTGAAATTCTAAAAAATTTGGACTTTTGGATTTTAGATTTTTATAGTTCTCACCGAGTGGGGTGAAAAGGAAATAAAATTTCTGAAACCCAAAACACCAAAAGTCCAAAATTTTAGATTTTCAATTTTTTGGGGTTTTGGAGATCTCGATGAGCGCGAAGTTGGAAAAATGGGCAAAGAGTCTGAAAGTAAAAAATTTCAAAATTTCAGATTTCAGAGTTTCAGAGATCTCAACAAGGAAAAGAGTTTTGAAACCAAAAGTTTTGAAACTCTTAAAGTACAAAATTTCAGACTTTCAGGTTTTGGAGTTTCGGAACTCTCAAGGTGATTTGGGAGATGAAAAGTGTATAGAGTTAGAAAGGAAAAAAAAATCTGAATTCCGAAAGTCCAGAATTTCATACTTTCAGAGTTTCGGAAGTTTGGAGCCTTGAAACATAAGAAACACATCAAAATCTCTGAAATTCTGAATTCCAAAAGTCTGAAATTTCAGACTTTCATAACTCTCAGGAAATTTGGCGGATGAAAAGTAAATCAATCTTTGAAATGGGAATGTCTGAATTCCTAAATCCCAAAAGTTTGAATTTTTGGATTTTAGAGGTTGCACGCATTTTGGACTCCGAAAAAGAAAGAGCCAACCACCCACCATTTTTGCATAATGACACCCTAACCTTCAGATGGCCATAACGTTTGACTGGGAGCTCATATTTACACAAGAAAGGACTTTTTGGAAAGCTCACAGGGTCCTCTACTCAACTATTTAAGTGAGACTAAGTGATTCAAAATGAAGCAATATAATCCAATATTTTAGAGGAATGTTCCAAGTTTCTCACCTACCACAATGATGAGGTATGGAATCTTTTTTTCCCAAACAATGAAAAGTACATGGAGGGATGGGTTTTGTATTGGAACCCATCATTTTTACTGGGAAATTTAATGCATTCTAGAGTGGTTAGAGCAAGAATTTTAATTCTTATATCTTATTTTCTCATTCTTCCTATATATTGTAATGAGGGGAATTTTTATAATGTTGGATATTTTATTTTTGCACCCTCCCTTCTTCTCTTGGTCTGTAAGTTTATTTGTGGAGTTCAAATCTCCCACTAAATTTGTAATACAATTATTTTCCTCTTAGGCCATTGTAATGCACTATATCAAGTTTGTGGAGAAATAATACATGTTTGTGGATGATTTCCAACCCTCTCTTGTGTTCATTGCTTTCATCTGATTTCTCATTGCAATATTTGCTATCTACGCATGGTGGTTGTATTACATTTTAATGGTTTGTGTTTAATGGAAAATTAAGTGTTCAACATTCCTTTGGTGTATCACCTCTCTTATATTATGTTTATTTATTGTAATCTTCTTAACCCTATCTACTAGGAAAGTTAGAATAGATTTTAGATTAGATCCTATACAATTTGGATGTGTGCATCAAAATAGAGGAATAGTAATTGACCTTCATCCGAAGAGCCTTCCCAATTGCAAAGTCCCACACTTTGGGAAAAGCTCCATGTTATGCAATCACATTGATAGTTTCAATCCATAGAGTTTTAGACATTCAATGGTTCTCTAATTACACATAAATAGAACATCTTATGAATCAAATTAGCTTCATACACCCTTGAAATGACAATAATAACCACTTTGTAATATTTTCACAAATGATCTTAAATAGTTATATATTACACAAGTGCATTTACGAACCAACTCTTAGGAATTTTTACAAACCAACTCTTAGGAGTGGGTGAAGGAATTTCATCCTCAAAATCTAAATTAGGAACCTCTTTATTTGTTGAATTTATCTTAGAGTAACTACCTGGTTAAATTTTAACAACGAGATGAATAGGATCATAATTTTTCCACCACAAGGATGTATCTGTACTTTGTTGTTTTTCCAATTTGACAATCTTCAGAAAAGTAACCTATGGAGAAACAAGTTGTAAAATTGAAATGAAATCCTACATAATCCAGAGTTTGGATCCAAGTGTGATCCTTAATAATGAGATTAATGGTGGCATTAAAATTAACTGTGGAATATATATCAACCAAAATGAAAAAATATGTGGTAAATTTGAATATAGATGTCTTAGGATCAATGGTGAGACATTTACCCATGGTATCCCCTATTGACACTGATAGATAATTCTCTAAAATTTTACAACACAATCAAAAACATAAATTAAGTCACTAGATAGATCATTCTATGATAGTTTACATCACATTAATTAACATCATTCATAGTTATCTATCAGATTTATATTTTATTTTTCAACCATCAAGTTTCTTTAAACATTGTTAACGTAGTGATTGTAAATTATCATTTATTCGCATTATGCTTGATCAATTATTTATTCCTAGGTTGTTATGATTTCTGCTTCTACTAGTACATGGTGCAATTTAGTTGAACTCTTCTATTAATTATTGCAACAAATTTTCAATTTTTTTTAATAAAAGCTGTGGGATGTGAGATAGTCAAAAGATTTATTTTCCGAGTTAGTGTCATCTTACATCTTGATTATTGTTATAAGTCACACTATATAGGCCTTCTCTTTAAAATTTTGAATCTTAGGGTTTAGGATTGAGGATTTAAAAAATTCTTATTGAATCAAAATATACAACCCAAAACCTATATCCTAATTACTTAAAAAACTTAGTTTTACTAGCGAATTGCATGATATTTATGATCCTATAATATTTAAACAAAAACAACAACTTAGATACACATATGTGAATAAGGAAAATAATCATATGAAAGTTTGATAATGTTGATGGTTGGATTTGGACACATATTATTCCTCTAAGTTTTCCCAAATGCTTAAGTTTGCATGCCCTTTGCCTAAATTATGATCGAAAAAATGCTGGAAATGGAAATGAAGAACAAATGGTGTCCATTACAGAGGAAAATCTTGACCTTGCATTGGAATTTGAAATTAAATAATTAGGAATGATTTTAAAAAACATAGAAACAATTTATAAAGATATTCATGCTAGTAATAAAATTCCAAAGATGATTTTTTGCAAAAAAAAAAACAATGATGGAATGGTACAAAAATGGAGGCCTCTTTATCCAATTTTTATGTTTAAAATATGGTTTGGGAATACAATTTTTATGCTATAATATTTTATTGGATTTGATTGTGAAGATAAATTGGATGGAAACCTCCTTTACATTTTATATAATATATATTTCATTACCCTATCTTATCCTTACAAATTTGGTGAGAATGTCACAAATTCTATGTAAAAACAATTCTTAAAAATCAATAACTATTCTAACACTAATACCTTTAGGTTCACAACCTACTTGCATTATTTATTTCAATGGTAGTTTGTTGATTGGTTTTTTATAAACAAAATTTAAATTAATTTCTATAATGATATTGAGGGACAACCAAAATTATTACTTCCATTGACTTAATGGACCACGAAGATAATGATGTTTGAAAAAAGGAAAGACTTCCATCAGTTTTTGGACTACTTTTGAAATCCACTTTAACCAGAAATTACAAAAATACAATTCCTAGATTCCCTATGACATAGATTGTTTGCATTTAAATAAGATTAAACATACAATTTTCTGAAAGTAACTCATGGAGGAATATAATATGCTAAGGTTTTATGGTTTAAAAACATAGACTTATAAATTCCCAATACATTTGATAAGATGGTTTTTTCGTTGAAATATATATCAAAAATGCAAATAACATATAAACTATATTTTGTTACTTAGAAAACGATGATCATATTTCATCTAGAGGGTTAGAATTTTAAAAAGAAGCATTAAATGTGGCAAATGAAATATTAATTTATTTATGTTGACTCTAATTTTCCATATGACGCATCTGAAGTGATTAAATGAGGCTTAGTGGAAAAAAAACTCTACCACTTAAATTCAAAATTAAAGTAAACCTTGTATTAAAAATTTAAAATCATGAACTCTTGGAGTGAGGTATAAGAAGTAATTAATTAAATTTGGGTAAGTGCAGAAAGTTGAGGAACCAAAAAGTGGACATCAAATCTTGAATTTTACATAAAAAATAGAAAAACATAAAATTTACTCTTCTGCGGACTTGATCCATGCTGAAAAATAAAAAAACATGTCACAAAAATGGTATCATCAAGTAGATGAGACTATTAGCTTTGTAGAAATATTGATTTTTAAGTGAATAGAATATCATTTTATAATATTTTACTAATAGTATGTCTTTAACACACTTTTTCCCATGAATGTTGATGTCTACACCTAAGAATGCAACTTTTGTTTCACTTTTCAAAATATGATGAAACTTATAGCATCCCAACTGTGGAAACATTCTATACAGATTTTAAAAAATAAAATTATTTCAATATTTTTTTATGAAGTTATGGAGGGAAAATGCAAAGTGCTCCAGTTTCTTTATGATTTCAGACAACTTTCATCAAAAAATAATAAAAAAATTATTACTCAAAAAATAAAAAATAAAATCTATCCTAACATAGACAGTGACATCTAACTTTTCACAAATGGAAAAATATATATATAAAGTTTTGGTCATCCAAATTGCAGACAAACGAACTATAATCTTATAGGTTTTTTCAAAATGAAAAAACCGTGTCACTGAATTTTTAGTGTTTAATATAGTTAAACTTGTCAAAAAAAATTAAAAATATTAGTTTATAAACTAAATTTTGGATGTTATGATTCATATTTCTATAGTTGTTTTCTAATTTTTAGTGCATGTATTGCTAATAATCCCTAAAAGTTGAGGTTTCGCTATTTTTTACAATATGACGTCCACTTATGACCCCTTTTTGGCTCCCCAACTTGCTGCACTTACTAATTTTTATTAACAAAGTAATTATATTTTAAGATTTATGAAAATAATTTTTGTATTTTATGCATAGAAAGAGGTAGAGATGAGTGTAGAGACATGATAATTTAAATGAAAAATTTAATAAATGTTCCTCTGTTAAAAGCATGCCAAACAATCTAGATGTTTGTTTCTATGATGAAAATTGGATAAGATGATAAAAAATCCTTTTGGTCTATGAGGAAATACATATGGGATTAAAAAAATGTTTTAGAATAAAATTATGTTCTAGAAATATAGTTATGAAGATATTATTTAAAGTAGTGCATCCCATAAAGGTAAGTAGTGATGATCAATGTGAGGAGGAAGGGGAATTACACATTCCCCTATAGTGATGAGTTGCTTCAGTTTTTTTAACTCGTTTTGTTTACTACAAGCACATAGATAAGGGTTGGATGTGGGATAAACTGAGAGAATATTTCACAAATTGACTAGATACCTAGTTGTAGTTTTACATTACATACTCCTAGGTTCCACAGTGTGTGAGAATTAAAACACAAAATTTTGGCTACTTTTCACTCTTAGAGCTCTTAACATACTTTTCTAGACTAATGTTGACAGATGGGCTGGGAAGGTTGGGTAGAGGAACCACACATATGAAATCATCTAATGACCCATCTATAAATTTGAGTGTCATTGATTTTGTATCACAATTTCCAATTTTAAAATATCACCATTGGGAGAAATATAGTTATAATTTTATGAAAGTATGTGTAAATTTAATAAAAAATTATAATCTAATATTGTAATGAATTAAAAGTATTGATTAGTGTAGAAAATTTTTAGATGTCTAATAAGGGAAAATTTTATTGGAAAAAATTCGTTAATTCACAAATATTCCATTTTTTGAGTTTTTTCAATTTGTAAATTTTTAGGGTAGGAATTTGGACCAAGTCACCAATTTTTTTGGGTAGACATAAATTTGAAGGTTCAATTCATCATTCCAAAAAACTTGAAATTCACAAAGTTCGCCTTAATATAGTCGGACGGTAGAAATGTTTTATGCTACCGGCTGACAAGGCTGAAAATATACTATATGTTGTCAACCACTAGAGTAAAATATGTTACTGACCGGTAGAATTTTTAATGCTACCAACCAATAACATATTATATGTTGTAGTCCGATAGCATAAAATATGCTACCATCTAGTAGCATATAAAAAATATAATGTTTAGTAGAATTTAATATTTATTTCATGATGTATTCATATTCACCCCTCACACGAAATATAATTTTGATAGATTGGCAAACCAATTTCTATAAAATAAATTCAAGGGGGGTCTTAATATTTTCCTTATGTCTGATTTACAAAATTACTAAATGAAAATATGTATTATTAAATGAATTATGTTAATATGAATTATATATGATTCTTTTTATTTCTCGCACGATCCTATAATTTCAATCTTTAAAAATATATGCTAATTTCATTTCCTTTTATTTCATTTTAATTCATGGTTTTCTATTTCAACTAAATTTTTAATTGTGATGGCTACACTTAAAAACACAATATATATATGATAATGATTTCCTTTCTAATCAGATTTATAGATACTCCCTTATTTGAAGACTTATACAATGATGTTAAACATAATTATTTTGATATCTATAGAAATTTATTAATTTGAAAATTTAACTCTCTCACTCTCTCTTCATTCCTCTCTCTCTCTCTCTCTTTCACTCACTGTCACTCTCTCTTCCCTTATTTATTTAACTCTCTTACTTCTTGTGTCTCTCTCACTCTCTCTTCACTCCTCTCTATATATATGTTTTACTCTATCTTTTCTCTTATCTCTCTCACATTTTTTTAATCTCTTCCCTCCTATCTTTCTATCTTCCCTCCTCTCTCAATATCTATGTTTCTATGTCTGTCACTCCCATTCTTTTTCATACTCTATATTTATCTCTCACTCTCTCTAGCTCTTATATATATCACTTTATTTCTCTTTATCAATCTATCTTTTCCCTCTTTTATTTCATGTCTCTATTCTTTGAATTTATCTTCTCCCCCTCAATATCTTTCAATATCTTCCATCATTTATGTTTCCTCTGTCTTTGTCTCTCTTATTCTCTTTCTCACACTCTCTTCAATTTTTCACTTTAATTCATCCCCTCTCACTCCTTTTTTAACTTTCTCACTCTCACTCTATATTCTCTCTCTCTATCTCTCCCTCTCTCTTGCCTCATCTATCTTCCTCTCTCTTTCCCCTTATCTTTTACTCTATCTTCCCTCCTCTCTCTTGCACTCATTCTATTCTCGATATTATCACTCTTATATTTCTCCCTCCCCCTCTCTCATCCATCCTCTCTCCCAGTATCTCTTTTCCTTAATTTCTCACACTCTCTTCCCTTGCTCTTTCACCCTATTACTCTCTCTCAAATTATCTTCCATGTTATTTATACCTCAATCTCTCTAAAATTATCTTCACTCGCTCCTCCCCCCTCTTTCATTTTCATTTTATCTTGTAGATATGGATCTATAACATATATTCCTATACTAAAACAATGAGATCCATTTTGAGGAGGATATAAAGGAAAAGGATTCAATGCGTGACTAGTGAAATGGATTAAAACCCAATGTCCTAGAATAAAGGAATCAAAGGATTATTTTGTAGATGTTAAAGCTTAAATTCCCTTCTAGAGTTTAAATTATTTATTGATGACACCAACCATGTAGAGATTGAACCTTGTTTAATTCTAGAAAAAAACATTAATAACATTTGTAATGATGTAAAATGATTAAATCAAAGAAACAAATACTCAATCACACACAATATAAGAATTCAGAAATATACCTACAAAATATATAAATTATTTTTTAGTATACCAATTCAATCCAATAAAAAATTTGGGTTTTCTCTATGTTTTAGTTTTTCAAATATTGCTTCATGGTTACACTCAAGAAGTTTCCAATTATTCTTATTTCACTGTCTACAAAAATATTTTATAAATTTAACATTTGATGCAATTAAAAGGTGAGGATAATGAAATTTTTTCTCTAATTTTCAAATCCCTTGAACAACCACACATTATACTTCTTCATTTCTTATCTTATAATATGTGTTGATGTAACAACCATAGATGATGAGGGATATTGTATGATCAAGAATATCAATTTATTATTTACGTCAACACAATGAGACAAATATTAGTAATTTCCTTAATGGATTATTTTTTTCAGCAACAACTGCATCAAAATGTAAAAAATAGTTGATTTCAATAAATGATTCGTAAGTAAGTTACATAATCAAATGAAATATTTATTAATTCTAACTAGGAAATGTGTCTATAAGACTCAACTTAGACTATATATGATATACAATTAAATTCAACTGATTATTCACCCAACCATGAGTTGTAGAGATCATGTAGGTGCATAGGTCTCAAATTGGTGTAAATTTATACAACACCATACATTAACCCACTCTTTCGATTCATATTCATCCCGAATAAAATATGTATATGAAGATCAAAATTATGTTATCTATCTTGTATGAATAATTCATGAACCTTCTTTTGAAATTTTAAAAGAGTGGAAGTCATAAGATCATTTTATTGTAAATGAGTCTTCATATTTTCTAAATTTTTATTCATCTACAAAATAATTGAAAGGATGAGCTTTAGGTTACCCTCATTACCAAGACCCATTATTGACTTACACCATTCCATAATGGATGTTTCATAAGTCAACATTGTACCATATTTATACTTTAACTTTTCTCTTAATGAGGATATGTTAAAACATTCTCATACACAATCATGCTCCCTTTTTCCATGCCTTACCTAAATAAAATTCCAAATATGTTGACCACCACAAATCTTGGATGACTAGTAAAACATTCATGAATTATTTAATTGTGATATATAGTTCTTTCACCAAATGAAATTTTTACTAGATATTATTTTTTAATTCCTTTAATTACAATATAGTATCTAAAACCCATATCTCATTAACATTATAGAATGTGTACAGTGATCCCTAATATAGAAATGATACTCAGTCATTATTTTTTTGTTTTCCTTTATACTGTCTAGAGTAAGAGTGAATGTTATATGCACAAATATTTAAAACTTAATATAGTTGTAGTAATGTGGTTGAATTTAATTATTTTGTTGTAGTATATAGTTCATTACAAAATCATCAATTGACATAACGGTAGGAAGAAGAAATGACTCCTTCCACAACCTAAATTTCTCATTTAACATACAAAATTTGTTGTATGAGCATACCCATATAATATCATGTCTCAAAATATAGTCATAAAATATGATGCACTTATTTATTTACTCACTAATTAAGAAATATTTTATTTTTAATAATATATTGTAATGTATGCAATAGAATTATATTTCCTAAAACAAATTACTTCATTTTTAATTACATATGTATTATTTCCATTTAAACAATTTTAATAATGTTACATACCATGAAACTATTAAAGGTTTAGTATAAACATGATTTGTTATCAATTTTTTTTTTAATCTTTTATAAAAACATGTGAAGTGAAATCTATTTCTAATTTAGGCGGAAAATATCTCAAACACTCCTGTGAACTATTTTTAGTATGAAAATTAGCACAAATATACTTGAAAACATCAGATTCATAACAAATTAAATATGGATCCTACAACAATAAGTAGTGAGTGAGTGATTCATTTAATGTAAAAATGTTTTACTATTAGTAAATACCTTTGACTAAGTTTATATTCACGACGAGCCTTGTTAAATTTGTTATAAATTTGTGTTGTTTTCATATCTTAAAAGTGTTTACGATGTTATTCATAATTTCAAGAAATAATACTTATTTTTAAAAATTCATTTTCATTATGTTAAACCATTATATTTGTTTACCAAAATTAATAAATTTTGTATTACAACTATTCATCTGTTTCTTTGTATTTCCTTAGGAGTGTACCAGAGAATTATCATAATTAATTTTTTTTTGAGATCATCAAATATTTCTTATTATTCAATAGCTTTCAGTGCTTTTTCTAATTATATTAATTAGACTTATTTATATTCCTAATTAAACAAAAATTAATTATTGTTTTACTCACTATAGTTTATGTAATAACACATTTGGTATTATTACTATCTTTGATACGTTATGTTAGACCTATTTTTTAAAATTCATATTTGATATTTGTTATAATCATTTTTTCACTATTGGTCCTAGATGTTCTTAGAATAAGGGTCTTGATATTGGGTCTAAAATTTATATTTTTCATCATTTCAATCTAAAATTGACATCTTATTATTTGATTTAAGTCAATAAATATTATTTCTATATCTTATTAGGTTTTATTCTACAATTTCATTCACCAATCACATCACTCAACAATTTTAAATCATTTTCATAAATTTCAAGTAAAATTATATCTATTTTATGTAAAATATTATTTCGAAATATAAATGGTGATGTTGGTTGAACATCATGTAAGCATTTTCAATTTCATATATGTTTTTCATCTGAAAAATTTCATGAATTTTGCATGTTTTGAATAGATTTTTCATTTGGTAAAACATCTACGTGTACATTTGGAATTACATCATCATTCATTATTTATCAATGAAATGGGTTTCTGAGGATATGTTTCACTCTAGATTTTATTTGGAAGAAATGGAATACATTTACCTAAATACATTGATATATTTCTTGCACATATTTGTTTCACTTTTTCCCTTATTTTATTATTTCCTATTTATACTGGATAATAGATGATATTTCTCAGCAGATAATTTTCCTCCGAAAGACATACTAATTTGTTTTGTTTAACACTCTTTTTGTAACCATTCCATGTGTTTCTATATCCCCAAAAGTGTTTTACTTTCACTTTTCCTCCCCATAATTCTCAAATATATATCAACTAAAGATAATTTACAAAAAAATATTTTTTTATGAATGTCAGAAACATGAAAAACAATAAAAATGTCAAATTTGAAACATGAATAAAACATTTCTCAAAATAATGATTGATAATAAGAAAAATAATACAATAATAATGTTCTATCAATATAAAAAACATAACAGATACTCACTTTTCATATGGAATGCCTTAAATTAATAAACCATTTCACAAATATGTGAAATTACTGTAGGTCACATGCAATTTGGGAAGAAGATCACTATTGGTTTGTTTTTTATTTATTTATGAATTTTTACAATAAGGTCAAATGTGAGTAAACAATAATGTTCTCATGTTATCTATTATTTGGGTTGGAAATTACCCACTCGTATGCATGAATTTGGCTAGTATATTTATGCATAAACATTGTATTGTTTATACCATGATTGAATCCATGTTTTAAAAAAACATAATAATGTTGAGTGTACACCCTATTTTATAATCTAGTATAAGATTATATTAAAAAAGAAACATGACTATGTAGACATAAATATTACACATTAGACAATATTTAGGCAAATCTTATACTACTATTTAGAAGGTTCTCAACTGTACAAATTACTAGTTAATCCCACTTTTTCGGCCATCTTTTTCTTATATTTTATTTCATCTTTCCTATGTATTTCCTAATAACTATCAGCCCATTTCATGACCTTTCAGACACTATAACCTAAAAGCAGGGTGCCCCAGCCTGTACTGGAGTGCCATGAGGTGCCCTAGTCCCATTCCAGTAACCCCGGTCTATGCATAAGCTCTTTCATTTATTTTTTGGTCACTTCTAGTTCTTGGTCATGTTAGCATAATCCACATACACTTTCTTATTATTAGAATAGTTGTTATCTATTCCATCATTCTCTCCTTATTGTTTGTATCTTCTCCATCCATTCAGAAGAATATTTTCTATTCAATACACCTATAAATATGTACCATGCTTCTGATAATAATATATAATAGGAAGAAATATCAATATTTATTATCTCTCCACTATTTCAGCCTCACAATCTGGTAACAGAGCTGTTCTGCAGTCCTCAGATGCATGGAAAGGAGAATAATACTATTGTAAACATTCTATGCTTGGAAAAGAGGCATAGAGAACTGCCTGTACGTGAGAGCGACAGGGAGGAGATCATTCTCAATGTGGACTGCATAATTCACTGCAAAAATTACCAGCGACCTATGTAAACTTGGTATAGTCCTGCGTGCAGCAAGAGACAAAGAAACATGCATGGTGGAAAAGTGTGTGCAGTCCTGTGTGGTGGAAAAGTGTGTGAAATCATGCGTGGTGGAAAAAGCACGTGGGAGACAAATAACTCCAGTGACCTGCGTGGAGGCTTGAAATTGATGACCTGCGTTGAGATATATACTTACATGGAGATTTACTCCACATGCAATCAACAAAATCTCCCTTCCCTTTCCACATAAAGCAAACAACAAAGTCTCCGTGGAGAAATAAAGGTATATGCTTAGAAGAAATAAAATATGCATGATTTATTTACAAAATCTGTGTGAAAAATTAACTTGTATTGCATGGGAAGAACTGCGCCAACATCATTTAAGGTGAAACGTTGAGGTGGAGACCAATCACTGCGTGGGAGTGTATGTTAAAGAGTCTTTCACTAATTTTTGGAAATGTTGTTCTTGCAGACCACAAGGAGGGACAACAAACAATTCTTCCCTGCAAGAACTCCATTCATCACTACATGAAACACATAGGAGAAGATAATTTGGTTTCATGAAAGTCTAAAAGTTCTTTAAATATAATTTTTTAAAAAGTTCCCATAAAAGAAAATTAGAGTCTCTCAAAGTTATGTTGAATGTCAAGCTTAAACGAAATGATCAAGATTGCTGAAATTCACAATGTCGAATCACAAGATAGATAACACATTGAAGAAGCTTCTAAGTGCTACAATTTCTACTTTGTATTTCTCAACGAGATTCGAAACACCGGTAATATAGTCTTCGACGAGTTAGTTCGAAGACGAATTCTTGAATATTTCCTTTTTGATGTAAGCTTCCAAGAAGAGTGAGTACGTGAATAATTAGAAGATGGGTACAACACCGACTATGAAGACAAAGAAAAAATCCCCAAAAAGCGTCACCGTCTCACATCATGCGAGTATCGAGAGTATCTACTAGCTAGTACTTCTCATCAGTGAGTAAAAATTGTAATAACTGTTGAAATAAATAAATAATTTTTTTAATTATGATGTCTGCTCTGAAGTTGTTTCTTTCTAATGCTAAGTTACTTAAAGGGTCCAAGTTTTTGGCCTAGAAAACTTAATTAAGGACAATCCTTCATTTTGAAGGATTATGGGACATTGTCATAGGGTCTGTGCCCACTCCCACATCGCTTGATGGAATAATATTGTATGAGATCACTAATGCCAAAGCCTTGAGGATGATAATGCTTAGTATCAGTGATGATGTGTAACCACATGTTAAGAATGCGGAGAAACCAAATGATGCCTTGGACGAGTTGGAAACTATTTATGAATCCAAGAATTAGACTAAGATCCTCCATCTTCAGTCAAAGCTACACACCCTCTCTATGGGGTCAGATGAGAAATTTGAAGAGTTCTTACATCATGTGGATGAGCTATGATCATATTTATTAGCGCTCGGTTAAACGGTGGACAACAAACTTCTCGTGTCGATCACCTTGAGAGCACTCCCTTCTAAATTCTGAGTGTTTGTTGTGAAACTAAATGTATCTAAAAAAATAGTGGCATTCGAAGAAATTGTGAATTTGCTGCAGCAGGAAAAGGCCATCACTTTAGCCCAAGAGGATTCTCAATATAAAGCCTTGTTCTCAAAGCCATACTGTGGCCAAAATAATCGGAAGGGTCCCCCAGAGAAGTCAACTCAAGTGCAACCAAATAAAAAACAAAAATATCAAAATTCATAGAGTTGGTGTCACATTTGTAGAACCAACACTCACAACACTGATCAATGCTGGTACAATAGCTTGAAATAAGGGTATTCGATTCAAAAAGGTACATTCGAGATTGAACATTTTCAAAAATACAAACGAGATCCTCTCCGAAAAAAGCATAAGGGACATCTCGCTACCATAAAAGATGATGAATATGAAGAGGAGACATTAGAATGAGCCCATTGTGGTAATAACCTTGTACTCGTCTCTCAAACTTCTCAGCCCATGAAGAAAGTCTGGTTCATAGACTCTAGTCCAAGCATGCATATGTCAGGTAACAAGAAGCTATTTGATTCAGTACATAAACAGACAACTGGAGATCAAGTTCAAATAGCATATGAAAAAGAGTATGTTGCAGAAGGAACAGGAAATGTCACCATTCCTCTGGGACCATGAAAATGTACACTTACAAAGGTACTATATGTTCCTGGCTTGACTAGCAACCTCTTGTCAGTTACTCAACTCTTGAATCATCACCTTAAGGTAAAATTTATTGTCCAAAATGGAATTAAATCATGCTTAATCTCCAGAAAAGGTATGGTTCTTGCTAGAGAATTTGAAAAAGATAATTTATTTGATTTAGATATTGTTAGATCTTCTGCAGTAGCTTTATCTACCTCTACAATAGAATCAACTTCCCTCTGGCATTTTAGATATGGACACTTTTCGGTTAGTTCATTGCATTAGATGAGTTCAAAAGCAATGGTCGATGTACTACCCAAATTGTCTAGTTCCTTTCCTATTTGCCCTGGATGTCTCGCAGGAAAACAACACAGAGATACGTTTCAGGTGAGCACCTTACATGCCAAAAAACATCTGGAGGTAGTTCATACCGATCTAAACAGCCCACTGCCTGCTTCATTTTCAGCATACAAGTACTTCCAACTGTTCGTGGATGACCACTCTCGTAATATGTGTGTGTTTTTCCTACAGAATAAAAGTGAGGCTCTTCAACATTTCCATAATTTCTATCATCGTGTTATGAAAGAGACCAGATAACCACTTCTTCTACTTCACTCAGATCGAGGGGGGAATTCAAATTAAATAAGTTTGTGGCCTTCGTGAACCAACAAGACGTTAAGAAGAACCTAACTTCTCCCTACACACCCTAAAAAAATGGCATTTTTTAGCGTCGTAATCGCACAGTGATGGAGATGGCTCAGTGTGTGCTAACAACAACAAATCTAGAGGAACACTATTGGGATGAAGAAGTACAAACATCTGTATATCTTCTTAATATGGAACAAAAAAATATTCTACAAAATAAATTCCATAAGAGGTATGGAGTGGTAAAAATCCATCAATTTCTCATTTACGAGTATTTAGTTTCAAAACATACATGCATGTCCCATCTCAGAAGAGAAACAAGGTTGCACGAAAGTCACTCCCGTGTATCCTACTTGGCTACATCACTACCTCAAAGTCATACCATCTCACCGATCCTGAGACAAAGAAAATATAAAAGATTCAGGATGTGGTTTGTGATGACTCGTCATTTGAATCAATAGTGACAACAAAAGAACCATTACCAACCACCTCTCACCTACTAGTCTCTGAATCAAATGATCAGCCAGAGAAGACTACTCAGAGAAATGATGTGCTTCCAAGAGAGCTATATCTTGACCTTGGAGAACTGGATAATGTGACTCCATATCAATCCACACGGTAATGACATAGTTCTTCTCAAAATCATCTACGTTCTCATCTGAAGTGGGTACAAAGCACCATCAAGGACTCACATTTACGAAAACTCCTAGATACGTCATCCGGAGTCAAAACAAGGAGTTAAACAAGAAATGAGGTAAAATTTTCACTCATGAGTTAACTGATTAATAGCTTTGATAATGTTTGTGAATCACTCAATCATGAAAAATCAGACATGGGAAATTTTTGATCTTCCTATAGGAAAGAAACCCATTGGAAGAAAATGGGTTTTCAAGATAAAATGTAAGGCAGATGGATCCATCGACAAACATAAAGAAATACTTGTAGGAAAAGGATATGATAAGAAATAGGGCATCGACTATGAAGAAACCTTTACACCCACTGTGAAGATGAAGACCATCAAAGTAGTTTTCACACTTGCAACAAAAAAAGGATGGAGACTTCAACAGATGGACATCAAGAATGCTTTCCTAAATGGTTATCTAAAAGAAAAATTTACATGACCCAAACTGAAGGATTTTTTGATGAATCATCCTTAAAAGGTATGTTGTCTCATCAAATCACTATATGGACTGAAATAAAATCTAAGGGCATGGTATATCAAGATCAACGATCACCTTTTGTAGCATGGGTTCACTTGTATCCCCTCAGATTCAAATTTGTATATAAAGAAGGTAGGTAAAGAAATTGTTATTCTTGTTGTATATGTAGTTGATCTTGTTATCACTGGCAGTTCAGAAGATCAGGTTGATATTGTAAATATTGATCTTAAAATAACCTTTGAAATGACAGATTTAGGGCTACTACATTACTATCTTGGCTTGGAGATATGGAAAAAGGAGCATCAAATTTTTGTCTCGTAGATAAAGTACGCCAAGACACTCCTAGAAAATTATAGAATGTATGAATGTAAACCTGTTACCTCTCAAAATTCCACCCTGTAGAGAGATGGTCGCAGGTTTTCTAAGCTTGCAAAATTGGTCTCTTGCTTTTGTAGATACAATGGAAACACCTCATGTCTGTGGGTATACCTATTTTGAGGTGAGTCTCCAGTATCAAGCTCGGTTCCTTTTTAATGTATCCTAAATTGATTTTTTAGGGTTAAGGGGAAAGATGGATGTAAAATAACTCGAACTGAGGTGATACACAAAATTTATGTGAGGGCTTTGATTGAGTATATGCACAATTGATATGGGAAGGATTCTTGATGCATGAGCCAATAGTTTTCTGCAGAATACTTAAGGGAAAACACTTTTTGTACTAAGGGAAAATATGACAACAACACTAATGAGTTAACAGGCACATTAAAATTATGTAGAAACTATTGAATTTGAAGCAGGGTAAGATGATTGGTCAGGGAATTTGCATTCACAAGACTAATAGAAACATACACAAAACTACAAATAATTAGAAAGGTAGAAAATAATTCACACTAAGAAGGAAAAAAACTGACAAAATTGCTTTAGTACTCCTTTATCGAAAATGTCCTCCTTGTGCTTTGCAAAGGCACACAATATATAGAAAAATAAATTTTCACCCTCTTCCTAAAAATAGCCTAAGGCTTGTACTCACCCATGCATCCTATTTTTATCATTTATTTAATAATAGGTAAAGGAATTAAAATAAAACATGCAATTACAAATAGACATTAATAGCCTTGATTACAATACAATCAAACTGAAGTTAACTGTTCTATTTTTAAGAAAAAAGGTGAATAATTTGCTAATTATAAGCTTGCTTGCTAGGCAAGTCTCCTTCTTTGTTCTGTCCTCTTGTGAAGCATGCAAAAAATCAATTCCCTTTTTGTGAGTAAAATAATTACAATATTTGCAATATTCACAAAAATAAACATCCACTGTGGGGACCACTTGCCCATGTGCACATGCTCAGATATTGACATCTCTTTGGCTTCTAATGGTCACAAGGGTGACATTATGTGAATCATCTCTAGATCCTTCTACAGTGAGGACCACCTTTGCACTTCACCATGGTTTGGCCACCTTTTTGGACTTAGCAAATATGAAAGGGTCGACCATTTTTATACTGCACTTGGTACTATAGTCTCCAAATTTTGATAAATACATATATGTATATACCTTTTAGCCTTTGCATATTGGATAATGTATAGTTTTAAAAAAATCCACCTTTTCGGTGATCATTGTGGGAATGATTTGGTCGGAATTTTTAGAACATTTGAACTTGGACTATAGTTGGTATGTCAAATGCAAATAATTTGTAAAGTAATAAGGGTTGGCCCCTCATGATGATGACTCACCCCTCCATGTGTTTTGTCGGTGGAAACCTAACTCGGGTTGAGTTTTTTTTTAAATTAGGTGATGATCTTGGGCCATTGATTTATGTACTATTTGATCATGAATCATCGATCTCCAACCTGTTTTTAGGGTTTCTGGTTTGCATTGAATTTGGTTGGTGAGATCTAACCATGATAGTTTGCTTCGATTTCTTGAAATCTATACCTGAGCATTGATCTTCGTACCTCTCGAATATTGATAATTGAACTTTGATGGTGTTTGAGTTTGAACATGACTCAACTCTTTAGCTCAATGGTAAAGGTCATTCGACCTCAATGATCACTGCATTGTAGTTTTTTAGGTCTATGGGTGAAGCCCTTGAAAAATGTTTGACGCCGTTGTTGAACTCTGAGATTTGTTTAGCTTTGAATTCTCTGATTTCTTTTCCCCGAGCTTTCAAAATTGAGCATTACGGTCATGGCTGCATTTTACTTGTGAACTCCAAGCTCTATTTTTCGACTGTGGATGTGTTTTCTAAGTCTATGTTTGAGCTCTCGTGAAATTATTTTTGGATATTTCAAGCTTTGTTTTCTGTATTGGCCACCATCATTGACACTGTGATGGGTTTTCCGAGCTTGTAAGCCCTACAACATTTGTAGAGGGTTGTCTTTTCTTCATATATGTACGTTTTTTGATGGGGTGTTCATGATTTACATGATTGACTCTTGGCTTATCCTGACTTCTGTGACTGGTAAGTCCATTTCCCTTTATGGGTGTTTGATAAAAAAATGAAGAGAAATCATTTTTTGGTAAAGTGGATCTGTATCTTTTCCTTTATGTTGATAGATATCTTAGTAGTTTCTTTGAATCATTTTAAGCTTATTCTATGTTTTTTAAGCTCGAAATCCATTTGGGTGCTCATCGTTTATTGCAACATTGCTCTTCCCTTTGGGTTATTTGTAGATCTGTGAATTTTTTTTCAAATTTTTAACTGCAAATGGAGATTTTGCATATTTCTTCAGATCTATTATTTTATTATATTTGACTTTGAAAGGTCACCTTGGGGATTCTATTTTTTCTTACTTCTGAGAACTCTCCTTTCACTATTTGGACACCTTAACTTGAATATTCTATTTCAATATATTTTTAATAGAAAAGCTCTAGGTATTTGTATTTTCTGAGTTCATAATACCAAACCTAGTCTGTTAATCTAAATGTCACTGCATTCTGAGTTTTGTAATCTAAACTTTGATCTATCCTGTGGGAAATTTTGTTGTTTCTTATACTCTGTTAGTTGACTCAAAGAATTTTTTCCTTCCATATTATTATGGGTCTTCAATGGAAATTTATTCTTCTTGGTGGATGTTGTACAACTGAAAGACACCTTGGAATCCCTTTTCTTTATACACAGAGTTTGGTTTTTTAGCGATGATAAGTATAAATCCTGGTTATGATATTTATTTTTGTAGAGGCTTTATATTTACTTCATTTTTCTATGGTGGACATAAAGTAGTTTCTTCATTCTAAATATTTACCTCTACCTCTTCTCTGTATGAGTTTCTTGTGCTTTAACCTCAAGACAACTATTATTTCATTTGCATTTGTTGATAATATTGTGGAAATGATACCTATACTTTCTCTATTTATCCAAAGCTCCTTTCTTTACCATTGGTGGCCTTGCAAAATTCTGAGACCTTGATAAAAGATTCCATTGATCTCTTAGTAAATAAGTTTTATAACTCATGAATATAGAGTTGAATTGATTTCCAAAATATGATACTATGTTTCATGAATTATGAGGTTGTCATCCTCTAAAATATAGGTCTTGTATATTACTTCAAGTCTGTTCTGAAATCCTTGGCTCGACTTTTGTAGTCTAGAAAATAAATTTTGTTATAATTCATTGCTTAGGATCAACTTGATTCTTTGAAAATTTTGTAGCACCCCTTTGAGAATACTTCCTATAATCCTTTTCCAATCTGAGATCACTTGAAAAATGAAATTCCTTCTAAGATGAGTGCTTGATTGCCATTGGTTTCTCATTATTATTGGAAATTTCATCTCAACATAATAGTTGTAATCCTTTAACCATTTTGGGAGTAGAAATGAACTTTTCCTTTTGCAATGCTCGATGCATGCTCTGAAAAATTTTGTTTGTAATACAATTTGGACATTTGTATTATTTCATGAGTTTCTAAAATTCAATAAAATTGGCATAGTTAAACCTATAATAGTTATTTGAAAACATGTTGATTTGCATTTGATATAGTTGGGATTTTGTTTCTACCCTGACTATGTAACCCTGTACCTGTTACAATAAAACCATGTAAATATTTTCCCTCTTGTTTACTTCTTATGTTGAAATCATCCCCCTTTGCAATGAGAGGCTGGAAGTATTAATTTTCTTCATTCATTATCATACTTCCGTGATAATCCAGAATTTGAAAAAATACTCTGCCTTGGATCATGATCTAATTGCATAACTTGTTTCTTCTACTCTGAAAGAGATCATTCATTGTAGCAGTTTGTATAATATGTTCTTGATGAGACAATCAGAAAATATTTCTTTCTGAAAGTTGTATTAAATTCCTTTCTATAGGACTTTTCTTTCTCATTTTCAGTTGTAAACTGATTTTGAAATTGTTTTTCTGAACACAGAAAGATGTAGAAGTCAATCATTTACTTTTTTTTGAGAAACTGGAAAGAACATTTTATTTCTGGAATTTCTGTTCGCAAAATCTTGCATGCTGAACATTGATGTTTTTTTGCATTTCTTTTTTGCTTAAATATTGTATTTGAGCTTCATTACAATTTTACATATGCATGCGGGAAAATTTAAAATGTCCATTTTACATGGCGAAGCCCTGTCAAAATTTTCCCAGAATTCTTTCTTTTATGCCTTTTTCAGCTGTAATAGATGTACGTTCTAATTCAGAATACATAATGTATCACTTTTCATGTTGAAGTTCATTTGTTGTTGGAAAATAAAATATAATAACTGTTATCTGGATCATGACATGCTTGTCTACTTTTTTGTATCACTTATTTGATTTACATACAACTCTTAAAGCATGTATTAGTTAAAAAACAACATGATGGAAAGCTGTAAATATGTATTTTACATGGCAAAGCCCTGTCAAAATTTTCACAGACCTCTTTCTCATTATGTTTTAGCTATAATCTTCTCTTTAAACAATTAACTTTAGCCTCTTAAAATCTGATTCTTCTTCCTTAGTTGCAAACTACAAAGTGTACTTCTATTTGTCAGTCTCTTTTTTATACTATAACTTTTTCCAGTTGCAAAAAGTACTAAAGTCACCTTATTCCTTCTTTCCAACCATGTACTTATGACTTGTCTATTTCTTCTTGGATGCAACTTGTACCTACATACTTAAGAAAACAATTAGAAAAATACTTACGCTTTTTGGCCTCTCTTATGTCCATGTTTTTATTCATTCTTCTCTTTCTTCTTTCTAGGTGAATAAAGCATTTATGTAGCTTGATCTTCAAGTAGAATATATATCCGATTATTAGAGATTTATCTGCACAAATTAGGACAATATAGGAATATGAATTTATCCCTAAGCTCATAATTGACAGTTAATCTATTCTTTTCTTTTCACGTAAAGTGACTTCTACAACGAAGATGAAGAAGGAACAAAAGCTGGAAATGGAGATGCTTCAACCAAAGAAAGAAAACCCCAAGGAAATGATGAGTTTACTCATACTCCTTTACTTTCTCTTTCATGCATTTTTACCTATTATTTTAGTAGATATACTTTACTTTTCAGTTACATCCCACGGCTTGTGTGGGAAACATTTGAAAATTCCTTATGAGTAAAACATTGAATTTTGTAAATGAGTTGTCTTTTTGTTTCTGAATTTCTATTTTCTATATGGATTGTATGATGAAATAAACAACTCAGTAATATAATTGAATTTCTTAATCATAAAGGAATGAACATTAAGAAAACCTATAACATCGAGTGATGAACTATAATTTCTACAATCTTCACTTATGTTTGTCTGTTCCAAAACTTAGCATTTCATCTAATCTGCAATTGGATGTCTTCATCAGGACAACATATCTTTCCTTCGGGGCATTGTGTTATTTTGTTGAAGATAATGATCACGAGATTGCAGACTATGTGATCTGTTACATTTTGTAATAGCACACATAACTACAAATTTCATGTAATCATTTTAACTAAATCAGCAGTAATAACATAATATGAAAAAATATCCTATGGATTAGGTATACTTCGGCAATGCTATCCATCGTAATGAAGTTTTGAGTTGCACATTTATGCATAATTGCTAAAAATCATCAACATTCCTCGCTAATCCTAAAGGGAAAGCTTCCTGCTAGCTTATATATCAGTGCCTTGCTCTTGTTCATTGGGCATGGAGTCCAAACATGTTTAATCAAAATATACCTTTGCGAAAGTTCCAACCCTTCCAAAAAAAATTAAAACTGGGAAAGGATCTAGTAAACTAGATACACGTGCATGAATGCACTTATTGAATTAAAAAATATTGCAATGTGCAGGAAATGCATTTATTGAAGGGAAATACTACTCTAACAATCACTGTAAGATTTTCAATAAATTTTTTTGAGAAGCATACCATTCATAGGAATGGGAATTTCCTCTCCATTTAGTTTTGACAAAGCTAAAAAGCATTCTATTTTTTACAAGCTGAAATCATATAAGGGCCACTCTAGATTACATAAAAAAATTGTGTGTCTTCCTAGTCTTTATACGATCAACATCCCACTTTAACAGAATATCTCCTTCATTAAAGACTCTAAATTCTGCTTTCTTATCGAAGGTCTTCTTCATCTGATTTTGATTCTTTTCCATATTTGAATGAGATTGATCTCTTAGCTATTGTAATTCCATTAACTCTACGTAAAGAACCTGCAATGGTTCATTTTCAAGCAGCTCCATTTGATACCAGCAAATCTAATGCAGGTAACTCAATTGAAATAGGCATTATTTCTTCCTTTCCGTACACATTTTTTTATGGTGAATTATCAACTTATATTTTAGGAGTCACTCTATCATCCCAAAGTGTTGAATTCAACATCATATGCCAAGCTCTTTGATTATCTTTGAGTGTTCTTTTGATGATCCTTAAAAGATTCTTGTTAGTGCTTTCAGCTAAGCCATTACCTTATGGGTAATAATTAGATGAAGAGACTTAATTAAATTCCATGGTTGACAGTCCAATCTGTTATCTTTGCACCACAGAAATGCTAAAGCATTATCTTATATGATAGTTGCTAGAACACCAAAATTTCAAATTATACCTTCATAAAAGGATAGTATCGAAGTTTCAATTAGCATATTTCAAGGCTATTGCTTCACACCATCGTGTAAAATAATTTGTAGTAGTTAAGATTCACTTGTGTCCTTGTGAAGAATGTGCAATTTTATCATGCCAATAAAGTCAAGACCCCATTGCATAAAAGGCTAATCAACTGAAATAGGTTGTAAAGGAAGTGAAGCTAAACATTCTTTTCCAACAAAGAAAGCACATTTCTTACACTTTCTAATCCATTCAAAATAGACCTTGAATATGCTAGGCCAATAGTAACCAACTTTCATAAATCTTTAAGACTCTGGTACGTGATGAGAAGTGACTTCCTGTAGTTCCTTCATGGAATTATGATAGAAATTTTCTGAATTTTACCATAGTCAACACATCGCAGCAATATTCCATCTATATCTCTTTTGAAAAACACACTATCAATGAAAAGATATAGGGGATATCTTGTAATATGAAATATCTTCATTTATTCTTAGTCCATACCTTCCGGATAGGTGCCATGCTGTACAGTAGTTAATGAAATCCGTTATCCACCTTGATTCCTCAATATCTTGAGCAAGTTTAGGTTGTTGATTTTCTTGTTGGACCATGATAGTTCGATTGCTGATACGTAATTTCATCATGCTATTCTAAACCGTCAGGTTCTGCAGCTTGCTATTTTTCCATATCAGCAATTAGATGCTCACATATCCCTTTACCTCAAACTGTCTTAGAAACCTAAATATCAACATCATATTCCATAACCTTCGTTATCTAGCCTTGCTCTTTTCTCATTCAATTCTTTATTTAATAAGAAAGCTTTCACACTTTGATGATAAATAAGAACATGAATTTTATTGTTTGAAAGCATGTAATTAAAATTATTTAGTCCTCTGACTACTGAAAGTACTTTTTTTTCAAGAAATGTGTACCTTGTTTCGTAATCATGCAAACTCTGTACAATGAAATCAATTGGATGCTCAATATTCTCATCATTAACCATAGTTAAATTAGCTGAGATTATTTCAGCTCCTGCAAGTGCATACATCGTAAAATCTTTATCAAAATTTTGATTTTTAAGAGTAGGAGCCTGTGAGATAGCTATTTAGATTGCTTCAAAACCTTCTCTCCATTTGCTGGTCCAAGAGAACGTTTTCTCTTTCTTTGACATAGTTGTTAATGGTTTAACCAATGGTAAAAAATCTAGAACAAATGTTCTGACAAAGCTGATTTTTCCACGAAATCTCTATAATGCCTTCTTATGATGAGGCAATGATTTTTGTGATATAGCTTCGATTCTAAAAGGATCAATTTCTAAACCTTTCTTAGAAACAATATGGCCAAGTAGTTTACTTTGATGTACTAAAAAGATAGACTTCTTGGGATTCAAATATATTCCAAATTACCTACATAACTAAAAAGTCTGCCTTAAATGCATTATATGTTCATCAGAACCTTTTGAAAATACAGTAACGTCATCTAAATACACAAGGATGCATTTATTTAATAAAATGTGAAAATCCATGTCCATTGCACATTGAAACGTTTCACCAGAATTTGAAAGACCAAAAGGCATTATTTTGTAAGCATAAGTGCCCCACTTGGTGGTAAAAGCTATTTTGTACCTATCTTCTTCTTAAACTAAAATCTTAGGATTGTATCCGCTATAACCATCTAGAAGGAGATAGTCTATCTGAACCTGAGACTGTTCTCAAAATCTTATCCATATTTGGGAGTGGGTAATGATCTTTTAATTAAGCTTTATCAAGATCTCTGAAATCCATACATAATCTGATTTATCCATTCTTCTTCCTAACAGAGAACAATATTTTCTACCCAACTTGAATGTATTAACACTCATGAAAAATAATTCCTGAATTCAATCAACTTGGATAACTCTTTCCTCATTGGAGGCTCTATTTTGAGATTTAATAGGCCTTTGTTTCTACTCACTAACTGGTTTAGAATTTAAGCTATAATTTGATAGTATATTGTGCTAACATTGGGATCAAAACCTTTCAGGTTGACCATTGGTATCCATCCAAGACCATGAAAACATCTTTAAAACTCTTTGCAAAAGATTAATAAATGTATGTTTTTCAGCTGAGGAACATACCTTTCCTCAAGAATATTGTTTTTTCCTTACATTAACTAAATCTTCCATCTTCATATGTTATCAGCATGATGTTGACATATTAGTTTTATCTTTCCTTAACAAATCATCAGTATTGAATATGTGGAAAACTCCAATTTGACTAGACCTTGAGGTAACTTATTTGTCTTTAATTGAACCCATTTGGTCACCATATAAATGCTATAATTTATCCAAATTTACTGCAGAAAATTCAGCTTCTTGTTCTGACAAACATAACTTGTATCATCACTCTCGCAAATTATCCACTTCTAAGTCATTATCAGGTATAGAACCGTCTTGACAATTAGCTTAATATGAGGCTTAATTTTATGGTGTCTATATGTTCCAGCACTTCAGAAACTAGCACCAACTTCTAAAGTCTATCTGCATGCTTGTTTTCAGTTCATATTACTGAATAGACCGAAATTGTAATAGCAGTCAAAATATTCCATTAAGGGACTGAAAATCTATGTCTGTATAGACTTCATTAATGGGTTCTTACAAACATTAAAGTTCTTTACTTGATTGATAACCAACTAAAAATCACAAAATTTTAATTTGTTAATACCTTTCTTTCCGGCCCAATGTAATCCATGAATTAGTGCTTCGTATTCAAATACATTACAAGTGCATGAAAATTGGAGACTCAAAGATGATAAATACCTTTCATTTGTTGGGGAAGTGAGCATAAAATGTGCTCCCTGTCCTTTCTTGTTCTTAGCTCTGTCAAAATAAAGATTCCAAATCCCTTCTACTGAATTTTCTATTTTGGACAGCAAGGAAAGTGGTGTATTTTCTTCATGCATATAATACACACCAAACAGATCGGTTGTGTCAACTTCCTTAACTAGGATCATGGGCATGTTATTCAACTGTAAATTTTCGTCCATAAATAAATTTATCAAACACCATCTAATGCTGAAAACCTGAGCTACATCATCAAAATTAGATTGCTCTAAGGTAAAATAATCAGCCACTGCATTTGGAGAGTGAGGGTCAATGTGAAATATGGCCAATGGTTCTTAATTGATAGTAACCTTGGTGCCATAACATGTAGTGAAAAATAAGGACCAATCTGAAGAGAGATAGCCTCAAATATTTATTGTGAAATCTCTGAATAAGCACAAGGAAAAGTACAGAGGTAAATCTACAACAGTAACATATTACAAAATAAAAACATTTGAGCAAGCATGTAACATTACCTCTAAATTTATGATTACACCAATTATATTAGTTACAATCCCATCAAGCTGTAAAACACTCTTTTCTATAGGCTCATAATGTAAGCCCAATTTTTTTGCAATTACTTTTGGCATAACTGTGCTACTTACACTTTTGTCCACCATGTAATTATGAACTAAATGTTCTCCAATAATATGTGATAGTTAAAACGGTGGTGGTTTCTTTATATCATGAGCGATTAAGAATTTTTGAACCATGCATTTAACCTCTTTCATACCATCTAGTTCAAAAGTTCCAAGGACCATGTCTTCTTTTTGAACTTCCTTTTCTGTTGTTTTGGAAGAAATCTACAGCTTAGCTAGTTCATGAGAAAGCAAATCTTGTTGTCCTTGAATACTTAGGGCATCCCATATTGAGATGTTAACATTATGCTTTTTCATCACATCAATAATGTTAAAAGAAGCAATATTTTTAGAGACAGATTCAAATGTTTTAGCATAAGCCTTAGCAAAAACAAATTTTACTTCAACAACTTTAGATATCTGAGGTACAAATAATCTTCCTGGATCAGGTTGTTGTTGTTTTCACTGCTCTTTACTAGTTAAAACACTTGTTTTTTTTTGTGGGACAGAAGGATTGTTAGCTTCTTTTGGGGTTGTATATGTTTCACTATCAGTGATAGTGGCCAAAACAAGCCTATCTTGTTGTTTTTTACTTTTAGTATCCTTTTCTTAAGCTCTAGTGGTAACTATAATGAAATCATCCTCATTGAAATTGACCAAATTCTGTTCAGGTGCTTTCTGAACATGATTTTCTTGCTACCCACTCTCCATTTGAGGCATGAACAATGCTTTAGATTGAGGTTGTGCAACAAGATTCAGGTTCAGAAAATAATTTGGGCAACTTGCACCTGAATGAGGTTCATTTAAAGGTTGGCACCATTCTTTTTTAGCCATGTTAAATGGAACTAAAGCATTGGATGTACTAGGAACATTTGGATCAAATTATCTTTGCTGATAAGGATGCCTATAATTTTGATTCTGCTGGTAAAGCTGCCTATTTTGCTAATTTTTATGATAAGGAGCCTGATAAGGTCTGTTAGGTAATACAAGTCTGTTTTCAATTGAATTTATCTCATTTCCCATAGTTTACAAAGTTTTAAACATATCTAGAGATGGGGCTGCAAAAGTAGGCTCTATCATTTTAATAGGCTGTGGAATATGGGATAAATCTGCCAAAAATGGCATTGAGGGCCTTGGTGCTAATTTTCCAACTTGAATAAGGTTGTTTTCAACTTTTATAGCAATTTCATAGGCATCCGGAAGAGTATCACCTCCCATAGATTAAATCATAGTTGAAATATCCCTATTTAATGCTCTGAGATAATAAAGGAAAGCGTGATCAGCTTGAGGCTTAACAATTGCTAGGATTCTTTCCCAAGTTCTAGAAAATTGGATATTGAAGCTGGACATGTACTCATGAGGGGTTCTTTTAATAGTAGACAATTGTTCAATGAGGGACAAATGGTTTGAATTATCTTGGAACTGTTTTAGCAATTTTTCACCTAAGTCATCCCAAGTTCTTATGCTCCCAATTTCTAGGTTCCTATACCATGTAAATCCTATCCCTTAAAAGATCTAGCTAAAAGTCTTAAAGCTATGTATTCATGAGTTATATTATAGACTGCACATATGGCTACAACATCTTTAATATGTTCAGCACGTGTAACTTGATTTTCACAGGTGAATGATGGAAAACTATTCATGGCAACATTAGGAATATCATGATAAACTGGAATTAATAATGGGATGCCATTAGTTAAGGGTAGAAAATTTCTAGGTAGTTGAACAACCATTGGAAAAACTGGGATATTGATAAAAAAATTGATATGTGGTGAAGGAATATAAGGAGGAAGGTTATAAAACTAGGTCTATTATGAGAGGCAGAAAAATGAAGGAGAAAGAATAGAGATTGTATATCTCATATTATTCTCCACATCGAGCTAACGTACAGTTTTATAGGAAAGAAATTGTACTGGACTCCCCTAAATGAATTGAGAGGTCACACAATAGAAGGAGAGAATAATGGAATACTAGAAGGAGAAGATAAAGGGATAGAATAGACACCTAAAAAATATAAGTTATCCAATGTATGCTAACATTCCCCCCCTTATTAAATTATTCTTGCAAATGTGACCTCTGAAAGATTCAAATTTCACTTTGCCAACGGATTTAGTGAGAATGTCAGCAACTTGTGCTTCAGTAGGACAATACTGGATCTGAATTTGATGGTTCAAGACGTGCTCTCAAATGAAATGGCATTCAATTTCAATATGCTTTGTTCGTTCATGAAAGACTAGATTCTGTACAAACTTCAACACACTTTGATTGTCGCAATAGAGAATAGGTGACTATTTTTTAGGAATTCCCAGGTCATCCATAATGCGACGTATCCATATCACTTCGCACACAGCTCCTTGTGTGGCGTGATATTCTACCGAGCTGTGGATGAGATAGAAACAACATTCTACTTCTTGCTTATCCACGAGATAGGTCTAGATCCGAGATGAAATATGTATCCTATAGTTGACTTCCTATCAGCAACAGATCTAGCGTGGTCTGAGTCGACATATCCCTGTAAGAATAATTGATCATTCTTTTTATATTCCAGACCATAATTAGTTGTTCCTCGGACATATCTCAAAACATGCTTTGCTGCATTCTAGTGACATTTATTTTGCTCCTGCATGAACTTGGAAAGATAGCTGACAGCATAGCAGAGATCTGGTCTGGTGTATGTCAAATAGATGAGCCCTCCAACAAATTGCCTGTAGAGAGTAGCATCTACTTGAGGTGAGTCCTGGAATCTTGAAAGTTGTAAGCCTTTTTCCATGGGAGTGGATATAGGTTTACAGTCAAACATTCTATACTTTTCCAAGAGTGTCTTGGCGTACTTTGTCTGGGAGAAAAAAATGTGATGCTCCTTTTTTCATATCTCCAAGCCAAGACAGTAATGTAGTAGCCCCAAATCTGTCATGCCAAAGGTTCTTTTGAGATCATTCTTTACAATATCATCCTGATCTTTTGAACTACCAGTGATCACAAGATCATCTACATAAACAACCAGAATGACAATTTCTTTTCCTACCTTCTTTATATACAAATTTGAATCTGAGGGGCTACGAGTGAACCCATGCTGTAAAAGGTGATCGTTGATCTTGATATACCATGCCCTGGGAGCTTGTTTCAGTCCGTAAAGAGATTTGATGAGATGACATACCTTTTTAGGCTGATTTTCATCAACAAATCCTTCAGGTTGGGTCATGTATACTTCTTCTTTTAGATAACCATTTAGAAAAGCACTCTTGATGTCCATCTACTGAAGTCTCCATCCTTTTTGTGCTACAAGTGCGCAAACTACTCTGATGGTCTTCATCTTCGCAGTGGGTACAAAGGTTTCTTCATAGTCGATGCCTTCTTTCTGAGCATATCCTTTGGCTACAAGTCATGCTTTATGTTTGTCGATGGATCCATCTGCCTTATATTTTGTCTTGAAAACCCATTTATAGCCTATGGGTTTCTTTCATGTAGGCAAATCGACAAGTTCCCATGTCTAATTTTTCATGAGTGAGTCATATTCTGTTTCCATAGCTTCCTTCCATTGATTTTGACTGAGTGCTTCACGAAAATTATCTGGCTCGGATCTATTCATCAGTGAACTCATGAGTGCAAAGTTTACCTCATTTCTTGTTTGACTCCTTGTTTTGACTCTGGATGATGTATCTGGGAGTTGTTGCAAATGTGAGTCCTTGATAGTGCTTTGTACCCACTTCGGATGAGAACTTGACTGATTTTGAGAAGAACTGTGTTGGTGCCGTGAGGATTGATGTGGAGTCACATTCTGCAGTTCTCTAAGGTCAACAAATAGCTTTCCTGGCAGCATTTCTTTTCTCTGAGTAATCTCCTCTGGCTCATCATCTGATTTAGAGACTAATCAGTGAGATGTGTTTGGAAGTGGATCTTTTGTTGATACTATTGAGTCAAAGGATGACTCATCACAAACCACATCCCGACTCTCATATATTTTTTTTGTCTCTGGATCCATGAGACGATACGCCTTCGAGGTAGTACTGTAGCAAAGAAGGATACACGGGAGTGTTTTTGGTTGTACCTTATGTTATCCAAAATTCACCCCTCAAGGTAATTTTGATAACATGCATTAAATTCTAAAGTCCCAGGTAAATAGATTGATTCAACGCAAAAAGTCATGTTTCTAGGGTCCCCTCATATTTTTCTAACTCCCCTGTCCAAGTAGAAGAGAGCAAGTTCTGAGGAAATGTAAAAAATTGCGAAAATAAGCTCGGGCCAAGAAAAATTGTGAAAAATGGCTAAGTCCTCGTCCAGGTTGTCCTTGGGACGCACGGGACAAAAGTACGCGAACCGGCCGAACCGGGTGAAATGAGGCAAGGCAGCCCGAAACAGTTTGGGACGCGCAGGACAAAAGTACGCGAACCGGCCGAACTGGGCGAAATGAGTCAAGGCAGCCCGAAACAGTCTGGGACGCGCGGGACAAAAGTACGCGAACCGGCCGGTTTGGCCGAAACAGGGAACTTCAGCACTGGGAGAAAAGGGACAAAGGGATGCGCGGGATGAGGATAGCCGAAAAATCTGAAAGCCAATCAGATCACGCCACATGTCACCGGCCGAATGAGGGACAAGGAAGCCCATTTCAGGTGGATCGGGAGCTTATGTCCCAAATGGTTTGGGACATCTGGGACAGAAGGACACGAAGGGCACGAAAAGCCGGTAGATCCGTGAGCTAATTAAAGCATGCCACATGTCATCCAAGTGGCAGAGCGTGGGAAAGATCTTCAGAACGCAGTTTCGCCTGTTTTGTGCCTTAAAACTTCAAACGGCCATAACTTTTGACTCAAACGGCCATAACGGATTTCTTATTTTTAATGATGGTAGATATATTTAAATGAAGGAAACGTTTTCGGCTCCAGTCAGTTAATGCTCATTCCCGACAAATGACGGAAAACCCCTGCCAGACCCCAAAATAGCTGCCCGCACTCAGAAGGCCATAACTTTTGCATTTCTCATCGAAATCGCACAAAATTGGTACCGTTGGAATCGTGGTTCCGAGACCAATGCACAGAAATCGAGAAATTCCAGATTTTATCAGAAATTGATTGATATTTTTAAGAAAACGTGGCCGGATTCAGAACAGTGTTTTATTTGGTAGCTGGGAGTGCAATTAAGAGGCATGGTCATCATTCTTTCTCTGCTGCAGCACATGGGACAGTATGGGGAGTATTTTGCAAGTAATATACAATCATTTCACTCAATTTAATGCCTCTTACAGGTGGTTGAAGGATAGATTTCGGGATTTCCATTTTCCCTTCTCTTTTCCTTCTCATTTTTCTATAAATTGGAGTGTTGGGCTCATTGTAAAGGGGAGAGTTTTTGGGTAGCAAAGCTCTACCAAAATTTCTTTGTGAAGCCAATGTGTTGCAGGCCCTTGTAGTGGACTCCTTGCACGGTGATCCAGGCCCTTATCTTGTAATAGATTGAATTGTGCATATCATGAAGCAATAAAATATCAGTTTGTGGATGTATCTTCCCCTGCTGTGTTTTCTTGCATTCTTCTTGCCCCTTTGATCTTTCTATAAGAATATTGTGTCTATTTATTATGTTCTTGCAGGGATTCATTAACATTGTGTATGCTTGGAATATTGTTGTGAATGCATTTTGCTAAATTATGGTAAACTGTCATCACCTCTTCTAGTGTGCACTTTGCCTCTGTATTTCACACATTTAGAGATTACTCTCACACCCTCCTTTTCTGGTGTATCACCGCTTTAGTGTAGGCTTTCATTTTATGTATTCTCTCTCCCTGGTCCCTTGGAAATTTAGATTAGAATAGTTAGCTTATCCTGCATTAGAGTAGATTGTGGCAGGTATTTTAGGAGCAAGAACCGGCTTTCTCTGGAGGTCTATCTCAAGTAGCAAGTCCCAGAACTTGGAGATAGTACCCATGTTATCCAATCACACTGAATGCTTAGAGTGATCAAACTAGAAATCTGATCAACATCCAGGGGTGCTGTGATTCGGTGATAACACCTTATTTCTCTTCTGAGCTGGGACATGCATGTATGTTATGCAACCAAATACTCGCAAATGAGAAATTGATGGTTTTTTACCACTCCATACCTTTTCTGGCGTCTTGTTTAGTAGAATCTTTGTTGGTGCCTTGTTAAGAAGATATACATCCGTTTGTACTACTTCATCCCAATAGCATTCTCCTAGATTTGCAGTTGATAGAATGCAATGAGCCATCTCCATCACTGTGCAATTGCGACGCTCAACAATGCCATTTTGCTGGGGTGTGTAGGGAGCATTCAGGTGCTACTTAAATCCGTGATGGTTTAGAAAGGCCAAGAACTTATTTGATGTGAATTCCCCCCCTCGATCTGAGCGAAGTAGAAGAAGTGGTTGTCTGGACTCTTTGACAACATGATGATAGAAGTTTTGCAAGTGTTGAAGAGCCTCACTTTTTTGCTTTAGGAAATATACCCACATTTTGTGAGAGTGGTCATCCACGAACAACTGGAAGTATTTTTATCCTGAAAACGAAGTAGGCAATGGGCCATTTAGATCGGTATGAACTACCTCCAGACACTTCTTAGCATGGAAGGTTCTCACTTGAAACGGATCTCTGTGTTGTTTTCCTGCAAGACAGCCAGGGCAAATAGGAAAGGAACTGGACAATTTGGGTAGTCCACAGACCATTGCTTTTGAACTCATCTGGTGTAATGAACCGACTGACAACTGTCCATATCTAAAATGCCATAAGGAAGTTGATTCTATTGTTGAAGTAGATAAAGCTACTGCAGAAGATGAAACAGCATCTAAAGCAAATAACTTATCTTTTACAAAAGCTTTAGCAAGAACTGTACCTTGTCGGGAGATTAAGCAAGATTTAATGCCATTTTGAACAAGAAATTCAACCTTAAGGTGATGATTCAAGAGCTGAGTAACTGTCAAAAAAAGGTTGCTAGTCAAGCCAGGAACATATAGTACCTTTGTAAGTGTACATTTTTGTGGACCCAGAGGAATGGTCACATTCCCTATTCCTTCTGCAATGTACTCTTTTTCATCCGCTATCCGAAATCGATCTCTAGTTGGCTCTTCATGGAGTGAATCAAACAGCTTCTTGTCACCTGACATATGCTTGCTTGCACCAGAGTATATCAACCAGACTTTCTTTGTGGGATGAGAAGTTTGTGAGACAAGTAAAATATTCTTACTACAATGGGCTCCTTCTGATGTCTCCTCATCAGAGTCATCATCTTCTTGTTGGGCTGCAAGATGTCCTTTTTGCTTTCTCCAGTGGGGACGTCATTTGGAATTCTAAAAATCTTCACACCCGGATGTGCTTGTATGTCTTGAAGGCCCTTGTTTCAAGCTATTGTGCCAGCAGTGATCAGTGTCATGAGTATTGGTTCTACAAATGTGACACCATCTCTTTGAATTTTGATCTTTTTGTTTGGGTTGCACTAGATTTGGCTTCTCTGGGGGACCTTTCCGATTCTTCTGGCCACGATTAGGCTTTGAGAACAAGGATTTGTCCTGAAACTCCTCATGTGATGAAGTGATGGCATCTTCCTACTGCAGAAAATTCACAAGCTCTTCGAATGTCACTGTTTGTTTAGACACATTCAGTGTTGTAACAAACACTCAAAATTGAGAAGACAGTGCTCTCAAGGTGATTGGGACGAGAAGTTTATCATGAACCATTTCACCGAGCGCTAATAACTCTGATCTCAGCTCAGCCACGCGACATAAGAATTCCTCCACTTTCTCGTCAGACCCCATAGAGAGGGTGTGCAGCTTCGACTGAAGATGAAGTATCTTTGTCTGATTTTTGGCTTCATAAATGGTTACAAACTTGTCCTAGGCCTATTTGGGTTTCTCTGCATTCTGAACATGTGGTTGCACATCATCACTGATACTGAGCACTATCAGCATTAAGGCTTTAGCACTAGCCATGTCATATTTTATTAGTTCATCGAGCGCTGTGGGAGCAGACACAGACCCTGTGACAATTCCCCATAATCCTTCAAACTGAAGGATTGTCTTCATTTTTGTCTTCCAGGCCAAAAAATTAGGCCCTTTGAGAAACTGAGCGTCAGACAGAAGTAACTTCGGAGCAAACATTGTAATAAAAAAAATTTATTTATTTAAAAAGTTATTACAATTTGGACTCACTGACGAGAATTACTGGCTCGTAGATGCTTGCGATATTCGTGTGCTATGAGACGGCGATGCTTTGTAGGGCGTTCTTCTTCATCTTCACAATCAGCATCGTATCCCACTTCTAATTCTTCCCGTACTCGCTTTTCTTGGCAGCTGACGTCGAAAAGAAAGTATTCAAGGAGTCCTTCTCAAACTAGTTTGTCGAATGCAAGATTGCCAGAATTTCGAAGCTCGTTTAGCAGAGCAAAGTAGAACCCGGAGCTCTCAGGAGCTTCTCCATGGTGTTCTCTGGCTGGCGAGTTAATATTCTTACTTTCAGCTATGGCGACCATGTTATTGACGCTCTCAATCGAGTTGTCTACACTCGACATTCGATGTAGTGTTGAAGAAACTATTGTAGACTCAAAACTACCTCGACAGCACTACATAGGTTGAAGGTCTCCAGGAGAGTCTAATATCTCTTCCTCCACATGCACATGTAGCAAAAAAACAATATTTCCCATGGCTATCTAAAAAACTACAGGTTTCTCCAAGAATTTTTAATGCCTCCACTTAGCAGGTGGCTGGTTGTTGTTTTTAGCGCACAAAACACCAAGAAGTCTTGCGCAGAAATAAGATCTCCACACACAGTAGGTTGAAAGATCTCCACGCACAGAAATAAGTTCTCTTTCCTAGCACAATCCTCCACATTTTTCTTTCCACACAGACAGTCTTCTTCCATTCCACGCAACAGCAAATTGTCCACTTTTTTTTTTAAATAAAAAAAATCTTTCTCCTGTCTTCTTCTCGTCAATGACAGGATTCACGCAGTCAAACTTGTGGCACAGATTTCAGTCGAGGAGTGGAGGGACCATCCAAAACTTGGGCGCGCGATCGTGCAGGGTAGCTTTCCTGCTCAGAAAAGAAGAGCTCAGTGACACAAGGCTCGACTACAGATCAACTTCCCGTGCTTCTTTTCCATCGCACCACTTGCACACTAAATCTCCCTTGATGCTATGAATTCCATGGCCTAGAAGATAGTCCAGTGAATGCACTACGGCTCGCCTATTGGTGGCCCACGTATATGCCGTCATGATGCACTCCTCCTTGGGCCTGCTCGGACCACCTGTTGCTCCACACAGGCTACACATAGGATGGAACTTCTTCAGCCAATCACCACGCACACAGTTTAGAGACTTTGAAGCTCTGATACCAAACTGAGAGGTAGAAAAATGAAGGAGAAAGAATAGAGATTGTATATCTCATATTATTCTCCACATAGAGCTCACGTACAGTATTTATAGGAAATGAATTGTACTGGACTCCCCTAAATGAATGGAGAGGTTACACAACAGAAGGAGAGAATAATGGAATACTAGAAGGAGAAGATAAAGGGATAGAATAGATACCTAAAAAATATAAGTTATCCAACGTATGCTAACATATAATAGGGTAAAGTATTACCAACTCTTCTCCTTCTAGCATAATTGAAAGGTAAAGAAACAAACTCAGGAGGAATTCATCTTACTAATGACCTTGTAGTCACTTTAGGCATGGAACATGCTGTAATAATGGTTTGAAATAAGCTCTAAGGAGTCGCCAAAGGATAATAAAATATTTTGAATAAATTGCTATAACTTGCTCCTGAAAGTAACTTTTAATTTGCTGTAAATTTGTTGTAGATCTGCTTTAAATCTATTGTAGAATCTATAACTTGCATGCAGATCTGATTCATTGTCACACCGGGCATGCCAAAAATTGTTATCTCTTGAAAGTGCACCCTGTAGAAAGATGGCTACATGTTTTCTAATCTTGCAAAATTGGTCTCTCTCTTTCGTAGATATAACGGAAACACCTCAAGTCTGTGGGTATACCTATTTTGAGGCGAGTCTTAGGTATCAAGGCTGGTTCCTTTTTGATGTATCCTAAAATGTTTTCTGGGGTTAAGGGTAAAGATGGTTGTAAAATAACTAGAATTGAGGTGATCCACCAAATTTATGTCAGGAATTTGACTGAGTATATGAATAATTGATATGGGAAGGATTCTTGATGCACGAGCCAACAATTTTTTGTAGAATACTTAAGGGAAAAAAAAAATTGTACTGAGAGAAAATATCACAACACTAATGAGTTAACATGCACATTAAAATTATGTATAAAGTATTGAATTTGCAGTAAGGTTAGATGATTGGTAAGGGAATTTGTAACCACAAGGCTAATAGAAACATACACAAAACTATAAATAACTGGTAAGGCAGAAAATACTTCATACTCACAATGTAAAAAACATGCAAAATTGCTTCAGTACTCCTATATCCGAAAATTCCTCCTTGTGCTTTACAAACACACACAATATATAGAAAAAGAAATTTTCACCCTCTTCCTAAAAATAACTTAAGGCTTCTACTCACCCATGCATCTTATTTTTATCCTTTATTTGATAATAGATAAAGGAATAAAAATAAAACATGCAATTACAAATAGGCATTAATAGCCTTGATTACAATACAATCAAACTGAAGTTGACTATTCTATTTTTAAGAAAAAAAGGTGAATAATTTGCTAATAATAAGATTTCTTGCTAGGCAAGTCTCCTTCTTTGATTTTTCCTCTTGTGAAGCATGCAAAAAATCAATTCCCTATTTGTGAGTAAAATAATTTCAATTCTTGCAATATTTGCAAAAACAAACATCCACAGTGGGGACCACTTGCCCATGTACACATGCTCTGATATTGACATCTCTTTTGGTTCTAATGGTCACAAGGGTGACATTCTGCAAATCATCTCTAGCTCCTTCTATAATGGGGACCACCTTTGCACTTCACCATGCTTTGGCCACTTTTGTGGACTTAGCAAATATAAAAGAGTTGACCATTTTTATATTGAACTTGCTACTATAGTCTCCACCTTTTGATAAATACATATATGTATATACCTTTCGGCCTTTACATATTGGATAATGTATAGTTTTAAAAAGTTCCACCTTTTTGGTGATCATTGTGGGAATGATTTGGTCAGAATTTTTAGAAATTTCAAACTTAGACTATAGTTGGTACATCAAATGCAAATAATTTGTAAAGTAATAAGGGTTGGCACCGTGTGACGATGATTCACCCCTCCATGCATTTTTTCGGTGGAAACCTAACTTGGGTTGAGTTTATTTTTAAATTAGGTGATGATCTTGGGCTATTGATTTAAGTATTTTTTGATCACGAATCATCGATCTCCAACCTGTTTTTAGGGTTTCTAGTTTGCATTGAATTTGGTTGGTGAGATCTGACCATGATAGTTTGCTTCGATTTCTTGAAATCTATCCTTGAGAATTTATCTTTGTACCTATCAAATATTTATCATTGATCTTTGACTACAGTTGAGTTCAAACATTACTCAACTCTTGAGCTCAGAGGTAAAGGTCATTCGACCTCAATGATCACTCCATTCATGTTTTTTGGGTCTATGGGCGAAGCCCTAGCAGAATTTTTTACACCATTATTGAACTTCGAGCTCTGTTTAGCTTTGAAGTATCTGATTTATTTTCCCCAAGCTTTAAAAGTGGAGCATTACGGTCATGGCCACATTTTTTTTGTAAACTTCGAGATCTTTTTTTACTCTGGATGTGTTTTCTGAGTCTATGTTCGAGCTCTCATGAGAGTGTTTTGGGCTATTTTAAGCTCTCATTTTTGTATTGGCTGCTATCATTGACAATGTGATGGGTTTTCTGATCTTGTAAGCCCTATAATCTTTATAGAGGGTCATATTTTCTTCAGATCTGTATGTTTTCTGATGGGGTGTTCATGGTTTATGTGATTGACTCTCGGCTTATCCTAACTTATGTGACTAGTAAGTCCATTTTCCCTCATGGGTATTTGACAAAAAATGAAGAGAAATATTTTTTTTGTTGAACTGGATCTGTATCTTCACCTTTACATTGATAGATCTCTTGGTAGTTTCTCTTAATCATTTTAATCGTATTCTGTGTTTTTTAGCTCAAAATCCATTTGGGTGTTCATCGTTTATTACAACATTACTCTAGTATTTGGTTTATTTGTAGATATATGAATTTTTTATCAATTTTTTTACTACAAATGTAGATTCTGCATATTTCTTCAGATCTATTATTTGATTATTTTTGACTTTGAAGGGTCACCTTGGGGAATCTATTTTGTCTGGCTTCTGAGAAACATCCTTTCACTAGTTGGACACCTTAACTTGAATATTATATTTCAATATCTTTTTAATAGAAAAGCTTTGTGTATTTGTATTTTTTCGAGCTCGTAATACCAAACCTGGTTTGTTAATCTAAATGTCACTGCATTCTACATTTTTTGATCTGAACTCTGATCTATCCTGTGGGACATTTTCCTATTTCTTATACTCTGTTAGTTGACTCAAAGAATTTTTTCCTTCCATCTTATTATGGGTCTTCATTGGAAATTTTTGCTTCATGGTGGATGTTGTATAACTAGAAGACACCTTGGAACCCCTTTTCTTTATAGAAAAAGTCTAGTTTTTGGTGATGATAAGTACAAATCCTGGTTCTGATATTTATTTCTATAGAGGCTTTGTATTTACTTCATTCTCCTGTGGTGGACATAAAGTAGTTTCTTCATTTTTAATACTTACCTCTACCTCTTCTCTGTATGAGTTTCTTGTTCTTTAACCTGAAGAAAACTATTTTTGAATTTGCATTTGTTGATAATATTGTGGAAATGATAGCTATGATTTCTCCATTTATCCAAATCTCCTTTCTTTACCATTGGAAGGCTTGCATAATTATGAGACCTTGATAAAATCTTCCATTGATCTCCTATTTTGTTGAATCGTCTTCCAAAATTTGATACTATGTTTGATGAATTATGATTTTGTCATTCTCTACAAATATATGTCATGTATATTACTTCAGGTCTGTTTTCAAATCCTTGTCTCAATTTTTGTATTCTGGAAAATCAATTTTGTTATAATTCATTGTTTAGGATAAACTTGATTCTTTGAAAAAAAATTAGCACCCCTTTGAGAATACTTGCTTTAATCCTTTCCTAATCCGAGATCACTTGAAAAATGAAATTCGTTGTGAGATGAGTTCTTGAATTCCATTGGTTTCTCATTATTATTGAAAATTTCATCTCCACATAATAGTTGTAATCCATTAATCATTTTGGGAGTAGAAATGAACTTTTGCACTAGATAAAATGAACTTTTCCTTTTGCAATTCTCGATGCATGCTCTGAAAAATTTGGTTTGTAATGAAATATGGACATCTGTATTCTTTCATGAGTTTCTGAAATTCATTAGAATTGGCATAGTTGAACCTATAATAGTTATCTAAAAACATGTTGATTTACATTTGATCTAGTTGGGATTTTGTTTCTACCCTGACTATGAAACCCTATACCTGTTACAATAAAGCCATGTAAATATTTTCCCTCTTGTTTACTTCTTCGATTTAACTCGTCATCTTTTGCAATGACATGATAAAAGTAATAAGTTTCTTCATTTTGTATCATACTTCCTTGATAATCCAGAATTTGGAAAAATACCCTGCCTTCGATCATGATCTGATTGCACAACTTGTTTCTTCTACTCTGAAAGAGATCTTTCACTGTAGTAATTTGTATAATATGTTCTTGTTGAGATAATAAAAAAATATGTCTTTTTGAAAGTTGTATTAAATTACTTTCTGTAGGATTTTTATTTCTCATTTTCAGTTGTGAAATGATTTTGATATTTTGATTCTGAACATTGAAAGATGTAGAAGTTAATCATTTAATTTTATTTGATAAACTTGAAAGAACATTTTATTTCTGGAATTTCTGTTCACAAAATCCTGCATGCTGAACATTGAATTTTTATTGAAATGTTGTAGTTGCATTTCTTTTCTGCTTAAATACTATATTTGAGCTTCATTACAACTTTACATATGCATGTTAGAAAATTTAAAATGTCCATTTTATATGGAGAAGCCCTATCAAAATTATCCCAGAATTCTTTCTTTTATTCCTTTTTCAACTGTAATAGATGTACATTCTGATTCAGAATACAAAATGTATCACTTTTCATGTTGAAGCTGATTTTTTGTTGGAAACTAAAATATAATAATTGTTATCTTGATCATCACATGCTTTTCTTCTTTTTTGTATCACTTATTTGATTTACATACAACTTTTAAAGCATGTATTAGTTAAAAAACAACATGATGGAAAGTTGTAAATATCCATTTTACATGGTGAAGCCTTGTCAAAATTTTCCCAGACCTCTTTCTCATTTTCTTTCAGCTGTAATATTCTCTTTTCAGATAACTTCAACCTCTTAAAATCTAATTATTCTTCCTTAGTTGTAAATTGAAAAGTGTACTTCTATTTTCTAGTCTCTTTTATGTACTGTAAGTTTTTCCATTTGTAGAAAATATTGAATTTTAGTCACCTTATTCCTTCTTTCCAACCATGTACTTATGACTTGCCTATTTCTTGTTGGATGCAACCTGTACCTTCACACTTAAGAAAATAATTAGAAAAAAACTTATGATTTTTGGCCTCTCTTATGTCCATGTTTTTCTTATTTCTTCTCTTTATTCTTTCTGGGTGAATAAAGCATGTATGTAGTTTGATATTCAAGTAGACTATATCTCCTGTTATTAGAGATTCATATGCATAAACTAGGACAATATAGGAATATGAATCGACCTCTGAGCTCATAACTGACAGTTAATCTCTTCTCTTCTTTTCAGGTAAAGTGACTTCTACAATGAAGATGAAGAAGGAAAAAAAATTGTAAATGGATAAGGTTCAACCAAAGAAAGAAACCCTCAAGGAAATGATGGGTTCACTCATACTCCTTTACTTTCTCTTTCATGTATGTGTAACTCTTATTTCAGTAGCTATACTTTACTTTCCAGTTACATCCCACGGCTTGTGTGGGAAACATTTGAAAATTCCTTATGAATAAAACATTGAATTCTGTAAATGAGTTGTATATTTCTTTCTACATTTCAGATTTCTGTATGGATTGTATGATGAAGTAAACAACTTAGTAACATAATTGAATGTATTAATCATGAAGTAATGAACATTAAGAAAACCTGTAACATCTAGTGATGAAATCTGATTTCTACAATCTGCACTTATGTTTGTTGTTCCAAAACTTAACATTTCACCTAATCTGTAATTGGATGTCTTCATCAAGTAAACACAACTATGTGATTAAGATAATCATGAAATTACAGACTATGTGATTTGTTACATTTTTGTAACAACACACATAGCTGCAGATTTCCTGTAATCTTTTAAATAAATCAGGAGTAATGAAATAATCTAAATAACTATCCCCTAGCTTAGGTATATTTCACCAATGTTATCCATCGTAATGAAGTTTCGAGTTTCCCATTTCTGCACAAGTGTAGAAATTGTCAACAAAACCTATATCCACTCCCATGGAGAAAGGATTACAACTTTCAAGATTCCAGGACTCACCTCAAGTAGATGTCACTCTCTATGGGAAATTTGTTGGAGGACTCATCTATTTGACATATACCACACTAGATCTATGTTATGCTGTTAGCTATCTTTCAAGGATCATGCAAGAGCCGAAGAAATGTCATTGAACTACAATAAATCATGTTTTGAGATATGTGTGAGGAACAACAAATTATGGTCTAGAATATAAGAATAATGACATGAAGTCAACTCAGACCATGCTAGATCTTACAGGGATACGTCGACTCGGACCATGTTGGATCTGTTGATGACATGAAGTCAACTATAGGATACATATTTCATCTCAGATTTGGACCTATCTAGTGGATAAGAAAGAATCAGAATGTTTCTTCTATCTCATCCATAAAGGAAGAATATCCCACCAAACGAGGAGCTATGTGTGAAGTGATATGGTTACATCACATTTTGGATGACTTGGGAATTCTAAAAAACATTCAACCATTGTTTATTGCGACAATCAGAGTGTGTAGAAGATCATGCAGAATCTTGTATTTCATGAATGAAAAAATCATATTGAGATTCATTATCATTTCATTTGACAGAACATCTTCGACCATCACATTCAGCTCTAGTACTGTCCCACAGAAGCACATGTTACTAACATTTTAAAAAAATCTCTTGGAAAAGTGAAATTTCAAGTTTTCAGGGGTCACATTTGCAAGAATAATGTAATAAGTGGGGGAATGTTAGCATAGTCTATGTACACTTTCTTATTATTAGACTAGTTTTTATCTATTCCAATATTCTCTCCTTCTTGTTTGTATCTTATCCATCCATTCAAGGGAATATTGTTTATTCAATATACATATAAATATGTACTGTTCTTTTGATAATAATATAGAATAGGAAGAGATATCAATCTCTATTCTTTCTCCACTATTTCAGCCTCATAGGTCATCATTATCTTCTTCTCAGTTGGCATTGTCAGGATTAATTAAGAAATTAATCTTGAGATCCCTATAAATATAAAGTTATAAGACCATAATAAGGGTCCTAGGTAATTTGCATCTTATCACTACTATCACTCCATCTAGGGTTGCATCTATTACATAGCTTACATCCACATAGTGCCATGCATTCAAGCTAGGAGATATGCATCAAGCAACAACTCATATGGGGAGGGATTATATTCGTTTTCATGCACACACGCTACTTGCATTTCTATAACTACAATTGCTTGGTACTTCACAAAGTGTGACTGGAACAAGAGAACTTATGAAAAATCACGCGCGCACACACACACACCCCAGAACTAAATCTGTGTCTGAAATGTAGTGCAGTGCTCAGTGATGAGTTCACTAGCTTGGAAACTAAGGTTAGTTTGACCCATTCATATGCATCTTCAATTTTTCTAGGGTTGAGTACTTCTACTTTCATTACAGCTCATTCTCTAGTTCATCCAACATATCTAATGCAACAGACAAAATGAGTTTCAAATCAGCTTGCAACACTACCAAAACTAGTTCTTAAGTATTTTTAAAGACAAGGTCACCTAAACTACAAACCAAGGAACACCAAGGCATCCCAGTACACTCCTAGGTACATGTGTAACCTCAAATAGACCATATCTATACTTCCTAGGGTCTTTAAGGGTTATTGTGTAATTCAATATTTAATTTCCTCATCTGCGACACTATACGATAGACTTTTGTTATCATTTGAATATTTTCCTTACTCTTCTCTTACACATTAGGGTTTCATTTCATATAAATCAATTTATTTACATATATTATATTTATCTTCCATTCATTTACAACATTTTAGTCCTCCTAACTAGATTAACATTAATACCCTAGATACCCCTTTAATACATCTAGGAACCTTCTTATTTTTTTAATCATATTGTGAACACAACATTTCTTCCTACTGCCTTCTAGGGATTTTTCATTCCATTTTCATGAATATATCTATCATAGAATACTTGCTTACCCACCCTGATTTTCTTCGTCATGTTTAAGCACACTTTACTACTACCAATTTTTCTGCCAACATGGATCTGGATTCCCTTTATGACACATTTTCCAAGGCCTTTTCTCAACATATAGCATTCTGATAAAATCCTCCAACTGACATTCACCCTTTTGATAATTACCCACCAATTTACATCATGTCTCACATCCACAATGATGATATCAAGCGTACTCTTATTGATAATGGTTTTTAACTTAATCTTGGCCCTATGTCCTTTCTCCAAGTCATAGTTTTGTCTTCTCGTGATATTAACTCTTCTTCCATTTCACTCCATTCTTATGATGGTTTTGTTCATTATTTTCTAGGCCACATTACCTTGCCTTTAAATGTAGGTCCTAATACCCTCGGTACTGTTTTCTTCTTCATTGATTTCCTTATCTTATATAATTTCTAGTTAGGCAGACCATGACTCCATGCCATGCAAGTTGTTGCTTCTACTAGCCACCGTTATGTCAAATTATTCCATGAGCATTTGAGTATACCGTCTTTTGAGATCATGATCCATTCCAATATTGAGTCCATGAACCTCATACTAGTATTCCCATTCCTCAAATTGACACTACAAATGAACCTCATCCTTTGGACGATCATCCATATTTATTTCAACTTGAGGGAGATATATTTTTACTAGACGAGTTTCTCCCTCCATTGCCCATTCCTATATCTGTAGTTCCATATCAGCCACACCCTCCTTACATGAACACTATCATCCCTTCTTTTCCATTATCACTACCCACCCACCCTTCACATGTACACTCTTTATCCATTATTAATTTTTGACCATGTTCCATTTGATCCCAACCATGATGAAATCATACGTTCCTGTGCTCGAATTGATCATCTTGGTTTCAATTTTGAGGACCTTAAACCTTCCACTCATTCTCCACATTTATATTATTGCTTTATCAATATTATAAATACTTTTGGCTTACGTGTCTTCTATCTCCTCATCTAATTTCCACCTCCACCTTGTTCCGTTCCACTCACATAACAAGATTCTTTTCTTTCCTACATTAGCGGCACTTTGAACCCTATTCACACTGACATTTCAATCCTTGTGTCATCCAGTCGTGTCCTCGTCTTCATTAGTTCCTTCCTTTTCCACTCACCTATCTACATTCATAGGTATGGCCATGGTTGCCCACATTCCCCTTTCACTAATGAATAATGTGTTATGGGAATGTATAGTTTATGCCCTACCAGCGCATTACATGATCAATCTAACATTATATCCTATCATATTGTTAATCCCTAGTCATTTGAATTTGACCCAAGGCATGAAAATCTCTGCGATGAGTTAACATAGCCTCTTCTCACACTAGTGTTGGGGGGCATATTAGATGACATACTATTCCCCCATCACTTCACATACTTGTACCCTTTTACATCCTACACTTCATCTCTATCATATATCATCATCGCATATCCACATATCCCTTCACTTCTTATCACACCCTCTTTACCCAATGAAGGACCCTAGTTCTTCGATTCACACTGTACTATTGAGGGATTACCATCACATTGAACCCAAAAAAATGAACTACAGTACCTACATATTTACATTCTACCATCCTACATGATATATCCATAGGATACAATACACCAATCATCATTATATATGATCCTATTATTGAATTCCATCCTCTCATTCTTCATCTACACTAGTTCATGTTGTATATGAGTATAGATTTATCTTTTACCATCACATATTCTACATATACCTATCACCATAGCTTCCAAACTACATATACATACTACACACCCAAATTACATTCATACACCTTACTTATCCTAAATGCTATACTAGATTATATTACACATGGGTCTATTCCCACCTATCATCATTCCATCTTCCATTTTTATATATTAGTATCATTTCATTCATATGTTTTACCTATTCTACATCCTATACTAGATTTCCTTATTCTTAGGTATAGTTTTACCTATCATCACTACAGATTTTATTTCTACCTACCCACATATTCCATTACATTTCATACCCATTACACACTTTACATTACATTTCGTAAACTACACATTCACATACCTTTGTCATTTATACTATGTTGTCTTCTACACACTACACTCACCACCCTTTGAAACACTCTAGTTCCTCGGTCCATACTCGACTGCCGAGGTTTTACCAATCAAATGGACCTTACACTCACCCTGTGACATTTCCTTCTATGATGTTTCACACGTTAGTGAAATAAACCATAGGTTAAATCGTCACACCTTCTTATCATCTTGAAGTGGTATACAATTTAGGGATAAATCATCACTTATACATTTCACAAGTCTTGGTATACACTTAGGCTATAGGGTCCACACATATATTTCCATAAAACTCTTCACCATACCCGAATCCTATCATGATATATACTTAGGGATAAATTATCACTCATACATTAAACAAGTGGTGGTATACGCTTAGGATATAAGTCCCACACGCATCTTTCCATATCACTCATTCCTATTCATTCATTTTATAATGATATACACTTAGGTTAAAATCATCACTCCTTCATTCAATCAATCATGGCATATGCTTAGGCTATAAATTCCATGCACACCTCTCTATATGTCACATTTCATCACCATCACATACACATATTCATCACAACAAGTTAGATAAAACTTACACCACTCGACCATTTCTTGATGATGCACTCTTGTTTATGGTTCATTATTGACTACTGAGGGGGTAAAAAAAATCAAGCTCACTGCATACAAATTTCATCCTCTCGGGAGGCACGTTTCCCTTATCATTATATATTGAATTCCATTCCATCTATCGATGGCATACTTAATTATATTGGTAACATTTACTCTTTCTTACTCTACTACACATGTTAGATTTATTTCTTATATTTCAGTATCATACACACATGCACATTCATGCCTTTTGGCAAGTGTGATCATGGATACAATAATATATATGCATCATGTATGGTTGCATTATAACCTTCGTATACCAGTCGTTGGGGGCATCCACATTAAATTTATATAGGTGTTATTGTTTTATTTTGTACTTAACATCTTTTACTACTTTCTTATACACTCTTTGACATTTTGGTTATCACTTTAACATGCTAATGGGTGTTCCATGTGCAACACTTGTTTTATAAGATTCTATGTTTCCATGACTACTTGTTTGTTTCTACTTGTCTTCTTTATTTGGTAGTGTATGTGGGCTTTTCCATTTTCTTTTATGCACACTGTTAGGAAATTAATTTGTTAGTGTAAAAATTAATAATGTTTGTAGAATTATATTATCTATATGATAATATAATAGTGTGATACTTAAGTGGGTATTTTATAATAATAATAAAATGGGTGAGTTTAAATAATGTATGTGAGTTATTTGTTTGGTAAACCAACTCATGTAGATAAGTTTTTGAGGATATTGTGGGATGGGGTGTTGAGAGATTCTGGGAGAAGTTAAGGATTATAAGGGATTCAAGATTAAGGGCGAATCCTTGTTTTAAGGATCTGCTCAACCTATATAATTGTATACTCTCCCATTGTAAATCATCCCAAATGATTTCGAAAATCAATATAATAATATTTGGTGTTTTATTAAATTGTGTTAGACTATTTTAATAATTTGGACCAAATTTATTATTTGGTATCAGAGAAGGTTAGTAATATTTATGAGGGTGATTTCACAGAAAAACCACAGCCTCAAGGACGCAAATGTAAGAGTTTTGAAGCTTCCGTCGTCCATTTCTAGAATCTGATCTTGAAAACAAAGCAATTGCTAAATCATATTTTTCTCAAAAACCCAGATTCCAAATCTTCTAAAATTTTTTAAGTATGAAGATATCTAATTTATTACTCTATGGTTCCAATTTTAGAATAATCCAATTTCTGGTTTAAGAGAAAACATGACATAGATTATGGCGTCTGAAGAAATTATTGAATTTTTATATGATTAAAACAATATTTTTTGTTAAAGTTTTTTTTGCATCTGTTTGGAATGGAAATTATATATGGTCTGATTTTGATCTAATCAGACATATTTTTCCTTGTATGTTACATCCATATTGAGGGGATGCATTATCGGTTGAAACTGACACCCAATAGAATTATAAAATGAGACTCAAAGACAAATTCAGATGAGTTAGCAACATCACAATGGATGCTGGAGACAAAAGAGGAAGGAGGTAAATCAGTGACCTCTTGCTAGCTGTAAGAGATGGGGCTGCATAAATTTTTTGTGTAATTTTATTTTAGTTGTTTTTTATTTTCTTTAGATAAGAGTAGATAATTCATACTTGTCCAACTATTGTAATAAGAGAGCTCCTGGGTAAGAGATACTTCCTATATTTTATCTTGATGTCAGAACATTGCAGAAGATCAGAAGCACCGATGTAAGTCAGTTTTTGTATCTTGAAAAGGTTTGTGGAATATCCAGAAAACCATATGAGGTGGTAATTTGATGGTTCAAGTTACGTCAAGGTTTGTGGTAAACCTATTTAAAACCATGGAAGGAGAGAACCTTTCTTTTGATCAAGTTCATGAGCCAAGTTGGGCATGCCACATGGGTGAGCATACTTCAGATAAGTGTGTGAATGTTTTTCCAAAATTTTCATACTAAGGGGGTGAATGTTAGGAAATTAATAAGTTAGTGTGAACATTAATAATGTTTGGAGAATTATTTTATCTAGATGATAATATAATATTTTAATAGTTATGTGAGTGTGAGACAATAATAATAATATATTTTGTGAGTTTAAATAATGTGAGTTATTTGGTTGGTAAACCAACTCACATAGATAATTTTTTGAGGATGTTGTGGGATGGGGTATTGAGAGATTCTGGGAGAAGTTGAGGATTCTATGGGATTCAAGATTAAGGTTGAATCCTTGTTTTAAGGAGATGCTCAACCTATATAATTGTATACTCTCCCATTGTAAATCAGAATGAATGATTTATAAAATCAATATAATAATATTCGGTGTTTTATTATTGTGTTATATTATTTTTAATAATCTGGACAAAATTTACTACACATTTCTCTGCTATTTGTGGATATGATGTCCTTGAGTGTCTTGCGAGATCATGAGCGATGTCCCATGTTTGAAACACACTTTTTGCGGTCTTCTTGTTTTCTTACGTGTTTATAATAATTTTATTGTTATTTTCTACATTGTCTTTATCTTTTACACTTATTGTATTTGCATATATGTGTTTTCAGAATAACACTTGTATTGGCTATCCATCCTCTTCTGTGTTCACCATGGTATCTACCAAGCATTTCACTTTCCCCCTGTAAGGAAAACTTCTCAAGGTCAGAGTGTGGTTGGTACTCTTTTGGGGCTACATTCTCCTTCCAAGGTCATCACATACATTACCAAAAATGGGAGGCATCATTTTGGATTTTCTACTAACACAATGTATCTTCATCAGTTCTGAAATAATGAGTGAGTTTAAAATAGTCCATAAACTCCATAAAAAATGGCCTGAATAGGAAATTTTGTCCTTCCACACTTATGTGGAGCAATTATAGGCTTGGGGGTTATATTTTGTGTGCCTCTTTACACTTCCTCGTCCAACGGTGTCGGATCTCTAAAAAAACTAGGAAAGTATAAAGATCTCTTCCAACATTTTTGCAGAAGTGGTTAAAGCTTGGAGAATACTACATAATTCCCTCCTATACTTCTTCATCTAGGGTGGCCTGAGATCACCCAAAAAAATTATGAGACTACAAGATATCCTTCTACAATTTTTTTTTTCTTTTCTCAACATGGATCAGGTGCACATGTTCCATGTTTCCATTTATATTTCCTATTCTAGTGTATTTTACATTTCTGTACTTCACAAAACTTTTTTACATACATACATAGTTGGCTACTTAATCATTTTCTCCTTGCAGGTCCACTTAGTGAGAAAAAAGATGTCAAAATGGGGGAAACAACAACAACAATGATGACAATGACAACACACTGGGATGGTACTTTCCATACTAACCATGCAGGTACACTACACACAACATCAGCTACACACATGTTCTGCCCTAGGTTCTCTCTCATCAGTTTTTATTCACATTTTTTATTTTTCAAATCCATGCTACCCAAAAATTTCATTTTTTTCACTCTGCGTTTAATTCTAGTCCATCATCACGTCCTCCTCTACACTCTACATGGTTATTAGGTACGCATCTATATCTACTTTATATTACTTACATTTCCACTCACAAACATAAAGTGGGGGAAAATGTACACATAAATATTACACATTAGACAATATTTACCTGGTCTTATACTACTATTTATAAGGATCTCAAGTGTACAAATTAATAATTAATCCCACCTTTTATCTATATTTTTTAATCTTTTATTTTGCTTTCCTACGTATTTCTAGATACCTATCAACCCATTTAGTGACCTTTCTAATAGTCTATCCTAAAATTAGGGTGCCCTAGCCTGTACTGGGGTTCCACAAGGTACCTTGGTCCCATTCTGGGTGGCCTGGTCTATGCATAACCTCTTTAGCTTTCTTAGGGTCACTTCTAGTTTTTTGTCATCCTTGTTTTCTTCTCATTTGGTCTTGTTGGGATTAATTATGAAATTAAGGTTGAGATCCCTATAAATATATAGTTATAAGACAATAATAAGGGTCCTAGGTAATTTTAATCTTATCACTACTATGACTCCATCTAGGGTTGCATCCATTACATCAATTGCATCCACACAGTGTCATACATTCAAGCTAGGAGATCTACATCACACAACACCTCATAAGGGGAGGGGTTCCACTCTATTCCATGCACACAATCTAATTACATCTCTATATATAATATTTCTTACTACTTCACAAAGTGTGACTGAAACGATGTCACCTATGGCACAAAATGCACATAGACACCTGAACTACATCTGGGTCTGAAATGTAGTACACCACTCAGTTATAAGTTCACTTTCTTGGTGATTGAGGTATGTCTAACCCATTCATATGCATCTTCCATTTTTATAGGGTTCGATAGTTTTCCTTGCATTATAGGTCATTCTCTAGTTCATATAACAAATCCCACGAGACAAATTGAATTAGTTCCAAATCAACTTATGACACTACCGAAACTATGTTTTGAGTAATTACAGAGAGCAGGGTGCCTAAACTATAGACCAAGGTGCCCGAGACATCCCAATACACTCCTAGGTGCCTATGTCACCTCAAAAAATCTAGATATACCCTTCATAGTGTCCCTAAGGGTTCATCTGCACTTCCATATTTTATTTCCAGATGTGTGACATTGTATGAAAATCTTCTATTATTAGCTGAGTCATTTCCTTAATCTTTTCTTGGACATTAGGCTTCAATTTTATATATTAAAATTTATTTACATTTATTCTATATTGTTTCACTTCATTTACAACATTTTAGTACTCCTAACTAGATTAACATTAGTACCCTAGACACCTATTTAGGTTAACTACGAACCCCCTTATTTATTTTTAATCAGACTATATGATGTTGAGATCTTTGTTAGGATTGTATCGATGTATTTGTTTATAAAACTTTATTGCATAATCTTTTAATCATTAATTTATTTTAGTAGTGTCTTCATTTTTCTCTTAAACACAAATATAATTTATTTACATAATTTTCAGTCGTCTCATCCAAATTTTAAAAATTTAAATTGACATGATCTACACCCCACTCTATAAACATTCAAAATAAACTTTTTAAATTATTTTTCTCATAATTAGGGTGTGTACATGGTATTTATTTCATTATTTGCGATGTGTTCACTTTAAAAACTAGTAAATGATATTTTATACATTGAAATAATGCAAAAAATAGCATAACCTAATAAATGATTATAGCTGACTTTCTATAAAAGTGATTTGTAATGTATATTACATAACTAAAAAATCAAGGAATGCAAACATGAAACTGTTATATTTTGTATATGGTAGAAAGTGGGGAATATTGTGAAATATTAATTTTCACCATTTAAAAAAGTAAATTAGAATCTATATTATGTGGACTATGATACTTGTTCTTAGAAAATGTAATATTGAATAGAGGCATGAAAAACTACTAATTGATGTAATTTTTTCCCAATTTCAGAAAAATGTTGTAACTTTTGACCCCATTTTGGTTCTACATTTCCTTACACATACATTGAAGACTCATTTATCAACATCTATGAGTAAAATAATCATTTTTAATCCTCCTTTGGGGAAGACATTGTTTGAATGGTGGAAAAAGTGGCATTTACATATGCAGTTACAATCTGATACACTTCTTCATGTGTACATGGGTTCTCTGAAGATGCTTTTTCCGCATATGGATTAAATGAATTTGTTAATTAATTTTTTTAATGGTAAAAAAATACTTATGTCAACATACCTATTATTTTGTTTCTCACATCACATTCTATGTCGATTTTTGCATTTTATTTCCATGCATGCTTCTTATCTTATTTCTCTAGTGTTTCATCCTTTCTCTGTTACTTAGTTCCATCATAACATTTATTTTGGTATTTTGGATGACTATTTTCCTTACGTTTTGACTATTTTTTAACCTTGAATATGTATCGGTAGGCCTCCTTAAGAGTATTTATGTATGTGAACTCCATCTCTTCCTAGATGTGATATTGTAAAACACTGCAATAATTTAGAATATAATTCTTCTCATTTTATAGACGAAACTCTTTAATATCGTCTTATACTATGTAATCATGAACTTGGTGTAATTGGTTTAGTTTCTTTAATTGGTCATCACATGTCTTGAATAGATAATATTCGTCTCTATTAGGATCTATAAAATGATCCCATGTTTGTAGGGGTTTTTTAAGTTACAATTACAAAATAATTATCACCATCTTACATGAAGTATGATTCATGTCATTTTTTATTTGTAGAGAATATTAAATTAGTTCAAATGTTATATTTCCATTATCAACAGAAATATTGAAAAATAAATATGATTTTAGAATGTGATCAAATCATTTATCTAATTCATTGCCATCAATTTTTCCTGCAAACTATGGATTGTAAAAATTTAGTTTTACCTTAAAGGATGTTTAACCCTTGAAGGGTTTACATGATGTGCGTGTGGTTGTGGATGTGAGGAAAGCTATAGGAATGCACTATGAGAGGACATCTATAAAATATTCCATCATATACCTCATCTTCCTCTCAGGGTATTGATCAAGTAATTTTGTGATGGGATCTCTAATTTTTGCTTGTGTTTATTGAATTTGTTAAAAGAGACAAGGAATGTAATTTAAAGGTTCAAAACACTTGACACTATGCCTACAGTACTGTTACCTTATCCATTATAATATGTAAGAGTGTAATGAATTTTTTTTATATGTTTGATCTTACTTGAGCTACAACAAGGTAGACAAGACACTAACATTGTTGCTTAATGTGTTATATTTAATTAACTAAAAACATAAGGAGAAAATATGTATAAAGTTCAAAGAAGCCATGTTGGAAAGTGCATGTAGAATTTAGAAAATTGCAGCGTGGTGAACCTTAGATTAGCTCTTTTATCCATTTGGCGTAAGTGGAGATAGAATTTTTTTGTAATGAGCACTTGGAGAAGTAATTGAAATTATTTGGAGATTTTCGATATTTTAAATTGTTTCCAAAGGAGATGTATGAGGTAAGAAGTGATCGATTCCTAAATTTTTTTTTTAGTAAATGGGAGGATTCGAGAATTCTCTCGTTAGCGGAAGAGTGTTGGGAAGAGAGGTGTAGTTTTACTCCACATCCATGAATACATACCCAAAAGGTCCAACCACTGAACACGAACAGAGAAAAACATTATTTTCATCTCTTTCCATGTTTTTCCGTATTGTATGTGATATAAGAACACATATAGGAGAAGTATAGGAAATACAGTTATCTCTCATTTCCCCCACCTATATATTAATAACTATTTGAATTTTAATATTTATTAATGGATTCTAGGTGAGGTCATCTGGAAGTGATAGTAATATAAAGTGACTCCCAAGCTAGGTCATCTAGGAGTGATAATAATTTTGATATAGCTCTAAAGTTAGGTCATCTCGGAGAAGTAGTAAATGTGCTTATTATACTACTTGATTTATTTGATTGATAGAAGATTGATTTACGATTATGTATTTATTAAATTATTCAAAGAGATATTTTTATGCTTTTCACCAGATTAGCTGATTTAGGGGAATATATTTCAAATAATAGAAAATATTGAATGTAGCATAAAATGATTGTGCCTTTTCATAGATGAGATCAAAGAAAGTTTTAATAGTAATATGTTAGGAGTGTTGATTGATCGTATTTTAATGGTAGAGGTATTATGGGATCATCTCTATTGTATTCCCCCCTTCAACAAAAGGTTGAGGGATTGAGAAATGAGCACTAAGTTGAAAGAAATATGTATAAGATTTGTAATAGTGAATGTGAATTACTATTAGATAATGTAGTCGCAATGTCAATAGATATTGAATAGTACACGTGTAAGATGTGTATATGAGATATTGATCCAAATAGCATGAACGTCGAGACCAATAGATTTACGAGGCTCAAGATATGATAAAAAATTTACAACAAGTATTTTTTGTAAGGTTTAGTATAAATATCTACTATAGTATATGAAATATTTGAATCAAAATATATTTTAATAGTGAAAATTGAATAGTATTTCATTTGTAATGATATTGATTGATATTTGGATATCTGAGCTATGTGGATGCCACATGTTAGAGAATTGTGTTTGTCTAGATTTGAGAGAGCAGTAGCGGTTGTGGATTTGTAGACGACATTGTTACATGCAGGTGTCTTCATTGGCAGGTAGATCTTTTGAGATTGTTTTAACCTAGGATTTTTTCTCTATACTAATTTTGATATGCTCTTTTTATTTGTCTCTGAGGGATGTTGAAACTAGCTCCAATTGTGCCTCCAGATATTTTATTTCCTCTTCATCTTTATGTTTTTGCATCTCCTCAATATTTTTTATTTTTTCCTCATAGTATTTCAGCTTGGTCTACATTTATTGGTTCTTTTTCCTTTGATATTTTTGTTCATCCAAATAAATCATCAGTTCTACTTCATGAGTTACCTTTTCTACCTCTTCCTCTTATATTTCATCCTCACTAACATATTTGTCTCTTGAACTATTGCTAGGAATTACTTCAATCACCATGCTTTTTATTTTAGGATCGTCTCCAAGCTGTTAGGCTTCACTCAGGAGTAGTAAAATCTGATACTGATTTTTGGAAACTAGCACACTAAGAGGGGGGGTGAATGAGTTTCTTCCAAAATTTTATTTCTCATATTAGCTATGATGAAAAAATTAAACTATACACAAGGAATTAAAAAGAGAGTAAAAACAAAGACATCAATTTTAATACAGGAAACCCAAACAGGGAAAATAACCCACTAAAACCAAGAACAAGGATTTGGAAAAAAATGTCCTGCATATGTTACATTGATTTCATGGTTGAGATTTTAATCAACGTGGAGCTCAATCTCACAAAATTTAACTGAGCTACTACTCACTGTTTGAAAATCTTCAACTTTTTTGAAAGCTTCAACTTCCAAGTATGGTTCAATGACAAATGAGTTTTAGTGAGCTTTAGCTCATAGGGAGGCTACAACTCTGCACCTGTTAAGATGTAACTTAGGATTAAATACAATTTCTTGATTATAATTGTCTTATTATATCAAAAAACTGAAAGTGATCTATGATTTTTCTCAACTCTCCAGTTCTACTCCTAATTCCCCTTTCTTATGATCATCTAATAATGTCTAGTATTTATCATACAAGGATTCTTGTATACTCAAATTCTTGTCATGCCTCAAACCTTAAACTTCCTAGATAAATCCTCACCTTCTCTTTGATGTCTTGAGGTATACTCTATTTTTTTCTTGAATGATTAAATCATTACCTTGCTCACACAATTTTTAGTACTCAACTTATCCAAAATTCAATCTCACAACATTAGATTCCCTTTGCAAGGAGGTTCAAAATTCAATATTTGTCTGCATTCAACATCTCAATCTCAAACACACATTGATATGCACTTAATTTCAACCTGGAAACTTAGTGTACTCTCACTTATTCAAGTACTTTCATCCTTTGTTCATGAAGTATCTTTTGGATACTCCAACACCATCACTTCATAAATATTTTCAATTGCTTTTCATCATCTGAGAATGCATCCCTACATTCCTTCTTGAAAACTCTCTGTATTATCTATTCTTCAAATACAGTCAGCATTTCTTTGTGTTGTATTTTAAATTTTCAATCACTAAAAAACACTTAGGTATGTGTCTTGTCAACTATTCTCTTTCACACACAATGCTTTATCATCTTCACTCTTTTCATGCCCACCTTTTGCTGATTTCATGGCTTATGTCCTCTAATTTACTTGATAGGGTATCTACATTGTCATCCTACATTTAAACATGGTCTCAATATATTTTTTATTTTCTCATATACTTCACTTACTCTTTTAGAAATTCAATACAAAACTAGCTAAACAAGGTTTATAATATTAAGAAAACAATCCATAGTTGACTTTTCTAATTTCCATGTACTTTCAATAGAACATATATTTCATCATAATAACATCTTTTTGTATGCAACAACTTACATATTCACACCTTCACTCTCTTTTGTATATTTTTTTCAAACTTATCATGTTCTATACTCTTCAAATTATATCCTTTTTGGACTAGTTAAATTTACTTGACCAAGAAAGGATGACGCTCCACCTTCTTGTTTGAGCCATATGAGGAAAAATATAGTTTTATAATAGATGAAGACTATTTTGGCTTTTTCACAGGCTTATATACCTTAGAATAGGACTCAATTATGACTCTACTTTTCAAATAGAAGTCTAGAAAACATCTTAGCACTTCTTAGTAGTAGAACAATGGTTTTATATAGCCAACTAGTTAGAGTAAACACCTAAATAACATTTTAAGCACTTAGAAAATTTTCAAGGCTTCTTTTGATGCCACAAGGGACATATTTCATATTTCAAATATTTTTTCAAGAAATTCTACACTTTGAAAGTCAACTGAGACCAGAAACGTGAATATTGTGTTTGATTCTCTCAGTATTTTGTGACTTTTTAAATATCAAACCAAAACAACCACGTTTTTATATTTTTAAATCCATCCATTTTACTTTTGAGTTATTTTCATCAAGCTATAAGTTATTTCTATAGAGTAATTTTAACTCAAACACGAACTACATGGTTTACACACACTTGAACAAAAACCCCCAAGAAATATTTAAGGAAACTCTTCAATGTTTTAATGAAACAATTTTATTCTTTTTGCAATGGGAACATATCCTATGCATAGTAATATATTCCAAATATTAGAAATTTTCATCAGCTAGAATTTGATATTTGACCATTTTTCTCTTTCAAACCCTACAAGAAAGGTTTTTCAAATTGTGCTAGCTTGAGGGGCATTAAAAATTTGATTTATCTCTCACTTTTTGATGAAATTATAATATTATAGTTTATTTTCTTGGTGAGAGTATTTTCCATCTTCCCCAATCATTCAAATTGTTTAAAACATTCCAATTTACATGTTCTATAACTCAAAAAAATAGTGTATAGTGAGTAAATAACTTAACAAGTATCTACTTTTTAAGTTCAAAAAAATGGTTCAAGGTTTGGGATGAACCTTAGATTTTTGTGGAGGATCAATGAGACCTTATTGACCTCCTTAGAGCACCTAACACAACATTTACACACCAAAGAAGCACCTTTTTGTGATTATTCCAACTTGCACAATGGAGTTCCATTCATAATATCACTCTCATCAGTGTATAGACAACTTTCTCCCATCATGATTTAGTATCCACATTTTAAGAACTTCATTTTTCATCTATAATTTAGAATTAACATAATGATTTCCTTCAAGTCCCTGAGAGAGAGAGAGAGGTTTCAAAAACAAAGAATCTTCAAACATACCCTTATATGAAAATTTCTTAGAAAAGCAACACATGACAATGTGGAAAAAATATATTTGTTCTTTAATACTCTCTACAAGGATCAACCATGTGCTATATTAGCAAAAAAATTACCTTTAGAGGGGATATAGAACTACATTCCATTACCAAAAACAAATATGAGTATTGTAACCTGAATTTACCTTTCAGTTCATAGGATTGAATGTGAATTCCCTTGCAAGAATGAGATGATAGGCTAGAATGACTATGCTTGTAGACCATACTAGTCACCACTATAGAATGGAGAAGACATAATTAAGTTATGATAAGTTAAACCATTTCAAAAAATTTAAAAGAAGTTTGAATATATCATTTCAAGTAAAACACTTCAAGAAGCAATCCTTAGATGAGAGAAATCTTTTTGGTAGAATGCTCATAAATTCTTTGAAACTTAACAAATTTTCTTTAAAAATTTTGCAATAATTAAAATTTGGAGGTATATACAAAAATTAAATATATTGTTTATTTGAAGAATGCTCCATAATTTTTCTTGGGTGCTATGAAGACAAAGGGCTCAATTTTCCTTTCATAATGAACCAATTTGAGGAAATCTTACATAAATTTCACATACCACTTCAAAACTTGATGAAATTTTACATTAAGAACCAAAACTCACCCCTCTACAAGATCCGTGATTTTATTTATAATAAATATGCGTATAATCTTCAAACCTATCTCACTAACATCCACCTACATTGCTAGTCCTCAAAGCCAAATTTGATGAACTATTGAATTTTTTCTTCACGAGCTAACGTAAACCTTGATATTTTTTATACACGCCCTAGAAAAAATCCATCAGATCCTTTAATTCTCACATGTTATTTTCATGACCAATAACAAACTTTCACACCTCATTAGGTTCTAAAAACAGGCCTAAATGAGTCAGTTTCAACTCAAACTTCCACCAGATGGCCTAAAACTCTCTCCAATAGTTTTTTCCCATGCTTACACCGTAAAATTTGAACTATAGAATATCTAAGTGAAGATAAAAAACCATGTTCATACCTTTAAAATACTGCTACCTCACTAGCCAAACCTGTAGCAAACTGGAACTAATTAACTAAAATTAAGTAAACTAGGGGAAGTATAGTGATAGTTAATCTAATCTAGGAGGACATAAACATTGTAAATGAATTAAATAAATTAGTATAAGATAGTTAAATAAATGAATTAATATAAATGAAACCCTAATGTACAAGAGTAAAGTGAGGAAATAATTTACCTTATAGCAAATGGTTTTCACACAGTGTCACAAGTGTGACATGAGATTCTAGAAAAAGGAACGGCTGCACAGAGATCCCAAATAAATGTGGATCTGAATAATTTTAACAGATTGAAGTGCCCAATATTTTACTGGGGCACCCCGGTATGCCCTTATATGGTAGAATAGGTGCTTTGGTCTCTAAATAAGCTCATAAGTTGATTTTTTCTGTGTTAGAAGACACACTATAATTTTTTTTGTCTATCATACTAGATTCACTAAACTACACTGAATGTACTGGATATAACAAGAGTATATTGAAGACCTTTAAGAGATAAATAATTATTAACACCCTAAAAAAAATGCAAATGAATGGGTCGTATCGACCATATCTGCCACAATAGTGGGCTTACTAAACTGAGAATTGCACTATATTTTATACAAAAATGTAGTTCCTGTGTGTGTGTGTATGCATATCATGCCCTAAGTGTTCTAATGTCAGTCGCACTTTGTGATGTAGAGAAATAAATAAATTTAAAAAATTAAATAGTATGTGTCAATGGAATAGAATAAAGTTCATCCCCCTATGAAGTATGTTTTTATGTAGATCTCCTAGCCTCGATCCATTTAACTATGTGGATGCAAGTGATGCGATGGATGCAACTCTAAATGGACTGATGGTAGTAAGTGATGCTAGGACCCTCATTATGGTCTCATAAGTTTTTATTTATAGGGTTATTTTTCTCTAATTCTGTAATCAACCCCAACATGGCCAACCAAGATAAATATAAGAATGGAAATTGACTAGAAATATCCCAAAAAGAGGTAGGAAAGTAAAACAAGGATCTAGGTGTCACGGGTAGGACTGAGGCACCCTAGAGTGCCCAAGTACCAGCCTAGATGCCTCAGTTTAGGCTAAAATGATAGGAAAGTTCTAAAAAAACTGGGGATATATGTAAAATTACGTGGGAATGATGAAATAAAAAGTTAAACAAGATGGCCAAAAGGTAGGATTAATTAGAAACTTATTTACTTAATAACCTTATAAATAGTAGTATGAGACCAGGTAAATAATTTCTACAGTGCATGATTTTTTGACTTCATTTTCCACCTACTCTATGTTGGTGAGCATAAATATCGGTAACATAAAGTAGATAGAGATGCGTACCTAATATCCACGTAGATTTTAGTAGAAAATGAACAAAAGGACTAGATAAAAGGGTTGAATGATTAAAATATGGAGGAGAGTGGAAACTACAGATGAAAATTTTGCATAGAAAAAAAAGTGATGAGAGTGAACCTAGGGCATACTGCATGTGTATATTTTGTGGTGTGTAGTGTACCTGCATGGTTAGTAAGGAGTGTGAAATCATGGAATGTTGTTATTGTTGTTATTGATGATGATGTTTTTGCCCCCAATTTTAATGCTTGTTTCTCATATGGTAGCACTACTAAGGATTAAATGATCAAGTAGTCAAATATGTATGTATGTAAAAATGCTATGTGAAATACGTGTGTACATAAGTGTAAATCAAACATGTGTGCTTGATATATGTCAAGAGAAAGGGTGTAGAGGGATATATTGTACTAATGCAAGTTATTTAGGTGGTCTCATGCCACCCTAGATGAAGAAGTATAGGGAGGAAATGATTTATGTAAGCAAAGATCTAACAAATTTTACATAAATTTTTGTGAGGAGATCTCTGTATTGTCTTGGTTTTTTGGGTGATCTCTGTATTGTCTTGGTTTTTTGTGAGGAGATCTCTGTATTGTCTTGGTTTTTTGTGAGGAGATCTCTGTGTAGAGAGGTACACTCACTGTAACCTCTTATCTTGTAACTGCTTTCTAGAAATTCTAAGGACACTATGTCCTGTAAAAGAAATTATTTATGGGGTTTTTAGATTGGTCTAAATCCAATCACTGTATGTAAACCAACAATGGAAATGGCAAAAAGTGCATTGTAGTGAACCGGTGTAAATGCGTTGTGTTAGTATGTAAACCATAAAATGATGCCCCCCTCTTTAGGAGTGCATGCAATGTTGCTGAGAGGCGAATGTGACCCCAAATGAGTACCTACCACACTTTTAAATATATAACAAAGTCATGCAAGGGGAAAGAGGGTTCATTTGGTAGAAAAATGGTGTACACAAACAAGGATGGCTAGCCAAAACAAGTGTTAGTTGGAAAACACATGCATGCAATAATATAAGTGTAAAATACTAAGAACAATAGTGTAAACACACATGAAAATAAGGAAGCCACAAAAAATGGGTTGCAAACATGGGACTGTTATCTCTCGAAAGTGCACCTTGTAGAGAGATGGATGTAGATTTTCTAAGCCTGCAATATTGGTCTCTCTCTCTCTCTCTCGTAGATAAAATGGAAACATCTCAGGTCTTTGGGTATACCTATTGTGAGGTGAGTCTCTAGGATTAAAAGGCCAGTTCCTTTTTTATGTATCCTAATTTGATTCTATAGAGTCAGGGTAAGAAATAGTTGTAAAATAAATAAACTGAGGTGATACACCAAACTTATATGAGGACTTTGACTGAGTATATGCACAATTGATTTGGGAAGGTTTTCTTGATGCACGAGCCAATATTTTATTGTAGGTCATTTAACGGAAAAACTTGGTGATACTGAGGGAAAATATATCACAACAATATTGATAAGTTAACATGCACATTAAAGTTAAGAAGAATTTACTGATATTGCTGCAGGGTAAGATGATTGGTCAAGGAATTTGCACTCACAAGAATAACGGAAACATACACAAGCTGCAAATAATTGTTAAGGGAAGAAATTACTTCACACTCAGAAGGTAAAAACTGATAGAATGCTTCAGTACTCCTATATCCAAAAAATTCCTCCTTTTTCCTTGCAAAGGCACACAATATATAGCAAAAATAAAATTTTCCCACCCATCCTAAAAATAGCCTAAGGCTGTACTCACCCATGCATCCTATTTTTATCCTTTATTTAATTATAAATAAAATGATAAAATAATACAAACTAGTACAAGAGGCATTTAATAGCCTTTGATTACATCTTAGTCAACTTAAGTTGAGTGTTCTATTTTTAATAAGGTTAGGTGAATAATTTTTCCAAAAATAAGATTGCTTTCTAGGCAAGTATCTATCCATGAACATACAACTTTGTCTTCTTCTCTATTTTGTCTTGTTCTAAAGGCATATAAAAATACAACTCCCAACCTGTGAGTAAATAATCCAAATATTTGCATTAATACTCATGCATATATCCATTTAGTTTATTCCACCTGTCATGTGTACATATTCTAATGATGTTGACATATCTTTTGGAAATGGTCACATGAGTGACACTCTACAAATCAATTTTAGCTCCTTGAAGTGTGGGAACCACCTCTGCACTTCACCATGGTTGGCCACCTTTGTGGACTTAGGATATACTATATTTGTAAAACATGAGGGGCACAAAAAAAAACCCCACCATGCTCAAACACCTTGAATATTTGAGATGACCATCATATATAATCCACCAACTTTGAGTTTGTCGGCCTTGGCATATTATAAAATTCACCTTTTAGGTGATCATTTGGTATAATTGGTTGGCCCCTTTATATTATTTGCATGCACTATGGTTGGAATTTTGAAAGTAATTTGTAATGATTTTGTTTAGGCGGACACATGGGTTGTCCCCTTCTTCATGGTGACTCACCCCTTGGTAAATTTTGTGGTGGCATTTGTAACTTGAGTTGAGTTTGACTACAATCCTGGTAGTTTACTTGGAAAGTTGTTGATGCTCCTAGGCCATCAATCTCTGTACCTTAATTATCAATGTCGTCAATCCTTGGACTCACAGTTAGGGTTTTTGACTGTGAATTAATTATGGTCAGTGGGGAACTAACTGTGGTTATTTTTCTCGAGTTATGAGCATGATCCTCAGCCATTTGATCTTTGTCTTTGATTTGTGGTAGTCGATCTTGAACCATGGTTGACTCAGATTGAAACTCACCTCTTGAGTTTTCATGGTAAAGAGTGTCTTCGACCCTCAAGCACATTTCATTTGTTTTTTGGTAATTCGGGTGAAGCCTTGTTGATTTTTTCCTGGAAACCATTGATTTGATAATTTTGAAGCTTGGTCTATCATTCTTGCTCTTAGGGATCTTTGTGTGGTTTAATGGAACTTGGTTTTTTCCCTTTTGAATAAGTATCGCATCTATATTTCTCTTTGGTTATCTGGTAGTCTTGGCTCTTGAACTCTCTACAATGCTTAGTGGAAACCATTTCTGTTATTTTCAAGCTTTGGCTATGAAGAGTTGGTGTGATCTAAGTTTATTTCTTTACTGTGATTTTCTGAGTGTATAGCCTTTCTTGAAAGTTCTGTGAGTTACTTTATCTCTGGCCACCATCATTGAGCTTTTTGAGATCGGGTTCTATTTATACATTCTAATTTTTTGAAGGAGTTCATGGGATATGATTTTATTTTGAGTTGGCTGCCATGGTTAATAATTTCAAGCCCTGTATACTCTTTCTGAGTGAGATTCGAGCTCGGATTTATGTACAAGATTTTCTGTGTTCTTTGATTTTATTAAGCTCTTTGTAAGATCCTATGGCCACCATCTTCAGCTTTGTGAGCTTTGAATTCTCTGCAACTTTGAGGGTTTCTGCTAATACTTGGAAAAGGTGAGCTTCATTGTACTTGAATGTGAAAATTACTTTGTTTTATTGAAACCACGCATATTGATACTGAATTACTCCTTGCATTTTCAGGGTTTTTGTTGCTCAGACTTGATCATCCTTGAGCTTTTCTTCAATATGTTTCTATGAATCAAAGGTTTGAAGAAGCACTTCAAAGCAGTAAGTTCTTGTTTGTGCTATTTGTTGTCCGTGCTTGAGCTTGAGACTTCTCATTTTTTCTGGCATTTCTATATCTATTCCTTTTCGAGCTCGAATTTAATAGATTACCCATACATGGGTTCTGATCTTCTCAAATTACAATTTTCTGTTATTATTGAGCTCTATCTTATTGCCATGATTTTTTGTATTTTCTAGAGGATGAAGCTAAGTCAATACATTTAAAACCTTGTGTTTGGATGTGCATTATCCTGAGTGGTCATTGTTGTATGTTCAGAACTATTTTATCTTTGTAGCTGTAAATTATCTTTGTTGGAGGATTAAAGAATAGAAGGGTGGCTTGGGCCACCATGTTTTTGGTGTTGCTTCTCTTCTTATCTACCTCTACCTCCTATCTGTATGAGTTTCTATCGACTATTTGACTGAGTGAAAAATCTTGGATCCATTTGAACAATAGAACCTAACTTCACTGTTTATCCTTTTAGAGATATTCATCCTTTTATGGTACCAGTATTTGGTTCAATTAATGTCATGAAGCTTCATTTGTGTCAATTTTTGCATAATGAATAGATCTGCTAAAGAAAATAGATTGTACCTTTGTAACTTAGAAGTATTCTAAGATGCATTTTACTCTGAATATCTGTCTTCAATGGATTTTTTTTTCCTTCATGCTTAATTTATTGTAACAAGATCGAGTCTTGACTTTATATGATGAACCTGATGCTAATATTTTCCTAATATATTTTATTCCATAAATAGCTGTACTTTTCTTGACATGGCAACATCTCTATATTCATTTTGAATGACTTCTAGTTTTGTAACTGCAAATCATGTATTCAATTTGATCTTTGAAACAATTACTTGCAGTATTTTGCAATCCTATTTGTATCTCAACATTGTATAATAATCTGACAGACATCTTATTTCTTCTAATTTGAAATTTTATCCTTTCCGGTAGCAACTAGCTTTGATTTTTTCCCTTACAAGTGGCCTTCTGGAAACTGTAAATAGCTCATCTATGTAACATCATTTAGAGGGCATAAACCTTCATTCATACATTCTATTGTAATGTTGTACTCTTATTATTTTGCTTAAATAATGTACTTCCCTTCAATTTTTTCTTCAGTTTACTCATATTTAAAATTCTTGACTGTGAAAGTATAAAGTAATTGCATTGTTTCTATCTATGAACCTGAAATCTGTAAGTTCTTTTCTAAAAAATAGAAGAAATATATTAACTATTTCATATATTATTTTGACAGTATATACCTTAATTCATATGCTTTATTTCCTTTCTGCAACTGTTTTCTTACTTAGATGCTTGTTGGAAAATTGTAAATGTTGATTTTTCATGGCGAAGACCTAGAAAATTTTTTCTAGAATCTTTTCTTTAATGCATTTAAAGAAATAGTATTTTTATTTTTTGATTCAGAAAACAAAAAGTAACACATTTCTTGTTGGTGATATAGGAAATTGAGAACTTGAAACATGTTAGCTATTTATCTTGATCATGTCATGCATTTATGATTCCTATATCACTTTTTTTTTTTGCATAGTTCTTGTTATCGACGAATCACAGCACCCTTACGTTTATACAAGCACATATACTTGAACTCACGGTTTGATTGGATAACATGGGTACTATCTCCAAGTTGTGGGATTTGCTACTTGAGATAGACCTCCAGAGAAAGTTGGTTCTTGCTCCTAAACTACCTGCCACAATCTACTCTAATGCAGGGGAAACTAACTATTCTAATCTAAATTTTCAAGGGACAGGGAGAGAGAATACATAAAATTAAATCCTACACTAAAGCGGTGATACACCAGAAAAGGAGGGTGTGAGAGTAGTCTTCAAATGCGTGAAATACAGAAGCAAAGTGCACACTAGAAGGAGTGATGACAGTTCTCCACAATCTAGCAAAATGCATTCACAAAAATATTTCAAACATACACAATGATAATGGATCCCTACAAGAGCATAATAATAGACACAATATTCTTGTAATCAAGGTTGAAGGGGCAAGAAGAATGCAAGAAAACACAGCAGGGGAAGATGCATCCACAAACTTATATTTTATTGCTTCCTGATATGCACAGTTCAATCAGTTACAAGAAAAGGGCCTGGATCACCATGAAAGGAGTCCACAACAAGGGCCTGCAACACATTATCTTCACAAATAAATTTTGGCAGAGCTTTGCTACAAAAACTACCTCTCCTTTACAATGAGCCCAACACTCCAATTTATAGAAAAATGAGAAGAGAAAGAGAAGGGAAAATGGAAATCCAGAAATCTATCCTTCAACCACTTGTAAGAGGCATTAAATGGAGTAAAATGATTATATATTACTTGTAAAAGGCTCCCCATACTGTCCCAGGTGCTGCAGCAGAGAAAGAATGATGACCATGCCTCTTAATTGCACTCCCAACCACCAAATAAAACACTGTTATGAACCTGGCCACGTTTTGTGAAAAATCCTCACCAATATCTCATCAAATTTAGAATTTATTGATTTCTGTGCATCGGGCTTGGAGCCACAATTCCAACGGTACTAATTTTGTGTGATTTCGTTGAGAAATGCAAAAGTTATGGCCTTCTGAGTGCGGACAACTATTTTGGCTCTGGGAGGCATTTTCTGTCATTTGACGGGAATGAGCATTAACTGACCGGAGCCTTTTATTTAATATGTACCCTTGTTAAAAATAATAAATCTAGTTTTTTTGGCATAGAGGATGTCGTGCTCGTTCCAGAAAGTCCAATTTTGTGAAAATCAGAGCTCGGAGTCAAAAGTTATGGTCGTTTGAAGTTTCACGGGTCAAACATTGACTTTTCTTCTTTGCCTTCGGCCATTTCGGCTTTTCACGTCCCTCGCGTCCCATGCATAACTTTTTCCCAGCTGTCCTAGATGAATTCTCCCGTATCGGCCGATTCGGGCTTCCTTGTCTCTCTTTTGCGGCCTTTTCACCTTTTCTGAATGTCCCACGCGTCCCTCGCGTACCTTTGTCCCAACTGTCCCGATTACCTGGGAGAAAATCTCCGAACTGCCCGAAATGGACCGTCTTTCAGTAAATCAGCTGATTCGCGTCCCGTGCGTACTTTTGTCCCGGCTGTCCCAAACTGCGAAACAAAAACTTGATGATTTTCCCTGCTTTCGCACATTTCAGCTTTTTGCGTCGCTCGCGTCCCGACGTCCCAACTGTCCCGCGGACCGCCTGAGACAAAAAATGTCTGACTTAGCTGATTTTCTTTGTTTTTCAGCCCCAAGCTTGGTACGACGAACCTCAGTACAACCCACACTAGTACGACCCAAACCCTTCAGACCTAAAATGCTTTAAAACAACCCTGCAACCTTATTTTTTGCATTTTTTCCATTTTTTCAACTCGTTGGGATTTCTTCTTGGATGGGAGAGTTAGAGAGAAGCCGAGGGGGCCCCAAAAACATGATTTCAGGCCTTGAATCAATCTACTTTCTCGGGACTAAATAATTTGATGCATGTTATCAAAATTACCTTGAGGGGTGAATTTTGGATAACAGTGTATTTTCAAGGCAACCTAGTATTTCAAGGAACATGATGAAATTTTGTGAAATGCATGAAATTTAGGCTATGGTGAAGCCTTGTTAAAATTTTGCAATCAACACACATAGTCTATAGATTTCAGTTGTAATCCCTTCTTTCCATTCAGCATTAGATAATTGATTGTCTGAAAGAACCTCTTCTAGCTTGGTATACTAAACCAAGTGCTTCCATCATAATCCAGTCTTTTCGAGTTGCCCTTTAACCTGCACAAGTGTAAAAATTGTCAGAATAGTTCTGGTGACGCTTGCAGGGACAAGCTTCCTTTGCTAGCTTGTATAACTTTTCCATTACTGGAGTTTCCATTTGGAGTCAAATTTTGTAACCAAAATCTACCTTCACACGAAGGTCCAACCCTTAGCCAAAATGAATTAAACTTTTGGAAAGGATTATGGTAAACAAGATCACGTTCTTCAAATGCATTGAATAGAAAAAACATTCTGAGTGTAGAACTGCACTGTATTGAATGGAAATCCTACTCTAAATAGACACTACAAGATCTTCAATGCAATGTTTGAGAAACATATGCATTCACAGGAATGTAGGAATACTTTGATCCATTCAGCTCTTGAAGCTGAAAAGCATTAACCTCTTTACAAGTTGATATCAGGTACAGGACCACTCCAATTGAGATCGAACTTCCAGGGATAATTAGAGATGAATATTCGAGAAAATGAAAAATATTCCCATTTTTGAAAAATGGGTTGAACTCATGCGGTGAATTTTCTAGTACGTTTCAGTGCATGTGTCACCTTTGAAATTAGTAGTTTAATTTACTTTTCAGTTACATCGACTTTGCCTGGGAAACTTTGAAATTACTCCTTATCCATATAATCCTAGAATTATGTAAATGAGTTGTAAATTTACTTCTCATTTTTACTTTCCTGTATGGCATTGTATTATTGAAGTATAATAAACTCAGCAACAAATTGCGGATGTCTTAGATCATGTGAGGAAAGAACTTTGGTGAACCATGTAACATGTGAGAGAATGTTGACTACATGTTTGGGATCTGTACTTTGTTTGATGTTCCAGGGAGAGTTTAAACTTGACACGCTATTAAGGAGATTTTTTGATGCGCTCATCAAGAAGAAAACAATTGTTAACGTTCAGGGAGAGCTTTGTTGACGCGCGTCAGGGATAGTTTGTTGACATTGCAAACTCATGGGAGATATTTGTTTTGTAACAGCGCGACATAGCTGTAGATTTTGTTGATGCATGAACATAAATTTGTTGTAACACAACATAGAGTTTGTTATAATCACGACTAGAAGGCATAGGCTTTCACCAGATGCTATCCATAACATAGTTTGTTGCTCCATTTTTCACACAAGTGTAAACATGTTGTCATGTGACAAAAAACATCCTATTGGGGTCAATAACTTGTTAGCTTATATACAAGTGCCTTGCTGAAGTCCATTGGAAAGGTTGTTGAAATATGTGACAATAATTTTCCTTTGTCATGTGACAAAGGTCCAACCTTGTTGACAAAAACTAACATGGGAAAGGTTCTGTTGATCACATGAAAACAAGCACTTATTTCATATGAAACCAAATCTCCTATCGCGCAAAAACTATAGCTTTTTGTCACACCACTTGAAAATCATAGGGTGTAAGATTTTCACATAATAGTATGTTTAAAAAATTCACCATTCACGGTGAATGGAAGGTCCTCTCCATTTAGCTTTGAAAGCTGAAAAGCATTGTGTTCCTTACAAGATGAAATCTTGTAAGGACTACTCCAAATTGTATCAAACTTTGTGTGTCTTCCTGGCTTTTCACGATCAACATCCCACTTTAACACAATATCTCCTTCATTGAAGATTCTGAATTTGGATTTTTTATCAAAAGTATTCTTCATCTGTTTCTGATTCTTTTCCATATTTAAATGACCATGATCTCTTAACTCTTGTAATTCCATTAAATCTACATAACGAACCTGTAATGGTTCATTCTCAAGCAGCTCCATTTGATGTAGTAAATCCAATGTAGGTAACTCAACTAAAATAGGCATTTTTGCTTCCTTTCCATACACAAGTTTGTACAATAAATTTCCAACTGATCTCTTAGTAGTCACTTTGTCATCCCAAAGTGTGAATTCAACATTAGATGCCAAGCTCTTTGATTATCCTTGAGTGTTCTTCTGATGATCCTTAACAGATTTTTGTTAGTACTTTCAGCTAAGCCATTACCTTGTGGGTAATAATTAGATGAAGAGCTTAAATAGATTCCATGGTTGACAACCCAATCTGTTATTTTAGCACTGAGAAAAGCTAGAGCACTATATGATATGATAGTTGCCAGGACACCAAATCTGAAAACTATGCCTTCATAAAAGGATAGTATCAAAGTTTCATTAGCATCTTTCAAGGTTATTACTTCAGTTCATCATGTAAAATAATATGTAGCAGTTAAGATCCAATTATGTCCTTGTGAATAAGGTGGGTTTATCATGCCAATAAAATCAAGACCCCACTACATAAAATGTTGATCAACTGAAATAGGCTATAAAGGCAGAGAACCCAAACATTCTTTTCCAACAAAGAAAGCACATTTCTTACACTTTCTAATCCATTCGAAATAGTCTTGAATATGTTAGGCGAATAATAACTGAATTTCATGATCTTTAAGGATGGGGTACGTGTTGAGAACTGACCTCCTATAGGTCCTTCATGGAATTCTAATAATATTTTCTGAATTTTATCCTAGTCAACACATAACAACAAGATTCCATTTATATCCTTTTTGAACAACACACTATCAATGAAAAGATAAGGGATAGCTTGTTATCTAAAATACCTTCTTTTATTCTTCTCCATACCTTCCAGATAAGTGCCATGCCGTAAGTAGTTAACCAAATCAGTCATCCACCTTGATTCCTGGATTTCTTGAGCAAGTTCAGGTTGCTGATTTTCTGGTTGGACCATGATATTTGATTGTTGATACGTAATTTCAGCATGTTGTTCTGAATCTTTGGGTTCTGTAGCTTGTTGTTTTTCCATATCAGCAATTAGATGTTCACATAACCCTTTACCTCGAACTATATTATAAACTCAGATATCAACATCATATTCCATAACCATCGTTATCCATCCTACTCTTTTCTCATTCAATTTTTTATTTAGAAAGAAATCTTTCACACTTGGATGAGAAACAAGAACATGAATTTTATTGTTTGAAAGGATGTACTTAAAAAATTTTAGTCCTATGACTACTGAAAGTACTTGTTTTTCAAGGAATGTGTACCTTGTTTTGTAATCATGCAAACTATGTCTAAAGAAAGCAATTGGCTGCTCAATATTCTCATCATTAACTTAGTTAAAATTGTTGAGATTGTTTCAACTCCTGTAAGTGCGTACATTGTAAAATATTTATCAAAATTTGGATTTGCAAGAGTAGGAGCCCTAGAGATAGCTGTTTTGATTGCTTCAAAACCTTCTCTCCCTTTTTTGGTCCAACAAAAATTTTTCTCTTTCTTTAACATAGTTGTTAACGGTTTAACCAATGATGTAAAATCTGGGACAAATCTTCTAACAAAGTTCATTTTTTGAAGAAAACTCTGCAATTCCTTCTTATGATCAGGCAATGATAGCTGTGATATAGCTTCGATTATGAAAGAATCAATTACTAAACATTTTTTATAAACAATATGGCAAAGTAGTTTACCTTGATGTACTGAAAAAATAGACTTTTTGGGGTTCAAGGATATACCAAATTATCTGCATAACTGAAAAGTCTGCCTTAAATACATTAAATGTTCTCCGGAATCTTTTGAAAATATAGTAACATCATCTAAATAAACAAGGATGCATTTATTTAATAAGCTACGAAAATCCATGTCCATTGCACATTGAAACGTTGCACTGGAATTTGAAATACCAAAAGGCATTCTTTTGGAAGCATAAGTATTGCACTTCATGGTAAAAGTTGTTTTATATCTACCTTCTTCTTGTACTAAAATCTGATTGTATCCTCTGTAAGCATCTAGAAGAGATAGTCTATCTGAACTTGAGAGTGTTCTCAAAATGTGATCCATGTTCGGTAGTGGGTAATGATCTTTTAACGATGCTTTGTTAAGATCTTTGAAATCCACACATAATCTGATTTCTCCATTCTTCTTCCTAATAGGAACAATATTTTCTACCCAACTTGAATGCTTAATTGGAAAAATAATTTTTGATTCAATCAACTTCAATAACTCTTTCCTCATAAGAAGTTCTATTCTAGGATTTAGAGGCTTATGTTTCTTCCTAACTAGTTTAGAATTTGGCTGCAATTCAATGGTATGATGTGCTAAACTAGTATCAAACCCTTTCAGGTCTTGGTATGTCCAAGTGAAAACATCTTTAAATTTTGTGCAAAGATTAATAAATGACTTTTTTTTAGCTAAGGAACATACCTTTCCAAGGAATAATTTTTTTCCTTCATCAACTGAAATCTATTCATAATTATCAGCATGAGTTAACATCTTAGTTTTGTCCTTTCTCAACTCGTCATCAGTGCTGAAGATATCTTCCAATGTGATAAGTCCTTGAGGAAATTTATTTGTCTTTAGTTGAACAATCTGACCAACGTATAAATGTTATAATTTATCCTGATTTACTGTAAAAAAATCAGCTTCTTCCTGCAAAAACCAGCCAATTTGACTCGTTATCAAGTATAGAAGGCCTGAAAATTAGATTAATATGGGGCTGAATTTTGTTGTTTCCTATCTATTCAAGCACTTCAAAACTAGCACCAACTACTACAAGTTTGTTTGCATGCTTATTTTCAGTTCTAGGAATAGACTAAATATTAATAGCGTCAAAATCTTCCATTAAGTCTAAAACTCTATGTCTATAATATTTCATTAATATATTCTTACAAACATTAAAGTTTTTTACTTGATTGATAACCAACTAAGAATCACCAAAAATTTGTAATGTGCTGATACCTGTCTTTCTGGCCCAAAGAAAGCCATGAATTAATAATTCGTATTAAGCTACATTACAAGTGCATGTAAATTAGAGATTTAAAGATAAGAAATACCTTTTGTTTGTTGGGTAATTGACCATAAAACCTACTCCCTGACCTTTCTTGTTCTTAGCTGCAGAAAAAAGATGTTTCCAAATCCCTTCCGCTGAATTTTTTGTTTTGGATAGCAAGGGAAGTGGTGTATTTTCTTCATGCATACAATATACACCAAAACTTTGTTCTTCAACTTCCTTAAAAGGCTCATGGGCATGTTCTTCAACTATTTTTTCATCCATAAACATGTTTAAAACACCCTCTAATGCTGAAACCTTTGGTACATCATCGAAATCAGATTGATCCAACGCTTAATAATTGACCACTGCATTTGGAGAATGAGGCTCAATGTGAAATTTTGGCCAATGGTTCTGAATTGATAGTAACCTTAGTGCCATAACGTGTAGTGAAAAAAAAGAAGGACCAATCTAAAGAGAGATAACCTCTTATTTTTTCTGTAAAATCTCTAGATAAGCATAAAGCAAAATGTGGAGGTAAATCCATAATAGTAACATCTTGCAGAATGGAAACATTCAGTCAAACATGTAACATTACCTCTAAATTTATAATTACACCAACCATATTAGTTGCAGTACCATCAAGTTGTAAAACACTCCTTTCTGTAGGCTCATACTGCAAGCCCATTTTTTTTGTAATTGCTTTTAGCATAACTGTGCTAATTGCACTGTTGTCTACCATGCTGTTATGAACTAGATTTTCTCCAATAATAAGTGATAGATTAAATGGTGGTGGTTTCTTTATATCGTGAGCATTTGAAATTTTCTGAACCATCAATGTAACCCCTTTTAGGCGGTCTTGATCAAGTGTTCCAAGGACCATATCTACCTTTTGAACCTCCTTTTATGCTATTTTGGAATAAATTTTCAGCTTACCTAGTTCATGAGAGAACAAATCCTGCTATCCTGGAACACTTAAAGCATCCCACATCGAGATCTTAACATTATGTTTTTTCATTACATCAATGACGTTAAAACAAGAAACCGTTTTAGAGATAGATTCAACTATTTTAGCATAAGATTTAACAGAAATTGATTCTTCTTCAGTAGCTTTAGACATCTGAGGAATAAATAATCTTCTTGGATCAACTTGTAGCTATTTTTACTACTCTTTACTATCTGAAACACTTGTTGTTCTTTGAGGGACAAAAGGACTGCTAACTAGTTTTGGGGCTATAGATGTTGAATTATAAGTGACAGTGGGCAGCTCAGGTCTATTTTGTTGTTTTTTATTTTCAGTATCCTTTTCTTGAGCTCTAGTGGTAAATGCAATGAAGTATTTCTCATTGAAGCTGACAAAATTCTATTCAGGTGCTTTTTGAACATGAGTTTATTTCTTCCCACTCTCCATTTGAGGCATGAACAATGCTTCAAATTGAGGTTGTGCAACAAGATTCAGGTTCAGAAAAGCATTTGAACAATTAGCAGTTAAATGAGGTTGGTTGCAAGGATGGCACCACTCTTCTGTAGCCTTATTAACTATAACTAAAGAATTATATGTACTATGAATGTTTGGATCGAATTGTATTTGCTGATAAGGCTTCCTATAATTTTGATTTTGTTGGTAACGTTGCCTATTTTGCTGATTTTGCTGATAAGGAGCCTGATATGGTCTTCTAGGTAATGCAAGTCTATTTTTAATTGACGAAAACTTATTTCCCATGGTTTGCAAAGCTTTATACTAAATTGTCCTAGATGTATAGATCCCCATCACCTAAAAACCAAGGGCGTGTCATGCAGCCCCAATAATATATTCACGACACCTTGGGCATACCCGCATATGAATGGAGAACATATGATGTACAAATTACAATCATCTCACCAAATAGCATGAAAATTAATAGAACAATATTTATGACATTTTAACCAAGTGGACCCAAATACACTAAAGATCTGAGTTAGCAAAAATATATTAAATCCATAAAATCTCATCAATAAAAGATAAATGGATAAGTGTCTACATTAAAACCATTAAAATCTCATAATTAATCAATAATGAACAAGAAGATCCCCAAATTTATTTAATAAGTGAAAAAAATAAAAAAGATAACACATGAAAATATCCACATCACTATCACCACCCAATTTTTTGTTATATCATGATAGGATTAATAAATCATCGAGTGTGCATCTCGATAGATAAAAATATAGTATGGATCCAATAAGATATATGTCATTATTTATGTTATTTTTATCTCTTGAAAGTGCACCCTATAGAGAGATGGTTACAGGTGTTCTAAGCTTGCAAAATGGATCTCTCTCTTTCAAAGATATAATGGAAACACCTCAGGTCTATGGGTATACCTTCTTTTAAGGTGAATCTCCGGTATCAAGGCCAGTTCCTTATTGATGTATCCTAAATTGATTTTCTAGGATTAAGGGTAAAAGATGATTGTAAGTTAATTAAAACTGAGGTGATGCACAAATTTTTTTTGAGGGATTTCACTGAGTATATGCACAATTCATATGTGAAATGATTCTTGATGCACAAGCCAACAATTTTCTGTAGAATATTAAGGGAAAAACACTCAGAGGTATCAAGGGAAAGTATCAAAACAATACTGTTAAGATAAACATGCACAATAATATCATGCAAAAATTACTAAATTTACAATAGGGTAAGATAATTAACTAGGGAATTTACATTCCCAAGATTAATGGAAACATACACAAGACTGTAAATAATTAGAAAGGAAAAAAATACTTCACATTTAGAGAGTAAAACTGGAAAAAATTGCTTTAACACTCTTGTATCCAAAAAGTCCTCCTTTATGCTTTTCTAAGGAACACAATGCATAGAAAATTTGATATACCCACCCTTCCTAAAAATATACTAAAGCTTGTACTCGCACATGCATCCTATTTTTATCCTTCATCTATTAATAAATAAATTAATAAAAATAAAGCATGCAAATACAAGGAAGCAATAATAGCCATCGGTTACAATGAGTCGACTGAAGTTGATTGTTCTATTTTTAAGAAAAGCTTGTCTATTTTTAAGAAAATGCATGAGTGGATGATTTGCTAAAAATAAGCTTTGCTTGCTGAGTAAGTCTTCTTCCTATGAATGCAAACTTTTTCTTCTTTCTAATCTGTCCTTTCTAAAATTTGTGAAGGAATGCCACTTTACTCTCTGCGAGTGAGAAAAAATGAATATTCTCTGACCAGGGTCAAAACTGGTGAATTGAGTGCTTGGATTTTTATGTAAAATATGTTGTAGACTTAGTCATTATTCTAGTAATTTAAATTACTAAGATCCATTCGAGTTGGAAAAGTCCTATAAAATTTTCCCCATGGCTACCATTATAAATCCGCCATTGCAAAGTTCACATTTTGTGTGTAAATCCGCCATTGTTAACTGTTCAATTTTTTTGTGTAAATATGCTATTTTTGGAGACTATAAGCTCGGATGAAGTTATTATGAAGAAATCTTTATTTAATTACCTCGAAAAATATGTCCATGTATGACCAATTTGATCCAAAATGGCCTAGAAAAAACCTTCCTTTCATGCCTCTGATAAAAATTACATTTTTTGAATATTTGGCCCACCCATTTGCTTTAATCGTGTCCTTACACATGTCTGAATATTTTCACAATGGGTTCGCGGATCAATTTTATGACTTTGCACTTTTTTTAAAAGGGATCAAAATTTGAAAATGCCTCGACAGCCCACTTTCCCCATTTAAAATTTTAATAACATGGGCAGAGTCATGGGTGACTTACTCATTTTATTTCATTTTTCAAAAAATATCCAAGTCTTAAAGGATCTTGATGCTCTGAACTCCCATTTATGTTATGCATACATGGCTTGTTTTGTCTTTAACAGGGCTGCAGGGCACTTTATTTCTTTTTCCCTTTTAAATAAAAAAGGTTCAAAGTTCTGACTTGACCCAATGGCCTGCCTTTTGTTTAATCAACACTATAAATTTTGATACTTTTACTTCATCGTGGAGATTCGGGGAACTTAAAAATTTGTTCCTTTCTTCTTTTGATGGCCAGTAAGTGACTTGAAAAAAAAATTCCCTTTCACAAAACTTAAATTTTTAAAGGATCAAAATGTTTCGGTGACTCGCTTTCAATAAAATGGCAAAGTGTCTTATCACGGGCCCGCAAATAAATTATATACTTTTAAATATTTTTCAAATAGAGCTCAAATTCTCATAAACTCCCAATGATCTGTTGTTGACTTAACATATCGATGCTTTGACTTTCACTAGTGGAGTTTCTCGAAAATTCATAACTTTAAATCTTTTTGCAAATACTTAAAGTTTTTAAGGAAATAAATATTCCGACCCTCCGCATTTTCACCTTTGCAATAAATGTGGGCCATGTGTACTCCTGAGGGCCTACAAGACACTTTTTCAATTTTCATCCCTTTGTCGATAATGTTTTAAAGTGTGAAAAATGGTCCGCTTCTCCACATCCAATCAAATATCATCGCGCCTGAGGGGAAATTTATCAATTTTTGCCAAACAATAAAAAAATGTTAAGTCAGCCAAAAAATCCACCATTTTATGAGTCAAACTGAGGTTTGCATCGATTTTGGTGATTTGATTTCATCCATTAGATATTTTACATGATGTAATCTCATTCGTTTATCTTCTGATTTTTTGATTATTAGTCATTCAATCTATGTACTTTTGATTCACAACCATCGATCTTGAACTTTTAGTTAGGGTTTTTAACTCCTGCATTTAATGTGGTTAGTGAAAATTTAACCATGGTTTACATCAAATTTTTCAATCATTCTCGGCCCTTGATTTGGTACTCATTGATCTGTGGCCATCAGCTCTTTAACCCTTAACTCAAAGTGAGCTAGGTTGCTTTGGATGTTGAAGAGTAAAACACTCGAACCCTAATCTTTCGTATTTCATTTTTTAGTTCTAGTCAAACTCTAAAAAAATTTATGCGTCCATCATTGATAAAGATTTTTGAGCTCAAACCCTTACCATTTCAATTGCATTTTCAATGCCTTTATTTTCCTATTGGAGACTCAATGGATTTTGATTTTATACATATCATGCCACCATGTTTTTCCTATTTTGTGTGAGCTCGAATTTTTTCTTTTTTGTTATCAATGGTCACCATTTTAATCATTTTGAGTTCTTGTTCAGGCCTATACTATAGGACTGGTTGATTTTCCAGTTAAATTTCTTTGAGTTCAGTATTTATTCAAAATATATGTCTCTAGGAGCTCTGGGAAGATTCAATGGCCACCATTGTTGAGGTAACCTTTTGCTCTATTTTGAAAAAAAAAGTGAGTTGCCATTTCTTTTTTCAGATATTGAAGCTCAATTTCTTCTGTAGATTGATTTATGAAACCCTGAACATGGTCATTTTAGTTCTTGAACCACTAATATTTTGTTGTTTGAGTGGCTATATCTATACTTTCCGACATATTCAATGGTTTTATTTCTTATATTCGTCATCATTTATTCAGATCTGTACATTTTATAATGTGGGTACTCATAGATCTATTTTTTTGTCCCTCCCCAAATTTGGGTTCTACAATTATTTTTGTTGGCAAGTTCCTGAGAATGGTTTCCATAATTTGATATCATTGGATAATCTGTGCATTTATTCATGTTGTGGAATTTGTTTTCTTTTCTTTTGAAATTTTAGATTGTTGTGAGATATAACAAGATATGTTGTGGGTATTTGCATATTTAGCTCTGACTTTTTGAAAACTTTGGCTCGCATAAAATGGAAGTATGCCATTATTGAGGTTCTGAAGCTCTGGTTTCTTTGATCTCTCAACTGTAATAGAAGCTTACTCTTTGATATTTTGTGCCTAAGATGTCGTTCCTTTTGTGAAACCTTGATTTCTGAGTTCAAAACTTGTTGTGTGTTCTCTGTTTTGGCTCTGAATTGGATTATCTTCTTAGGGTTTACTCTACTTCAATTATACTAGTGAAAAACTATTCCTTACCCAGATCTATATTTTTCAATTTATGGCTCAAGATAATACAACCCAGATTTGGGTATCTTTCCTTTGCATGGGTATTTAGGCTTATTTACTCCTTTTGATTTTATGATCTATTATTGATTCATGAGATCTGTGTACTCTGTATGTGGATTTATAGAATTTTTAATAGTTCTTTATTCATGTAATACCATTATCAGGCATAAGCCTTGATTCAGATGCTTTGTTGAAATATTCGAATCTTGTTCATTTTACTTAGATACTTTATTTCTTTGATAGTGTCCCAGTGAATACTCTTCTTACCTAAGATCCTTGTAGCTAAAAAACATACTTGAATGTATAGAATAATAGTACTATGTGTATTATTTTGTGTCTACAATGTCACAATGAAGGTATTTGTGTAGGTTACATTACGGAGTCAATTGTTTTCTCTTAAGAGTTCAAGATTTTTTTTTCATACTTGGAAGGAATGAGTGTCTCTGGAATAACCCCCAAAATATGATCATTCGATGAGTGGTTACCAAATATATCACTATAAAAACCTTATCACTAATTATAATTCTAATATTAAATAGTAAAATTATTATAAAGGTATCACACTTTCTCACTAAACACCCCCATACAAAGAATGGAGATTGAACTAATTTACTTGAAAGAAAATGCAGGAAATATAGAATCTATACCAACGTGTTTATAATACGGTATAATTTATAACAAAGAATGTGATTATGACCTACATACCTATTAATTTGGGTGCCCATGAGAAAAACACATTTACTTAAGATCAATTCCTGAAATACTTTATTTATATTCATATTTACCAAATAAATTTTATAGACCAAGCATCGATCTTATCCTAAAGAAAACAAACATCACCAAGTTATAAAATCAAGTATTCTTACAAGTGAGTCCTCCTATCCCAGAAGTAAATTATCTTATATTAAACCATAACTATGATATAGGGAACCATGCCACGCATAATCCAAAAGGCTTGAAATGATTACCATAACCATATAACAGTGAATAATATATTGATAGAAAAGAAGGAGAAAAAAAAACCACTACCCAATCCACTTATCAAAATTGCATAACATAAAGGCTAATCTATTTATCTGTACTCCATAACATAGAATACAATCCAATTATCCATACTACATAGCATCAAAAACAATCCAATCAAGAGAAGAAAAAATCATGAGGATGAATCAACCAAATAGGAAAAAAAAAATCATAGTAGTCTCTTAAAAAAATCAAGAATGTTTTTCCACCAATGCAAGACGAAATATAACTAGTGTCACTCCACCAAAGGATGAATGATTGTCTGGAATCAAAGAAATATCAAGTCACTCAATTTTCCTAGATGTATAGATCCCCATCACCTGAAAACCAAGGGCATGTCATGCAGTCCCAAGATTATAGTCATGACACCTTGGACGTACCCCCATATGAAAAGAGAACATATGACTAACAAATTAGAACCATCTCACCAAATAACATGATGAATAACGTAACACTATTTACGATAGTTCAACCAAGTGGACCCAAATATACTAAAGATCCGAGTTACCAAAAATATATTAAATCCATAAAATCTCATCAATATAAAATAAATGGATAAGTATCTACATTTAAACCATTAAAATCTCATAATTAAATAATAATTAACAAGAAGATCCCCAAATCTGTTTAATAAGTGAAAAAAATAAAATGTTGGTTCTAAAATTTCAATTTTTAAGAGATAACACATGAAAATATCCACATCACTATCACTACCCAAATATTTGTGGGATGCTGATATGAGTAATAAATCATTGAGTGCACATCTCGATAGATACAAATATAGTATGGATCCAATAAGATATATGTCATTATTTATGTTATTGTTATCTCTTGAAAGTGTACCCTATAAAGAGATGGTTGTACATGTTCTAAGCTTGCAAAATGGATCTCTCTCTTTCGTAGATACAATGGAAACACCTTAGGTCTATGGGTATACCTATTTTAAGGTGAGTCTCCGATATCAAGGCCGGTTCCTTATTGATGTATCATAAATTGATTTTCTGGGGTTAAGGGTAAAAGATAACTGTAAAATAATTAAAACTGAGTCGATACACCAAATTTGTTTGAGGTCTATGACTGAGTATATGTAAAATTGATATGTGAAAGGATTCTTGATGCATGGGCAAACATTGTTCTACAGAATATTAAGGGAAAAAAACTTAGAGTTATTGAGGGAAAGTATTACAACAATACTTCTAAGCTAAACATGAACATTAATATCATGCAAAAATTTCTAAATTTACAATAGGGTAAGATAATTAACTAGGGAATTCACATTCACAAGATTAATGGAAACATAAACAAGATTGTAAATAATAGGAAATGCAGAAAATACTTCACATTTAGAGGAAAAAAATGTAAAAATTTGCTTCTGCACTCTTGTATCCAAAAATTCCTCCTTTGTGCTTTGCTAAGGCACACAATATATAGAAAATTTGATCTACCCACCCTTCCTAAAAATAGACTAAAGCTTGTACTTGCACATGCATCCTATTTTTATCCTTCATCTATTAATAAATAAAGGAATAAAAATAAAGCATGCAAATACAAGGAGGAATTAATAGCCATCAGTTACAATGAGTCAACTGAAGTTGACTTTTCTATTCTTAATAAAAGCATTTCTATTTTTAAAAAAAAACATGAGTGTATGATTTGCTAACAAAAAGATTTACTTTTTGAACTAATCTTCTTCCAGTGCATGCAAACTTTGTCTTCTTTCTGATCTGCCCTTTCTGAAATTTGTGAAGGAATGCCTCTTTACTCTTTATGAGTGAGAAACAATTAATATTCTCCGACCATGTTCAAAACTGGTGAACTCGAGGATTGGATTTTGATGCAAAATATGTTGCAGACTTAGTCATTTTTCTTGTAATTTAAGTTACTAAGATCCATTCGAGCTGGAAAAGTTCTGTAAACTTTTCCCCGTGACTGTCATTGTTAACTATTCAAGTTTTCTGTGTAAATCTACCATTGTTACTTGTTCAAGATTTTTGTGTAAATCCACCATTGTTACAAAATTTAAGCTCAGCCAAATTTTTTCTGAAGAACTCTATATTTAATTACCTTGAAAAATACATCCATGTATGACCAATTTGATCCAAAACGGCCTAAAAAAAACCTTCCTTTCGTGCCTCTGATAAAAATTGAATTTTTTGAATATTCGTCCCTCCCATTTGCTATAATTTGGGCCTTACACATGTCTGAATCTTGTTGTAATGGGTTCACGACTTGATTTTATGATTTGCACTTTTTCTGAAAAGGGAAAAAAATTGAAAATTCCCTGGTGGCTCGCTTTCCCGATTTCAACTTTTAATGACGTGGGCAGAGTCATGGGAGACTTACTCAGTTTATTCCATTTTTCAAAAAACCTCCAAGTCTTAAAGAATCCCAATGCACCAAAATCTTTCTTATGTTATGCATACATGGTTTGTTGGGTCTTTAACGGGGCTACGAGAACTTTATTACTTTTTCCCTTTAAAAAAAAGGGTTCAAAGTTTTGAATTGATCTGATGGCTCGCCTTTAGTTTAATCAAAACTATGACTTTTGATACTTTTACTTCACCGTGGAGATTCGGGCCACTTAAAAATATTGTTCCTTTTTGCTTTTCTTGGCCAGCGGGTGACTTAAACAATTTTTTCCCTTTGGAAAAACTAAAATTTTTAAAGGATCAAAATTTTTCAGCGACCCACTTTCAATAAAATGGCAGTGTCCTTTTGTGGGACCATGAATAACTTTTATAATTTAACTCTTTTTCAAATACAGCTCAAATTCTTAGAATCTCCCGATGATCCACTGTGGACTTAACATTTTGATGTTTTGACTTTCGCTGGTAGAGTTTTGGGAAAATTTATAACTTTAGCTCTTTTGGGAAAAACTTAAAGTTTTGAAGGAAATAAATATTCTGACCCTTCGCCTTTAAATCTCTACAATAAATGTGAGCCACGTGTACTCATATGGGCCTATGGGAAATTTTATCAATTTTCAACCTTTTGTCGATAATGTTTTAAAGTGCGAAAAAGGGTCTACCTCTCCACATCGAATCAAATATCGTCGAGCCTACGGGGAACTTTATAAATTTTTACCAAATAATAAGAAAACGTGAAGTCAGCCAAAAGATCTCCCATTTTATGAATCAAAATGAGGTTTGCATTGATTTTGGTGATTTGATTTCATCCATTAGATATTTTGCATGATGTAATCTTGTTTGTTTATCTTCTACTTTTTTGATTTTGCATTAATTGAAGGTCTTAGGTTTATTATTAGTCATTCGATCTATTTACTTTTGATTCACAACCATCGATCTTGAACTTTTAGTTAGGGTTTTTAACTCCTACATTTAAAGTGGTCGGTGAAAACTTAACCATGGTTTGCATAAAAATTTTCAATTATTCTCGGCCCTTGATCTGGTACTCATTGATCTATGGCCATCGATTATTTAACCCTTAAATTAGAATAAGTTAGGTTACTTTGGATGTTGACGAGTAAAACACTTGAACCCTAATCTTTCGTATTTCGATTATTAATTCTAGTCAAATTCTGTAAAATTTTATGTGGCCTCTATTGATAAAGCTTTTTGAGCTTGGCCCCTTACCATTAGAATTACATTTTGAATGCCTTGAGATTTTTTTTGGAGACTCAATAAATTCTGATTTTATACATATCATGCCGCCATTTTTTCCCTATTCTGTGTGAGCTCAAATTTGTTCTTCTCTATTATCAATGGCCACCATTTTAATCATTTTGAGTTTTGGGTCTAGCCTATACTGCAAGACTTGATCGATTTTCCAGCTGGATTGCTTTGAGTTCGAGCTTTCTTCAAAAAATCTGTTTGTAGGAGCTCTGGGAAGATTCAATGGCCACCATTGTTGAGGTAACCTTTTTCTCTATTTTGAAAGAAAAGTGAGTTGCCATTTCTTTTTTCAGATCTGGAAGATTGATTATTTCTTGTAAATTGATTTATGAAACCCTAAACAAGGTTATTTTAGCTCTTGAACCACTTATATTTTGTCATTTTTGGGAGTATATTTATACTTTCCACCCTATTTTATGGTTTTACTCCATATATTTGTCGTTGTTTCTTCAGATTTGTAAATTTAATATTTTGGGTACTCATAGATCTATGTTTTTGTCCCTCCCCAAATCTGGGTTCTGCATTATTTTTGTTGACATGTTCCTGAGAAGGGTTTCCATAATTTGATATCACGGGATAATCTGTGCATTTATTCACTCTGTGGCATTTGTTTTTTTTTCTTTCAAAATTTTAGTTTGTTGCAAGATAGACCCAGATCTGTTGTGGGTATTTGCATATTTAGCTTTGACTATTTGAAAACTTTGGATCACATAAAAAGGAAATCCGCCATTGTTGAGGTTCTGAAGCTCTAGTCTCTTTGATCTCTCAACTATAATAGAGGCATAATCTCTGATATTTTTTGCTTAAGATGTCATTCCTTTTGTGAAACCATGATTTCTGAGTCGAAAATTTGTCGTGGGTTCTCCCTTTTGGCTCTGACTTAGATTTTCTTCTTAGGGTTTACTCTGCTTCAGTTCTACCAGTGAATTTTTTTTCCTTTACCCAGATCTGTATTTTTCAATTTATGGCTCAAGATAGTACAACCCAAATTTGGGTATCTTTCCTTTGCATGGTTATTTAGGCTTCTTTACTCCTTTTGATTCTGTAATCTGTTATTGATTCATGAGATCTTTGTTCCTTGTATGTGTCTTTCTATAATTTGTAATAGTTATTTATTCATGTAATACCATTATCAAGCATAAGCCTTGATTCAAATGCTGTGTTGAAATACTGTAATCTTGCTTGTTTTACTTAGATACATTATTTCTTTGATAGTAGTATTTCTGGCATGCTAAAAAAATTGAAATGTTCATTTAATATGGTGAAGCCCTATCAAAAATTTCCCATAATTCTTTCTTCTTTAGTTGCAATCTGAAATATGCACTTTTTTCTGCAAATATCTTCTCTCTCTAGAATAGCTTTTGAGCATTGAGTTAAATTCTTTATTTAGTCTGATTCATATACCATATGATATAAGTCATTGAAATCTACAATCATCATCAATACTGAAGGATTTTATTTATTTTTCTTTGTTGCAACCTGTACCTACACACTTAAGAAAATATTTAGGCTTTTTGGCCTCTCTTATGTCCATGGTTTTCTTTTCTTTTCTCTTTCTCTTCTTTATTAGTGAGTAAATCATGTATGCAGTATGGTATTCAAGTAATCTACATCTCCTATTTATAAGAGATTCATGTGCAAAAATTAGGAAAATGTAGGAATATGGATTAACCCTAACCTCTTAACTGATGATTTCCTCTTTTCTTCTTTTTAGATACAGTTCTTTCCAGTGCTGAAGATGGAGACACATCAACCAGAGGAGAAGACCCAAGGAAATGATGTGTTCACTCATACTCCTTGATTTTATCTTTCATGCCTGTGTATCTCTTATTTTAGTAGTTGTACTTCAATTTTTAGTTACATCCCATGGCTTGTGTGGGAACAATTGCTACTCCTTATGAATAAAAAATTGAATTCTGAAATTGAGTTGTATATTTGTTTTTGCATTTCAACATTTTGTATGGATTGTATAATGAAGCAAACAACTCAGTAATACAATTGAATGTCTTAATCATGAACGAAAGACCATTAAGAATACTTGTAACATCAAGTAATGGACTCTGGTTTCTGTAAACAACAATTATGTTTGTTGTTCAGAGACTTAACATTTCATCTATTCTATAATTGGAAATCCTCATCAAGACAACACATCTGTCCTTCGGGGATTTTTGTTCTTTTACTGAAGATAGTCAAGAAATCACAGACTATGTGATTTTTTATGTCTTGTAACAACACACATAGCTATAGATTTCATGTAGTCGTTAACTAATCCATTAGTAACAATATTTTCTAAAAGAAAATCCCTTAGCTTAGGAATACTTCACCAATGTTCTCCATCGTAACGAAGTTTCGATTTTCCCATTTTTGCATAAGTGCAAAAATTGTCAACAGTTATTCCATGTGGAAATAAGTCTCAAAATCACCTAAAAATAATAATATCTATCACAACCACACAATTTCATACACAAATTTCATAACCGTTGATGATATAGAACACTAATATGATTAACCACTCTCCATGTTTTATTTCATAATGATCTCTAAGTGTTACCTAAAGAACTATTTCCCATAAGTTGTTTGAAGATCTAGGAATCCATTGATTAACATACTTTTCAAGGAATCTTAACATATAAGTAATAAATCATAAAACTTTGAGCTAATTTTTTAAAATGTCAGTTACTAATTAATTTTGATTGATCCAATACTCATCGAAACAATAGATTCCTATGGGTATAATAGCTCGAATAAATACATACTTACTGCTCATTTTTCTCATTCACGTCATTTTTTATTCTAATAAATAACTATATATATAAACATAAAGATAGAAAATTTACTGTTGAACTATACCTTACCAATAATATGTAGCCCATGACTTAACCCTCATTACAGAATAAATTTTGAGGGGTTAATAATCCCATATTCTCAATCATGTAATTAACGTCCCTAGACAAGCCTCCATCATTTCAAGTCTCTAATAGAGTATACCAATCATTGTTTTGTCTCACAGTACACCACTAGGGTTCCATCAATGGTTACACAAAACTAAATAAGTTACCATATATCATTCTTAGAGCCCAATTTACCTTTAGAGGTAAGAATTTAATAACCCTTATTTTATAAAAGATAATTATTTACATAACTGAAATGGTGGGTTATCCACAGGAGTTATGAAAATACCCATTGGAGGGTTTCTATGACCAATTAAGTTCCATGCAACTCAATATATAATTTATAAATCAATATTTCATTGATTTCACTAATTCAAGGTTACTTAATGCGATCAAATATTTTTTATTAGACCACTCTTTTTTATAATTAAAACCTTAACTATAGTAGAGAAATTTTATAAGTAAACTTACCAATTTAACCTCATTACCACAACATCCCCCTCCCCTATAATTATACTTCCTCCTAGAATTATATGTAAGGTGTAAGAATAATACCCTATTTTAAATGCCATGATATCCACGTGGTTGGTTTTATTGTAAGTAGTAAGTATTCCTAGAAAACCAAACTTTGTTGAACATTATCAAATATAAATGAAATAGAGACCATTACAAAATTGTACTAATGTAATTCAAAGGAAGTTTATTACTACCCTTTTAGACATAAATTTATTTATGTTTTTTTATTAACAAAGTATGATAGTAAAACATAATTGTCATTACTTATTGGAAATGTTGTAAGAGAGACAAATGAATAACATGTGTTATCTTAGAAGTATTGGTGATTTGTGATTTTAACACATGCACAAATATACTCATGGCATTATATATCTCAGCTAATAAGCATAATATTTTAAACTTGTGTGTAATTCCACTTCACATTTTTTCCTCGTTCTACATCACAATAGCAATATGTAAATCTTAAACTTCAAATTTTCACAGGAATCAACATTTTACCTGAAGTAACATCAAGGTTGGGGCCATGCAAAGAAATGTTTTAATAAAAGGGTGGTATTTAGGTTAATAAATAGTGTGTACAAGGGTTTAAAAAACACATCCAAGATATACATCATTTAACTAGAGGATTAATTATCAAAAAAAATCTTAGGGTTTCATTAACTTGATTCTTTACCCCTAAATATTGTATCATGTCTAATTATTTTGCTTTTAAAAAATACATGTCAATGATACTATTTTCTGTTGGTCCAAAGTAAATCCAATTCCTATATTAATAATTTGATGCCCATACTACCATACTCTAAAACATGTAACCCATATCTACTAACAATAGTAATAAACTAGTTTCGTACACAACATGGATTGTTGGAAGTTAAAAATGGTGACAAGTATAAATTTTTCACTCCATAAGGAAACTTAAATGATTTTAGTGGATTATATTTCTTAAGAGGTTTGAAAATTATTAAGGTTAGTATAGAAACTCACGAATATGTTTCTTATGTGCCACTGAAAACCACTCAATCCCTTTTTTACTTCTCAAGGAGGTCAATATTACAACAAAACTTTTCCTCCACCTAAATGGAAGATTCTAATTTTCATCCATATCCTTAAAATATGTTTCTTAAACTTTCCAAAAATCCTAGGTCGCAAATGACCCAATAAATCTAAAAAGAAGGGTACTTCCCTTAAACCTAGAGGTATATGCTTGTTACCAATGGTAAATAAGTATGATTGTACTAGTCAATCGCAATGGTTGATGTGTCAATATTATTTTCCAACTGTTAGAAAAATATCCTAGTAATATCATGTACTATATATTTATTTTCAAATATTTGGACCTCATCGTGAAAATGAAAGTATATACTATAACCTTTTTTTTAACTAATGGATTATAGTACCTATCAATAAGTAACAAGAACATGTAAAATGTGTAATGGAAAAACTCACAGGGATGTGTTATAGAAATTAAAATTGATGGGGAAATTTTTTATAAGAGAAATAAGAGTGATGAAGAATGTGTTTGAGGGAGGAGAAGTGTATGGATAAGAAAAGGTTTGGGGAGTAAGTCAAAAAAAATTATTTTGTATAATCGAACATATTTAAACCACATTTATTTTTATTGGTCAGTAATTTCAAAGAAATATTGAATGTGAAGTGCAGGTGAATTGGGAAATATAATTTTGAAATATATCATAAAGAAATATTGGGTTCATAAATAAAATAGATGGAAAATTACATACGTTTGAATCCTAAATTGTGCACATTTTAGATATAGAAACTCTTTGTTTAGATTTTATTATTTTGCTAATATTTTTAAAGATTTTAAATTAGAGTATTTGTTGAGTGATAATAGTAGTAATAAGGGTTCCCCTCATTAATATTCCTATTAATACCACCTATTATTGATAACTAGGAAAATACCACAATATTTCATTTCCTTAGTTGATGTTAGACACAACCACCGAAAATACAATTCAAAAAAATATACAAGAAAAATTAATGTTTGAGGCATTGGAAAAAGACAAAGATAAATTTGCATGCATGTCTGAGTCCTGCATTGATGCTTTAGCTCATCTATGGTTATAAATTTTTAAAAATATACTTTTAATATTATAATTTTGTTTATTGCTTTGAAGATTCTAAGTCAACTGATTGGTTTAAAGATAAGAAATCACACATGATATTTGAGATTGTAACTTCAAGGGGGATGTGCTAAAGAATAAAAACTAGAGGGAGTGAAACAATGAGAGAGGAATAGGGGCAATGAAGAATTGGTTTGAGGGATGATTCCAAGGGTGCAGAAAATGTTGTGGGGAGACAATTATCAAAAATTTTCAAATCAGAAAGGCGTATGGTGTGAAATCCATGTATCCAAAATATTTTTGAGAAATTTCAAAATCCAAGGAGTGGTCGCTAAATATTCACAATTTCAATAGTTGCTTCTTATAATTTAAGCACTTGTGAATTTTGGGTAGTTAAAATTCACTTTATTACAAAGGGTAATTGCCACACCTATTCCATGAATGAGATTATTCCTAGCCGATATGATAGAAAAATGAATTCAGAAAATCAACAATCACCAATCACCAAGATGGACGAGATGCGGTCTATTTAAGACAAGAAAATTCAACATGAAGTAGATAAATGATTTCTCAATAAAATGGAAAATTTGAAAAATGTTAGATAAGATGAAAACATGAATGGAAAGTTTAAAATGAAAGGTTAGTAATTAAATAATGTCCAAATTTCCCACAATTATTTCATGGATCATATTTTTCCTACCCGAATAATATATGTTTTTTGTGCTCCACATTATGATCTCAAAATCTCTTGGATTATTCATATGAGTTCATATTATGCTTAAATGGGCCAAAAAGAAAAATTGTGGGAAATCCAACAATAAGTTCAAAAAACATCCACTCTTATTTCTTCCTATAGCACTCTTAGGAAACATTTTAAATTTTAAGCTCAAGAAATTGAAATAAAATAGTTAATGTATAAAGTATCATTAATTATTATTCCACTCATTCCAATGGTATTTCATATGAGTGATGAGTAGATTTTGTGGTCGATTAAACCTTTTTTTATGGTATCAATGGTTTTTATTGTAGATCATTTTATTTTGTAGTTATAATGAATACACGAATCAAATTTAGAAATTAAAAGGTGGGAATTAAATATCCTCATGTTCTTAACCTATTGTACAACTCATATTTTTCATTGCTTAAATAATATCGTCTATATTTTTTCAACTTAATAACCATGATCTAGGGAAAATTTTAAGAAATCTTACAAAAATCTAACTTGGATATTTTATAAAGAATTTATAAAAAATGGATTTTGTCTTGATGGAAATTATGAGAAAAATATATATAGTCATGTAGGGGAATAATTTTCCGGATAAAAGGCACACAAGGAATGGTTGCAAGGGCTCAATTAAAAAAAATATAGAACTAATTGAGTTGTATGGAATTAAAAAAATTAGGTGGTTGTAAGAGCAGATGTAGTGTATGTACATGCATCCACCTGGTGTATATAGATATGGGTATTTACATACACATACAATTGTTTGCATATGCAACTGGGTGGCTACATGAACAGACATCTAGCTACATGTACGGCCAAGCATCTGTGCATAGAGACACTCATTTATATATGAAGAGTGACATTTAACACCCATTTGCAAATGTAGTCAAGAGGTTGCATGCAAAGATGCCCAGTCATACATGTATCATGATACTTGTGTATGGATCCCTCTAGTTAAATATGCATATCGATGTCTTTCTACGTAGACACCCATCTGCATATACACCCACGTGGTTACATGTACTAATGCACAAATTTTCATTTAGCTCAGCATAAAAAGATGTGATCGAACAATTACATGTTCATAGAAGCTTAAATAGTTATTAGTATATATAATCTGAATGTATTCATTTGGGGTTTCGAGGAAATGACCATAAACATGCATAAGTATGAATTTTATTTTAAGCAATTGGCAAGATGACCCAAAAAATTATCTTTGATCAATTTTTTTTGGGAAAAATGTTGTTTTGTACAAATCCTAAAAATTTCCAAATGTAACTAGTTGTAAATTAGCGACGAATGACTAATAAATGCAATTTATGCTTAAAGAGGACAAAATATAAAAATCCATGAGGTTTTGATTGGCTATGGTGGTTTGCTAAATGGAAGATGACCAAGGATAAAGTTGTAAATTTGTTTCTTTAAAACATAATTTCTTGTTGCATTTTTTTTATTAGTGGAGTACATATTCACTAATAAAAACATCAAAGTGTATGTTAAATGTTTGAGTCTGAAAGATAAACCTTGATTTATTAAATTTAATATCTGATGTACTTATTTTAGACACATCCCTACAATGAGGCAACATAGAGAAAGTGGTGTCTATGAAAAATAAATAAGTGATGGAAAGCACAATGGACAATTGAGTGAGAAATAAAAGGCATATATCATTGACATAGATGTTTGTGTGGTGTCATATTTTTTATGTTCAGTCCATATATATTTGTTTAAAACACATATCTGATGTAATTAAATTATCCCATCTTCTTCTCCCATACCAAAATTTCTTATTGGATTTGATAGAAATTTTAATAGGTTATCAAATTTTAATTATTTGCATTTATATAAAGTCAATAAAATGAAATTATTCTCCACGTGTACCTAATAAATAAAAAAATGTTGTGTGTACATGTACCCTTATCATCCTTCTAAGAATGAGATTCCCCCTGATAATAACAAAAGCGAGAGAAATAATATATAACATTGAATAAAGTTCTTAAAAAAATTAAATAAGTTTTCATAGATTGCTTTGTTTAAAGGCCAAATAATCCCTAATTTATTTTGAGTTAGTATTTTTTTATCGTAGATTATTTTTTCTTTCAAAACTGTATGTGAATGACGATATTTCCACCTTTATCAATGTTCCTATCATTTTTAGAGTGTTGATGATTTGTTGTAAGGTTGTCAGGGATAAGAAATACAAATTTATATCCTCTTGTTAGGGAGAACTGGATGAGACTAAGCTAGATTCAATTCATAAATATTCTTATTTTGAATATGCCTTCAGTGTAATTTTGTAATATGTTAATGAGAAAAAAAAATCTAAATGCATGGATGCATGTAATGTGTTGAATGTATGGATGTTAGTTAAGGATAGCTAGAAGAGATGTTGGATCATAGGTTAATGCATGGTGGAATTTCTACCATGCATGATACTATTGTATTCAGAGTCAACAAATATAATATTTAACCACCACATTAAACTGTTAAAATTTTGTGAATCAAGAGAAAATGTAAATTAGAGTGATCCTTACATATTGTCAGGATTATTTGTATGAAAAAATATTATGAATACTATATCCATTATGTGATGAATTGTAGACCTCAAAGGATTATTAATGCAAATAAAAATCCCTTTTTTTCTCAAAATAAACTAGAAATTAAATAATATTTGAAGTTGATGAATCAATTTGATTTGATTATATATTCAATGTTTGATTTGAAAAATTCTAGGAGAAGTGTGGGGAAGAGTTGAGGCATGCACAATTGATGGGCTTGAATAATATAATTAAGGTTATTTATAATGGAAATTTGTACAAATTTGAGGATTATTATAATTTTTTGGTTGTTTCAGTGATGAACTAGTGATTTGTGGATGTAATGCGACTATGTCCATCACCAATTAGAAATGGAAAATTAAATGATGTAGTTTACATATCATGTATTTTTGGGAGGTATAAAATATGCAACATTGAGAGGCTCATCATCACCATCTATCATAATAATATTAATATGATTCCTGGAGAAATATTCCTCTAGAATTCATGTTACATAAAATCAACCCTACCGACAACATGCTACATTTATCTAAATGAGGAGTTAAAATTAGGGATGTTAGTGCAGTGTTGTAGAAAATGTTGGTACCAAGAATTATTCCTTCTTCAAGAACCGAGAAACATCAAGGATTAAACAAGACACTTAGAGAGATATAAATAATTATGTGTTGTTTTGTAGTCGGGGAAGCAATTTATCTAACTTTTTAGCACTCATGCTTTGAAAGAAGTGGGTAGTACCTTATAAGGATGTGATATTATCCTAACTATTTTAGGTTGTGCTTTCAACCAAGGTAAGAGAACCTATTTTTATAACCTCTATTTAGTGAAGAATGCTGGTAAATCCTTCTTTTGCAAAAATTTTATAAAGAAGACCTTGGGAAAATATGATCAACACAGCAAATCTGACTGTCACAATTTGTCACTCCTAGAAGACGGATATATTTTCAACACAAGGCTAAGGATACTAAAGATATTTGGAACCCTGATTGCTTCTGCATATTTTGACAGTGGGATTTTACATTTTTTCATACACAGGACAAAACAAGGATAGTTCAGGGTAGGCGTAGTTGTTTTTGAATTATTTTTTGGTGGGAGATTAACAAGATAAATTGTACTTTTCTAGATATTTGAGAAACTTCACAATAATGGGATACTCAACAATAGAAAGCTTTAAAATATTTAAAACATTCCTTCAAAAAGAAGGTGTGCATCAATGCAGGCCCATATTTACACATTTTCACACAATCTTTGAGACTTTAACATAAAGGATTGAGTTAAAAGACACAATAAAACATCAAAATCTAAGATCAATCATGCCTAAGGTACACCCAAAGGCTTACAAACAATATTTGTCAAAAAATTAAAAAAAATTAATTTTGAATCATTTATTTTATTCCCAGATGATAGCTCTTCTAAAAAATGAAATTGTAGATGCCATTGAGCTATCACAAGGATCAATATTTGTGTGATTCAGAGAGATTTTGATACAAGATTGCAATAGGAACAAGAAAAACTACTTGCAGACATTCTGAAATGAAATAAACACAAAATTACCACACATTTAACGCAAGTTAATTCAAAATTCATCATATTCATCAGTAGGGGAGAGTTATTTAAACAATATAAGAGCTTGTTTATGGATATACACTTGTAACCAACTCAACATGAATGAAAATCTAACACAAAAGAAGTTAACTAGGTTTCTCAGAAGATGAGCTTTTCTCAAAATTTTCTTGTGAAAATGAACTCCTGAGCATTTACATATCTCAAACATGCATTATATATATATATTTTACATCCAAGCCTTCTCTCCGAAGAAAATAATAACCTAGGAATCATGTTTGTTACAAAATTCCATCATAATTTGCAAAATGGGACATTTAACAGAAAAATGTTTCAAAAGTTTCCAGGTACCTCAAAAAGGTGGATCATTACACAAATCCACATCATTACTTCAATAGGGGGCATGTTTTTCATCCTTGGCTCATGCAAACCCCTTTTATTTCATCATTTCATCTTTTCCCTTTTGAAATTTTCCTCTGCAACCTTTGGATCTGGAATTTCACGTTTTTACATGAGCCCGAGAAAAAATCCACTTCAAAAGTACCTCAAATTTACAAACTAAACCATCAAATCGGATCCATTGATCTTTGCAAACCAAAACGACATGAATTTTGCAAAATATTGATGAAGATTGATGTAAAAATCACATGTCCAAACATCCTAGAGCTCCAATTGTGGTCAAATTGATGAAATGCATAACTACCATTGATCTTGTATTTTAACTTCTAATCTGAGTCGTACACGTTGAAAAATGTGATTGGAAACGGGCCAGGGAGCACTTTTTAAAATTTTATAATTTTTGGAGAAATGTTAAATTATGACTTTTTTCTCTGCCTCTCCGCCCTTTGAAAACAGGCTTGACATGTGTCTTAATGTGGGTCCCAGTGGAATCGAGGCTCAATTATGTTATTTTACCTCTTTTTTGGAAAAAATATTTTTTTCCAATTTTCCCCATAGCTCCATCCTTCTGCTTTTAGCTTCTGATGTGGTACCTAACGGACCCGTGCTTCATTTCTTCTCCTTATACCTATTTTTCCAAAAAGGAAAAATTTCCACAATTTCTCCACGGGCCCATACTTTTTCCTCTAACCTTGCCACATATTCTTCTATGATTCGCTACGGGACCGTGAGTCTCTTTTATACTTTAACTCATTTTACCAAAAAGGAAAAATTTTCATTTTTCCCCCGTGGGCCCGTGTTCCTGTGATGAATTTTCCAGGGTGATGTGTCCTTCTCTAATTTGTTGTGGGGCCATGCCTTAATTTACAACCTTAACTCCAAAATAAAGCTAAAAAATTCAAAACCTTGCGGCAACCCGCTTTCCCACTTTTGATGTGCACTTGGCACGTGTCTCTCTCTGATTTGGTGCGGAGCCATGCTTCAGTTTTATATTTTATCTTTTTTACCCAAAAAGGCAAAAAACTTCAAATTTATTCATCGGCCTTCCTTTCCGCCTTTGATGAAAACATGACACGTTTCCATCATCCACGCATTGGTAGGTATGCACTTCATTTTAAAACTTTACAACTTTATAAAGCCAAAAATATTCAAAGTATTATGCCAATCTGTCATTCTTCCTTTGACTATTCAAACCTTCCACATGTCCACTTCATATTTACTATGGGGTTTCGGTTTGTTTTGTAATTTTAATATTTTTCACAAAACAAAGTGAAAAACTCTAAAGTAACCCGACCACCCATAATTCCATATTTGATTCAGAAGGTGCCACGTGTCCTCCCTCGGATCTTAGGACTATTTTCTCACTTTAAATGTTTTCTCCAAATTGTCTTAGAGCACAAAAAAGACCTGCTAATCCACGATTTCTCAATATGTGACACGTGTACACTCTCGGGAAAAATTAAGAAATTCTCTTTGTTAGCATAATTTAGCATATGCATATTTATTACATTTTATTGCATTATATTTTATTTAATAATGTGCAACATGTGCACTCTAGTCTAGTGACTTGTATTCAATATTGTTATGTTGGATAACATTCAATATTGGTATTAGTAGTAATTACATGTGCATGTGAGATGGGTCTTATCATCTCGTAGTTAGTGCCTGATAGGGTGTCATGTCTATCCATATGAAGTTATCTAATATCTATAAATATTACAGCTCTTACATTGTTATGTAATCTGATTTCATGATCAATATTATTTGTGAGGCTTCCGTCCCTATTTGGTCATTACAATCTAATTTTATTCTATCATTTGGTATCAAATCTATACCATTTTTATCATTTGGTATCAGAGCAGGTTCTATCTAGGCAAGGTTGAAGAGGAGCACTATTCAAGAGGATCCATTAGAGAAGAAGATCTGCATCAAAGGAGAGCCATTGAAGCATCCCGCAGCCTCCATTCCTTCCAAGCATCCCTCAACTAAAATTTGACCTATCCACTTATTTGGAAGGTAAATTTCTTTTTTGCTTAGTCATTGGCATAGCCAATTGATCCAACATATTGGTGGAATATTTTAAATTTGGAGATCTTTAAAAAAAAAAATTTGAAAAAAAAAGATTTGTGAAAAAAAAAAAAGATCTTGAAAAAAAAAAGCAGAAATATCTTGAAAAAAAAAATTTGCAGATCTAAAAAAAGACTAGAAAAAAAAAATCAGATCTGAAAGTGGAGGTGTGAAGAATTCCGGAGCAAAGGTTGACGCAATCTCGTCAACAAAATTCCAGTAGATAGCTCTCAGAAAAAAGGACGTAACTTTTTTATAGAAGGACGTAACCTTTTTATACAATGTCAGATTGATGTGCCATTTTTTAATGGAAATATAAGAAGGAGGTGCACAAATTTGCAGTTTACATCATCTTCATATTCGGCATCTACATGTGACAAAAAGTCTTTACAAGTCAGGTCATTGTTTCTGAAAAAAAAATTAGATCTAGCTGGTAACTTGGTAAGATCTCAAAAACCAAGATTTAGATTATTCTAAAATTTTTTGGGTTTAAAGAAAAATATTGTATGATGTTACTGCAAAATTTTTAGAAAAACATAGATCACGGTTTATGAGAAAAGGTGAAAACAATATTCAGATTGTTTGTTTGGATCTTGGGAACAAACATGTCAGCGTTTCAATTCCCACTCTCTCCATATTTTTTATTAAATTATTTTTTTTTGGAAAATTTGGAGAAATTACCAAACTTTATGGGATTTCCAAATTTATAAGCTCACCAAACACATTTAGAGCCACTGCTAAATTTAGCGGAAAAACACCTATTGGGGGGTAAAAAATATTTTTAGCCTAAATTGTGTATTTTGTGATTCTGGACGCTTTTTTGTAAAGAGGGCGGACACAAAAAAATCATTTTGATGTACTTTTGGAGAATTTTTTACTAATCTTGGTGCATAAAGTGCAAAAAAAAGAGTAAAAAAAACAAAAAAAAAGTGCAAATTTTTTATTTTTGGTTCTATCACACGAGATATTTGATCTCATAGTAGCATTCGATATATACGGTGCATCTGGGAAGTGCTTATGGGTGATGCCATCATGACTACTACTACACTTAATGCCTAACATAGTTTCCTAAATGTCATCTAGGCATCGACCCTAGAAAATTGACAGGGAGTAATAAGGATACAATACACATGCATTTGAGCCCTCCCATCCATTTGTGCTTGCACAAAACCCTCTCTGTATTGTCTACATACCACGTAGTAAATTATTTCATGTGCGTTAACACCTCTTTCCATACTAATGGGTATATGGAAAGGGTGATCTTCTTCCACGTACCGATAGGTATATCGGAAGGGAGCGTATATAGAAATGTTTGGTATATTAACCTGACGGTATATTGAGGGGAGACCATAAATCTGGAGTGATAAGAGCCTTATCCTTTTTAATAAATTTAGAGTTTCAGAAATTGAAATTATATAAATGGGTGCACAAGCAACAAAGTTCTTCTTGCCAGATTCACAATTTCTTAGAGGAGACAACTATACTGCATGGAAACTAAAGATCAAGATGTTACTTGAGTTTGAAGACCTATGTACAGTTGTAGATGGAACAACAATAAGATCACTTGATGATGGAAGACAACAAGTTCAATTTGATAGGGCCAATCAAAATTTCAAGTTAATCATCTTCTTTTGCGTAATGAATGATGTGTAACCCCACATTAGAGATGCCAAAATGGCTAAGGAGGCATGAGATAAGTTGAGCATAGTTTATAAGGAAAAGAACAAGATTTCCATCCTCAACCTACTATCACAACTGCATACTCTCAAGTTCAAGCACAATGATAAGGTTGAATATTTTTTTAGATGAGTTACTACTTTGAGGGAATCTCTACTGGAATTGGAAAAAGAGATAAGTGATGAAGACCTCATACCAATTGTGTTGCGAGAACTTCCTCCTTCCTACAAAATCTTTGTGACAACTATCAATATGAGTGAACACACATTCACCTTTGAGAACTTGGTCAATCTACTCCAACAAGAAGAGGTAATGAAAAACAAATATCATGAAGATGAGAAAGCACTATCTTCCAATCATAAAGGAAAGGGGAAATTTCAGTCCAATCACAAGAAGTCCCAACAAAATAAAAGTCAACAAAGGGACAAAGTCAAAGAGAAAACACTAAGAAGTGTCCCATTTGCAATATAGGGGGGCATGACATCAAATATTTTTGGTACAATTCCTACAAAAATGGTTCATCAAGTAATAAAAAACCCAACAACCAACTGGGTAACAACAATTCAAATCAAGGGAAGTCCAACAACAACAACAATCAAGGACAGAAAAATGGTAATTGGTAAAGAAAACCCAAACAACAAGGGTACATTACCAAACATGAGGATGATTCAGATGAAGGACACCACATGTATTCTACTCAATTTGATGAAGAAACCAAGTCCACACAATATATCTAGTATGTTGACTCGGGTGCAACTCGACACATGACTAGACACAAGGATTGGTTCTACACACTACGTGACTCACCTAACAAGATCCATGTGTCATTAGGTGATGAATTATCATATAGTGTCAAGTGGATTGGAAACATTTCACTACCTCTTGGAAAGAATGACTACAAAATCACAAATGTATTTTATGTACCTGGGTTGACCAAGAATTTGCTATCAGTTAGTCAACTCCTTGATCACAACTTGAAGTTGGATTTTGATAGTAATAATGGAGAAAACATTTTCTTGATAAAAGGTAAGTCAAGAGGTTCCAAGATTGTAGTAAGATCCTCCAATGTGGGACACATGTTCCAACTTGATTTTGTCCACAAGGATGATCAAGCTCTAGTGGCCAAAGATGCACAATCTGTAGAAGTATGGCATCACAAATATGGTCACATCATTTTTGGATATCTCCAAACACTTCAAAAGGGAAACATGGTGAAAAGATTTCCTACACTCAAGCACAACAATGAAACTTGTGTCATAATTGCCTAGCTACAAAGCAACGCAGAGTACCCTTCCAGAAGAACACATATAGAGCTAAGGGAACGCTTGATTTGGTGCACACTGATCTTTGTAGACCCATACAACCAAGTCATTCTGGATGTCAATACTTCATGCTTGGTGTTGATGACTACTCAACAAAGATGTGGATATATTGTCTAAGACACAAGATTCAAGCCTTTGAGACATTTCAGAAGTTCAAAGCACTTGTTGAGAATGAAGTTGGTCGCAAGATCAAAACTCTCATCTCAGATTGAAGGGGGGAATTCACAAGCAATGAGTTCAAGACTTACCTAGAAGATCATGGGATTCATTTACAAATGTCTTCTAATCACACACCATAGTAGAATGGTATAGTTGAGAGAAGGAATCATATTATCATGGAAATGGTGTGATGTATGATTGACGACTCAGGTTTAATAAAGACATTTTGGGCAGAAGGTGTAAGAATTGCAGTCTCTTTGTTGAACAGAGTGCCCACAATAGGTCTTGAAGGAGTGACACCTCAAGAAGCATGGTCAAATTGGAAACCATCAATCGCACACCTAAGAGTATTTGGGTGTAAAGCCTGCATGCACATACCCAAGAAGAATAGGAACAAGTTGGATATGAAAGCTGAGAAACTGATATTCATTGGATACAATGAAGAAGCAATTGGGTATAGATTATGGGATCTAAATGCAATGAAAGTGTACACAAGTAGTGATGTTGATTTCTTTGAGAAGAAACAAGAAGATGCTCCACTCAATGAATAAACAAACATGTAGAATACACCTCTTGTGAAGATAGAATTTGAAGTTCCCACTGAAGATGACAGTGATGAATTAGATGTCGGTGAAAACATGGATCCACCACAATCCAATGGAACAGATAATAAGTTACCTAAATGGTATACTAAATTAATAAGAGATGTAAATTTGGATGAAGCACCTAGCACATCATCCAATCCTGGACCTAGAACTTGTATTCAAGCTCATGAAGAGGTCAATTATACCCTAATGAGCAGAGTTGTTGAAATATTTGAGCCATCTACAGTTTAGGAAGCCCTACAATCAAAATCTTGGAAATATGCCATGGATTCAGAGTATTAGTCAGTAATGAAGAACAACACATGGCAACTTGTTGACCTTCAACCAGGGAAGAAACCCATTGGATGCAGATGGATATTCAAGACTAAGTAAAAATAAGATGGGACTATTGAAAAGTATAAAGCAAGGCTTGTGGCAAAGGGGTATGAACAACAAGAAGGCATTGATTATGAGGAGACATTTGCTCTTACATCCAAGATCAAGACAATCAGGATGATCTTTACTCTAGCTACACAATTTGGTTAGAAAGTCCACCAAATGGATGTGAAAAGTGCCTTTCTTAATGGAGATTTGCAAGAAGAAGTCTATATGACTCAGTTAGAGGGTTATGTAATACCAGGAAAAGAGATGATGGTATGCATACTCATAAAATATTTATATGGCCTAAAACAGGTACCCTGGGCATGATACATTAAAATTGATGAGCATCTCATAAGTCTTGGATTCGAAAGGAATACTTATGATCCCAATCTCTATCTCAAAAATCAAGGGGGGAGATTTTCGTTGTGCTTGTTTATGTCTATGATCTAGTAATTATACGTAGTTCTTTGAAGATGATCAATGCAAAAAAGAAGGATCTTAATCAATCATTCGACATGATAGATCTCAGGCTCATGCACTATTGTCTTGGGTTGGAAGTATAGAAAAAATAGAATCATATCTTTGTGTCACAGTTGAAATACACCAAGACAACACTTGAGAAATTCAGGACGATGGACTACACTCCTATGGCTACACCTATTGAAGCGAGACTTTAGTTATCTTGTTCCGATCCATCACCACTGGTGAATGCAACTCTGTATTGGTAGTTGATCGAGAGTCCCATTTCCCTGACATATACTAGACCAGATATCATATTTGCAGTCAAATATTTATCATGATTCATGCAAGAACTGAAAATATTTCATTGGAGAGTAGTAAAGAAGGGTATAGTTGACCTTGGTCTAGAGTACAAGAAGAACGACAACTTCTTCTTGACAGGATATTCAGATTCAAATCATGCAGGAAACATGGATGATAGGAAGTCAACATCAAGATTTTTCTTCTTTATGGGATCTAGACCGATATCATGAGGAAGCAAGAAACAGAACTTTGTTTCTCACTCTTCTATAGAAGCAGAGTATCGAGTTGTAGGTGAAGCTGATTGTGAAGCAATATGGCTATGCCGAAAACTAGAAGGAATTAGTCTACTAAAATAGAAATCTACTCCAGTATATGTTCATAATCAAATAGTTTTGAAGCTTGTTCGCAATCCAATATTTCATGAGAGAACCAAGCATATTGAAGGACAGGTTCATTTCATACATGAGCATGTCTTGAAGCATAACATACAACTCCAGTTCTGTCCTACAGCTGAACAGAAGGCATATGTTTTCACTAAGTCATTTACACATGAAAAATTCACACTATTCAGAGATTTCCTCTCCACTTCATTGGAAGCTATGCATAATTAAGGGGGGGTAATTTTATCATAATTTAGCATAGGCATATTTATTACATTTTATTGCATTTTCTTTTATTTAATAATGTGCGACATGTGCACTCTAGTCTAGTGACTTTCATTCAATATTGTTATGTTGGATAACATTCAATATTGGTATTAGTAGTAATTACATGTGCATGTGAGATGGGTCTTATCATCTCATAGTTGGTGTCTGATAGGGTGTCATGTCTATCCGTATGAGGCTATCTAATATCTATAAATATTATAGCTCTTGAATTGTTATGTAATCTGATTTCATGATCAATAATATTTGTGAGGCTTTCGTCCCTCTTTGGTCATTGCAATCTAATTCTATTCTATCATTTGGTATCATAGCTATACCATTGTTATCATTTGGTATCAAAGCTCTACCATTGTTATCACTCTCTGCCTCTTGAATTTAGCCAATCAGAACTTGGCAGGGCCATGGTGGGAAATATTTTTTTTTTTCCAAAATAGCCAAAAAGAAAATGTTCACAAAACAAATCCACCACTCCTCAACCAATCAAAAGATGCCACATAAGCAAAAAAAAAACAATAAAAAACTGGCAGAGCTATGGGACCAATATTTCCCTTTTGCCAAACAATCAAAAAGAGATAAGCGAAAATATTTTCCAGCCATCCCTTGAGCAATCACAAGCGAACACATATCCGCCAAATGCTTAGGAATAATTTGAGGGGAAAAAGACACCCGTCAGATCATCAAAAACAAAGAAATTCACCATTCATGCCATGAATTTGATTTTTTCGCTAAGGATGGAAAAAATTTGAAACAAAACCAAGTGAATCATGGTTCTAAGCATTTTTCGACCATGGGAATGGATTTTCAAAGGCATACAAGTATAACTTGATCATTTTTTAGCTTCCATAATTGGGGAAATAGGAAAAAATGGCATAGCCCGCAAATTTGAAACTTTTAGGGTAGAAATAAGGGAAACTTGGGGATTTCTTCAAATTGGGGCGTGAAAATTAGTTTTACAACCATTTAAGTGATACAAATGGACATAAAACTTCACATCATCCATTTCAACAGGTAAAACCTTTCAGAAAATGTATATCAGATGGAAAAAATACTGCAAAATGGTGCAAGATCAGAATCAGCACCAACATAGGATCCTTCTCAGGGATGGGCACTCCCAGCAAGTGCCACAAGAACAAAAGTAGAACAAGTGACAAAAAGACCCATTGGGTAATGGATTTATCTTGTAGAGCAGAAAAACCATAACCAACTCCCAAAAATGGACTGAGAAACCAACAAAACCAGGTCACCAAGGACCAAAAAAACAAAAAAACACAAAAAATAGAAAGAAACCAAAGAACTATATACTATACGATGGTGCATACCTTGATTATGGAAAATCAATTAAGGAAATGTTTCAAATTTCTATCATTGATAGGAAATTCGAGAAATTCCCCATCAAGTATTTCAAGAAGAAGGTATGTGCACCAATTGGAATGTCTATGGAATAAGGGCCCATCCACAATGCATCAAATTTACCATGCTTTCCCTTATCCTAATGCTTGCTATCCCACAATATCACAAGATCTCCAACATTGAAAGCCCTTGGAGTTACCTTCTTGTCAAACAATTTCCTCAACTTTTCTTTGAAGTTTACATTCCTTTGGTGGGATGCCCTTCTTTCTTCATCTAGCTCAACAATCTGATTGATTCCAGCATCATATGGACTAACTTATTGATCTTCAAGTTGTTGAACAAACTGAAACGAGGACAATTGTAAGTGAAGGGGTAGAAAATATTGAGTTCCATACACCAAATCAAATGGGATTTTACCAGTAGCTCTTTTAACAATGATTTTATCAGCCTAAATAGTAAATTTTAGTTTTCCACCCCACTTCTTGTTGTTTAGATCCAAGGTTCTCCTAATGATCTTCAACAAGTTATTATTGCTTGACTCAACTTCTCCATTTCCTTGGGGATTGTAGTTAGAATCATATGTCATATTTATCCCATAATATTTACACATTACCATTAAATGTTTAGCTCTGAAACACATGGCATTATCCACAACAATTTGCAATGGCACTCCAAATTTGTAGATGATATGATTCAACATGAAGTCCATGATAACTTGGTGTGTTACTTTCTTAGTGGGGATTGCTTCCACCCACTTTGTGAAGTAATCAGTGGCTACAAGAATCCATTAATGGTAAGCACAAGAAGGGTCTAAAATCTCACCAATGAAGTCCATTCCCCATTTTTTGAAAGGATCTTCAATTTATATAGGCTTAAAAGGAAATAAGCTTGAAGCTTTCATTCTACCAGAAAAATGTTGGTTACTTTCGCATCTTCTTACCAATAGATTTCTATCTTTGAAAAGAGTTAGCCACAAATAACCAGCTCTCAATATCTTGTTTGTTGTAACTCTTCTAGCAAAATGTCCCCCACAAACTCCTCAATGGAGATCAGAAATTATCCTTGGGGCTTCATCTTCCACAATGCATCTTAAGAGAACTCCCTCTAGGTTCTTCCAAGCTAACCCAAAATAAGTAATGACATATTTTTTAGAGGCTAACTTAAGATATATTTTTTTATTTTTACTCAAATGAACAAGGCAGAATAGATGTTTGAGATAAAATATTATATCTTTGTACCATTCAGAACTTACCAACTTTTCAATCACATACACCCTTTCTTCTTCTATTTCATTCACTTCAATGGTTTTCAAGTTGCTCTTAACCATAAGCTTAGCTAGGCCCAAACCTATTACCAATTTCATGGTTTGGATGTCCATGTCATACACTTGCAACTTGTTCAACCATCTACATATTTTTCTTGAGACCTCCATCTCTGATAAGATATATTTCACCATGGTGTGGGGAACATAAACAACAACTTTAGAGCTCAATATGTAAGGTCTGAAAACCATTTTTACTTACACTATGGAAAATGCTTACTTGTCCATGATGATTTACTTCAACTTAGCTCCTTGCAAAGCCTTGCTAAAAAATGCAATTGTTCTCTCAACCCCTTCATTAGCCTTCTGCAACAAGACAGATGCAATGTTGTTTTCTGAGGCAAAGGAGAACATTTGAATATGCTTCTTATAATTTGGAGCTGCCAAAATAGGTGCATGATTTAGTACTTCTTTGATCCCATTAAAATCTTGAATGGCAGTCTCTTCCCATTTGATAACATTTTCTTTCCTAAGCATGCTAGTAATGGGGAGAGTCAAATCAGAAAAGTTAGATACAAATATTCTAATGAAATTGATCTTCCCAAAGAAGGATTGGATTCCCTTCTTCGTTCTTCAAATTGGGACCTTGTTGATGGCCTCTACCCTCTTAGGATCAATCATGAAACCATCCTTTGATACAATGTGAGTAAGCAAATTGGCTTTTTGCACTCCAAAATGGAACTTCTTTTGATTCAAAGAGATACTAAATTCTCTACATCTAATCAACATATTTTCCAAGTGATGCAAGTGATCATTTCTCTTCCTGGAAAACACAGTCACATCATCTTGATAAACAACAATGAATTCATTAATGTAAGAAGAAAAATCAAGATCCATCGCCCTTTGGAAGGTGGCTCTAGCATTCATCAGACCAAAATGTATTAAAACATACACATATTTTCCCCAACGAGTGGTAAAGGCAGTCTTAATTCATTTGTATTCCTTCACAACAACCTGGTTGTATCAAGATAAACCATCCAAGGTAGTAAGCAACTCAGATCTAGTCACTAATTGCAACATGTTTTCCATGTTTTGAAGAGGATAATTATCCTTCATTGATGCTTTGTTCAAATTTCTAAAATCCACGCATAGCCTGATATCAAATTTTTTTTTTCTAACTGGCACTAATTTTAGAACCCAAGAAGAATACCTTATGGGATGAATGATCCCTTCATCCCTCAAAGTCTTCAATTCATCTTACATTTTCATGGAGAGAAGTGGATTAATCAGCCTCTTCTTTTGTTTGAATGGTTTTGCACTAGATTCCAAAGGAATTTTATGCTGAAACAAATCATCTCTGTATGCTTTCAGTTTAGAATTAGACCAAGCCAAATAGTCCTCATATTTCTTCAACAATTGGACATAGGATTGTTTTTCTTCCTTGTTCATATTTCTTCCCAACTAGATCTTCCTTGGTTTATCTTTCGTGCCAAGTTCATCCTCTTCAACATCCCCTAAGGCTGTTATATGTCTGTTAATAATGTAATCAACATTATCAAAGTTTGATTCAAGCGCAACCAACCCTCTAGGAATGGTATTAGTTTTCAAATGGATGATGTATTTGCTAATCAAAGTTTCTTTTACTTTTACTACACAAACCATTTGCTCCTAATCAATACATTTATCAAAAAACTCTCCTCTGTTATGGATAAATCTTTTCACCTGGGCATCATCATCAAACACTTGCCAATGTTTTATGTTGTCAGGGACAGATGGCCTTGTTAGTATTTCAACATCATAATCAAAAAATAGGGACATTGCATAATTATCAAACCAAGATCCCAACACTGCGAACATGTCTACAATAGTATTGAACTTACTATCGTGATACACAATATTGAATGAGTAAAAAATTTCAATCAAATCCCAGAATGCATGTTTATATTTTTTCATTCTCTAATTTTTAGTAGCATACAATTTTCTAATTTTATTGACAATTTGTTTTGAATCTCCTTTGAAAATGATTTATTTAACACCATACTTCCAATCAATTCTAAAATCTAATAACAATTCTTCATACTCATAAATGTTATTAGTACATTCAAAAGTAAGTTTGAAAGAAAAAAACAAACTCTTCCATGTTTGGAGAGATCAGAACAATACCAGCACCATTTCCAATTTTAGAGCAAGCTCATCCAAACAACAAAGTCCAAGTAGAGCCTACTTGTTCAAGACATTTTCATTGCTCCATCTTGTGCTCTTTTCCATCAGCAAATCCAACAAAATTATTAGCATCAACATCAGTGTACAACACTTCAAAAGAGGCATTGTTGGGGTCTTTAATGAGATGCAAAATCTTCTTTTCTCTATACAACTTAACAAGGATTCCCTCAATTGGAATGGTGGAAAAACACATATCCATTTGAACATTTCCACCAACACTTGCATCCCAAATTCTCGATAATAACATGTTCCATTTGGATAGGAAATCAACAATAACAACATCAAGTTTTAAATTCTTACCGGGGTATGCTGTAAGTTACACTTCTAATCCCTTAACACATCCAACAATGGGAACCTATATAGAGTCCATGGCAATACATCTTTCATATACTATTGTCACTTTGATATCCAGTTCATTCATGACCTCAAGAGGCATGACATTGCTAGATACTCTGGAATCAAACATACAATTATGTAGCAGTTTGTCCTTAATGATCAGAGTTGTAAAAAATAGATCAACATTAAATTCAGACTCAACCAAAGAGGTCCCCAAACAAACCTCAAGTGCTTATATTAGTTCTTCCAATGCTGGTGGTGTTTCTAGGTCTGCAATGGTTGGAGGAGGAGTTTCTACAATGTTTACAATTTTTCCTGGGGTACTCTTATCTTATTTCAATCCTAAATACTCAAATTCCCTCTTCTTGTACTCAGGAATCCTAAACCGCTCCACAATTGGAACACTAACCTTGATTTGAATCAAAACTTAGGCAATGTCATATGCAATATACTTGGGAAAAGCAACATTATGAGAGATATTGACAAACTCATCTGCAAGCATGAGATTCTTCATAGTTTTGGCATGAGGAGGACTATAATTTTTGTTTGGGACAAAAAGGCCTTTGACAGGTGCATCTTTCCTAGGAGGTTCTTTAGGAATACTTGTAAGCAATGGAGTTTTATGTTTGGCTTGAGGTCCTACTTCTTGTATTATACTCCTTTTCTTGGGCAACAACAACATTCATTAACAATTGTTTATCCTCTTTTGAAGGTATTCCTCTATCATACTTCTTAATCATTAAAGCTCTTAGGTACTCAAAATAATTATTATCAAGTTCAAAATCTTGTACCATATATTTTTCTAAAGTATGAGAGGGAGGAAGAGGTAGTACCTGGTGAATGTAATCCCAAAATGTTGTAGCATTTCTGGCACTAATTAGTTCAGTTGAAGTTTCTCCTTGTTGTGAACTTGTAGAACACCCCGAAATGCATACATCATCATCAGTTTCACCATCAACTTCCTCATCCTGTTGATCCTCTTCACATGGTGGATGTGGCAAGAAACACTTGTCACACCAATCAATTTCATTGGCTTCATCAGTAGAATGAACCCTGGAAGTCAGAGGATTAGGCACCATTCTAATCTCCTTAGCTTGGGGATGTCTATTTGCATATCCCATCGGTCCTTTATCTCTGTCATTAGATCTCTTCTCATTTCTAGGATGGTTTGCAAATCTGTCTTACCTTTGCTGCTTGTGCTAACCTTGGGAAGTTTTTCTAATTCATTTCACATCTCGAGCCAAGTTGTATGAGATTTCTTTGACAACCCTTGCCAAAGTTTTTACAACTTCCTCCAAATCAACAGCCTTACTTGCTTGATTATTTTCTGGGTTTATCAATTAAATAACCTAACTCTTAGGAGTTTTTCCAATTGCTTTGATATTATTCTCAATTTGTAAATCCATGGTAAAGGCCTGACTTAAAGTTCCAAGGTTTTTATCCCTCAAATAGTATATGGCCTTTTTGTCAAATGCATCGGCATACTTTATAAGAAAATATTCATCACATGGCCTTAAGTTTACAAGAAACCTTCTCAAAATCTTATTGAATCTTGTATTAAAATCATAGACTAATTCATTAGGATTCTTTTTTATATTTTCAAATTTTGATAGAAGAAACCTAGGGTCTATTTTATCACCATACTGAAGTCTAAATGCATTCTTCATTTCTATCCAAGAATCAATAGAGTTATCTGTAAAATATTTATACCAATCCCTTGCATCTTCTTCTAAAGTATGAATGAATAATTTGATATATACATCCTCATATTCAATCTCAAATTCCTCCATCATGTTAACAAAAAAATTTAGATGTTGATCACCAATTATAGAATTATTTCCTTGAAACTTATGTAATCTATTCCTTACATCTTGTGGAACATCATTTATATATCCATCCATCCCTCTAAAATTGATAGGACCAAAGGTATTAACGAAAATTAGAGGTATTGGTGGAGGCTAAGCCATAATGTTTTGTGGAGGGGAGTTTGTAGGAGATGCAAGATAATGAGGAATGAGGGATTTGTGGGGAATAGAAATGTAATTTTCAAAATGAATATCCCCTATAGGATCAGCATCTTTATAAAATCTATTAGATTTGGAAAATACAAGGGAAGATTGAGAAGAAAAATTTTCAAAGAAAAATGAGGATCCCTCACTAGATGGATAATTCAACTTTATAGAATGAACTACTTGATTCAGAAACACTTGAGGAAGAACAACAATCTTCAATGACAGGTTGATCACTTTCAAGTTTAATAATGGAGATTTCTTTTCTTGGTGCTTTATCTCCAACAAATTTCAAAATTCTTCTATCTTAAGAAATTTATTTCCCCATCTCTGGAAACAACCTTCTAGCAGGGTCCTTAACAAAGGAAGATATCCTTCCTTCTAGCTTTGCAAATATTAGTAAAAAATACACATTGATAGAGGTTAAGATAGTGACATTTATCCAAAATAAATAAACACAAATTCACCACTAAGGATTGTCACATTAGCTGTGCAAAATTGCACTAAAATATAATTTGTCAAATGTCTGTCAGTACTACAATCTTACAAAACTTATCAGATCTAATCTTCCTATACTTAAATTTATCAATCACAATGTAAACAAAGTGCAACAACTATTGGAAACTAGGAAAATTGTAGATAAATCTTATAACTTTGAACAAATCTTATATATCTGAATATAGAATGACTTCTCAACAATTTATTTGCAGACAAAATTTGTAAGAAACATTACAAGGGTGTAATATGTATCCAAATATCTCAAATAATTTCAACAACTCCCCCGAAAATGGCACTTGAAGCATGTTGATACCTATATTTAATCCTTCTTCAAGAACCGAGCAACTTCAAGGATTAAACAAGACAATCAAAGATAGATAAATAATTATGTGTCATTTTGTAGCCTGGGAAATAATTTATTTGATTGTTTAGCACTTAGGATTTGAAAGAAGTAGGTATAACCTTAAAATGATTTGATATTATCCTACCTATTTTAGGTTTTCCCTTTCAACCAAGGTAAGATAATCTATTTTTGTAACCTCTATTTAGTGAAGAATGCTTGTAAATCCTTCTTTTGCATAAATTTTATAAAGAAGACCTTGGGAAAATATGATCAACACACCAAATTTTACTCTCACAAGTTGTCACTCCAAGAAGATGGAGATATTTTAAACACAAGGCTAAGGTTACTAAAGACATTTGGAACCCCGCTTGCTTCTGCATATTTTGACAGTGGTATTTTGCATTTTTTCATACACAGGACAAAAAAGGGTAGTTCAGGGTAGGATTAGTTGTTTTTGAATTATTCTTTGATGAGAGATTAGCAATATAAATTTTTCTTTTCTAGATCTTTGAGAAAATTCAAAACAATGGGAAACTCATCAACAGAAAGCTTCAAAATAATTAAAACATTCCTTCAACTAGAAGGTGTGCATAAATGGAGGCCCAAATTTGCACATTTTCACATAATCTTTTAAACTTTAACACAAAGGATTGAGTAAAAAGACCCAATAAAACATCAAAATCTAAGATCAATCACACCTGAGGTACAACCAGAGGCTTACAAACAATCTTTTTTAACAAATGAAAGAAAAGTGATTTTGAATCATTTATTTCATTCCCAAATGAAATCTATTCTAAAAAATGAAATTGTAGATGCCACTAAACTATCACAAGGATGAATATTTGTGTGATTAAGAGAGATTTTGATAAAATATTGCAATAGGAACAAGAAAAACTACTTGCAGACATTCTAAAATGAAATAAACACAAAATTGCTAGATATTTAACACAAGTTAATTCAAAATTCATCAGCAGGGGAGAGTTATTTAAACAATCTCAGAGCTTTTGTATGGATATACACTTGTAACCAACTCAACATTAATGAAAATATAACACATAAGAATTTAACCAGATTTCTCAGAAAGGTTTCTCAGAAGATGAGATTTTCTCAAAATTTTCTAATGAAAATGAACTCTCGACCATTTGCATATCACAAACATTCATTAGATATCATTATTTTACATCGAAGCCTTCTCTCCCAAGAAAATAATATCCTAGGCATCAACTATTTTACAAAATTCCATCATGATTCATAGAAAGGGACATTTAACAGAAAAATGTTTCAAAAGTTGCCAAAATCCTCAAAAAGGCAAATCATTGTAAAAATCTGCATCATTACTTCAATAGGAGGCATGTTTTTCATCTTTGGCACATGCAGACCCCTTTGCTTTCATAATTTAATCTTTTCCCTTTCAAAATTTTCCTCTACAACTTTTCGATTTGGCATTTAACATTTTTTAATGAGCCCGAGCAAAAATCCACTTGAAAAGCACCTCAGATTTATAAATTTAACTATCAAATAGATTTCATTGATCTTTACAGACCAAATCAAAATGAATTTGGAAAAAATTCGATGAATATTGATGTAAAAATTGCATCTCTAAACATCATGGAGCTCCAATTGCAGCTAAACTGATGAAATGCATAGATACTGTTGATCTTGTCTTTCAACTTCTAATATGATCCCTTCAAGTGGCAAAATGTGATTGGAAATGGACCTGGGTGCACTTTTTGACATTTTATAATTTTTGGAAAAATGTAAAATTATGACATTTTTCTCCGCCCCTCTGCCCTTTGAAAACAGGCTTGACACGTGTCCGAATGTGGGTCCTAGTGGAATCGCGGCTCAATTTTGCTATTTTACCTCTTTTTTGGAAAAGCAAATTTTTTTCAAATTTTCCCCACAACCTTTAGCTTTTGATGTGGGTCCTAGCGGACCCACGCTTCATTTCTTCTCCTTATACCTATTTTTCCAAAATGGAAAGTTTTTCACAATTTCTTCGCGGGCCCACATTTTTACCTCTAAATGTTCCACATGTTCTTGTGTGATTCACTGCGGGACCGTGACTTTATTTTATAATTTAACTAATTTTACCGAAAAGGAAAAATTTTAATTTTTCCTCCATGGGCCCATGTTCTTGCGCTGACTTTGCCAAGGTGACGTGTCCTCCTTTGATTTGTTGTGGGGCCGCACTTTAATTCACAACCTTAACTCAAAAATAAAGCCAAAAACTTCAAAACCTTGCAGTAACCCGCTTGCCCACATATGATGTGCACTTGAATCTTGTCTCTCTCTAATTCAGTGTGGATCCATACTTCATTTTTATATGTTATCTTTTTTACCGAAAAAGGAAAAAAACTTCAAAGTTCTCCGCCAACCTTCCTTTCTGCCTTTGATGAAAACATGACATGTGTCCATTCACGTATTATCGGGCCTACACTTCATTTTAAAACTTTACAACTTTATAAAGCCAAAAATATTCAAAGTATTCCACCAATCTATCTTTCTACCTTTAACTATTCAAACCTATCATGCGTCCACTTCTAATTTTCTATGGGGTATGAGTTTGTTTTATAACTTTAATATTTTTCACAAAACAAAGCCAAAAAATTTAAAGTAACCCAAACACCTGCAATTCCATCTTTGATTTAGAAGCTGCCACGTGTCCTCCCATGGGCCTTAGGAAATTTTTCTCACTTTAACTTTCTTCTCCAAAATTCCTTAGAGCACAAAAAAGACTCGGTACTCCACGATTTCTCAATATGTGACACGTGTGTTGGTGTCCATTTTGCCCTAATTTTCCTCCACTCTACATATTTTGAAATTTTTTCTATATCTTGAATGGGTCAAATGAAGCTTTTACCTCTATTTATATGCCTTGAAGTGTTGCAAAAATATTTATTATGCCCCATTTTGAAGAAGTCACCAAGTATGCCTTATTTTTCCCTAAATTTTTCAAATCCATGGGCTCTGCCATTTTTCCCAATTTTTCCCGATCATGGAAGCTTGAAAATGATCGATCTATAATTTTATGCCTTTGAAAATCCATCCAAATTGTCAATAAATGCTTGGAATTATGTTTAACTTGGTTGTGTTTCAAAAAATTTCCATCCTTAGTGAAAAAATCGGATTGTGGGCACCACTGGCAATTTCTCTTTTTTTACTGTTTAATGGGTGTATTTTACCCGTCAAATTATTCCTAAGCATTCGTTGGATACGTGGCTTCTTCTAATTGGTCAAGGGATGGCAGGAAAATATTTTAACTTATCAGTTTATACTTTTTTTACAAAAAGGAAATTTTGGTCCCATGGCTCCACTTCTTTCTAATTGGTTCTTTAGATGTTTACGTGGTGCCTTCTGATTGGATGAGGAGTGGCGGATTTATTTTGTGTACTTTTTCTTTTCGGTTATTTTGGCAAAAGTATTTAATTCACCCCATGGCCCCGCCAATTTCTAATTGGCTAAATTTAAGTGGCGAAGAAAATTTTCCATTTTTTCCTGAAAATGTACACGTGTCCTAAGTTGAGTGATTGTGGAAAGGCGGGTCTTTTTTGTGCTCTAAGGAATTTTGGAAAAAGAGTTAAAATGCAAAGAAAATGTGTAACATCCTCATTTCAAAATACCAGAACAGGGGAATTTTTTTTTTTGTTTTTTTTATAACGTTCACTGTTATGAATTATAAAATTCAAACACACGTTCAAGTTTTAATAATTGTTCTCTGCCCAAACAACACAGTTTGGATCACACAAATTCTTTTTAAAACAAATGTTCCCTGTTCGCATATTTACAATATGGAACACACATTCAATGCCATTCAATCTTATAACAGATTCTATATCCTACTGTAAATGACTCGAGGAACTACCGATCTTCCATTTTCATGGCTTGGAGTTTCAACGATCCTTCATTTCATGACTCGGCAACAACCGATCCTTCATGTTCATGACTCGGCAACAACCGATCCTTCATGTTTGTTTATGCATGGTATATTATATATACCTGTTCTCATAACCGATTCCAGTTATCGAAGTGATCCATTTAAGAAGCCTATCTGAATATCTGTTACTGATATTCATCTGACATCCTGCATCTTAAATTAAGTGATAAGGACAATGCAACCAGCAATTGCGATACTTTGGCCAAAGATTTTCACATGCTTTGCATGATCATATTCCTGAATGTTATAAACATCAACGGAATACGTCCTTCACTTCACTTCACCTGTTATCTAGAATGGTCTTTCCTGGTTCCTACCAGTCCTCTTTGTTTAAGGTTAGTTTAAACTCCCAATTACAGTTAGTAATATGAACGAGTATAGGAAGGCACTCCCGGTAACTAAAGATACGTAGAAATACAGTGTCGTTTCCCCACGACCCCATGTGTCTAGTTATCTTTAGTGTTCTGGAGTCACTCCATATACCAGATCATACTCCTATCCCTTGTCCACAATTACACCTTCGGCCTATGTATTCTTGATGTTTTAATTTAGGAGGGCATTGCAATATGTCAGCTGCAAAAGTGTGTCGTCATGAAGACCCCGTCTTCATAGACACACCTTGCTGTGGCTGGCGTATACCAATGTCCTGCAGAATTCTCCCATTGAGAATACACATCCTGCTCAAGTGATTTGGATACGATTTAATAATTAAAATCAACTTTCCAGCATCCACGACTGATCCCTTGATCCTCATTTTCCGTTACAGTTGTACAGGGCTAAGAGGGACTAAATCCGTCCATTAGCTTACTATGCATCTTCTCCTTCGTATCGAAGGGCTACATTTCCCTACTTGGTTCACTTCTTAATCATTAGATTAAGCAGTCCGTATCGACGGACGTGATAAGTTTAACCTATTAAACTTAGCCAAGATTTTCCAACTGCAACTAAATTCAGAATTTTAACTTATTCGACCTCATTTAAACGAGGTCTAATTATCAAGAACAGTATTCATTTGTTCTCAGTTATCCTTACAACAGATATAACACACTAATATCCTTTCCACGCCTTTCAATAACAATCAATGCAAAGGACGAAACTAACTGAAATGTAATTCCATTACTTTATTTTCAGTTCATGCGTCATATTAGAATCCAAGCAATCAAGTACAGACAAGAAAGCGAACAACAATGCATATAGTTACTTCCATCTAAGCACTATAAAATTCATTATTCACGAATTCTAGATTTCCAACTGAATGAAAGAAGAAAAGATCATTTTTCCAAGTCATTCATTCATATCTCTATTTCTTTCCACATGACTATCCTAATAGTGGAATCCAAACGAAAGACAATTCAAGATAACAGTTCAGAGTGAAACTTACAAAATCCACTCAGAATTCACTTACCAGCAGTAAGAATAATTTCATTTATAATCAGCTTTAAATGAAAACAGGGAAGAATTCATGATAGAACAAGCAATATCAAGATGCAGACCATGTAATTGCTATACTATAAGATTCCATACTTCTCTCACTGTATTGTTAACCAAACAAACAGTTATACAATCACGCAATCACTTACTCATATGACCTTTTATATCCATGAACGCATACAATTCATAATAACCAATTACACATTGCTGTTACCTACAGCGAAACCAAATTCTTATGCACCATAAAGTTCCAATATTATTTTTCAGAGTCAAAATAGCAAAAAGATAAGAATTCATTTCTCTAAAATTTCATTAAGAACAATCCTTTTGATCAAAATGAACTCAAACACCAAAATCGTGTTCATCTAAGCAAGACAGCTCAAATTATAAAGATAGCAGAACAGTCGTTCTTATTGAAAAGTAACCTCACATAGCCTGTACAATTTAAATCCAGTATACCACAACAATGGATATCCAATTCGAGTTCTATCTCGGTCAACTGTTAATTTCAAATACAACATTCTCCATTCTCTTAATTAAGTACAGAATGCAAATATAATAATCATATTTCAATACCATAATAAAGGCAAACCCACGTAGGGCGCCAATTGCGTAATTTTGGTACAGTCGGGATAGACTCAGAAAACAAGCTGATTTCCACATTTTCCATTTATTTAAAACAGAATCCAAGTCAAGTTCACATTCACCAGACAGTTCAAAACAGGAGGACAAACCTCAACTATAGGACGCAATGAAATCAATTTTCCATTACAGCATAAGGAAATATAATCATTCTTTGCACAAAATACAACCAATTATAATTTTGTCAATCAGTCCGAACAGGAAGACCAAACAACATCTATAAAACATAATAAAACCACCCTATTCTCTCAACAAGGAGAAACGAAATCCATTAATAACTTCAGGAGGAAAACAATCAACTTTTTCCTACGTTCAGGAATACCCAGTTCGTATTCGTTCTCATCCAATTCAAGGAAAGGCACATCAATGAAATTATTGCTATTACCTTATTCAAATCGAGTTCAAATACTCATAGAAAACCCAAATGCCATTTCCTTTACAATCCAAAACAGTAAAAGGAAGAGGATCCATTTCCTTATAAATATGAATAAGAAACAACTTCAACCAGCTATTTCTTCTTTCATTCTAGTTCATCAGCAAAAGAACTTATAGTTTCAATAGAGAAAACAACTCAAATAACATGTACAAACCCGTGATACACATGATAAATTTCCCACTACTGTTAAATGACCAGCATGACAGGAAAGCATTTCATTCAAGAATACAAGGACAGTCGAACTCAGTGACCAATAACAATGATTCATATTATTTCCAAAATGACAGCAATACAACAGGACTGTAATTCTGTTTCCTCTTTTCATGCCAAGGCAGTTCCAAGCACAATCAACAAAGAAAACGTTTACATTATAAGGAAGTGATTAAACAGCCTGTTCCGATTCATTCAACATGTACAGAGAAGAAAATGTCTACCTCCAACTTGATTCGTGCAAAAACACATCAAGGCCGAGCAACCAGAAGCAATTCTTCTTATCATTTCCCAAAGAAAAGAAAGCAAGAACCAACAAAATCCAAGTCAAATCAACTCAACAGCAAATCACGCAATCCCAAACCCAAGAGCAGGGTTGTTTTAATGAGACACTTAAACAAAGCAAGAATTTTTAAAGAGAAGGGCTTAACATGCCTGTAATCTCTTTTCCAGAACTCGAAGAAAGATCCGTTTGCTGCGTTATTTCCTTCCACAGCGACAACACAAACTTCCCAGAACTCCTTTCTTCTTCAGGCTTAACAACAACCTCCAAATCTCCAAGAAAATGTCAAATGCCAAGAGCTGGTTTGACTGAACCAGGCCAGAAAACCAAATGCAGAGCAACTTTGTCCAAAAACAAATCGAAACAATGAAAAATCAAATTCCCTCATACACTTTCCAAGGCGAGCTGGCCGCGAGGACCGAAAAAAATTAATGCAATTAAGGCTCTGCCTTTTTCCTTACTTCCCATGCCACCGCCACTTGAGTTGGCGAACTCAACTTTCAAATTTTCCCCATGCAAAACTGAACTTGGCTCTATCTCCAAATAGATGCCTCTATTTCCTACTTGCACCGCCAAAACTGGCGCTGTCCACGTATGGACTGTTTATTAAATGCCAATGAATTCCCTTCCTTCATCCTTATCCCTTCCCTCTAAGGGTCTGTGCACCCCTTAGACTAGGATTAGTTTAGGTTGCATATAGTATTCAACTTAGGTCTTAGTTAGCCTTAGGTTATTTTCCCCTTTTTTATATATATAATTTAAAAATCCACTAAGGATAGTAGTGTAGGGATGCATGTTAGGACTTAGGATTAGTTTAGGGTTTAATTCACACTAACCACTAACACTAACATCTTCAATCCAGCCTCCCTACTAACATTCACGTTAATGTAGAGCAGGACGTTCCGTCCTTCAGATTACGTGCCAAGGCCACCCGTGTCCAGGCATTTCTTGCCTCACGAGGGTCCCAAGTTCGACAGTACAGGGTTCAAGAATTGAACCCCTGTCATTGGCATCTATGTGCTAGCTGTTCACACCTGCAATCAGGCACTGCACGTTCATAACAATCTCGGGGTTCGGTTCAAGTGTGAATTGACACAGAAATCACAAGAGGACCTCAGCATACTTGGATAAGTGAAATTGATTCAAGGTATGCTGTCAAATCAGCAAAGAGAGTTTAGCAAGTATACGACAATTTTTCGTTATATCAGCAAACACACAAGTACAATTAAATTGTTGTCCTAACCAATAAATCAAAGCATGCAAGAATCTAAGTTAGTAACACATTCTCTTAAGATTAGAACATATCTTAACATGTTTTCCTTCGTTTCAGAAGTTATAACAGCATGTAAAACATTCATCAAGATAGTTTGCAAAATCAGAGTGTTACATTCTTCCCTCCTTAAAGAATCATCATCCTGATGATTAGATTTAAACAAATCAAGGAGTTCCTAGGACAAAGTTCAGTTATTGTCCTTTCATTCATAAGTTCATACCAAAAATAGATTCTCTCTTAAAAACAGCGTTTTAAGACAACTGTACAATAGACTAATAATTGTCTAAATTTGGTAGAATTATCAGTTCTTGAATTTCAAATTCAATTAAACAGGTGTGGAAAAGTAGATCTCATTTCTTCGAGATTCTCCCAAGTTGCACTTTCTTCGCTGAACTGGTCCCACTGGACCTTACATTGGTTCACTTCGCGATTTCTCAAGTACAACTGGCGAGTTCCCAACACTCGAATGGGCTTAACCATGATTATTCCTGGGTCTTGGACCTGCAAGGAATTCCAATTTAGCACATGTGATAAATCTGTCACGTATTTCTTAAGCAAAGAAATATGAAAAACATCATGCATTTGAGACAAAGCAGGAGGTAATGCTAGACGATAAGCTACAGGGTTGATTATTTCAACAATTTCAAAAGGTCCCACGTAACGTGGCGACAACTTGGCAGCCTTGCCAAAAGTTATTGAGCTCTTTTTCGGCTTCACCCGAAGAAAGACCTTCTCTCCCAGTTTATAATGCCTGTCAACCCGCTTCAAGTCTGCATAACTCTTTTGCCTATTGGCAGCCTCCTTTAGATGTTCTCGTATCATTTTGATTTGAGGCATGTTCCATTTCCATAAGGATTTCTGGCCCAATTACCTCTGCCAAGAGATGTCCTCAACGAAAGGACACCTGTCCCAGCTGACAGGGGTTACATGTGCATTTTCTTCCATACAATGCTTCAAAGCTAAACAAAGTTTGCGCCATTTTTAAAGAGGCATGATAGGTGTTATTGTAAGCAAATTCTACCAGCGGAAGGTATTCCTCCCATTTATACTGCTGGTCCATGCAATACATCCTTAACATGTCCTCTAAAACCTGATTAACTCTCTCAGTCTGTCCATCCCGTTTCTGGATGATATGCAGAACTGAAGTTCAATTTAGTCCCCAAGGCCGCATTAAGCGTTTGCCAAAACCTTGATGTCATCCTCGGATCTCTGTCTCGATATGATTAATTCCGGTATTCCATGCAATCTGAAGATTTCATGTACAAATCTTCTTGCTAGCACTGGTGCATCGTCCTTCAAATTACCAGCAATGAAGTGTGCCACTTTGGTCAATTTATCGACTACAACCAGGATAATGTCATGCTTATTTCTTGACATAGGCAATCCTTGAACGAAATCCATCGTTATCACTTGCCATTTATACTGCGGAATGCTGTGGGGATACAATAATCCAGCAGGGTGCATATGTTCCGCCTTAACACGCTGACATTCCAAGCAGTGTGTTACAAACTCTACCACATCCTTTTTCATTCCCTTCCAAAAGTATTGCTGTTTAAGGTCAGCGAGCATTTTTGTAATGCCAGGGTGTCCAGAAAAAGGTGAATTATGGAATTCAGTTAACAATTTCCCTCTTAAGTCATTTGCCACAGGTATATATACCATGTTTTCGAACCTCAGAACTCCTTCATTATCAAAACGGAATCCCTTATACCTGATGTCCTGCGGGTCTGCAGCAAGTGCTGATTTGACTTGCTGGAAATAAGGATCTGATTCCAGGGCATCTTTTACCTCATCCTTAAACTGAGTTCTTAACGTTATAAGAGCAGAGATATGCTTCCTTCGACTTAGAGCATCTGCTACTCGATTTTCCTTGCCCTTAATGTAGCTTATATCGAAGTCATACTGAGACAGAAATTCTAACCATCTTCGCTGCCTTGCATTTAGATTTGGCTGAGTAAAAATATACTTCAGCCCCAGATGGTCTGTTTTTAACTCGAAGGGCTTGCCTAAAAGGTAATGCCTCCATATTTGAAGTGCATGAACAATGGCAGCGAGCTCAAGATCGTGTGGAGCATAGTTCTGTTCATGTAACTTAAGTTTTCTGCTTTCATAAGCGATGACATGGTTATTCTGTAACAGAATACCTCCAAGGCCTTCTCCTGAGGCGTCCATTACAACCATAAAATCTCCATTTGGATCAGGTACAGTCAAAATAGGTGCTGTAGTTAACTGTTCCTTTAACTTTTTAAAGGCAGATTCACATTTGTCTGTCCAGACAAATTTCTTTTCTTTCTTTTGCAACGAAGTGATTGGGGCAGCAATTTTTGAAAAGTCCTTAACGAACTTTCGATAATATCCAGCCAAGCCCATGAAACTCCTCACTTCGTGCACATTCTTAGGCGCAGGCCACTCAGTTATAGCTGTGATCTTAGAAGGGTCAACAACTATCCCATTTTTGCTTATAACGTGTCCCAAATAATGCACTTCTGCATCATAAAAGGAACATTTGGACAGTTTGCCATACAACTTTCCTCTTTCTTAAGATTTCCAGCACTATCCTGAGGTGTTCTTGGTGCTCTTCGACATTTTTAGAGTATATAAGAATGTCGTCTAAGAATACAAGCACAAACTTGTCTAAGTATTCTTGAAAAATATTGTTCATTAGATTCATGAAGGCGGCAGGTGCATTAGTCAGCCCAAAAGGCAACACCGTGAACTCATAATGCCCGTACCTCGTTCTAAAAGCTGTTTTATGAATATCTTCTTCCTTTATTCTCAGCTGATGGTACCACTGATCACAGATCTATTTTTGAATAAACTGATGCTCCTCGCATCTGATCAAACAGATCATCAATCCTAGGAAGTGGGTATCGATTTTTGATAGTTGCTTTGTTCAGCATCCTGTAATCAATGCACAGCCTCAAAGTGCCATCCTTTTTCTTTACAAAAATTACCGGCGCTCCCCAAGGTGAGACGCTCGGTCTGATCAGCCCCTTAGTCAGAAGTTCTTGTAACTGAGCCTTCAGCTCTACCAACTCAATGGTAGTCATTCTATAAGGTGCCTTAGATATGGGTTCCGTTCCTGGTTTGATTTCTATTGCGAAGTCAAACTCACGTTTGGGCGGAAGACCTGGCAATTCTTCCAGAAACACGTCACGGAAATCCCTCAACAATGGATATCTTTCCATGAAATCATTACCTTCTTCTGTATTTTCTGTCATTTTTACTGCATACAAAGTGCAGCCTCTGTTTTTAGCCCTCTTTAGTTGCATAGCCGTCAGTTTCCTAACTGCAACTTCCCGTTTTACACCTTGAATGACTGCTGCTTTCTGCAGGTCATCGAAGCAATAGATTTATTTTTCATAACAGTCGACCTTTGCCTTATGTTCAGCCAACCAGTTAACTCCAATAATGATATCATATGATCCTAGAGGAGTGACATACAAGTCAACTTCGGTGGAGAAACTAGGCAGATCAAGAATTGCCCCAAAAAGGCACATTTCGACTGTATGGACAGCATTATTCCCATAATGCACTGTCCATGTTTTATCCATTCTTGCAGCGTTTCTTTTTAATTTCATAGCAAGTTTAGCAGAAATAAAACATTTTGTAGCTCCAGTATCAAAAAGTATAACTACAGGTGTACCGAATAACTTACCCGTAACTTCTATGGGCGTCACTTGCTTTTTCAGCTTGTCTGTTAGCCACTGCAGCATGTATCCTATGCTTGCTATCCGCGATCATCCTTCTTCAGAGGATAGTGATTCGCATAGTGGTCCTTTCCACAGTTGAAGCATCCTCCAGCTGGCCCTTTTCTAGGCTCAAATTTGTTACCAGCCTTGAAGTTATCATTCTGGCTTCCATAGGACTTCTGTCCAATGCCATTAACTTTTGTGAAGCTGTTCCGCAAGCTATTTACAGGTCTATTCATCACAGGTTTCTTGTTGTTATCTACAACAATTTTGTTTTTCACACCAAACCTTTTCCAAGGTCCCCTTTTTGGTGCAAGAGACGAAGAAGGATTGGGAATCTTCTTCCTTATCTCTTCCCTGTGAGCAGATATTGCCCTCAATTTCTGTTCCTGTCTGATTGCCTTTTCGACAACTCCATCCATGGTGGTTGGGTCCGTGGACATCCACTTCGCCCCCAATGATGGGATTCAGTCCCATTATGAATTTCCGTATTCTGAACTTCTCGTCAGCTTGGTACTGCGGCACATACTTAAGAAGTTTAGTAAACCCTTCCCAGTATTCCGTCACCGACAGCCTTCCTTGCGACCAGTTCTGAAATTCAGTCATTTTCCTATCAAAATAGAGTTGAGGCAGCCATCGTTGCCTAAAATAACCCTTAAATTGATCCCAAGTTATGTCTGATTCGACAATATTCAGCTCAACCTTACGGTTGTCCCACCATGATGATGCTTCATGAGAAAGCTGATATGCTCCCCATATCACTTTAGTCTCTTCAGAGAAGTTTCTTATCGCAAAGTATTTCTCCATTTCACTGAGCCAGTTCTCAGCTCCGTCCCTAAGAGTTGTTCCATCAAACTTTGGAGGACTTATTCTCTTTATATCATTTGTAAGTTCAGCTGTTAATCTTGCCCTTTTATTTTCAGGGGGATTAGGAGCAATTTCATTATTATCATCAACACCCGGATTCCCTCCGTTAATGTTGTCCACAGGAGGCAGCTGATCATTTATTTCAGCTTCATTCTCCTCCTCTTCATTGCCCATTGACTGCTGTTCCAGTACAGTCAAACGATCCCTCGTATCAAGTAGGGCAGCAAGGATTTCATCCAGCTTTTGGGCAGTTGCTGCTTCTCCACCCTGTAAAAGGGTTATTCGCAGCATTCCCTCTTGTCCTGACCATTTTCTATTCAATAAGAAAATGTAAACCTTATTAATATCGTGGACTCATTAGGTCCAAGAGCTGCAACCTTCAGCTCTGATACCAAGATGTAACATCCCCATTTTAAAATACTAGAACAAGGGAAATTTTTTTTTTTTTTTTTTGATAACGTTCCTTGTTATGAATTACAAAATTCAAACACACGTTCAAGTTTTAATAATTGTTCTCTGCCCAAACAACACAGTTTGGATCACACAATTTCTTTTTAAAACGAATGTTCCCTGTTCGCATATTTACAATATGGAACACACATTCAATGCCATTCAATCTTATAACAGATTCTATATGCTGCTGTAAATGACTCGAGGAACTACCGATCTTCCATTTTCATGGCTCGGAGTTTCAACGATCCTTCATTTCATGACTCGGCAACAACCGATCCTTCATGTTCATGACTCGGCAACAACCGATCCTTCATGTTTGTTTATGCATGGTATATTATATATACCTGTTCTCATAACCGATTCCGGTTATCGAAGTGATCCATTTAAGAAGCCTATCTGAATATCTGTTACTGATATTCATCTGACATCCTGCATCTTAAATTAAGTGATAAGGACAACGCAACCAGCAATTGCGATACTTTGGCCAAAGATTTTCACATGCTTTGCATGATCATATTCCTGGATGTTATACACATCAACGGAATACGTCCTTCACTTCACTTCACCTGTTATCTAGAATGGTCTTTCCTGGTTCCTACCAGTCCTCTTTGTTTAAGGTTAGTTTAAACTCCCAATTACAGTTAGTAATATGAACGAGTATAGGAAGGCACTCCCGGTAACTAAAGATACGCAGACATACAGTGTCGTTTCCCCACGACCCCGTGTGTCTAGTTATCTTTAGTATTCCGGAGTCACTCCGTATACCAGATCATACTCCTATCCCCTGTCCACAATTACACCTTCAGCCTATGTATTCTTGATGTTTTAATTCAGGAGGGCATTGCAATATGTCAGCTGCAACAGTGTGTCGTCATGAAGACCCCGTCTTCATGGAGACACCTTGCTGTAGCTGGCGTATGCCAATGTCCTACGGAATTCTCCCATCGAGAATACACATCCTGCTCAAGTGCTTCGGATATGATTTTAATAATTAAAATCAACTTTCAGCATCCACGCTGATCTCTTGATCCTCGTTTCCGTTACAGTTGTATAGGGCTAAGAGGGACTAAATCCGTCCATTAGCTTACTATGCATCTTCTCCTTCTTATCGAAGGGCTACATTTCCCTACTTGGTTCACTTCTTAATCATTGGATTAAGCAGTCCGTATCCGACGGACGTGATAAGTTTAACCTATTAAACTTAGCCAAGATTTTCTCAACTGCAACTAAATTCAGAATTTTAACTTATTAGACGTCATTTAAACGAGGTCTAATTCCCAAGAACAGTATTCATTTGTTCTCCTTAACGTTATATGGTTAAGGTCCATTAGTTATGGATATACTTATCCTATATCCTTTATTCTGAATTTAGCACACGAGATCATTAATGAAGCTCGAAAGCGAAGTTCGATTACTCCGAAGTTTAATTGGTATTCCTTAGCTCCTAAGCTAATCCCGAATACCTTCCAATTATGGAATCATATTCTTCTTAATCCTTTTTTAATGTCAATTAAAAATTCATCTTTACCCAAGTATGAAACTAATTGCATTTTTCAACTTAAAAGTTGCGTTTAGGTAAGAATAGATATCAGTTTCCATTTAACATCCATCCAAGGACAAATAAACAAATCCAAATCAAGAAATAACATTATATTTCCAGATTAGACAATAAAATCAAACTGATATAACTATTGAAAATATCACACTTGTAATTGTATTCAATATTTCAAGTCATAATCTGTACATTTGCCAATCCAGCTGATTGGGCATAGTTTATACAAAACATCCATACAACTCATGGACAGAAGAATATATTTTCTTCTTTTCACAATTCCTCGAAGAGGAATAAAAACAAAAATTTCAATACATCATCAAATCAAAAGCATCAGAAAACAGCCAAGTCTTCATTCTAATCAAATTCCATCTGCAAAATGAATTGCACGGGTCAGTTCAATGAACTGAGCATATTAAGCACTTATCCCTAAAATAAGGTGCTTCAACTAACTGTCTCAATAAAAGAACCCTGCTTTTATGAAACGACAGTTAAACATCAATCACGAAATAGGCACAAAAGAAAGATCATCATAACAACTGAACTTTCAAAATATCATCACAATCAGCCAAGGAACTGCTGTCCCATTTCCACATAATCGTTACAAGTATCAATTCACAATATTCGAAAAGTTAGGAATACAAGTAACTTACAACAGATATAAACACACTGTTATCCTTTCCACGCCTTTCAATTAATAATAAATGCAAAGGATGAAACTAACTGAAATGTAAACCATTACTTTCTTTTCAGTTCATGCATCATATCAGAATCCAAGCAATCAAGTACAGACAAGAAAGCGAACAACAATGCATATAGTTGCTTCCATCTAAGCACTATAAAATTCATTATTCACGAATTCCAGATTTCCAACTGAATGAAAGAAGAAAAGATCATTTTTCCAAGTCATTCATTCATATCTCTATTTCTTTCCACATGACTGTCCTAACAGTGGAATCCAAACGAAAGACAATTCAAGATAACAGTTCAGAGTGAAACTTACAAAATCCACTCGGAATTCACTTACCGGCAGTAAGAATAATTTCATTTAATTTCAGTTCATACGAATACCCAAAACAGGTTAGTAAGACATCATATTCATCATAGAACAAGCAATATCAAGATGCAGACCATGTAATTGCTGTACTAGAAGATTCCATACTTCTCTCACTGTATTGTTAACCAAACAAACAGTTATACAATCACGCAATCACTTACTCATATGACCTTTTATATCCATGAACGCATACAATTCATAATAACCAATTACACATTGTTGTTACCTACAGCGAAACCAAATTCTTATGCACCATAAAGTTCCAATATTATTTTTCAGAGTCAAAATAGCAAAAAGATAAGAATTCATTTCTCTAAAATTTCATTAAGAACAATCCTTTTGATCAAAATGAACTCAAACACCCAAATCATGTTCATCTAAGCAAGACAGCTCAAATTATAAAGATAGCAGAACAGTCGTTCTTATTGAAAAGAAAACTCACATAGCCTGTACAATTTAAATCCAGTATACCACAACAATGGATAGCCAATTCGAGTTCTATCTCGATCAACTCGTTAATCTCAAAACAACATTCTCCATTGATCAACTTAATGAAGTACATAACTTCAAAATATAACCTTCATATTTCAATACCTCTAATAAAGGCAAACCCGTTTAGGGTGTTAATTGCGTAAGCTCGGTACAGTCAAGGACAAACTCAGAAAACAAGCTGATTTCCACATTTTCCATTTATTTAAAACAGAATCCAAGTCAAGTTCGCATTCACCAGACAGGTCGAAACAGGAGGACAAACCTCAACTATAGGACGCAATGAAATCAATTTTCCATTACAGCATAAGGAAATATAATCATTCTTTGCACAAAATACAACCAATTGTAATTTTGTCAATCAATCCGAATGGGAAGACCAAACAGCATCTATAAAACACAATAAAACCACCCTATTCTCTCAACAAGGAGAAACGAAATCCATTAATAACTTCAGGAGGAAAACAATCAACTTTTTCCTACTTTCACGAAAACCTAGTTCGTATTCGTTCTCATCCAATTCAAGGAAAGGCACAACAATTAAATTATTGCTATTACCTTATTAAAATTGAGTTCAAATACTCATAAAAAACCCAAATGCCATTTCCTTTACAATCCAAAACAGTAAAAGGAAGAGGATCATATTTCCTTATAAATATCAATAAGAAACAACTTCAACCAGCTATTGCTTCTTTCATTCTAGTTCATCAGCAAAAGAACTTATAGTTTCAATAGACAAAACAACTCAAATAACATGTATAGACCCGTGATACACATGATAAATTTCCCAATACTGTTAAACGACCAGCACGACAGGAAAGCATTTCATTCGAGAATACAAGGACAGTCGAACTCAGCGACCAATAACAATGATTCATATTATTTCCAAAATGACAACAATACAACACGACTGTAATTTCATTTCCTCTTTTCATGCCAAGGCAGTTCCAAGCACAATCAGCAAAGAAAACGTTTACATTATAAGGAAGTGATTAAACAGCCTGTTCTGATTCTTTCAACATGTACAGAGAAGAAAATGTCTACCTCCAACTTGATTCGAACACAACCAAATCAAGACCAAGCAACCAGAAACATTTCATCATATCATTTCCCAAAGAAAAGAAAGCAAGAACCAACAAAATCCAAGTCAAATCGACTCAACAACAATCACGCAATCCAAACCCAAGAGCAGGGTTGTTTTAATGAGACACTTAAACAAAGCAAGAGTTTTTAAAGAGAAGGGCTTAACATGCCTGTAATATCTTTTCCAGAACTCAAAGAAAGATCCGTTTGCTGCGTTATTTCCTTCTACAGCAACAACACAAACTTCCCAGAACTCCTTTCTTCTTCAGGCTTAACAACAGCCTCCAAATCTCCAAGAAAATGTCAAATGCCAAGAGCTGGTTCGACTGAACCAAACCAGAAAAACCAAATGCAGAGCAACTTTGCCAAAACCAAACCGAAACAATGAAAAATCAAATTCCCTCATACACTTTCCAAGGCGAACTGGTCGCGGGGACCTAAAACAATTAATGCAATTAAGGCTCTTCCTTTTTCCTTACTTCCCACGCCACCGCCACTTTAGTTGGCGAACTCAACTTTCAAATTTTCCCCATGCAAAACTTGAACTTGGCTCTATCTCCAAATAGATGCCTCTATTTCCTACCTGCCTCGCCAAAACTGGCGCTATCCACGTATGGACTGTTTATTAAATGCCAATGAATGCCCTTCCTTCATCCTTATCCCTTCCCTCCAAGGGTCTGCGCACCCCTTAGACTAGGATTAGTTTAGGTTACATATAGTATTCAACTTAGGTCTTAGTTTAGCCTTAGGTTATTTTCCCCTTTTTTTTTATATTTAATTTAAAAATCCACTAAGGATAGTAGTGTAGGATGTATGTTAGGACTTAGGATTAGTTTAGGGTTTAATTCACACTAACCACTAACACTAACATCTTCCATCCAGCCTCCCTACTAACATTCACGTTAATGCAGAGCAGGACGTTCCGTCCTTCAGATTACGTGCCAAGGCCACCTGTGTCCAGGCATTTCTTGCCTCACGAGGTCCCAAGTTCCACATTACAGGGTTCAAGAATCGAACCCCTATCGTTGGCATCTACGTGCTAGCTGTTCACACCTGCAATCAGGCGCTGCACGTTCATAACAATCTCGGGTTCGGTTCAAGTGTGAATCGACACAAAAATCACAAGAGGACCTCAGCATACCTGGATCAGTGAAATTGATTCAAGGTATGCTGTCAATCAGCAAAGAGAGTTTAGCAAGTATACGACAATTTGTCGTCACATCAGCAAACACACCAGTACAATATTTGCTGTCCCATGTAATAAATCATAGCATACAAGAATCGAAGTTAGCAACACATTCTCTTAAGATCAGAACTTATCTTAACATGTTTTCCTTCATTTCAGCAGCTATAATAGTATGGAAACATTCACCAAGTTAACATACAAAATCAGAGTGTTACAAAATGCCTAAAACCCACAATGAATCAAAAGTGAACACGTGGTGACTTCAGAATCAAAGAGGAAATTGCGGGTTGTCAGGATTTTTTGAAGTTTTTTTACTTTATTCGATAAAAAGTTAAAGTTAAAAAAAAAACCACAACCCCACAACTAATCAGAAGAGGACACGTGGCAGGTTTGAATAGTCAAAAGGCATAATTACAGATTTGTTGAGTAATTTGAATATTTTTGTCTTTATAAAGTTGTAAAGTGTAAATATGAAGCATAGCTACGTACCAAATCAGAGAGAGACATGTGTCATGTTTTCATCAAAACTAGAAAGGATAGCCAAAAAATAATTAAAGCATGGCCCCACAACAAATCATAGAAGGATACGTCACTCGGGCCCATCGAGGAAAAATTAAAATTGTGCCTTTTTGGCAAAATAAGTTAAGGTTGTACATTAAAGTGCAGCCCCAAAGTGAATAAAAAAAAAACACGTGGAAAAATCAGAGGCGAGAGTAGGGGCCTGTGGGGAAAATTTTAAAATTTCTCTTTTTTCCAAAAAAGAGGGTAAAATAGCATAATCAAACCGCGATTCTACTGGGACCCACTTTGGGACATGTGTCAAGCTAGTTTTCAAAGGGTGGAGGGGCGGAGGAAAATGTATTTTTTTTTACATTTTTCCAAAAGTGCTAAAATATAAATAAAAAGCTCCCAAGCTGGTTTCAAATCATATTTTGCCATGTGGAGGGCTCAGATTAAAAGATGAAGGAATATCAATGGTAACTGTGCATTTCACCAATTTTTCCGCCATTGGAGCTCCAGGATGTTTGGAGATGAAATTTTTGCATCAATCTTCATCAAATTTTTGGAAAAGTCATCTCTTTTTGATCGATAAAGATCAATGAAATCGATTTGGAAATTCAATTTGTAGATCTGAGGTATATTTGAAGTGGATTTTTGTTCAGGATCATGCAAACACATGAAAATCCAGATCGAAAAGTTGCAGAGGTAAATTTTGAAAGGGAAAAGGTGAAATGATGAAAGGAAAGGGGTCTACATGCACCAAGGATGAAAAACATGCCCCCTATTGATGTAATGATGCTGATTTTTTTAATTATTCACCTTTTTTAGGAACCTGGCATCTTTCGAACGGTTTTTTGTTAAACAACCCTTTCTGTAAATCATGATGAAATTTTGTAACAAACTTGATGCTTGGCATATTCTTTTCTTTGGAAAGAAGGCTTAGATGTAAAAAATTGATATATAGTGCATATTGGAGATATGCAAATTGTGGGGAGTTCATTTTCACGAGAAATTTTTGAGAAAATCTCATCTTCAGAGAAAAAATTCTTAGAAACTAGGCTGATTTATTTTGTGTTGGATTTTCATTCATGTTGAGTTTTTTTCAAGCGTATAGACATCAACAATATCTAAGATTTTTTAAATAACTCTCCCCTGCTAATGAATTTGATGTATTTTGAATCAATTTGTGTTTAATCTCTGGTAATTTTGTGTTGATTTCATTTCAAAATGTCTGTAAGTAGTTTTTCTTGTTCATATTGCAATCTTGCATCAAAATCTCTCTCAATCACACAGATCTCAATCCTTGTGATAGTTTAGTGGCATCTACAATTTTAATTTTCAGAAGATCTTTCATCTGGGAATGACATAAATGATTTAAAATCACATTTCTTTCATATGTTGATAGAGATTGTTTATAACCCTCTAGGTGTACCTCAGGTGTGATTGATCTTATATTTTGATGTTTTATTAGGCCTTCTGACTCTATCCTTCATGCTAGAATCTCAAATATTGTGTGAAAATGTGCAGATCTAGGCCTCCATTCATGCACACCTTCTGGTTTAAGGAATGTTTTAGCTATTGTGAAATTTTCAGTTGTTGAATTCTTCCATTGTTTTTAAGTTTCTCAAAGATCTAGAAAATTTCAATTTGTCTTGTTGATCTCCAACCAAAAAATCATTCGAATAACAAATCCTACCCTGAAACACCCTTGTTTTTCCCTTTATATCCACAAAGGAACAAAATCCATTTGCTAAAGTATGCAGAACAAATCAGTATTCCATCTGCCTTTAGTAATCTTAGCCTTGTATTGAAAATATCTCCATATTCTGGAAGTGACAACTTGTGAGAGTCAGATTTAGTGTGTTGATCATGTTTTCCCAAGGTCTTCTTCATAAAATTTTTGCAAAAGAAGGATTTACCAGCACTCTTCACCAAACATAGGTTACAAAAATAGGTTCTCTTACCTTGGTTGAAAGGCACAACCTAAAATAGTTAGGATATGATCACATCCTTCAAGGTGCTACCCAGTTTTCCAAAGCCTAAGTGATATAAAGGTTAGATAAACTACTTTCCTAGCTATAAAATGATACACAATTGTTTATCTGCCTCTGAGTGTATTTTTCATTTTCTTGATGTTGCTTGGCCTTTGAAGGAGATTAAATATGGGTACCAACATGCTTCTGACGCCACTTTCGGGGGCTTGTGGAAAATATTTGAAATATTTGGATACATATATGACCCTGGTAATTTTTCATGAAAATACTGCATACAAACACATTGTTGAAGTCAATCTATAATTATATTTGTAAGGATTAAGTGAAGTTATAAGCTCTGTAGCAATTTTCCCAGTTTCTAGCAGTTGTTGCACTTTTTTTGCATTATAATTGATAAATTTGCGTAGAAAAAGATCAGATCTATTTAGATTTTTATGAATCTAGTATTCACTAACACTTGAACGGTTTTTCATAGTGCATTTTTCACAAACTAAGGTGAAAATCCTTAGTGGAGACTCTGTGCTATTTAAATTCTTAATTAATATGAGTTTCGTAATCTATATCAAGTGAGATTTGTCACTAATTTCTACAAAGCTTGAGGGAAGAAAATCTATCTTCAATAAAGACCCTGCTAGAAAGTCTCTTCAAGAATTGGAAAAAACAAAGTCAGAAGGTAGAATAGTTTGAAAATTTTTTGGAGGTCAAACACCAAGAAAATAGATCTCCATTGTTAAAATTGAAAGTAATCATCTTGTCATTGAATATTGTAGTTCTTCCTCAAGTGCATCTAAATCAGGTAGTCTCTATGTTGAATTGAATTCCCCATCTGGTGAGGGATCTTCATTTATCTTTGAAATTTTTTCTTCTCATTCTACCCCAATATTTTACAAATCTGCTAGAGTTTATCAAGAAGCTAATCTTATAGGGGATATCCATTTTGAGAATTACATTTCTATTCTCTAAAGACTTCTGCCTCCTCATCATTTTGTTTCTCATCTAAGATCACCTCATCAAAACAATATGGCTCCTTTTCCACCCAGACCACCATTTGTTGTCAACACTTTTGGTCCTATCAATTTTAGAGGAATGGATGGTTATCCAAATGTTATCCCACAAGATGTAAGAAACAGATTGCCTCAATTTAGAGGCAATAATGCTATAACTGGTGATCAACACCTTAGGATTTTTGTCAACATGATGGAGGATTTTGAGATTGAATTTAAGGACGTATATATCAAATTATTTATTCATACATTAGAAGAGGATGCAAGGGACTGGTATAAATCTTTTCTTGATAATTCTATTGATTCTTGGACTGAAATGAAAAATGCATTTAGATTGCAGTATGGTGACAAAGCCAACCCTAGGTTTCTTTTGTCAGAATGTGAGAATATTGAAAAAAATCCTAATGAATCAGTGCATGATTTCAATACAAGATTTAATAAAACATTAAGAATATTTCCTGTGAATTTGAGACCATGTGATGAATCTTGTCTTATAAAATATGATGATGTATTTGACAAAAAGGCAACATACTATTTGAGGGATAAAAACCCTAGCAATTTAAGGCAGGCCTTTACCACGGCTCTACAAATTGAGAACAACATTAAGGCCATTGGAAAACCTCCCAAGAGGGAGGGTGTTAAACTAATAAACCCATAGAACACTCAAGAAAGTAAGAGTGTGGATCTTGAGGAGGTTGTTAAAACTTTGGCAGGGGTTGTCAAAGAAATCTCATACAAATTAGCCCAGGAAGAGAAGGAAATTGGGTAGAGTTCACAAGGTAAGAAAAAGGTAAAAAATCATGACATGTTTGGAAATCACCCTAGGGGTGATCAGAGGGAAGATGACAGAGGTAAAGGTCCCATGGGATCTACAAATAGACATACCCAAGCATGTGAGAATAGAATGGTGCCTAATCCTTTGACTGTCAAGATTACTGTTGTTGATGAAGCCAATGAAATTGATTGGTGTTAAATATGTTTCTTACCCAATCCTCTATGTGAAGTAAATCAGGAAGAAGAATAAGCTAATAATGATGATGATACTGATGATGATATTTTCATGACGGGTTGTTCTACAAGCTTGCAAGATGGAGCAACTTCAACTGAACTAATCAGTTTCATAACTGTTGCACTTTTTGGGACCGCATTAACTGGGTACCACTTCTTCCTCCTCATACTTTTGAAGTAGATTTAGTGCAAGATTTTGAAATACCCAATAATGAATTTGAGTATTTAAGATATTTAATGATAAAGAAGTATGATGGAGGAATCCCTTCAGAAGAAGATAAGTAGTTATTGATGAACATTGTTGTTGCTCAATAAAAATAGTATAACACTAGGAGTAAATTTCTCAAAGGATAAGTCCCTCAAGCTAAACCTAAGACTCCATTGCTTATAAGTATTCCTAAAGAAACTCCTAGGAAAGATGCATCTGCCAAAGGACCTGCTCTCCCAAGAAAAAATTACAGTCCTCCTCATGCCTAAACTGCCAAGAATTCCATGCCATCTAATGATTTTATCAATCTCCCTTCTAATGTTGCCTTGCCAAAGAGTTTTTCATATGATACTGCCCAAGTATTGAGTCAAATCAAGATCTTTGTTCCAATTTTTGAGCTTCTTAGAATCCCTTAGCACAAGAATAGAGCATTTGAGTACTTGGGATTGAAGGAAGATAAGAGTACCCCAGGCATAAATTTAAACATTGTAGAAGCTCCTCCTCCAACCATTACAAACGTAGAAATACCACTAGCATTGGAAGATATGGGAGAAGCACCTAAGGTTTACTTGGGAACATCTTTACTGGAATCTCAATTAAATGTTGATCCATTCTTCACAAATTTGATCATTAAGGACAAACTGCTGCACAATTGTATGTTTGATTATGGAGCATCATGCAATGTCATGCCTGTTGAGGTCATGAATGAGCTAGATATGAAAGTAGTAACATAATATGTAAGGTGTACTACCATGGACTCTAGAGAGGTCTCAATTGTTGGAAGTGTGAAATGTTTGGTGGTAAAACTTGCAGCCTATCTAGGTAAGAACTTGAAACTAGATTTTTCATTCTTGATTTCCTAGCCAAATGGGGCATGTTGTTATCAAGAAAGTGGGTTGTAAGTTTTTGTGGAATTTTTCATATGGATATGTCCTATTCCACCATTCCAATAGAGGGTAGTCTTATCAACTTGTATGTAGAAAAGAAGATGTGGCATCTTATTGAAGATACCAACAATTCTTCTTATGAAGTGTTGTATACTAATGTTGATGCGAGTAATTTTGTTATATTTTCTGATGGGAAAGAGAACAAGATGGATCAATGTATGTCTCTTGAATAGGTAGGTTCTCCTTGGTCCTTGTTATTTGATTAGGCTTGTTCCAAATTTGGAAATGGTGCTGGTGTAGTTCTCATTTCTCCAAGGCTGGAAGAGTTTGTTTTCTCTTTCAAACTTAACTTTGAATTTACTAATAACATTGCTGAGTATGAAGCATTGTTGTTAGGTTTAAGAATTGCATGGAAGTATTATATTAAGGACATCATTGTCAAAGGGGAGTCAGAATTGACTATGAAAAAAATTAGAAAATTGTATGCTACTAAAAATCAGAGAATGAAACATCATTCAAATGTTTGATTCATTTAAGATCATACATCATGATAGAAATTTAAATGCTATTGTAGACCAGCTTGCAATATTGGGATCTCGTTTTGATGTTTGTTCAATGTCCCCCAATTGTAAATATAATGTTGAGGTACTAACAAGGCCATATGTCCCTGATAATGTCAGACAATGGCAAGTGTTTGATGATGATGCTCAGGTCAAAATATTTCTACAGAAAAAAGGAGAGTTTTTTTATCAATGTATTGATTGGGAGACAATGGTGTGTGCAACAAAAGGAAAAGAAACTTTGTTTGGAAAATACATCATCTAATTGAAAACTAATACCATTCCTAGAGGGTTGTTTGCTCTTGAATCAAACTTTGATAATGATGATTGCATTATTAACAAACATGTAGAAGCCTTAAGGGATATTTAAGAGCATTACCATGCCATGAAAGAGAAACCAAGGAAGATCTGGTTGGGAAGCAATCTGAATAAGGAAGAAAAATAGTACTACATTCAATTGTTGAAGAAATATCAGGACTTTTGGCTTAGTTTTATTCTGAACTAAAAGCATACAAAGAGGATTTGTTTCAGCATGAAATTCCTCTTGAAACAAATGCCAAGCAATTCAGACAAAAATAGAGGCTGATTAATCCACTCCTCTCCATGAAAATGCAAGATGAATTGAAGAAGCTAAGGGATGGAGGGATAATTCAGCCAATAAGGTATTCTTTTTGGGTAATAAACCTAGTGCCAGTTAGAAAAAAAAATGGTGATATTAGGCTATGCATGGATTTTAGAAATCTGAATAGAGCATCAATGATGGATAATTATCCTTTTCTAAAAATGGAAAACATGCTTTAGTTAGTACTTGGATCTTAAAGTTTTTTCACCTTGGATAGTTTCTCTGGCTATAACCAAGTTGTTGTGAAAGAATTAGAAAGAATTAAAATAACCTTTACAACTCCTTAGGGAACATATTTATATGTCATAATTCCCTTTGGTTTAATAAATGCTAGAGAAACATTTCAAAGGGAAATGGATGTGGCTTTTGCTGGTTATATTAATGAAGTCATTGATGTTTATCAAGATGATGTAACTGTGTTTTCTAGGAAGAGAAGTGATCACTCGCAGCACTTGCAGAACTTGGAGAAGATGTTGATTAGATGCAAAGAATTTGGTATTTCTTTGAATCCAAATAAGTACCATTTTAGAGTGAAAAAGGCCATGTTTATCAGTCACATTGTATCAAAGGATGCTGTCATGATTGATCTTGAAATGGTAGAGGCTATCAACAAGGTTCCAATTGCAAGAACCAAGAAGGGAATCCAATCCTTCTTTGGGAAGATCAATTTCATTAGAAGATTTATATCTAACTTTGCTGAGTTGACTCTTCCAATTACTTGCATTTTGAAAATAGACCAGATTATCAAGTGGGAAGAGTTTGTTATTCAAGATTTTTATGGGATCAAAGAGGCACTAAAACATGCACCTTTCTTGGTTGCTCAAAATTAAAAGAATTCTTTTCAAATGTTCTCCTTTGCCTCGGAAAACACCGTTGCATATGTTTTATTATTGAAGGATGATGAAGGGGATGAGAAACCAATTGCCTTTTTCAATAAGGCATTGCAAGCAAATGAGTTGAAATACACCATTATGGAGAAATAAGCATTTTCCTTGGTGAAAGAAACAAAGGTTTTCGGACCTTATATATTGAGCTCTAAATTTGTTGCTTATTTTCCCCACACCATGGTAAAAGATATCTTATCAGAGATGGAGGTCTTAAGAAAAAAGATGCAGATGGGTGAATAAGTTGTAAGAGTGTGACATGGAAATCCAAATCATAAAGTTGGTAAGAGGTTTGAGATTAGCTAAGCTTATGGTTGAGAGCAACTTGTAAACCGTTGGAGTGAATGAAATATAATAAGAAAGGGTGCATGTAATTGAAAATTTAGTAAGTTATGAATGGTATAAAGATATAATATTTTATCATAGACATCTATGCTGCCCTGATCATTTGAATAAAAATCAGAAAATACCTCTTAAGCTGGCCTCTCAAAAGTATGTTATAACTAATTTTGGGTTAGCTTGGAAGAACCCCAAGTGAGTGCTCTTAAGATGCATAACTGAAGATGAATCCCCAAGGATAATTACAGATCTCCATGGAGGAGTTTGTGGGGAAAATTTTGCTGGAAGAGTTACAACACACAAGATCTTGAGGGCTCATTATTGGTGGCCAACTATCTTCAAAGATACAACTCTATTGGTAAGAAGATGTGAAATCTGCCAAATTTTTTTGGGAAGAATGAAATCTTTAGGCTCCCTTCCTTTGTATCCTGTATCAGTTGAAGCTCCTTTCAAAAAATGGGGAATGGACTTCATTGGTGATATTTCAAACCATTCCAGTGTTAGCCATAAGTTGATTCTTGTAGACATTGATTACTTCACTAAGTGGGTGGAAGAAATACCCACTAAGAAATAAACACACCAAGTTATCATGGAATTCATGCTTAATCATATCATCTGCAAAATTGGAGTGTCATTCAAGATTGTTGCTGATAATGCCATGTGTTTCAGAGCTAAACCATTGATGGCAGTGTGCAAGGAATATGGAATCAATCTTACATATGCTTCTAACTACAACCCCCAAGGAAATGGACAAGTTGAGTCCAATAATAAGAACTTATTGAAGATCACTAGAAGAACCTGGGAGCTAAACAAGAGGAAGTGGGGTGAGTAACTGAAATTTGTTGTTTGGGCTGATAGGATCACTGCCAAAAGAGCTACTGGTAAAATCCCATTTGAATTGGTATATGGAACTCAAGCTTTATTTCCCTTACACTTGCAATTTTCTTCATTTCAATTTGTTCAACAACTTGAAGACTAAGAAGTAAGTCCATATGAAGCTCGAATCAATTGGATTGTTGAGCTAGATGAAAAAAGAGGGGCATCCCACCAAAGGCACGTAAAATTTAGAGAAAACTTGAAGAAGTTATTTGATAAGAAGGTAACTCCAAGGGATTTTAATGTTGGATATCGTATGCTATTATTGGATAACATGCATGAAGATAAGGGAAAGCATGGTAAATTTTATGCATTGTGGATGGGCCCTTATTCCATTGACATTTGAATTGGTGAACATACCTTCTTCTTGAAAGACTTAGATGGGTAATTGCTAAAATTTCCTGTTAATGGCAAGCATTTGAAATATTTCCTTGATTGATTTCATAGACTCGAGGTATGCATCATTTGTATAGTGTATAGTTCCTTGGTTTCTTTCTACCTTTTATGTTTTTACTCATTATGGTCCTTGGTGACCTGGTTTTACTGGTTTCTCGATTCATTTCTGGAAGTTGGTTATTATTTTTCTACTTTGCATATTGATTCCATTTCCCAATGATTATTTTTGGCACATGGTCTAATTTTGTTCTTGTGGCACTCGCAAGGAATTCCCATCCCTGAGTAGGAGCCGATGTTGGTGTCCATTTCGATCTTACACCATTTTCCCCTAATTATCCTTCACTTTGCCTATTCTGAAACATTTTCTATATCTTGAATGGGTGAAATGAAGTTTTTACCTTTGTTTATATGCCTTGAAGTGTTGAAAATCTAGTTTTTATGCCCCATTTTGAAGAAGTCTCCAGGTATTCCTTGTTTTTTTCCTACATTTTTCAAATCTGCAGGCTCTGCCATTTTTAAAATTTGTTTTTGATCATGGAAGCTTGAAAATGATCGATCTATAATTGTATGCCTTTGAAAATCCATCCCCATCATCAAAAATTCTTGGAATCATGTTTCACTTGGTTTTGTTTCAAAAAAATTCCATCCTTAGTGAAAAAATTAGATTTTGGGCATCACTGGCAATTTCTATGTTTTTTGATGGTTTGATGGGCATATTTTACCCGTACAATTTTTCCTAAGAATTCGTCAGATACGCGGCTTCTTCTAATTGTTCGAGGGATGGTGGGTAAATGTTTTAACTTATAAATTTTTGCTTTTTTGGTGAAAAGGTAATTTTGGTCCCATGGATCCGCTTCTTTCTAAATGGTTCTTTAGATGCTTACTTGGCACCTTCTGATTGGATGAGGAGTGACGGATTTGATTTTTGAACTTATTCTTTTGGGCTATTTTGGAAAAAAAAATTAATTCACCCCATGGCCCCGCTAATTTCTGATTGGATGAATTCAAGCGACAGAGAAAATTTCCCATTTTTCCCAAAAATGTACACGTGTTGCATGTTGAGTGATTGTGGAAAGGTGGGTATTTTTTGTGCTCTAAGGCATTTTTGAAAAATATTTAAAATGTAAAGAAAATACCTAAGGATCGTAACGAATCAGAAGGGAACATATGGTGGCTTCAGAATCAAAGAGGGAATTGTGGATTGTTGGGCTCTTTTGAAGTTTTTTGACTTTGTTTGATAAAAAGTTAAAGTTACAAAAAAAACCGCAACCCCACAACTAATCAGAAGAGGACACATGGCAGGTTTGAATAGTCAAAAGACAGAATTTTAGATTGGTAGACTACTTTTATTGTTTTTGGCTTTATAAAGTTATGAACTTTAAAAATGAAGCGTATCTCCACACCGAATAAGAGAGAGACACGTGTTGTGTTTTCATCAAAAGTAGAAAAGAAGGCTGACGGAGAACATTGAGGGTTTTTTCCTTCTTGGGTAAAAAAAATAGAGTATAGAATTAAAGTGTCTCCCCGTAGCAAATAAGAGAAGGACATGTCACCCGGGCTTACGGAGGAAAAATGAAAATTGTGCCTTTTTCGAAAAAAAAATTAAGGTTGTAGTTTAAAGTGCAGCCCCAAAATGAATCACAGAAGAACAAGTGGCAAGATCAGAGGTGGAAGTGTGGGCTCACGGGGAAAATTTGGAAATTTCTCTATTTTCCAAAAAATATGGTAAAATAGCATAATCGAGCCGCGATTCCACTTGGACCCACCTTGGGACACGTGTCAAGCTAGTTTCCAAAGGGTGGAGGGGCAGAGGAAAATGTCAAATTTTTACATTTTTCCAAAAGTGCTAAAATATAAAAAAAAATGTCCTAAGCTCATTTCAAATCACATTTTGCAACGTTGAGGGCTCACATTAAAAGATGAAGGAAAATCAACAATAATTGTGAATTTCACCAATTTGGCTGCCATTGGAGCTCGAGGATGTTTGGAGATGCGATTTTTGCATCAATCTTCATCGAATTTTTGAAAAAATCATGTCATTTTGATCTGTAAAGATAGATGGAATTGATTTCAAAATTCAGTTTGTAGATATGAGGTATATTTGAAGTGGATATTTTCTCGGGCTTGTACAAACACGTGAAAAGCCTGATCTAAAAGTTGTAGAGGCAAATTTTGAAAGGGAAAAGGTCAAATGATAAAAGAAAGGGTCTGCATGTAGTAAGGATGAAAAACGTGCCACCTATTGAAGTAATGATGTGGATTTTTGCAATTATTCACCTTTTTAAGGCACCTAGCATCTTTCGAACGTTTTTCTATTAAACGTCCCTTTTTGCAAAGCAAGATGATTTTTTTTAACAAAATTGATGCTTGGCATATTATTTTCTTGGGAAAGAAGGCTTGGATGTAAACAATTGATATATAATACTTATTTGAGATATGCAAATGGTGGGGACTTCATTTTCACGAGAAAATTTTGAAAAAAACTCATCTTCTAAGAATTTTTTTTGAGAAACTAGGTTGATTTATTCTATGTTGGATTTTCATTCATGTTGAGTTCATTACAAGTGTATAGCCATCAAAAAGCTCCTATATTTTTTAAATAACTCTCCCTTGTTGATGAATATGATGAATCTCTGGCAATTTTGTGTTTATTTCTCTTAGAATGTCTGCAAGTATTTTTTATTGTTCCTATTGCAATCTTGTATCAAAATTTCTCTCAATCACACAGATATCAATCCTTGTGATAGTTTAATGGAATTTGCAATTTCATTTTTCAGAAGAGCTTTAATCTGGGAATGAAATAAATGATTTAAAATTACCTTTCTTTCATCTGTTGACAAATATTATTTGTAAGCCTCTGGGTGTACCTCAGATGTGACTGATCTTAGCTTTTTATGTTTTATTGGGGCTTATAACTTGATACTTCGTGCTATAATCTCAAATATTGTGTGAAAAAGTGTAGATCTGGGCCACCATTTATGCAGACCTTCTGGTTAAAGGAATGTTTTAACTATTTTTACATTTTTTGTTATTGAAGTATTCCATTATTGTGAAGTTTCTCAAAGATCTAGCAAATTCCAATTACTCTTGTTGATCTGCCACCAAAAACTCATTTGAATAACCAATCCTACCCTGATCTACCCTTGTTTTTCCTTGTATATCCAAAAAAGAACAAAATCCATTTTCTAAAGTATGTAAAATATATCATGATTCCCTAACGCCTTTAGTAAGCTTAGCCTTGTATTGAAAATAGCTCCATATTCTGGAAGTGACAACTCATGAGAGTCAGATTTAGTGTGTTGATCATATTTTCCCAAGGTCTTCTTCATACAATTTGTGCAAAAGAAGGATTTAGCAACACTCTTCACTAAACAGAGGTTACAAAAAATATGTTCTCTTACCTGGGTTGAAAGGCACAACCTAAAATAGTTAGGATAATATCACATCCTACAAGGTGCTACCCACTTCTGTAAAGCCTAAGTGATAGAAAGGTCAGATAAATTGCTTCCCCAGCTAAAAAACGACACACAATTTTTTATCTTCCTCTTAGTGTCTTGTTCATTTTATTGATGTGGTTTAGCCTTTGAAGGAGATAAAATTTGGGTATCAAAAACATGTACACTTTCAGGAAAAACTAAGAAATTCTCTCCACCGCTTTAATTTAGCCAATCATAACTTGGCAAGGCCATGGGTCGAATTAATTTTTTTTCCAAAATAGCCAAAAAGAAAAATTTCATTAAAAAAATATGTTGTTCCTCAACTAATAAAAAGATGCCATGTAAGCACCAAAAGAACCAATGAGAAACTGACAGAGTTATGGGACCAATATTGCCCTTTTGCCAAAAAAGCAAAAAGTGATAAGTTAAAACATTTTCCCTTCATCCCTTGGGCAATCACAAGTAAACATGTATTCATCAAAATGCTAAGGAAGAATTTGATTGGAAAAATACGCCCATCAGACAGTAAAAAACACAGAAGTTCACCATTCTTGCCTAGAATCCGTTGTTTTCTCTAAGGATGGAAATTTTTTGAAACAAAACCAAGTGAATCATGGTTCCAAGAATTTTTTGACCATGGGAATGGATTTTTAAAGGCATACAAGTATAAATTGATCATTTACAAGCTTCCATAATTGGGGGAAATAGGAAAAATTGACAGATCCCATAGATTTGAAAAATTTAGGGAAAAAACAGGGAAAAATTGGGGATTTATCCAAAATGGGGCATGAAAAATAATTTTGCAAAAATTCAAGGCATACAAATGGACATAAAACTTCACATCATCCATTTCAAAAGGTAAAACATTTCAGAAAATGTAGATCAGAGGGAAAAACTAGGGAAAAACGGTTCAAGATCACAATGAGCACTAATAGGAAACACATGTAGGAGATTATTGTGTGAAGAAAATGGAAAAGTTTTGAGGTGCTGAACCCAACCTCTGGTTCCCACATTTATGAAATCGTTGATCTCATTAAATTTGATGCATTCAAGGTCAATATTAATTCCATGACACCATGGGTAGAGTTAAACACAACGATCCATAAGATGAAATCTGTAAAAAAAACAAAATTGTATGCCTCGATTACGTTGATAGAGTCTTCCTTACTATAGTTATGAGTGAAAATTTCATTCTAGGTTAATTAGGTATAATTCCAAATGTGACATTTAGAAATTCATAGATATATAGAACAATAAACCATGATTCCATGAACAAGTTTCCTCCTTATAATTTATAGTATTTGAAATAAAGAATTGGCAAACAATACACATTGAACATATTTGATAGGAGGGAGCACATATTTATGTCAGTTTTGAAGTGCTAAAAAGATGGAGGTGAAATTTGTGTGCATAGTAGAGGGAAATGTTTCAATGTCCATCCCAATAACTTTCAAAATCTAATTTTCTCATTCATTAATATCATGAAATTAGATTTGGTAAAGGTGTTAGATGGGAGACCAACTGAGACCCCATTACTAGAAATAATAAAAAGTAAGATGCCACGTGCATATTTGACTCCAATTATGGGTGAAATACAATCTTCTATTGTAGACTAGATTGGACACTATAGTTCCCATATAGTGTCTTCTAGACTACAGATGTGGGTGTCCATTTTACTGTAGATGGATATGGTTTTCTGGCAAGGAAATATGGCCCATCAACAAAATAAATATTAATAAAAGAGATAACTATTCACATAGGTCAACTCAACTACAAGATGTGCATATCATTTACTCCATCCAATCCAGCTTTGCAATCCTTTGGCTTGTAAATTAGAATCATTCAAAATAAATATCTATGATGAAAATTTTAGGGAAATGAAAGACAACCCAATATGAAAATAATAAATACAATGAAAATTAACACAAGCATAAATGAAACATGTATAACAATGTGATGAACAGTAATAGTTTTTCATTCCCATCCCATTCTTTTATTTAATTTTTTAGAACATTGAGAATTTGGTCTTTCTTATTTTACTATGTAACATTTTATGATTGGTTGACATATACTTTTTTAGATAAGATAAAGATGTGATTGGAAAGTTAGAAATGAAAAGGTGGAAATTAAATAACTACATGTCCCATGCATATTACACATCCCAAATTGTATGTAAAAATAAATACAAATCTATCTTCACTCCATGTTATCGGCATGATCTCACTCTCATTAATCACGTTAGTGTAAATTTTGAAAAAAATGACTGAAAAATAGAAAAAAATCGAATAGATTCCAAGTTTAAAACCTAACAACAACGATTTATTATTGTACTTACATTGTAGCAACCATTTTATTTCTAACCATGATTTTGGTAGCACATTTTAAATCCCTTTTTAACACTTTGTTCAACAAGAAATCAAATAAATGACAGAAATAATTTTTTTCTATCAAAACAAAGGCACGATAAAACCACATCATATGTGTAATAAATTTTACAATATTCTAGCTTTCTTGAAAATGATAAATGTATTAAAACTATATTTTAATAATTAACATATTATCAAATTATACATAAACAAATACTTATTAAGTAAATTAGTAAGATCAACCATAGTCTAAATATTATTAACAAATCAAAGGCTTTATCAAAATACCTTTATCAAAATTCAAATTAGTGACTAAGAAGTTTGCACAGGCTATAAAATAACTATTATTATTACAATATAACAGATGCTATTGCTAAAGACACAAAAGCATGTATTTTAAAATGAAATCTACAAATGATTGATACTAATCAGATTGGTTGAAAATATTGTCTCAATGTACATTAAAAAATATTCAACATAATAGTAAAGAACCATGAGTTAGAGTATAGTGTTTTTAATCTATTTAAATTATGACAAGGGTTTACTCAATATGAATTTCCTTCCTCAATGTGTAAGATAAAATTTTGATGAAAGAAAAGAGAGTGAGAATTCTCAAAGTTAGGGTTTTCAGAGTAGGAACTAGTCAATGTAAAGATCATGTTGTTGTAGGATATTTATCATGCATATTTTAAGTACATGGGATTCCTCCACATAGGTGATTCTCCATACTTAGGTTTCCTAGGGTGTCATTATCGCCTTACTCACATCGTAAAGTGTCATAGAAGTTACATTTGACTAGATATTCTGGGAATGTAACTCCCACCTCTTGATGACTACACTTATCGGAGAGTTACACACCCCACTACTATATGTACGCCCTTTCATCTTGAGCAATGGAATACAATAGAGTATGGGATTTGAGACATTTTTCCCTTAATTCATGCACATTTCTCTCATGGGTGATTTCTTTCTTTGATCTTGAAGCTACATCATTTTGTGGTTTAGTGCAACATTTTGATGCTCATGGATTCCCTCTAGATCTTTGTCATTCCTTCGACATGGTATCAGAGCTTGGGGATCAAAATCGAGTTGCTCACCATGGTTGCTTACTACTCTCCACCTCAAATTTTCTTGTGTAAGTTTCCATTCTTGTTTTATGCTCTACTTGCATTTTATTTATATAAAAAAGGGGTATATGTATTTGGTTTGTTTGTTGGTGTGTTACCATGTTGCTTTGTTATGGTGGTCTTCGACTCACCTTACAAGCATGGTTTATTTTCCTTAGTTAGAATATGTTGTCTATGCATTAAATGGACTTCTTCACTCGCATTGGTTATCTTGCTTGAACAATATCCAAGCGCTTGTGGCCTCTGCACCTATAAAACCTTGCTTGAATGTGCTCTCTCTTAACTTTGGACTCTACCCTTTTGTTTGAACAAGCTCTCTTGACTGTACAACCTTGTTTCCTAAGCTCACCGGTGTGGATGTTGGAATAGCACATCTCACCTTGCCACCACTTGGTCTTTCCACCATTCACCTTAGCACATGAATCTTGTAATGTTACTTCGTTGTAAAAAAATATGCCCTGGGATAGTTTTACCGTAAATCTCCTAGGACAAAATTTGCCAAGTTCCTCTTCCTGAGACGTTAAATGAACCTACATTAGGATCTCAAGGCATGTGGGCTCTACATGGCACATCAGTTACAACATTGAACTCATGGCACCATTTTGTCTTGGATCACTACAGTCCTGGCTTGTTGACTCAAGTTGTGATCGTGTATTGATTTACCTTCGACACAACGTCCTGTGTTCATGCTAGCCACTGCCTCAATTTTTTCTTTTCTCTCCCAAAATATTTGTTTCCTTCACTGCAATAAGGTTTGCTCATGTATCTTCTTATGGTGTTTATCTGTTGGCCCTCATTCAGCTATTCTTTAGTCGTGGACCTTTGTTTTGGGAATCTTCACTCACCAAGATAATGAGACACTACTCTATCAAGGGATTCTCTGTTTGAATTTTTCCCCTACTATTCAACCAAACTTGGCCGAGCCATTACTGTGTTTGCACTCGACACATGGTCGTAACTCTACTTGGTGGTTATTGCAATAATAAACCATCTCGGTCAACATTTCATCTTAGTCCACCTATCACCATCGCTTTTAGACATTATTTGGAGGTCAAAACTATCCCTCCTTTTTAATGTTTTGAGGAAAAAAATTCATTATGGCATTGTAATAATTTTAAGGCTCTAATTTGCTTGTAATTATGTCCTTCATTAGTGTGTTGAAGATGGAGGGCGACGTCCAAGGTTTGCACGAAGATAATGCCCCCTCGCAAGAAAAATAAACCTTACATAAAATTTGATGCCATTTCCAATAAGTACCCACATGACACCCTTTGCACCCATTTCAGACACTCTTTTAATCCATTTGTATGGCTTATTAGCATTTTCCATCAGTTGCGGGAATCATTTTCTTGTTATAAATTTTGACTCACTTCTTGGTTTTGAGTACTTCTTTCGTAAAAGTTGCATGATTTTTCACACATTATGTGATGACATTAACAGTTTTATAAATTAACTACTTTATAAAGTTCCACATTTAGGGGGGGTTCACTAGTACTCTTAGGCCTTGTATTACATGCAAAGGCATTATCAGCTGAGTCCAACGTCTTGCATTTCGGAACCTTGCATTGTTGATTCTACATCATATAGAGTTCTATTTCATGACTTGATCATTGTAAGATTGCTTTATAGCCTTCACCACTTCTTATTGGGAGAGAGAACTATTCATCTTGGCATGCTTCCATAGAACATTACTTCGCTCATGAAGGTATTTCAACCTTCTTACTTTGGCTAGTTCCTACACCCACTCATCATCATTTTCTTGAGTATTTTCTCAACACTTGTGACCATGTTTTTGGTCACATGATGATGCATGTCTCTATATCTCTTTTGTTTCACGTGGCAGACTCAAATCCACCCCACCGTGTTTGGAGCATTTTTTAGTCCCTCTATGGAGACCCCTCACATAATGCCACCATTGTTGCTATTTTTTATTCAGTTGTCTCCTCTATTTCTTCATGTGATGACAATTCCACTGACACAGAATCACTTGGTTATACTTCTGATGATGAGGATTATGTACCCAGTTCTGATGTCGAGAGTAATGGAAAGGATTCTTCTCCTCCTTCTCTCACTATTTTAGAGAGTGTTGACACATCCCACATCTCATACAATCATCACACCCGCCTATTTATCACCTTTAGTTTGTGAGGCCCCTTTTACTCCTCTATCTTCATTGGATTACTCATACCTATCTTACATCACTCTTTTATTTATTGAGCCCCTTAATTGGGAGGAATATCTGCCTAAAATTAGTCACCTTTTCACAGAGTAAACTTGTGATGTACTACAGGTTTCTCATCCATCTACATGTATTTTAGAGGATTTCATAATCTCTTTTGTTAGGAGTTCCCCTTCTGGGACTCTTACCACTTCCACTTTTCTAGAGATGTTAATTGATCCACCCTTGCTTGTGGATCCATTTTATGTTGTGGGGGATGTTTTGTTGCATTCAAATCAGTTGGAAATCCTTTCTACAGGGGTTCACCCTTCACAATATGACAGTTATTTACTCGTGACATTACCTTCGGTTCCTTTGCACTCACTTTCTAGACCTATGTCACACTTTCATGGACCAGACTCAGAGTTCTTCATGTTGTTGCCTTTGATTTCCTTCACGAAGTGGGTAGAATTCAAGCACGTCATTTCTGTCCCTCCTAAGGGTAGGGACACAGATCAGTGTGGATGACTCTTCTTTAGTCTGGAGGCAGAGGATTACGTGATCAAAATTATTTTAGGATAAATCCTAAAGCTGCAGAGTTCAAATCCGTCCATGGCATCTTCTGCATTCCTCTCATCTCCCTCTTCTTCTCTCTTCTTATTCTATCTGAGATATTTCCTCTTTGTACATGGGTACCTTTATAGGCTTGTCTATGGCCGGGACCCAGCTTTGGAATCTTTCTTAGATTGGAGAGTATAATTGTCTCTCTTTTGGGGGGGGAGTTTTTCCCATTGGGTTTTCTCCTTTTACTCCACTTTTCGAGAGTTTCTTTTACAATGGTACCTCATCAGGATTGTTTATGGGACCCACTTCTCCTTGTTTTTTTCTATTTGTCCACGTAAGCTATTCTTCAGGGGGGGTTTTGGTGTAGGATATTTATCATGCATATATTATAAGTACATGGGATTCCACCACATAGATGATTCACCACGCTTAGGTGTCCTAGGGTGTCATTATGGCCTTACACATGTCATATACTTTCATGGGAGTTACATTTGACTGGCTATTCCAAGATTTTAACTCCCACCTCTTGACGGATACATTTGTGGGGGAGTTACACACCCCACTACTATATATACACACTATAATATTGAGCAATGGAATGGAATAGAATGTGGGATTTGAGCCATTTTCCCTTAATGCATGCACATTTCTCTGATGGGTGATTTCTCTCTTTGATCTTGAAGCTACATAATTTTACGATTAAGTGCAACGTTATGATGCTCACAAATTCCCTCCAGATCTTAAGTATTGCTCTGACAGATCAAAAGGATATTCATAGTTTGATTAAGCATTTTGATAATTTTAGATAATACTTAAAATTATTATATCAATAAATTTGGACATATTCCACTGAATCTAGATTCTAGTATTTCAAGTTTTGGAAGAAATCTATCACTCTTTTTTCTTGTACTGCATTCCATATTTTTCTAGAATGGATTCAATTATTACTATTATTGGATTCCAATATTGTCGTTATCATAATTATTGGAGTTCCAATTTTAGTATTATTGGATTCCAATTTCAGTATTATTTGATTCTAATATCACTATTATTTGATCCCAATTTGTCAATTATTAGATTCCAATTTTGCTATAATTAGATTTCGTTATTTTTTATATCTTCATGTTGGGATTATATAAGATTAGTGGATGATAAATATTATAAGGAATGAAGGCATTGGATTAATAAAAATAAATAACTAACAATAACTTCCTACAAAGATATTTTACACTGCAAGCCTCGTAATTTGAAAAGGAAATGATAGCACGTTCCTCACACTTTGATAGTGCAAAATCCTCGATCTAATATTAATGACCGCTAACTATTATAAGTCATGATCCCATTATATTAAATTAAAAATAAAAATAAATCCCTACAATATCAATTTCGAAGTGCGAGCCTCACACTTTAAAATTGTGAACCTCACATTGGTAAATTTTTGAGACTTACACTTTGAAATTTGTGAAAAGTGCAAGGCTTGCACTTGGAAAGTGTAATCCTTGTACTTTCAAAGTTTGAACCTCGTAAATTGAAAGTCCAAACCTTGCAACATTGAAACTGTGAGCCTCACACTTTCAATGTTGATTATGTGCATCCTTAACATTGGCATTGGCCTCTAATTCTAATGGTGTTATTTTTTTCTGTTGGAACTTACAATTAAATTACCTAATCACATCAAAATATACCCTATTTTTAATGATTCTCCCCAAATATGACGTTTTTTGTTTTATATTATAATAGTGAAATTATTACAGCAAAATAAGGAACTTGTGTTAGTTAATCTTTCTATTTTTGGGGGTAATTTTTTTTATCAAAATAATGTTATGTTTTCTTATCGGAGTCGTAGCATTGTAATAACTCATGTATTTATTTTTTATATTGTACACACCATTAAGTTTACTATTGTTTATTATTATAAATTATATATCTAACTTATGATTAAAAGAAGACAACATAACTGGGATTTATGTATATCAAAAATTCAAAGAGAGTGAAAGATAGTTTAATTTACGCTTGTAAATTTTTCCATTCTCTATATAAACAATAATTCAATTACTTCCATGAGAAATAAAATAATTCTTGACACAATGCAAGAATTTTTTTATGAGAAATGCAGTCATATGTCATCAGACATACAACGAACTCATATTATATTGTATCCATCAATCAGAAGAATAATTGTGTCACAATTGTATTCTTTCTGACTCAAGAAATGCTACCAAATTTATCCCAGTGTTAGTCACTCTAAATGAGCTACATTTTCATCAGACCCCTGTTTGTGGAATAATGCTTTTATATAAAAAAAATTCACAATTCTCCCTCATGTAGACTATTCTCTTAGGATTTTAACCTTGTACAAGTCGAGAATATCTTCTTGGGTTGATTAAATGGATTGTATTATATTTTTCAAATATTCTGAAATCTAAATCAATGATGCATTTTTCAAAGAACAAATTAAATATAGAAATATTTTGCAGGATAAAATGGAAATGTATATATCCTTCTCCATGTATCCTTTATCTCCACTAAACAAATAGGTTTTGAAAATGAATGACTACCTATTCCTATGAACTCAAAGCATATCCCATCATGCTCTAATTTATGTGATGATAGATGTATCTCAAAATAACAAAAAATATGTGTCATCATATTTATTTTCATAGCTAAGTTCCCAAAGAAATACATTCCCTTTGATTAGAATCTTATACATGTAGCACCATCAACTAGTTACATCCTAAACCACAAAAAAAAAATTCATGTAAAAATATTGCTGAAACATATGCATTGTATCCTTAATAGCATCTTAAGCTTTAAAAATTCATATAATATTCCCAAGTATTATATACATTTTGATAACTTGAAATAGTTATTCAAAACATTAACAACAAACAAAAAATACAACAATGTACTTATGCGCCTAAACCAAATCTTCGACATAAAATAGAGAATATAAAATAGACTGTGAGGAATCTAATAGGAGGATGTCCTATGTTGGGTAAAGTTTTTGGGGCCTTCTTCTTCTCATAGACATCATCAGACATTGTAGTGGGATCGATGTCTATAGGGAATGAGCTGTAATTGTGTTCCTTGAGAGCCTAGATGCCTCTCTTATGGTAGATTTTTGATCTAGAAAAACAACAAATGCCCCTCATCAGCTCTTTGTTCCTTTTCGATTGAAGTTTGTCTGATTTTGGTTACATTTCAACTCTTCTTTTCCTTTTCACTTCTAGTTTGTTCTTGTCCTACCTATACAAATAAATAATGTTGGTGTTCTAACAAGATGAAAGATTTGATGAAGGACTAGGAATTTTTCAATTGAAAAATTAGGGTTTAGTTACTATACTTTGAAATAATATTGAATGGATTACAATGGTTCCATGATGTATGTTTGATTATTCTAGTAAAGTTTAATATCATATGGGTTTTTGAAGGAATAAAAAAACTTCACTATGTTTAGTGCCAAGTTATGCACCCACCCCCATAACCCTGGAGCACAACCCCCATGCCCGAGGTTACATAAGATGAAAAAAAATTACTATACAACACTAAAATGGAATTGAAAGATCCAAATGGTTCCCTTTTCAGGTAGAAGGTTAGGAAGAGTAGCATGGGATTCATCTAAAAACAAATTGGTATTCATTATTGGTATAATGACAATAGAACATTTTTGAGGTTCAAGATCCTTTGAATGAAGTGGAAGAAGAATTTACGAATGGTTTGACGTACTACAAGAGCATGAATTATTTTAATATATTTGGTTGTCATCTTTAAGAATAAATTTAAATAGATTACATATAGTTAAGGGAGTGTTGATATGATAAAGGGATAGAGATTATTGATCACTAGGAAAGTTGTTACCTTTCCCACAAATGTAATTTATGATCAATCACTGAAAAGGGTATGTAGAATATTTGTGTAGAACTTGAAAGATAAGATATTTGAAAAGAAAAATGCCAAATTAGATATGTTCAAGGAAAACACAACACTTACCCTTCATGTATCCAATCAAAATGATCATAATATTTCTCAGTGTTATGATAGCCCTATACATCACATCATACCATAATAAACATGTATACCAATAAAAAAATTAAACCTTAAAAAAAAAAAAAAATCAAAAACAAACCCTAAAATAGTATTAAGAATGATAGTATTACTAGATCTTGGTGGTCTTGTGTTTCCTCTTTTTGATGAGGGGATTAGGGTCATCCTATGCTGGGTAAATTTTTTGGGAATTCTTCTTCTCATCGGATGCCTTGGATACTTTTGTGGGCTTGGCGCATAGAGGGAATGGGCCACCATATTTTTCCTTGAGAGCCTAGAGGATTCTCTTGGGGTACATTTGGGATCTATAAAATTGACCAATGCCCCTTATCAGCTCTTTGTTTCTTTTCTTTGGAGGTTTTTCTGATTTATAGTCATTTATACTCTTTTTATCCTTCTCCCTTCTTCTTCCTTTCTATCATACATATAAAAATTAATAATGTTGGTGCTCTATACAAAAAAATATATAATGAATGACTAGGGTTTTTTCAATCAAAATATTAGGGTTTAGTTGTTAACCCTGGAAATAGGATTAAAGCCTAACTTTGGTTCCATGTTGCATGTTGGATTAGTCTAGTGAATATCACTATCAGATGGGTATTTGAGGGAATTAAAATATTTTTCAACATTTTGTGCTAAGATGTGCACCCACACCCACACCCCCACACCCTAAGTTACAAAAGATGACCTCAAATTCTTGTATAACACTAAAATTGAATTGAATGAACCAAACAGTTTCCTTTTTAGGTGGCAGTTTAGGAATAATAGCATAGGATTCATCTGAATTTGTTTTGGTATTATGTGCTTACATAATGACGGTGACAAAGATTTGAGCATCAATCCCCTTCGAATGATGGTAAAAGAAGGATTTCCTAGTAGCTTGATGTACTCTGGGAGAATGAATTATTTAAATCTCTTCAGTTACAGTCTTTTAATATGAATTTCAAAATATTACATCTAGTTAGGGGAGTGTTGATTTGATGAGAGGAAAAATATTAGTGAACTGCTAGGAAAGTTGTTACCATGGACAAAAATGTAATTTATGATTAATTGTTGAATAAGGGATGTGGAAGACTCGTGTGGAAATTTAAAGATGAGATATTCAATAAACATAACACCAAATTTGAGTTATTTTAGGAAAGAAACAAGATTTTCCTTTCCAGTGTATATTCAATATTATTAGAATAGTTGTAGGTTTTATGTTAGCCCTATACATAACACCATATCATATTCAATACGTATACGAATAGAAAATTCAATCCTTAGAAAAAAAAAAACTGCAAATATATTATTATTGGTATTAGAACCTGAGATTGGTGGGATTGTGCTTCTTCTTATTGATGAGGGTATTTGGGACATCTTATGTTGGGTAACATTTTTGGGCCTTCTTCTTCTTGTTAGTGGCCTTGGACACTTCCCTGGGCTTAGCATACAGAGTGAATGAGCCGCCACTGTGTTCCTTGAGAGCCTAGAGTCCACTCTTATGGTACATTTTGGATCTAGAAAAATGGACAATGCACTTTATCATCTCCTTATTTTGTGTTGATTGAGTTATTTATGATTTTTTTTTCATTTCTTCTCTTCTTATCCTTTCCCCATATTCTTCCTTCTTTTCCAACGTCTATGAAGTAGTAACATTGGTGATCTATCGAGAAAAAATATCTGATGAACGACTAGGGTGTTTTGAATAAAAATATTACGGTTCAATTTCTAACCTCAGAAATAGGATTTAAAGGTTAACCAAGGATCCATGTTGCATGTTAGATTAGTCTATTAACTCTAACTAACATATGGTTATTTGACGGAATAAAAAAGTTCCTTATGTTTAGCATTATGTTGTGTACCAAATCCATACCCCCAAAACACACCCGCACGCCTGAGGTTACATAATATGACCTCAAATGTCTATATGATACTAAAATTGAATTGAAATAACCAAAGAGTTCCCTTTTAAGGTGGTTATTTAGTTATAACATCACAAGCTTCATCTGCAACTTTTTCAGTATTTAGTGTTGACATAATGACAAAGGAAAAGTATTAACCATCAATCTCTTTTGAATGATGGTTAATGGAGGATTCCACAGTGGCTTGATGTAATTTGAGAGCATTAACTATTTGAATATTTATGGTTATGGTCTTTCAATAATTTTTTTGAAAGATTACATCTAGTTACGGGAGTGTTGATGTGATGAAGGGAAAAAGATTAATGAACACTAGGGAAGTTATTGCCTTGCCCACAAATGTAATTTATGATCAATCTCTAAAGAGGGGATGTGGATGGTTTGTGAAAAAATTTAAATGTTAGATATTTGAAAAGCATAAAGTGGGATTCGAGTTATTTGAGGGAAAAAGGACTCTTTCCATTCCATTATACAGTAAAAATCATTATAATATATATGGGTGTGATGCTATCTCTATATATTTCATCATACCATAGTCAACAGGTATACTAATAAAAAACTAAAACCTTAAAAAATGCAAACCATGCAAAACAAAACCCTAAAATAAATGTTGTGCTATATCAAGAAAAATTCTGTTATGAATGACTAGGTATTTTCAATTGAAATATTAGGGTTTAGGTGCTAACCTCGTAAATCATATGTAAAGGTTAACTGGCATCCCATTGTGAATACTGGATTAATCTAGAGACTCTTAATATCATATGGGTATTTCATGAAATAAAGATAATTCACTATGTTTAGTGCTAAGTTATGCACTCACCTCCATACGCCCACATCGCACCTCCCACACCTGAGGTTGCAAAATATGGCCTCAAATTACTATACGACACTAAAATGGAATAGAAAAAACCAAACAGTTCCCGTTTTATGTGGCGGTTAAGGAATAGCAGCACATGCTTCATCTAAAACGTTTTTGGTATATATTGCTAGCATAATGAAGGTTGCAAAGTGTTGAACTTCAAGGTCCTTTTAATGATAGTGAAAGGAATATTTCCCAGTTGTTTGACATACTATGACAACATTAATTATTTGAATCTCTATGTTTATAGTCATTAAGGGAAATTTTAAAAATATTACATCCAGTTAGGGGATTGTTAATCCAGTTATGGGTCAAATATTAGCAACCACTAGGAAAGTTATTACCTTTCCCATAAATGTAGTTTATGATCAAACACTAAAGAGGGGATGTGGAACTTGAAAGATGAGATATTTGAAAATCGTAAGTCCATATTCGACCTATTTGATGAAAATAACACATTTTTCCTTCCAATGTCCAGTTCAAATTATTAGAGTAGTTATGAGTGTGATGCTAACCCTATACATCACACCATACCACAATCAATATGTAGTGCCCACTACTCTTCAAAACAATTTCATTTTCATATGGATACTATTCGAATGATACTCAAACATTTTTATTATGATACATTGTTCAATAGATGATATATTATAATGTTATTTGGACTATTGACATTAGGATGTTTATGGTTTATTATGATGCACTAGATAGTGATGTTAAATAGTTCGATATATGTTGATTTTCACGATGTGGATTTTATACTTGACATGTTATGTTTTTGGAATTTTTTGAGTAGAATTATAATCTTATGGCTGTTAGGGTTAGATTTTGATCTATTGATGGGATTAAGGTAGAATTGTCTAATGTCGAATGATGATTATTGATTTTATATGTATATTGTCTCGATGTTGTTAATACAGTTGAAAGGCCAGAGAGGTATTTTTTTGAGTGCATGACTTTTATAACAATACATTGAAGGGAATAGGGGACTAACCAAGGAAGGATGTCGGGTGTTGAGACAATGTGACCAAATTTGAAAACTTGTGCAATATTCTTATAGTGTGGGTGTTTTAAATGTTTAGTTTGGAGGTCTCCCATGGTGGGGTGACCTCACTATGTATGGCCATGGGGTAAATTATTTTTTCCCTTTCTTTTAAATTTTTGGTATGTTCTTTACCTATATTTTTCTGTATTTAAATTTGGAATTTTTCTCACATTATTAACATGTTAAAATGTGTTTTAATTAAGTTAATCCCTTCTTATTTTAGTTAACTAGATTATGGATGTGACAAATAGTTATGATGAGGTTTGGTCGTCCTTTTGTTAGTAAAATTTATGTTGATTTTTATGTGTTTTACTCCACCCCAACTTCAAAATTCTGGATTTTCTCTTGAGGATGCATCTTTTGGAGTCTTGTGGGGACAAGAAAGGCTTGTCCCATGCCTCTTAAATTTACCCAAAATACCCTAACTTATGGGTTGGGAAGCTATAATCTTATGACTGGTTTATCCATTTTTGAGTGTAAAAGGAGAGAAAGGTATTGCACTTTCTTTCTACCTAAATTTATTGTGTCCTTTGAAATTATGGTGTGCATACGTTTGTGAGCCATGTGGGTTGTCATAGTCCTTGTCATAGTGCATTCATTTTCTTGGTACTTGGTGTGTTTGAATTGAGTGTGGTGATGGAGGAATGATGAAGTGGAATCCTACATGGATCCACCTCATCATCCTCACATTCAATTTCTATGTATTGATGATTTTTTGTTGGAATGGGGGTTACTATTTCTTTTCTCTTTTTGTGCACTTTTGGAATTGGAGCTTGTGGGAGTTCTTTTGGAAATTTATTGGCTTGGAATTGAAGAGACTTGTTGAATTTTTCTAAGAGCTTGATGGAGAGGTAAGATCTCAACCTTTTTTAATTTGTTATTATGCTTGTTTGTATGCAATGTTTTTCTTGTTAAAATTATTTTTGTCTTCTGAATGTGTTTGTGTGTTGGTTTGGTAGTAGGCCTTAGTAGGGTGTGGGAAAAGGGATTATAGGACCATTGGGGAGGGAAAAGTGATATTTTTGAGGCATGAATTTTGTGGGAGTGTTAATGGGAGTCTTACATATGGGGAGTGAAAAGGAAATCATGGTTATTTATTGCATACTTGCAGGGGAGAGAAGGATTTTGTGTTGATTATTTTGTACACTTCAAGGATTAAGGTAAGATTTGTAATTCACCTGGGAGGCATAAGGAGGTGGTTTCCCATAGCCATTTCTCTATTTGGTTTTATCCTCAATCCTTTATATTGTTGTGAATTTGTAAACATATTGGATATGTTATCTTTGTTGAGTTGAATGTCTTGTATGTATGTTTATTGTGAAGCCACGTTATTGAAAGTTGTCATTGTTTCTCAAGACCCCCTCATGGTTATTTGGCTGGGGATTGGAGGCCGTTAAGGGGATGGATTCTCCTTTTAATGGATTAAACTTTGGGTAAAGAGTGTTTCGTACTCCCCCTTCCTTGTTTTGTGATCCTTGTGAAGTTGAAGAATGCAAGATTTGCAGCTACGCTTAGAGGAGTTATGAAAATGGGAGACATAAATATTTGGGATTTTTTATAGCTCTTTTTGATTTCCCTTGTTGTATATTATTCAATTTATTATTCCCATTTTGTTTGGATGATTGTAAAAATTATATATTTTGAAGAAATTCACATTTTCATATACTTGGAAATCCCTAAAATTGTGCACTCTTCTAAGAATATTAAATGGGATTTTTTTGCATTTTAAATGTGATTCTTTTTTTTTTAGATAGTAAATTACAAATTTATCACCTTTTTTTGAAGAATTAGAAAGTAGGAAGATGTTGAAATGGATATGCATTCTTTTTAACTTCAGAATTTCATTATTTTTTCAAATGTGGTATACTTTCATTTCCAAATATATTGTGAAGTTTATTAAAATTTATTGTTGTTAAATTTTTTTTTCACTTATATATGTTACAAATATATTGTGACATTATTAATAATTTGCAATATTATTAATAATGAGTTTATAGAACTCATATTAATAATATAGTTGTAATTGTTAGTATTAGTATTTGGGTAAGTTGCGAGAAGAACTCACGTAGCTATTTTGGAGTGTGAGTGATCATATGGAGAAGTTTGAGAGATTCATGGAGACCGTATTTATTCTCTCAATTTAGTAGTTAGTTAAGAACAAATGAAAAAAAAATAAAAAGGAGAAATTATACTCTATGTATATTATAAGACTCTCTATCAAGTGTATTCATCGTTCCTACTTAAGAAAGTTATGAGTCTATGATTTTATAACGATGTATTATGTTACAAACTTCTTTTATAGATAATCTAGACCAAATGTAGTCATCTTTTATTAAAAAAGGTATGCTAAGAGAATATTTAAATAAGATGCAGATCATTTTATTATTACGTAATAGCTATCTAATATTATCAATGATCCACGTCAATCTAATTGTAATTGGCAGTAATATTAGACTACTGTATTTGCATACAAATCAGTTCTGTGACTACAAGACCATGTATACATATGTGTGCACACACACTACACTTGGCATCACACACACACATTTGACACACACATGTTTTCATGAAGACTCAAGTAATAATAATCTCCCGATTTAGTTGAGAAATCATATCATATAAACACTCTATAGAACTGCTGGACTAATTTCGGGTGGTTAATTAATATATACTATATATCTTAGTATAGTTAATCAATGCACTGCAAAAACTAAGAAATATCATATGTAATTTTTATATATTTCATTATCCTTCGAGTGATTATTAATGAACTCACAGTTAAAGTAATATGATTAATAACCACCCGATAATTAAGAAATAAGATGTGTTTAGTATATATGTTCTTATTCTTCGGATGGTTATTATTATTAAGTTTGTATTCGATATAGGGCTCATGTGTTTCCCAAGATCCCCTCCTCCCCTATGTGAAAAATCCACTAGACCTGTGACACAGAATGGGTATACAGACAAATATACAAATGTGGTGAGCTATCCCACCATGCACTTTTGTACTAAATCTAATGCAACCCACATCACCTCCATCATGTTTGCTTTATCGTTGTGATTAGTACATCATCTAGCCCTAAAGTGGTTACTTGTTGCTCTGTTAGTGGGCCTATGGCCTCACTCCAGCCCTCCTAGGTGCTAGTAAAGTCAAGCTTACAACCATTTTATGTAAATGGCTCATGGGGTTTTATACAGGTTTGAGCCATGTACAAATTTTTTTAAGGTATGATTTACTAGTTCAACCTGAAAAAACCTATTGTTACACCTGGAAAGTAGTCCTCTAACCAGTGATGATCCTCCAAATACATTTGCTACTCTGTAGAATCCTTGAGCCATCCCCTATTAGTCATGGTAAATGTCCTCCATATAACTTCCTCGAACCCCATCCTATCTATCAGTTTTCCTGTAGGTATATGTGTCCAGTATTTCTACCATGAATATCAACCCACTGTCACGCATAGTATTGTATTTGGTCCTATGCCCACTCTCCTCATGGACCTCCAAAGTGGTATTCAATTATGGCATATTGAATTGCTCATATGCCCATACATGTAATCAGTGTGGTGGCTCGTATTCCTCTACCAGTGATCCTTCAAACTGTGTAAAAAAAATTACTCACTTTTAGCTGGAAGAATTTTCGGTGAAACGGGACGTCTAATTTGTAAATGAGCTTCAAAATTACATCTTTCTGAGTTAAGAAGTGACATCATGTAGGTCGGTAGAGACAACTTAGTATGTTGGTCAATCAGCGACCAAATCGACCAGCTACGAGTAATGGGAGTAACACAGATGAAAGTTGTGGCAAAACCTATAACTTTTAGGAAAATAATTTTTTCCACTATCTGAATATAAGAGCATATGTCAAGAGTTCATGTTCACTTGTAATGTTTTAATTAAATTCTTATATTTATAATCCTAGAAGACTAGACTAAATCATATATTATGTCATCTAACGTTTATTGTAATATTCCATATAGTTGGACAAGGGTTGATGAAAGATCCAGTATAACCAACAAGATGTATAAATGTAGATGAAATTTTAGCTGATATAGTGATCCTTCTAGACTAGCCTTCCTAGGTTATGAGAGATGGTATCCACAATATGGAATATTGGATGCGTTATGTGCTTTGTCTATAATATGGGATTGTGTTATTTTGAATATTTATGGTCATGTGCAGCAAAACAGTCAGCTAGTTTGAACGTTTATACGAATCTCTTGGATGCTAGTGTTTTGAGGCACTCGCTAGTGTCCTAACAAGGTGCAGTAAAAGGAGTCTATGTTCTTCGAGTGTCAACATTATGCCACCTGTCACTATTGAGAATTAATAATGTCACATTCACTTTGATAATGTAAGGTTACAAATCATGTTGTGACATGTACCTAATAATTGTAATATTACTAACCATAGCTATCTACACAAGGCTCATATTACATATTATACTTTTATATAAAAAGTATTAGCAAATGCTTGAGTTGCAAGACTTTATCATGTAGCAGTCACCCCAATATGAGTGATCATATGGACTAAGCATTGCACTATATTCATAGAGATGCATATGTAGCATTGAGAGCTGTGTAAGTGATGTGGTGTGTGTGACTCCTGTGTGTGTAAGTGTGAACATCCTCCTGTGTGTGTGTAAGATGTCTATGAATGAAATCATGTCTATTTGAAACTTTATAGTTTCCCTTTTTATATCCTTGGGTTCGATTATTTGTAATAATCTTCACCAAATTTATCATCTTATGGAGGAAATGAAATATCTACTCCTATTTCATTCAATGAAACCGACTTTGAAGGATTTATACTATAGATGCACTAAGAGTGCCTGTTCATTGGGGAGAGGTTTCAACTTGCAAGGCGTATTGAAACTTAAATAAGAAGGTAATACAAAAAAATCCACTGCGCCCAGTACTAAATTCTATCCTAATCATGGTAGATAAGCCTATTAATCATGTCACATGTTGATGCCTCAGGAACAACCATGAGAGCAATGTACTAGCACTCACTTCTGGATTTAGGGGATTGTTGATCAGGACCCTTGTGTTACTGCAAGTAGGAATGTTAAAACCAGCAGATTTTTTTTCATAATATACACAACTACTAAGCTATGAGGCACTTTATCAACGAAGGGTCTACATGCTACATCAAGTTCAGACATTATTTTTTTACCTATTAGGATATTAATACCATTACATATTTTATTATAGATCACATGACATTGAAATAATTGGTAGTAACATAGCCCGTATATATACATAGGGTGCATAATATATATATATATAATTGGGTCCTATCAATATTCCAAGATTTTGAGTTCATATAAATGGTTAATAAAACCCTAGGAAAAATCAATTATAGGTACCTGACCACTTAATCAAGGATTGACTTTAGGGGAGGATGCACAAAGTATTTTTTTACTAATGCATGTGGTTGGATGCGGCAATGTGGGTTCTAGGTTGTGGTGCATGCCTTCAGGGACATGAAATATATCACAGTGTCCTCTTAAAAACATGTGTGGCACCGGAAGGGATGAAGTGCTGATAGAGAAAAAGTAGTTAGCAATACGTCTCCCACCCTACATGTTGATTAGTGGAGACCTGTATAAGTTAGGTTGTGGTGAGGTTCAAGCACCCCACGCAATTATTAGTTTGAACAACCCTGTAGCACTTGGCCATAATTATGGAGGAAGTGCATGGTGGGATTCTGTAACCAGGACCTATATCATGCAGGAAATAATGCTACCGCATGGAAATGATTTTGACACAGCACAGGATTTTATTAGTACAATTTGTTGTTTCTGTTATTAATAGGAAATGAGTATATATACATTTCTATATATATACACACAAGTGTATATATATAAATATAAATATATGTATATATTCATAGCTTTTAGATATTTACACAAGTATATATACACAAAAAATAGTGTGTATATCCTTAAAAGAAAAAGAGTGTACTATATTTAAAATAATAATAATAGCTATAGATCTATTGGGCAAACGAATCCACATACACAAATGATTATTTTTTATTAAATCAAGCTTACAACAAGTCATCAAAAATTACAAAACCCTAGATTAGGGTATAATAGACATAGAAAAGTAAAATACAAAAGGATTTGGAATGTGTATATTCGATCCCCAAGCTTTCTCCTCCTCTTCCTATGGCTTCCTTCCTCTTCCAGCTTCCCCTTAACCTGCAAAACGAAAAATGAAGAAATGAGTGAAAGATATGAATAAAATCCTTCCTCAGAGATACTAGGGTTGGTTTGAATTTTTCCCCATGCAATGTCCTAGATTAGATTCATCTAGTGGCCCAAATTATCTCCTACAAATGTTAGGTGGGGGTTTGGTGATATCATCATTTGACCACATGGGTCATGTTTTTAATGGGGCCACTTGTGTGGTTTGAAAGTAAAATTAAAATTTATTATTTTCCCTTTGATTTATTCTTTTGTAACTTCAATGATAATAAGGCCATGACATAAGGGAATTTAGGTAAACTCTCTTCCTTAACAGTTTAGACTACTTTTATACTAGAGAATTAAAATAAAATCTTTGCGTAAATTGAAAGGGTTATTTTTGACTTGGGATTGAATTTTAAATTATTGCATTACCTTAGGAACCATTGTATTAAATTAATTTAGGATTATTTGAATGAAATTTTCCAAACCTAACTATAGATTAAATAACTACTTTTAATTAATATCCTCATTTATGTAGTTTTGTGGTGACCGTTTGAAATCAAGGGTTTATCTTTTCATCGCTTTCATTTTCTTTCACAAAAACAAATAATTCCATAACTTTTCTATTCTAAAATTTTCTTGGTTTTGGGTTTCATGTGCAAAATTTCTGGGCATTACACAATACGTATACAAATACAAAAATAAAACCTTAAAAAACATAAAATCTAAAAAATGAAACCGTAAAATAATAATAGGATTTTTAGTAACACACGACCTTGGTGGGATTTTGCTTACTCCTGTTGATGAGGGGATGCTAGAATAAGTTGAGATTAGAAGTTGATAATCTATTTCTTTTAATAAGTAGCAGAGATTAGCGGTATATAAACTTTTTCTTTGATTCCCACCAACGTATATAATGAAGAAAAGACGCAAAAGTTTAATCATAATAGTTGCTAATCTGCAAAAATGTTTTTTATGAAGAATAAAACATAATTGTACTTTATCATTTTTCCTTTAGGAAATAATGTTATTATACACAATGTAGATTTCTGCAATAAAATTTAAGACAACATCTCTCTACACTATGTTGTTGTATGATCACCCTGCAAACATTTTTAATAACCACCCTTTTTCACGACTAGGACAATACCTCCATAGATTTCAAGAAAAAAAATGTCCATTTCTCACATATTTCTCATCAAAATATGTTATGGAAAATCCCTAGCGACTGCTAATATATATTACTATGATGTTTTATTCATAGTTTTCGACAATAAAAAATGTCTACTTCTCATCGAAATATATTCTGGAAAATTCCTAGTGACTGCTAATATCTATTAATATGATTTATTTTTGGAGCACTATGTTCAAAATAAGAAATTGTTTAGCCTGGTTTCCCCAAAATCCTTCCTTTCTATAAACGTTCAATCTTAGCAGTCACTAAGAATTTTCTTTAATACGAACTATTTTTTTATCTTAAGCAAGTAATGGTTCTTAGAATTTTCTAATCATTTTTCTAAATATGAACCGATATGAATTATGTGTTTGAAACAATATAAGTTACGAGAAATATAGAGTTTTTTATCCCTTTCATGGGTATGTAGTGAAACACTTACATGTGAAAGAGGTTTTATAAGCAATATGAAACAGTTATAATTAATGAAAAATACTAGTGATACAAATTTGTAGAGATTATTTTTTACATTGTTTGAAAGGAAAAATAGGAGTTATAGAGGCTAGCGGTGAGTAGGATTCTCCTCGATAAATATGTGGACAACATAATACATGTAGATGTGTTCATTACCACCTATTGAAAAGAATAACTTAGTGCCCTCTAAAGAAAAACTCTTTATTATTTTAAATCCTGTGTTGGAAAAAAATCATTGTAATGGAGCTTAGCGGTCACTAAGTTCTTTCCTATCTATAAGTTGATCTTAAATTCTTGTGAAGAAGAAAATTATGTTTTGGTTTTTCTAGTGTAAAATGTAACTAACACCAAAATATTGACAATCACAATATATATTAGAATTTTCATGCCACATGTCAACATTTTAGTGGGTTCCATAGACAAATTAAGATGGTGGATTTTAATAGTTTAAAAGAAATTTTTAATTATATCACTAATTAAAAATATCTTAATAAATGTGTCAACTATATTACTTCCTAACTAATTGGTTCAAACTCTCCATGTATCACATTTTATGGGAATTTTTTTAAATTTAGCATGGAATATATTTAAAATATCGAATTCGATTTCGATAAAAATAAAAAATAAATGTGTGTATATTGCTCTATTAAAATTTAAACCATTGTTGAGAAATGTTTAATTGTATTTTCTAATAATTTAATTTTTATTATGATTATATTAATATATCTCGTGGTCCCGTGAGTTCACAAAAAAAAGATTTATCATTATCCCACTCCATTCTAAAGTAAAATTTATAAATTTGATTTCCCCTGTCCCACTCTATCCCCAAAATTAAAGGTGGATATAAATGAGGGATACATTAAAAATTTTATATTGGAAATCCCCCGCATTAAATGTGAATATTTGAAATTTCAATATTCCACACTTTCACTTTACGAAGGCAAAATTTAAATTTTCAAGTATTCCTGTCCCACAAATTTTAAATTTTTGCAATTTATTTTATTGAATGTTTTATAGAAAAATTTAAATACCCCAGACAAATATATGTTAGGATTGTATTTTTATTTGAGCATCACAGAAAAGAAGCTCTTAAAATTATAATACAATAGGCACAAACACTAAATTACTGGTCCAAGTTCTCGAATCCTCATTTTAAAATGTACAAACCAAGAAACAAATAGTTATTGCATATAGATCATAGGTCCAAGTGCAGGAATCCCAGCCATATTTTATAAATATCTATTCCAGAGCAGCAGGCACATAAAGGACATAATAAAAAGAGGAAAGAAAAATATGTTGGGTATATAATCACATAGATAGTTTGTTTGAGAGAGGAGAAAAATATTACGCAAACATTATCAAGCACATAATAATTTCATATACTACTAAAAAATAAATTTATCAAAATCATCTATTTTATTGTATGTGTACCTTAGATGATGGATGAAACTTGAAGTCACTCTGTATTTTCCTACTTCTTGTGTTTTGCACTTAAATATATACCTAAATTTCCCTCCACCTCCTTTTCAGTTCAATTTCATCAAATTTTAAAAACACATTGTGCTTTCTGATACCAATTTTGTATTCCTTCGTTAACCAAAGAAAATGTAATCCTCGCCATAATATTTTTATTTTGGAAAACATATATTTTATTTTCTATCCTAGCTCTTTTATTGGTCTCTATCAAAAGGGTTCTCTTTTTATCCCTTATTTGTTTCCCTCTAGTTAATCTTTTGTCAATTTTTCATTCTCCTTCCTGTGATTGAATTTCCCTTATATTGATGGCCTTTCTCCACGGTTTCAAAACAAGAGTCTCATATTCATTTTTTTAAAAAATAGTAATGGTTTGATTTAGTATTATTCAGGTAATCATTTTAAATTCCTTTAATGGGTTTTTAATATGAAATAAATATTTGTGACTAATTATTTAAATTTTCATTGTTTATATGATTGCCCCATTGATATATATTTTTAATTATATACGTTTACCCACGTAGAAATAGTCAAATGTAGTGTATTTAAAAAGATTTTTCATATAAAATAAAAGGTAATAATATTATATATACGATTAAATATTATTAAATATAAATTTTATTCATTAAATTTTTTAAACTTATATTTCATTTTGTGGACCTTATGCTATGCCAAAAAAAGCATAGCTTTGTGTCCTTCGTGATATAATTATAACTAAATGCGAACCCATATAATAATAGATTTATATATAATTAAAATTTAATTATGATACATATCATTAGTGAGATATAGAATTTTGTGAAATATATTAATACATTATTGTACTCATTTGTTTAAGTATATTTTTGTAATTTCAATCATGAAAAATGTGGTGTATCTTATCTTCCACTGAGGTATAATTCTTCTTTTTTGAAAACATTTGTATAGAAGAAAATTAGTAAAAACTTAATAGATAACTTAGCCCAGCTAAAGTAATAATTTTAAAATTCTCTAATACCATATTCCAAGATGAATATCTGTTAAGATGCATATTTACAACATTGCTTCTCTATTCTATGACAACAAAAGATAACAAGTATTCGAAGACTATAAAATTATTAAATATTTTCTTGAATACATGTATTAAAAAATATTTGGGATAAGTGGTTGGTTTGATATTTGTTATCTTGCATATAATACAATTAGTAAGGAATCTCTTGAAACTCGATCTAGGAACCAATATTATATTTATAGTTTTAAATTATGATATGTGAAGCCTAGTGACCACTATGTTCATAGATTATTACATTATTTTGGTCTAATATAAAAAATAAATCATTTTAGCGGCTAGTAGGATAATTTTTGTCTTGCATTAAAACAATTAGTAATGACTCAATTGAAAATACTAACTATGCTCTATTAAGATATTAAGATTTTATAATATGATATTCAAATATTAGTGACTGCTAGGGTGGATTATTATTACATTTATTTTATGTTCCAAGACAAGAGAAGACAACAAATATTCCAATAAAGACAAATATTAACAATACTCTTAAATAAGCATATTCCAAAATGAAATGTTAAGCCGAGTGGTTAATGAGTTCAATATGATATTAAAAGAATATGAAATTATATATTTGAATAATAACGTGATATTAAAATCCTAGCAGACACTAAGGTTAAATATTATTATATAATGTTGGTGAAACATAATAAATACTTGATATTAACAATGACTAGGATGATTATTGACTTACATACATGACAATTATTGACGACTCAACTGAAAAAGTCAGTAAGCTCCATTATTATATTTTAATTTTAAAATACATTATTCAAATACTATCGACTGATAGGGTGGATGCTTACTACATTTATTTGATGTTCTAAGAAAAGACAAGGAAAAAAACATTCCTAGACAAGATAAAGATTAATGATTTTGCGGAAAACACATATTTCAACACAAAATTTTAAGCCTAGCAACTTCTGAGTACAACATGATATTCACATTAAATCACACAATATTCTAAGCGTAACTTGATATTCAAAGCCTAGTGGTCTCTTAGGTCAAATATTATTACATAGCGTTAGTGGAACATAACAAAGAATTGAGATTAGCGGTTGTAAGGATAATTGTTGATTTTCTTATAGGATAATTAGTAACGACTCAAGTGAGAATTTAACTAGGCTCCATTATTATATTTATCTTTTAGAATATGATATTTAAACATTTATAGCCACTGCGGTGGATGATTATTACATTTCTTTGATGTTCCAAGACAATACAAGACACCAAATATTCCAATAAAGATAAATATTAACAATATTCCTGAAAATACATATTCCAAAATGAAAATTAATGCCTATTGGCTGCTGAGTTCAATATTAAAATTATATCGCATGATATTAAAATCCTAACATTATATTAAAATCCTAGTGGCCACTAAGGTTAAAAATTGTTACATAGCATCGATGCAACTTTTATCTCTCGAAAGTGCACCCTGTAGAGAGATGGTTGTATATTTTCTAAGCCTGCAATATAGCTCTCTCTCTCTCTTGTAGATACAATGGAAACACCTCAAGTCTATGGGTATAACTATTTTGAGGTGAGTCTCTGAGATTAAAAGGCCGGTTTCTTTTTGATGTATCCTAAATTGATTCTCTGAGGGTTAGGGTAAGAAATAGCTATAAATTAAATAAACTGAGGTGATACACCAAAAATTATATGAGGGATTTGACTGAGTATATGCACAATTGATGTGGGAAGGTTTTCTTGATGCACGAGCCAACAATTTTCTGCAGGTTATTTTAAGGGAAAAACTTGGTGGTACTGAGGGAAAAAATATCACAACAATATTGATAAGTTAACATGCACATTAAAGTTAAGAAGAATTTACTGATATTTTTGCAGCAGGGTAAGATAATTGGTCAGGGAGTTTACACTCAGAAGACTAATAGAAATATACACAAGCTTCAAATAATTGGTAAGGCAATAAATTACTTCACACTCAGAAGGCAAAAATTGGTAGAATTCTTCAGTACTCCTATATCCAAAAGGTCCTCTTTTGTGCCTAGCAAGGGCACACAATATATAGAAAAATTTTTTCCCACCCTTCATAAAAATAGCCTAACACTGTACTCGTCCATGCATCCTACCTTTATCCTTTATTTAATAAGAGGATAGAATAATACAAACTAGTGCAAGAGGCATTAATAGCCTTTGATTACATCTCAGTCAACTGAAGTTGACTGTTCTATTTTTAATAAGGCTGGGTGAATAATTTTGCCAAAAATAAGAATGCTTCCTAGGAAAGCATCTCTCCATGAACATGCAACTCTGTCTTCTTCTCTATTTTGTCCTGTTGTGAAGGCATGAAAAAATACAACTCCATATATGTGAGAAAAATAATCGAAACATTTGTATAATACTCATCCATATATCTATCTGGTATGGACCACCTGCCATGTGTACATATTTTGTTGATGTTGACATCTCTTTCTAAGTGGTCACATAAGTGACATTCTGCAAGTCAACTCTACCTCCTTGAAGTGGGGACCACTTCCAATCTTCTTGGTTTGGCCACCTTGGTGGACTTAGAAATATTATGAGATCCACCACCCTTTGCATTGTTCACTACCATGTATAGTTGTTGGCACTTGATTTATTTGATACATTGCATGGTTTATACTTTAGAGATTCACCTTTTCGGTGATCATTGGAAATATGATGGTCGCCCATTTTGATTATTTGATACATGCAACTTATGGTTAGAATTTGAAAGTCTTTGCAATGATTATTTGTTTGATGGACACGTGGTTGTCCCCTTCCTCACGGGTGACTCACCTTCTCATGGTAAACCCCTTGGTAAACTTGGTCAGTGGTATATGTGACTCAAACAGAGTTTTCTTTGATATTCGTTGATCATCCTAAGCCCTTGATCTTTGTACCTCTATTTTTACGCCGTTGATCCTTGTACTCACGGTTTAGGGTTTCTGACTTGGCTTTGAATGCGGTCGGTGAGGAACTAACCATGGTTATTTGCTTTGGTTCTGTAGATTTTGATCATTAGGCATTGATCAATGTACTTGGATATTCTGAGACATCGATTCCTCTGGATGTGGTTAGGGTTTATTGACTCACCTTCTCAAACTCTGTGGTTAAGTTGATTCGACCCATTTGCGACCATTTCATTTTTGATCCTTCATCGCCTTGAAGCCCTAGGAAATTTCTCTACCATTTTTGGAGATTTTAAGCTCGTCCTCGGCCTTCTAGGAAAATTCCTGTAAGACCGCCATCTGTTTGACCAATTTCATTTAAGAGTCGGCCTCGGCCTCGACCTTCTGAGCTCAGTTTATGGAAAGTCCGTAGGGTTCTGACCGCCAGCTCTTGATTGCATCTTCTGAGTTATGACTCATATATCTCTGAGTTAGACCTTTAGTGTTCCGAGTTACTCTCTCTTTTCCATAATTATTCAAGCTTTATGCAAGCTTGGATTTCTGTATTTTGGTTTTCTGACTCTGTATTAAACTTACATTCTTTCAAGATCTGAGTTCCTTTTTTGTTGGTGATCTCTGAGTTAGACTACTTTCTGAGTAGTTATTGAGTGAATTTGTTTTGACTCTGGCCATCATTATGAACCTGAAGCTCAGTTATGTTAAGCTCTTTGATCTATGTGATTTACTTAACCTCGTCTAATGATGATTGTTCTGTGTTGACATTCTTTTGAGGGCTTTGTAATGTCTCGAGGTTGCTATTTACATTTCTTCAGTGTTTCAGCTTTGATTCGGCATGAATTTTATCTTTGAACGGCATTATCCTATTAGCATCACTATTTTGATGCAAGGATGGTAAGTCTTTCGTAGTTGAACCTCGTAGCTCAGTTTTGTAATTATTACTTTGATCTTTGTGAATTCACTGATAACCTCACTATTTCTTTGGATATTTGAGCTCATCTTCGTGGGATTCTGTTATTTTGAGGTTGAAACTGTCATGTGGCTTACTTAATTTGCTGAACTTGATCTTCATCATTTGAGGGTTATTGAAAACATCTAACTTAAAGCAGTCATCTGTAAATGGGAATGAAGGATTTCCTGTAAACTCTTGAGTATTTCTCATGACCGGGTAATTGAGTTTTGATTTGAAACATTATCAATACTTTGAACCCTTTTCTAAAAAACATAGATATTCTTCACTATTTCTTTGCATTCCATCTTCTTCTTGGTACTTGTAAAAAGTCTTTGGGGCTACAGCTTTCGACCTGAAATCGTGTTCAACCCTTGCTCATATATTGTTAGTGTTGAACTTGATAGACCTTATTTTCTTCAACTATACCTTCTTGATTTACCCTTTAAAAGAATAAGTATTTGTTCCTTAATTGGAATTCCTTTCAGGTTATGTAATAGCTTGATCCTTATGTAACTTGGTAGTAGTCTGAAAGGAAATATTCTTATGAGCATTTGTGTTGCACCTTGATATCTAGTTTCTAGTGGCTCGAATGTGGTTATCTTCCCTTTGCAATAATGAGCTGGAAGTAATAAGTTTTTTTTTTTAAAAATATTGTATCATGCTTCCTTGCATTCATGCCTATATTTTTTGATACAAAATCATTTATGAACCTTGATCATTGCTCTAATTTGAAACTTGTTCAGTACTATTTTCATTAGCCTTGTTTCCAATGCTTTATTTCCTTTCTGCAATTGTTTCTTACTTGGATGCTTGCTGGAAAATTTGAAATGTTGATTTTTCATGGCAAAGCCCTGTTTTTCCAGAATCTGTTACTTAATGCATTTCCAGAAATAGTGGTTGTATTTTCTGATCTAGAACACAAGAAAGTAACACCTTTCTTGCTTGAACTGATATAGCAATTTGAGAACTGAAAACATGTTAGATATTTATCTTGATCATATCATTTTTTGGATATCACTTATTTGATTTGCATAGTTCTTTTAAAGCATGTAGTAATTGAAATAAACATGATGAAAAGTTGTAAATGTCCATTTTACATGGTGAATCCCTGTCAAAAATTTTCTAGAATCTTTTCTCTCATCCTGTTTTAGTTGTTTTCCCTTTTGCTATCTAGCTTCAGCTTCTTGGAATGTGAATCTTCCTCTTCTTTAAAACTAAAACAAGTGCTTCTATCTTCAAGTCTCTCTTTTTACTGTTACTTCTTCATTTATGAGAATTGTTAATTGAAACTCAAATTACATTCAGGCATTCCTTCTTTCCAGCATGTACTTATGACTTGTCAATTTCTGTATGGCTGTCCTATACCTGCATGCTTGCTGAAAATAGTTAGAAAATAATTAGGCTTTTTGGCCTCTCTTATGTCCATGTCTTTCTCTTCTTTTCTCTTTCTTTCTTCTGAGTGTATAATCATGTATGCAGTTTGATATTCCAGTATAATATATCTCCTGTTATTTGAGATTCATATGCGCAAATTAGGACAGTGTAGGAATATGATTTGATCCCTGAGCTCGTAACTGACAGTTAACATCTTTTCTTTTCAGGTACAGTGGCCTCTACAATGGAGATGGAGAAAAAGCTGGAGTAGAGATGCTTCGATCAAGGAAAGAAATCCCCAAGGCAATGATGGGTTAACTCATACTCCTTTACTTTCTCTTTCATGCATGTGTAACTTTGATTTTAGTAGTTTTACTTTACCTTTTAGTTACATCCCACAGATTGTGTGGGAAACATTTGAAAACTCCTTATGAATAAAACATTGAATTTTGTAAATGAGTTGTATATTTCTTTCTACATTTCTACTTTTGTATGGATTGTATGATGAAGTAAACAACTCAGTAATATAATTGAATGTCTTAATCATGAAGGAGATAATTTAGATAACCTGTAACATCCAGTAATGAATTCTGATTTATGTGATTTGTACTTATGTTTGTTCCAAAACTTTACACTTCACCTATTCTGTAATTGAATGTCCTCGTCAAGACAACACAACTGTCATTTGGGGCTTGTGTTATTTTGTATAGGATAGTCATGAAATTTCAGATTATGTGATCTGTTATGTTTTTTAAAAGCACACATAGCTACAAGTTTCATGTAATCATTTAAATAAATCAGAAGTAACGACATAATTTGATATAATATTCCCTAGCTTAGGTATACTTCACCAATGCTATCTATCATAACAAAGTTTTGAGTTGCCCATTTCTACATGAGTGTATAAATTGTCTAAATCTCTGGCAATCCTGTGGAGAAAGCTTCTTACTAGCTTATATACCAGTGCCTTGCTCTTGTCAATTGGGCATGGGTCCATGATATGTAACCAAAATCCACCTTTCCTGAAAGGTCTAACCCTTCCAAAACAAACTAAAACTAGGAAAAGATCTGGCAAATCAGATCACATGCATGAATGCACTTATTGAAATAAAGAAAAATGGAATGTGCAGAAACTGTACTTATTGAATGGAAATCCTACTCTAACAATCACTGTAAGATTTTTAATAACAGTGTTTAAGAAACATACCATTCACAGGAATGGGGGATTTCCTCTCCATTCAGCTTTGAAAGCTAAAAAGAATTTGTGTTCCTTGCAAGCTAAAATCATGTAAGGACCACTCCAAATTGTATCAAACTTTGTGTGTCTTCCTAGCTTTGCACGATCAGCATCCCATTTTAACACAATATCTCCTTCATTGAAGATTCTTGAATTTGGATTTCTTATCAAAAGTCTTCTTCATCTGCTTCTGATTCTTTTCCATATTTAAATGAGCTTGATCTCTTAGCTCTTGTAATTCCATTAACTCTGCATAACGAACCTGCAATGGTTCATTCTCAAGCAGCTCCATTTGATGCAGCAAATCTAATGTAGGTAACTCAACTGAAATAGGCATTCTTGCTTCTTTTCTATACACAAGTTTGTACATTGAATTACCAAATGATCTCTTAGGAGTCACCCTGTCAGCCCAAAGTGCTGAATTCAACATCAGATGCCAATCTCTTTGATTATCTTTGAGTGTTCTTGTGATGATCCTCAACAATTATTTTTAGTACTTTTAGCTAAATCATTACCTTGTGGGTAATAATTAGATGAAGAGATTAAATAGATTCCATGGTTGACAACCCAATCTGTTACTTTAGCAATGAGAAATGCTAGAGCATTATCTGATATGATAGTTGTTGGAACACCAAATCTATAAACTATACCTTCATAAAAGGATAGTATCGAAGTTTCATTAGCATCTTTCAAGGCTATTGCTTCAGTCCATCATGTAAAATAATCTGTAGCAGTTAAGATCCACTTATGTCCTTGAAGAAGGTGGGTTTATCATGCCAATAAAGTCAAGACCCCAGTGCATAAAAGGTTGATCAACTGAAATAGGTTGTAAAGGAAGTGAAGCGAAACATTATTTTCCAAGAAAGAAAGCTCATTTCTTACACTTTATAATCCATTCAAAATAATCTTTAAATAGGCTAGGCCAATAGTAACCTTCTTTCATGATCTTTAAGGTTGTAGTACATGCTGAGAAGTAACCTCCTATAGGTCCTTCATGCAATTATAATAATATTTTCTGAATTTTATCGTAGTCAACACATCGCAACAAGATTCCATTTATATCTCTTTTGAACAACACACCATCAACGAAAAGATAAGGAATAGCTTGTAACCTGAAATACCTTTGTTTATTCTTATCCATACCTTCCAGATAGGTACCATGCTGTAAATAGTTAACCAAATTAGTCATCCACCTTGATTCCTAGATTTCTTGAGAAAGTTGAGGTTGTTGATTTTCTAGTTGGACCATGATATTTGATTGCTGATACATAATTTCAGCATGTTGTTTTGAATCTTTGGGTTCTGTAGCTTGTTGTTTTTCCATATCAGCAATTAGATGCTCACATAAACCTTTACCTCGAACTATCTTAGCAACCCAGATATCAAAATCATATTCCATAACCTTCGTTATCCAGCCTACTCTTTTCTCATTCAATTCTTTATTTAGCAAGAAATATTTCACACTTGGATGAGAAAGAAGAACATGAATTTTATTGTTTGAAAGCATGTACTTAAAATTCTTTAGTCCTCTGACTACTAAAAGTACTTGTTTTTCAAGAAATGTGTACCTTGTTTCATAATCATGGAAACTCTATCCAAAGAAAGCAATTGGCTTGTTCAATATTCTCATCATTAACCTGAGTTAAAATTGCTGAGATTGTTTCAGCTCCTGCAAGTGCATACATTATAAAATTTTTATCAAAATTTGGATTTGCAAGAGTAGGATCTTGAGAGATAGTTGTTTTGATAGCTTCAAAACCTTCTCTCCCTTCACTGGTCCAAGAGAACATTTTATCTTCCTTTAAGATAGTTGTTAACGGTTTAACCAATGCTACAAAATCTGGAACAAATCTTCTAACAAATTTGATTTTTCCCAGAAAGCTCTGTAATTCCTTCTTGTGATGAGGCAATGATAGCTGTGATATAGCTTCGATTATGAAAGGATCAATTATATAAACCTTTCTTAGAAACAATATGGCCAAGTAGTTTACCTTGATGTACCGAAAAGATAGACTTATTGGGGTTCAAGGATATTCCAAATTGTCTGCATAACTGAAAGGTCTGCCTTAAATGCATTATATGTTCTTAAGAATCTTTTGAAAATACAGTAACATCATCTAAATAAACAAGGATGCATTTATTTAATAGGCTACAAAAATCCATGTCCATTGCACGTTGAAACATTGCACCAACATTTGAAAGACCAAAAGGCATTCTTTTGTAAGCATAAGTACCCCACTTGGTGGTAAAATATGTTTTATATCTATCTTCTTCTTAGAATAAAATTTGACTGTATCTGCTATAACCATCTAGAAGAGATGGTCTATCTTAACCTGAAACTATTCTCAAAATATGATCCATATTCGGTAGTGGGTAATGATCTTTTAACGATGCTTTGTTAAGATCTCTGAAATCCACACATAATCTAATTTCTCCATTCTTCTTCCTAACAGGAACAAGAGTTACTACTCAACTTGAATGCTTACCTGAGAAAATAATTCCTAATTCAATCAAATTCGATAACTCTTTCCTCATAAGAGGTTCTATTCTAGGATTTACAGCCCTCTATTTCTGCCTAACTGGTTTAGAATTTGGCTGTAATTCAATGGTATGTTGTGCTAAACTGTGATCAAACCCTTCAGGTCTTGGTATCTCCAAGCGAAAACATCTTTAAATTCTATGTGCAAAGATTAATAAAATACTGTTTTTCAGCTGAGGAACATACCTTTCCAAGGAATAAATTCTTTCCTTCATCAATTGAAATCTCTTCATAATTATTAGCAGGTGTTGACATCTTATTTTTGTCCTTTCTCAACTGGTCATCAGTGTTGAAGATGTCTTCCAATGTGACAAGTCCTTGAGGTAATTTATTTGTCTTTAATTGAACAATCTGGTCACCATATAAATGATGTAATTTATCCTGATTTACTATAGAAAATTCAGCTTCTTGCTGTAAAAACCTGCAGATTTGATCATCACTTTCAAAAACCTGCCAATTTGATTCATTATCAGGTATAGAGGGCCTAATAATTAGCTTAATATGGGGCTAATTTTTGTTGTTTTCTATCTGTTCTAGCACTTTGAAACTAACACCAACTGATGCAAGTTTGTTTGCATGCTTATTTTTAGTTCTAGGAATAGACTGAATATTAATAGCATCAAAATCTTCCATTAAGTCTTAAAATCTATGTCTGTAAGATTTCATTAATGGATTCTTACAAACATTGAAGTTTTTTACTTGATTTATAACCAACTTAGAATTGCCAAAAATTTGTAATGTCTTGATACCTCTCTTTCTAGCCTAAAGTAAGCCATCAATTAATGCTTCGTATTCAGCTACATTAAAAGTGCATGTAAATTGGAGACTCAAAACTGATAAATACATTTTGTTTGTTAGGGAAGTGAGCATCAAACCTACTCCCTGTCCTTTCTTGTTCTTAGCTCCATCAAAATGAAGTTTCCAAATCCCTTCCGCTGAATTTTATGTTTTGGACAGCAAGGGAAGTGGTGCATTTTCTTCATGCATACAATATACACCAAAAATATGTTCTTCAAATTCCTTAAAAGGATCATGGGCATGTTCTTCAACTATTTTTTCATCCATAAACATGTTAGAAACACCTTCTAATGCTGAAACTTGAGCTACATCATCAAAATTAGATTGATCCAACGCTAAATAATTGGCCACTGCATTTGGAGAATGAAGCTCAATGTGAAATCTAGCCAATGGTTCTGAATTGACAGTAACCTTAGTGCCATAATGTGTGGTGAAAAACAAGAAGGACCAATCTGAAGAGAGATAACCTCCTATTTTCACTGTAAAATCTCTAGATAAGCACAAAGCAAAATATGGAGGTAAATCCATAACAGTAACATCTTGGAGAATGGAAACATTTGGCAAGCATGTAACGTTACTTATAAATTTCTTATTACACCAACTGTATTAGTTGCAGTTCCATCAAGCTGTAAAACACTCTTTTTTGTAGGCTCATACTATAGGCCCAATTTTTCCACAATTCTTTTTGCCTAACTGTGTTACTTGCACCGTTGTCCACCATGCAGATATGAATTATATTTTCTGCAATAATCAGTGATAGATAAAATGGTGTTGGGTTCTTTACATCATGAGCGTTTAAAAATTTCTGAACCATCCATCTAACCCCTTTTAGGAGGTCTTGATCAAGTGTTCTAAGGACCATATTTTCCTTTCAAACCTCCTTTTCTATTGTTTTGGAAAAAATTATAGCTTAGCTAGTTCATGAGAGAGAAAATCATGTTGTCCTAGAATACTTAGAGCATCCCACATCAATATGTTAACAGTATTTTTTTTCATTACATTAATGATGTTAAAAAAAGAAACCATTTTAGAGATAGATTCAAATGTTTTAGCATAAGCTTTAGAAAAAACTGATTCTACTTCAGTAGCTTTAGATATCTGAGGAATAAATAATCTTCTTGGATCAATTGTAAATATGTAATTTGCATGTAGATCTGATTCGTTGTCAAACTCGGTGTTCCAAACACTGTTATCTCTCAAAAGTACACCCTGTGGAGAGATGGTTGTAGATTTTCTAAGCCTTCAAATATTGGTCTCTCTCTCTCGTAGATACAATGGAAACACCTCAGGTCTGTGGGTATACCTATTGTGAGATGAATCTCTAGGATTAAAAGTTCGGTTCCTTTTTGATGTATCCTAAATTGATTCTCTAAGGTAAGGGTAAGAAATATCTATAAAATAAATAAACTGAGGTGAAAACTTATATGAGGGATTTGACTGAGTATATGGACAATTAATGTGGGAAGGTTTTCTTGATGTACAAGCCAAATGTTTTCTGTAGGTTATTTAAGGGAAAAACTTTTTGGTACTGAGGGAAAAACTATCACAACTGTATTGATAAGTTAACATGCACATTAAAATTAAGCAGAATTTACTCACATTGCAGCAGGGTAAGATGATTGGTCAGGGAATTGGTACTCACAAGACTAACAAAAATATACACAAGCTGCAAATAATTGGTAAGGCAAGAAATTACTTCACACTCAGAATGCAAAAACTGGCACAACGCTTCAGTACTACTATATCCAAAAAGTCCTCTTTTTTTCCTTGCAAGAGAACACAATATATAGCAAAATAAAATTTTCCCACCCTTCCTAAAAATAGCCTAAGGCTGTACTCACCCATGCATCCTAATTTTATCCTTTATTTAATAATAAATAAAAGGATAAAATAAGACAAGATAGTGCAAGAGGCATTAATAGTCTTTGATTACATTTCAGTCAACTGAAGTTGATTGTTCTATTTTTTATAAGGCTGGGTGAATAATTTTGCCAAAAATAATATTTCTTGCTAGGAAAGCATATCTCCATGAATATGCAACTTTGTCTTATTCTTTATTCTTTCTTGTTGAGAAGGCATGCAAAAATACAACTCCCTGTATGTGAGATAAATAATTTTATTAATTTACAATACTTTGTAAAATAATTCATCAAAAAATAAATGTGAATGGGACCACCTTTGTCTTTGATGTTGACACTCATTCCATTTCCTAGTGATCACATGGATAACATTTGAAATTCAACTCAACCTCCTTGAAGTGGGGACCACCTCTGCACTCCACCATAGTTTGGCCACCATTTTGGACTTAGTATAATATAACAAGGTTTGACCATTTTACATGGCACATGCCACTATATCCACCACCTTTTGATAAACACACACATGTATATATGTGTTGGTCTTTGAATAGTTGGTAGTGTATAGTTTGAAATTCACCTTTTAGGTGATCATTGGGTATAACTTGGTTGGCATTCTGTTTATTTGATACATTGCATGGTTTCTACTTTAGAGATTCACCTTTTTGGTGATCATTGGAAATATGATGGTCAGCCATTGATTATTTGCATACACTATAGTTTAGACTTTGAAAGTATTTTGCAATGATTATTGTTTGGTGACGTGCATTGGCCCCTTCTGTAATGCCCCGTTCACCGTTGCTCCTTTGCTTCTGTGACGACTGTGCTTCTTAGAATTGAACGTTGTTGCTTTTCCTTTGAAACGTTAGTGTTTCACCTTGTCGAGTTTAACTGTTGGTTGCTAGTAATAATGATAATAATAATAATAATAATGACATTATTTTTTTATTATCGATCAACAATTGTATTTTATATTATTTTCTTTATGTCAATTGTTATCAACATCATCCTTTGATATTTTGTTTGTCACTCCTGCTGGTCGAGCCTCATTGCGCAAACAAGGAAGAGTATGATCTGTGGTGGCGCCTTTGAAGGTGGGGACTATTTCTTAAATGTTGATGGACCCTTGATAATTTCTAAAACTAATGTTTTATATATATATCAGCCTTGTTTCTCCTGGCAAGCGGCCTGTCCCCAAGCGTGGGCTCCAAAAATAAAATAAAATGAAATGTAGTTGTGATGTGGGTAGTTGGCGGATGGGAGGTATTGCTTGACAATTCATTAATGAACTTTTAATTTTCTTGTTTGGCGTGAGACAGTGGGAGTAGGTGGAATCTTGACTTCCTTCACCATGATCTTATTTTTATTTTCCTTCCTTAATGTGTATGGGCACAGTAATGGGTATCTTCCCGGGCTGTAGACGGTTTTCTGTTAACGTGGTTTTCTTTCCCTATCTCTGCCTTGCTATGTGTTTCCTCCTTTCTGTGCCTCGTGAATCCAATCTCCCTTCCTCGCGTGCCTGTTCTTCTGCTCTACCCGTGGATGAGGGCCTGTTAACACTGAAGTATGGACGTGGGTTTTATTTGTTGTTTCCTGAGGCGTTTCGGGTGGAAAAGGCACAATGTTCCTTCTGCTGGCCGCGCACAGCTACCATCTAAAGAGGTAGGTGCGTTACCTCCACTTCCTTTAGGTGCTGTGAGGTGTGTTCTTGTCAGGGAAACATAGAAACAGCCTATAACAATTAATAGCCAGGCAGCAGGCATGTTGTAGTATAGTCGAAGCCTTTGTGAGCGCTTCCAACAACCAGGTTGTCCATCTGTGTTCTTATCTGCTCTGTATCGAATGCATCCTCAAATTTAGGATTCTCCTTCAAGATAATTTTTATCTAAATCGACTATGTGATAGTGAGAGTGTTACTAAGAGACCTGAGGAAATTTATTGCTAAGTTTCCCTATTGATTTCTTCTTGTTTTACGATGTGACCCATAGAAGAGTAGCTCATAGAGGCGGATCTATTTCATATCAGATTTGGGGTTGGTAAAAGAAGTTTTATTTCTTTTCATGGATCGATTGATTCATTTCTTCTATTTTAGCAGTTTCTATCCGCAAGGAGGATTAGGGTTTGAGCAGCAGGTAGGCTATGGGCATTTAATATCAAGAAATTCTTCTTAGCGTGGAGGATAAAACTGATGTTAATTGAAGTAGGCTATAATGGGTGAGACTTCCAATGGTAAACATGAATCAACTTTGTTTTTAGTTTCTGACATTATCTCTAGCCATATCAAATCTGGTGCAAAGTATCTGCAGGGTGCAGTAACAACACAAGTGAGGTAATGGATTTGGCAGCAAATTTTGATTTGATTGACTATCTTTTTCTCTACGAATTACATGTAATAATGATGCTAGGGGTTAATTGTCTTGGAGTGGATTTGAGATGTTGAACGTTGTAAAAAGGTGCATTATCATAAATTGCTTTCAACTTTGTATTTTTTCTACAAAGTCAGCTTGGAGACTTCTCTTTAAGAAGTGTTTAAAATTGACTAAAGATGGAAGGAAATGGCCGATTTTTCAAGCAGAGGCAATGTGAAGAAGACAGATGTGCTTGTAAGCAAGTCTTGGGGCACTTTAAATTGAATTAGATAAGTATTCAGTTTGGTGTTTTGAAGGGGTCTTTTGATTTGTAGTTGAATCAGATGAGCGTTTTGTTTGGTATCTGTGTGGGTCTTGTTACTCAAATGAGAAGGTGAAAGTTAGACTTTTGGGTGTGCTCCTGGCGCTGCCATGAGGCTTGTATAAGAAATCTGCGTGCTGAGGAGAAGGAATGTTTTGGAATATGTTGTAGCTACTGGAGCCTTGGTTCGACGTGGCTGCATTGAGGAAGCCCCAAATAGGCATGATAAGACTAACTCTCTCTTAATGATATATTTCCTTTAGCATTTGGATAAATCGACCTTTACAATTTGGTTCGACTGCTGTAGATGTGGGTTTCTTTTAGAATGTTGATGTGTTTTTGTTTTACTAAATAAGTAGCGTTTGGACTCTGGATATTACATAACATGCATTTTTCTTATATTGACTCTTTCTTGAAAGAGATGCCCAGGAAGAGATGGGTTCCAAATGACTTTTAAACCATAACTGGTTGAACTGACCTCTCTCTCCCCCTTTACAGGTTATCTTATTTACTGCTTGAGTAGAAGAAATCTCTAAATCGATTCTTGCCTACTGATCTTCTAATGTGGGCTTATCTTGTTGCCCTGATTATTACTTTTCCCTTGAATGATGGTTTCTGTGGAATTTAGTATGGAGCTAGTTTTTGCAGGTTTTCCTTACGAGAGAGAATCAGGTTTTCGTAACTCCAAAGCATTGTAGGATCATGCTTCGTGTCGGTTGTTTTCCGCGACCCGAAACCTGATTTGCTTATGTCCCTTTGTGTCAGGTTTTCGGAACTCCGAAGCATCGTAGCATCATGCTTCATGTCGGATGTTTTCCGCGACCCGAAACCCGATTTTCTTATGTCCCTTTGTGTCGGGTTTTCAGAACTCCGAAGCATCGTAGCATCATGCTTCGTGTCGGTTGTTTTCTGTGACCTGAAACCTGATTTTCTTATGTCCCTTTGTGTCAAATTTTTGGAACTCCGAAGCATCGTAGCATCATGCTTCGTGTTGGTTGTTTTCCTCGACTCGAAACCCGATTTTCTTATGTCCCTTTGTGTCGGGTTTTCGGAACTCCGAAGCATCGTAGCATCATGCTTCGTGTCGGTTTTTTTCCGTGACTCAAAACCTGATTTTCTTATGTCCCTTTGTGTCGGGTTTTCGGAACTCTGAAGCATCGTAGCATCATGCTTCGTGTCAGTTGTTTTCCGAGACCCGAAACCTGATTTTCTTATGTCCCTTTGTGTCGGGTTTTCGGAACTCCAAAGCATCGTAGCATCATGCTTCGTGTCAGTTGTTTTCCGTGACTCAAAACCTGATTTGGTCAAGTTCCTTTGTGTCAGGTTTTCGGGACTTGGAAGCATCAAAACATCATGCTTCATGTTGGTTGTTTCCTGCAACCCAAAACCTGATTTGTCTAAGTTCCCTTGGTGTCGGGTTTTCGGACGTTCTGAGCATGCTGACATGGCGTTAATGCCGAGTGTCGAGTGGGTTGACACGTGCCAGTTGAAGTGTTTTAATTACAAATTTTCTTATTTCTATATGGGTTTCCACGTCATTTTTACTGGACTTATTTTTACTTCGTGGATTTTCACGCATGTTTATTTAACCCCAAAACCCGAAACTCACCTATGCCCGATGGTGTTAATCATTTTCGATCTTTCCTTGCTCGGATTGAAGGTATTTTTCTCTTCATCCTTGTGCATGGTGTTATCCAAAATTCACCCTCAAGGTAATTTTGATAACATGCATCAAATTCTTGAGTCCCAGGCAAATAGATTGAGTCCTGGCAAAAAATTCATGTTTCTAGGGTTCCCCCATATTTTTCTAACTCCCCTGTCCAAGTAGAAGAGAGCAAGTTCTGAGAAAATGTGGAAAAATTTGCAAAAACAAGCTCGGGCCAGGAAAAATCACAAAAAATGGCTAAGTCCTAGTCCTCGCAACAGTCGAGACAGTTGGGACAAAAAGGCGCGAACCGGCCGAAAGGCCGTTAGACGGTCCGAAAGCAAATGGGACATCCGGGCCAAAAGGACGCGCGGGATGCGGAAATCCGAACTGGCCGAAAAGAGAGAAAAAATTGGCTAACTGCTGAGAGGATCGCCTATGGGACAAGCGGGACAAAAAGACGCGAACCGGCCGAACCGGCCGAAATGAGAACTTTTGTCCCAGGACAAGCGGGACAAAAAGGCGCGAACCGGGCGAATTTGTCCCAGACGGTCCGAAAGCAAATGGGACATATGGGCTGCGAGTACGCGAACCGGATGGTTCAGCCGAAATAGGAAATTTCAGCACTTTACCAAATGGGACAAAGGGACGCGCGGGATGTGAAAAGCTGAAATGGCCGAAGGCAGGGAAGAAAAGTCAACGTTTGGTCCGGAAACTTCAAACGGCCATAACTTTTGACTCCGAGCTCCGATTTTGATAAAATTGGACTTTCTGGAACGAGCACGACGTCCTTAATTTTAATGAGGGTAGCTATATTTAAATTAAGGAAACGTGTTCGGCTCCAGTCAGTGAATGCTCTTTCCCGTCAGATGACAGAAAACCCCTCCCAGACCCAAAATAGCTGCCCGCACTCAGAAGGCCATAACTTTTGCATTTTTCAACTAAATCGCACAAAATTGGTACCGTTGGAATCATGGTTCCGAGCCCAATGCACAGAAATCAAGAAATTCCAGATTTGATCAGAAATTGATTGAGTTTTTTAAGGAAACGTGGCCGGGTTCAGAACAGTGTTTTATTTGGTAGTTGGGAGTGCAATTAAGAGGCATGGTCATCATTCCTTCTCTGTTGCAGCACATGGGACAGTATGGGGAGCCTTTTGCAAGTAATGTATAACCATTCCACTCAATTTAATGCCTCTTACAGGTGGTTGAAGGACAGATTTCGGGATTTCTGAATTGCACTTTCCCCTCTCTTCTCCTTCTCATTTTTTCTATAAATTGGAGTGTTGGGCCCATTGTAAAGGGGGAGAGTTTTTTGGGTAACAAAGCTCTGTCAAAATTTCTTTGTGAAGCCAGTGTGTTGTAGGCCCTTGTAGTGGACTCCTTGCATGGTGATCCAGGCCCTTATCTTGTAATAGATTGAAATGTGCATATCATGAAGCAATAAAATATCAGTTTGTGGATATATCTTCCCCTGCTGTGTTTCCTTGCATTCTTCTTACCCCTTTAATCTTTCTACAAGTATATTGTTTCTATTTATTATTTTCTTGCAGGAATTCATTATCATTGTGTGTGCTTGGAATATTGCTGTGAATGCATTTTGTTGGATTATGGTGAACTGTTATCACCTCTTCTAGTGTGCACTTTGCCTCTGTATTTCACACATTTGGAGATTACTCTCACACCCTCTTTTTCTGGTGTATCACCGCTTTAGTGTAGGCTTTCATTTTATGCATTCTCTTTCCCTGGTCCCTTGGAATTTTAGATTAGAACAGTTAGCCTGCCTGCACTGGAGTAGATTGTGGCAGGTAGTTTAGGAGCAAGAACCATCTTTCTCTGGAGGTCTATCTCAAGTAGCAAGTCCCACAACTTGGAGATAGTACCCATGTTATCCAATCACACTGGATGCTTAGAGTGATCAAACTAGAAATCTGATCAACATCCAGGGGTGCTGTGATTCGGTGATAACACATGGTTTTCGTGAATTAATTATGTATGGAATTCTTCCCATTCTCTTACCAGGATGTGGGGTTTTTATCTATGTCCTTTTGGGAGTTGAGATAAGGTTGATACTTGTATTTATAGTGGCTTGGACTGCGCTTGCTTATCTTAGTTAGTCAAATATAACCTTGACATATTAGCAAACACGACAATTTTGTTGATCGTAACTCATTCCAATGAGTTGGACCCTTGTTCTACTAGAAACATATAAAGACGTGGAATAAGCAACCAAAAACAAAGGATACCTAAATAATATATGAACTTGTGGAATGGTGGAATCTTGGTTAACATAAATATATCCTTAGAATTGTGAGGTAAATGTCCAAAATTATACTTACATATCACTGATTTTCTATGAAGGTTTGGTACTTGGGTAATATCGATAAATAATATAAGATCGATACTTGGATGTGTTATATAAACTTAATGTTGTTGGTGCCTTTATTTAATTGAAAGATAACATTGTTGGATACTTTATATGTGAAGTCGGTCGAGGGCATTAGGTGAGCATTGTTATTGTTATTGTAATTTAAGTATGATCTAGTGCATGGTTAAGGTTGTATATCTAGTCACTTGGAATTGTGTCCTTGTGTAAGCAGATCTTAAAGAAGTGAACATTAATGAGTAGGAAATATATTGTCATGAGATGTGCAATTAAGCTTTAAATGTATGTTAGAAAGTTATCTGATAAGGAGCATTGCAAATTTTCATTTATTTAAATGCTAGATGGCATAAATTATTAGGTGAGGTTTATATCTTATCATGCTCAGTTCTAGCAAATTGACTCTAATAAATATTTGTGCAGATGGATTATGCGAGTAGATTAAAGGAAAAGAGTGTAGAAGTTTCTTCAGTTCAAATTATGATGTTCTTTAAAGAGAGTTCAATGCGTTGTAAATTTTGTAACCTTGCTTGCAAGGAGGTTGGAAGATCTCTTGTCTTGGTATGTTTGGAAAAACTGCGTGGCGAAGTGTTCTTTCCCTTTTGTTGTTAGACTAAGTAACTTATCTTGGTAAGAAATGATATTCAATCATTACATTGGTATAGGTATTGTAAAACCTTGATTTTGAGAATAAAGTGTTAGTCAAAACTCTCTGACACCTTGTAATGATGTGATATAAGTAAAAATTAAATGGAATGGTTAATCCTTATAGAAGTTAACGAAAAATATTTATATTTAGACAAATTAATGTAGAGATGACTTACTGGAGAACAATAGATTCTTGAAATAATCAAAGGAGAAACTATCCTCGTACAGTAAAATTTGATAATTTTGATATCCCTAGCTAAACTAGTGAACACTACCCCCTTGGGGTGAACTCTCAAACAAGCTTTAAGGAAAATAAGGGCTAGTTCTGAAAGGTAATAAGTTTTAGCAAGTAGGAGAAGACTTTGAATGAAATACTCTACAGTGTATAAGAAAATATCTCAGTTGGTAAGAAGAAATTGTGCGAATCATATTTTGAGTCTTTCTGAAAACATGAGTCATGAGTTAAAGGGTGTTTTATCAAATAAATAACCTTCAATCATTTCTTATTGTGGCTTGCCCTAGCTGTGAGAGTGTCATGTGGTTGGGATTCTATGTGTTCTGTAAAAAAATAAGAAAAGTGTATTATCCTTTTTGGGTATGAGCGTTTCCGTGCTAACCTTGTGGTCATCCCCGTAACAAGTGGTTCCCAAAGTTGGTTGTAAATTTGTGACGACATGTTGTGTCGTGTTATGTGTCGAAGCGTGTCAAAAAAAAATTATCCTGTCTTTTTCCGTGGTGTTCGTGTGTGAGGTTTTTGGGACATTACACTTGGTATTAGAGCATAGGTTCATGCTCTCGAACCTATGGGCCGGATTGGTGTTGTATGGTGATGGTGTTACATGATATTTTTTCATGGAGACGATGGTATTGCATCATTATGATGTTGCATGATGGTGGTAGATATTGGAAGATAATTGTGGTATAAGCGTGATGTGATTATTGTCGTAATGGTGATATTGTGAACGCACATGATGTGTATGTCACCTTGTGCGTGTTTGTGATCATGTTGATATGTTGGGGATGGGAGTATTCTCCCTCCTCCTTGTGGATTCTATGAAGAGTTCACGTGTGAATTACTGTTTGTGATGTGTGAAAAGAATTATATTGTGGATGACATAGTGTTGGAGCATTGTGACATATTGTGATATGTAGGTGTATCAATGTGTTGTATGACTAGATTGATGTTAAAAGAAATGAGTTGTATCATGATGTTTTTACCATGTTTTGAAGAAATGTGTGTACCACCTTGTTATGTAGCAATGGATGTTATGTTGTGATATGCTATGTTCATCGAATGTATGATTTGTGCAAAATATGTAATGCTTCATGTTGTCATTTGGGGTCATACGGTGAGTGTATGAACCCTATCGTATGGTGATTACACTTTGGGTGCAGAATATGGTAAAGTGATGTGTTACACTCAGTGAATGTATGATCGCGATCTACCCTGTATATGTACCATATGTAAGACGTTATGGTAGTTATGTGTGTGCCACCATTATGTTAGTGATGTATTGTTGTATGTTATGTTGTGAACCCTACGCTAACCGACCCTAAAGGGAATCGGTAAAGTGTGTGTTTAGAGTGAGGAAAGGTGTCCAGTTGACCAATCAATAGAGCCAACCTGAGGCTTAGTATATGGTGGACCGTAATCCTCTCTCTCTCTCCTTATGTGGTTGTTTTATGGGTACAACCTTAGTGTATCTATGACTATGTTTAGCCTTGTAGAAGTGGTGGCGGGATGATTCAGACAGAGGTGGTGAAATTGTACTATTGATATGTATTTTATGAGCTGAGGCTCGATGTTCCGAGTGCTAGCAACTCGTTGAGTACCCCTTGGTGGCTAGATAAGGCCACACAGTTATCGTAATGTGACAACATTATAAGTTGATTTTATTCGTAAATTGAGCTTTTTACTTTATTTTGTAAGGACCAGCACAGCTTTTCTTGATTGCCATGCTTTACAATTTTGGGCATTTCCTTGGTTTGTGGCACTAACATGGGGATTTTGATACTAACTATGGCTATTTGGCCATTTATTTTTGCTTGATTTTGGGTCTTCTTTTAAATTTGGAATTTTTACCGCCTTGCCCAAGGCTTGTACTTTGCCACTTGGCACTTTGATTGGATTGTTGTGCTGGTTCTATTGTCGTGATGTGTGAAATAGGGTCATGGGATGCACCATGGAATGGTTGGGCCTATGGACCCGCTTCTTTGTATGGGGGTACGCCCCAAGGAGTACAGATAACTAGCGGGTTGTTGAACCACGCGTTATTATGTCACTTGGGTTAGGAGTGTTCGAACTCTATGTGTCTTCGACCATAGGGTCAACCGGCCTCCTTGAGGGAGGCATAAGAGCTTGAGGGAGGCTTGAGGGAGGCATAAGAGCTTGAGGGAGGCATAAGAGACTTGAGGGAGGCATAAGAGCTTGAGGGAGGCATAAGAGACTTGAGGGAGGCATAAGAGTTTGAGGGAGGCATAAGAGCTTGAGGGAGGCATTGAGGGAGGCATAAGAGCATAAGAGCTTGAGGGAGGGACTTGGCATAAGAGTTTGAGGGAGGCTTATGATATTTGTCTGTATGGTTGATGTTACAGGTATGTGTTGAGTTATTGTGATGTTTTGGTAGTGGCCTTTTGATGTATGTGATTACTCATGTCATATGGATATGTGTTGTGATGTTGTGGACATGTCATTGTTTCCCTTGTGGACACTATGTACCTGTAGCATTTGTTTGGTGTTATGTGAAATTTTCATCGATGCAAATTGAAGAAATATCTGGTGGATTTGCAGTACTCTTTTGTTCAAATATTTAATATGTCAGTCATAGATGTGTGACAAGTACTATGTTATGTGGACTGTGCCTAATCCATTCCGTATTTGAGTAACCTTTTGTGGTGTAATACAGTCATGAAGAATATACTTGTGTGCTGGTGAATCAGTAGTGTCTTTTGAACCTGATAGGGTGTTGTGTTAGCAGTTCATGTTGGGCACCCACAATAAGGAATAAACTAAAACTCTTCAATGATGAAATTTTAAAGGACTTGAATGAAGAATAATGCTAATGGAAAGGAACCAATGAAATAATAAAGGAGAGGGGACTGCCAATCTTCACAGAACCTTGAAAGTTAAAATTTCTACCAAATGTTCCTAAGGCTACCCTGTGGCCGTGCTTTAATCGACCAGAATTTTAAACCATAGGGTGTGCTTTCTCCTTTACCTGTTCTTGGTTGAGAACCATTTCCTTTCCTCTGTGTAATGTCGCATCGAGGACGATGCTTACTTAAGGGGAGGAGAATGTAATGCCCCGTTCATCATTGCTCCTTTGCTATCTGTGACGACCGTGCTTCTTAGAGTTGAACGTTGTTGCCTTTCCTTTGAAACGTTAGTGTTTCACCTGGTCGAGTTTAACTGTTGGGTTCTAGTAATAATGATAATAATAATAATAATAATGACATTATGTTTGTATTATCGATCAACGATTGTATTTTATTATTATTTTCTTTATGTCGATTGTTATCAACATCATCCTTTGATATTTTGTTTGTCGCTCCCGCTGGTCGAGCCTCGTTGCGCAAACAAGGAAGAGTATGATCTGTGGTGGCGCCTTTGAAGGTGGGGACTATTTCTTAAATGTTGATGGACCCTGGATAGTTTCTCAAATTAATGTTTTTTTTATCAGCCTTGTTTCTTTTGGCAAGCGGCCTGTCCCCAAAAGCGTGGGCTCCAAAAGTAAAATAAAATGAAATGTAATTGTGATGTGGGTAGTTGGCGGATGGGAGGTATTGCTTGACAATTCCTTAATGAGCTTTTAATGTTCTTGGTTGGCGTGAGACAGTGGGAGTCGGTGGAGTCTTGACATCCTTCACCATGATCTTATTTTGATTTCCTTCTTTAATGCGTATGGGCGCAGTAATGGGTATCTGCCCGGGCTGTAGACGGTTTTCGGTTGCCGTGGTTTTCTTTCCTGTCTCTGCCTTGCTACGTTTTTCCCTCCTTTCTGTGCCTCGTGAATCCAATCTCCCTTCCTCGCGTGCCTGTTCTTCTACTCTGCCCATGGATGAGGGCCTGTTAACACTAAAGTATGGACGTGGGTTTTATTTGTTGTTTCCTGAGGCGTTTCGGGTGGAAAAGGCGCGTTGTTCCTTCTGCTGGCCGCGCACAGCTACCAGCTAAAGAGGTAGGCGTGTTACCTCCACTTCCTTTGGGTGCTGCGAGGTGTGTTCTTGTCGGGGATCCACAGCAACAGCCTGTACCAGTAAATAGCCAGGCAACAGGCATGTTGCAGTATAGTCGAAGCCTTTGTGAGCGCTTCCAACAAGCAGGTTGTCCAACTGTGTTGTTATCTGCTCTGTATCGAATGCATCCTCAAATTCAGGATTCTCCTTCAAGATAATTTTTATCTAAATCGACTATGTGACAGTGAGAGTGTTACCAGGAGACCTGAGGAAATTTATTGCTAAGTTTCCCTATTGATTTCTTCTTGTTTTACGATGTGACCCATAGAAGAGTAGCTCATAGAGGCGGATCTGTTTCATATCAGATTTGGGGTTGGTAAAAGAAGTTTTATTTCTTTTCATGGATCGATTGATTCATTTCTTCTATTTTAGCAGTGTCTATCCGCAAGGAGGATTAGGGTTTGAGCGGCAGGTAGGCTGCGGGCATTTAATATCAAGAATTTCTGCTTAGCGTGGAGGATAAAAGTGATGTTTATTGAAGCAAGCTATAATGGGTGAGACTTCCAATGGTAAACATGAATCAACTTTGATTTTAGTTTCTGACATTATCTCTAGCCGTGTCAAAACTGGTACAGAGTATCTGCAGGGTGCAGTAACAACACAAGTGGAGTAATAGTTTCGGCAGCAACTGTTGATTTGATTTATTATCTATTTGTCTGTGGATTGCATGTAATAATGACGCTAGGGGTTAGTTGTCTTGCAGTGGATTTGAGTTGTTGAACGTTGTAAAAAGGTGCATTATCGTAATTTGCTTTCAACCTTGTATATTTTGCCACAAAGTCGGCTTGGAGACTTCTCTTTAAGAAGTGTTTAAAATTGACTGAAGATGGAAGGAAATCACCGAGTTTTCAAGCAGAGGCAATGTGAAGAAGACAGAGGTGCTGTGAGCAAGCCTTTGGGCACTTTAAATTGAATTAGATAAGTATTCATGTTTGGTGTTTTGAAGGGGTCTTTTGCTTTGTAGTTGAATCAAATGAGTGTTTTTTTTGGTATCTGTGTGGGTTTTGTTACTCCAATGGGAAGGTGAAAGTCAGACTTTTGGGTGTGCTCCTGGCACTGCCATGAAGCTTGCATAAGAGATCTACGTGCTGAGGAGAAGGAATGTTTTGGAATGTGTTGTAGCTGCTGGAGCCTTGGTTCGACGTGGCTGCATTGAGGAAGCCCCAAACAGGCATGATAAGACTAACTCTCTCTTAATGATCTATTTCCTTTAGCATTTGGATAAATCGACCTTTGCAATTTGGTTCGACTGCTGTAGATGTGGGTTTCTTTTAGAATGTTGATGTGTTTCTGTTTTACTAAATAAATAGCGTTTGGACTCTGGATATTACATAGCATGCATTTTTCTTATATTGACTCTTCCTTGAAAGAGATGCCCAGGAAGAGATGGGTTCCAAATGACTTTTAATCATAACTGCTTGAACTGATCTCTCTCCCCCTTTACAGGTTATCTTAATTACTGCTTGAGTAGAAGAAATCTCTACATCGATTCTTGCCTACTGATCTTCTAATGTGGGCTTATCTTGTTGCCCTGATTATTACTTTTCCCTTGAATGATGGTTTCTGTGGAATTTAGTATGGAGCTGGTTTTTGGTATGGAGAGAATCGGGTTTTCGGAACTTCCTTTTGTGTCGGTTGTTTCCCGCAACCCGAAACCTGATTTGCTCTAGTTCCTTTGTGTCAGGTTTTCAGAACTCCAAAGCATCGTAGCATCATGCTTCGTGTTGGTTGTTTCCCGCGACCCGAAACCCGATTTGCTCTAGTTCCTTTGTGTCGGGTTTTCGGAACTCCGAAGCATCGTAGCATCATGCTTCGTGTCGGTTGTTTTCCACAACCCGAAACCTGATTTGCTTATGTTCCTTTGTGTCGGGTTTTCGGAACTCCGAAGCATCGTAGCATCATGCTTCGTGTCGGTTGTTTTCCGCAACCCAAAACCCGATTTGCTTATGTTCCTTTGTGTCAGGTTTTCGGAACTCCGAAGCATCGTAGCATCATGCTTCGTGTCGGTTGTTTTCCGCAACCCGAAACCTGATTTGCTCAAGTTCCTTTGTGTCGGGTTTTCGGAACTTGGAAGCATCAAAACATCATGCTTCGTGTCGGTTGTTTCCCGCAACCCGAAACCCGATTTGTCTAAGTTCCCTTGGTGTCGGGTTTTCGGACCTTCCGAGCATGCTGACATGGCGTTAATGCCGAGTGTCGAGTGGGTTGACACGTGCCAGCTGAAGTGTTTTAATTACAAATTTTCTTATTTCTATGCGGGTTTCCACGTCATTTTTTTTACCGGACGTATTTTTACTTCGTGGATTTTCGCGCATGCTTATTCAACCCCAAAACCCGAAACTCGCCTGTGCCCGATGGCGTTAATCATTTTTGATCTTTCCTTGCTCGGATTGAAGGTATTTTTCTCTTCATCCTTGTTCATGGTTTTCGTGAATTAATTATGTATGGAATTCTTCCCATTCTCTTACCAGGATGTGGGGTTTTTATCAATGTCCTTTTGGGAGTTGAGATAAGGTTGATACTTGTATTTATAGTGGCTTGGACTGCGCTTGCTTATCTTAGTTAGTCAAATATAACCTTGACATATTAGCAAACACGACAATTTTGTTGATCGTAACTCATTCCAATGAGTTGGACCCTTGTACTAATAGAAACATATAAAGACGTGGAATAAGCAACCAAAAACAAAGGATACCTAAATAATATATGAACTTGTGGAATGGTGGAATCTTGGTTAACATAAATATATCCTTAGAATTGTGAGGTAAATGTCCAAAATTATACTTACATATCACTGATTTTCTATGAAGGTTTGGTACTTGGGTAATATCGATAAATAATATAAGATCGATACTTGTATGTGTTATATAAACTTAATGTCGTTGGTGCTTTTATTTAATTGAAAGATAACATTGTTGGATACTTTTTATGTGAAGTCGGTCGAGGGTATCAGGTGAGCATTATTATTGTTACTGTGATTTAAGTATGATCTATTGCATGGTTAAGGTTGTATATCTAGTCACTTGGAATTGTGTCCTTGTGTAAGCAGATCTTAAAGAAGTGAACATTAATGAGTAGGAAATATATTGTCATGAGATGTGCAATTAAGCTTTAAATGTATGTTAGAAAGTTATCTGATAAGGAGCATTGCAAACTTTCATTTATTTAAATGCTAGATGGCATAAATTATTAGGTGAGGTTTATATCTTATCATGCTCAGTTCTAGCGAACTGACTCTAATAAATATTTGTGCAGATGGATTATGCGAGTAGATTAAAGGAAAAGAGTGTAAAAGTTTCATCAGTTCAAATTATGAAGTTCTTTGTAGAAAGTTCAATGCGTTGTAAATTTTGTAACCTTGCTTGCAAGGAGTTTGGAAGATCTCTTGTCTTGGTATGTTTGGAGAAACTGCGTGGCGAAGTGTTCTTTCCCTTTTGTTGTTAGACTAGTAACTTACCTTGGTGAGAAATGATATTCAATCATTACATTGGTATAAGTATTGTAAAACCTTGATTTTGAGAATAAAGTGTTAGTCAAAACTCTCTGACACCTTGTAATGATGTGATATAAGTAAAAATTAAATGGAGTGGTTAATCCTTATAGAAGTTAACTAAGATTTTTATATTTAGACAAATTAATGTAGAGATGACTTACTGGAGAACAATAGATTTCTGAAATAATCAAAGGAGAAACTATCCTTGTACAGTAAAATTTCATAATTTTGATATCCCTTGCTAAACTAGTGAACACTACCCCTTTTGGGTGAACTCTCAAACAAGCTTTAAGGAAAATAAGGGCTGGTTCTGAAAGATAATAAGTTTTAGCAAGTAGGAGAAGACTTTGAGTGAAATACTCTACAGTGTATAAGAAAATAACTCAGTTGGTAAGATGAATTTGTGCGAATCATATTTTGAGTCTTTCTGAAAACATGAGTCATGAGTTAAAGGGTGTTTTATCAAATAAATAACCTTCAATCATTTCTTACTGTGGCTTGCCCTAGCTGTGAGAGTGTCATGTGGTTGGGCTTCTATGTGTTCTGTAAAAAAAATAAGAAAAGTGTATTATCCTTTTTGGGTATGAACGTTTCCGTGCTGACCTTGTGGTCATCCCCGTAACAAGTGGTTCCCAGAGTTGGTTGTAACTTTGTGACGACATGTTGTGTCGTGTTATGTGTCGAAGCATGTCAAAAAAAAAATTATCCTGTCTTTTTCCGTGGTGTTCGTGTGTGAAGTTTTTGGTGTTGGAGATCGATCTAGGGACGTTGATCTTTTTACGTTTTCTTCTCTACCTTTAATTCTCTTATTATGGTTGAGTTTCGTTTAAGTCACCTCTTGAGCTCACACGGTAAAGGGAAAATGATGTCAAAGATCATATCATTTGGTTTTCAGATTCTTGGGTGAAGCTCTAAAATTTTTTTATTGAAGCCATTGTTGAAGTTTTCTAACCTCTGATTTTGGGGAAATGATCCTTCATCATTCTTTACTTTTTTTGATGTACTCTGCAGGGTCTAATGGCTAACATATTTGGTTATCTATATATTTTTTGAGGTCTGGGAGTTGAAAAGGGCTCGAGTACTAGTATATTCTGGTCACTGTGAGTTCATCTTCAAGGTTGACACTAGGGCTGTTCCATTTGAAATCTATAAATTTTGTTTTGTGAAGCCTTATGCATGTATCTTTCATCTTTTGTTTTGCAATAGCTTTCTAAGAAATATTTGGTTGATCTTTTACTAGTTATCATCATTTTAGAGCTCTATTATTCTACAAAATGGTCTGTGTAAGCTTTTGAAGCTCTGTAAATTCTTGCGGCCACTGTTTCTGAGTTTTTTGAGTAAACCCTAATTGATGTGCACTACCATGAGTGGTCATCAGTGAGTTAATTCTACTTCTACACATGTACATTTCCATTTCATATTTTTTCATTAGATATATCTTTCAAACTTTCAAGTTGTTTGTGAATTCTATAATTTCTTGATACCAATTAATCGGTTTTCCGACTAGTGGCTAGGATTTGTACTCTGATATTGAAACTTAAATATCATTTCAATAGGAGAGACAATTTATTTGAAATACTCAAACATCTTTTAACTTGAATATGCATGTGTTTCCTGATTCGAAGATCCTCCACTTGAGTTGTGCTCTGAATGTTATTTCAAACTCTATTCATGTAGTAATTGTTTTATTTTCTCTCCTCCTTGCACTTCATGTGATCCCTTAGCTTACCGTCGGCCATTTGATTTTTGTTCTTGTGGTCATGACCCTCGAATTTGAACCTATGGTTAGGTTCTCCAAGTTTTCATTGAGATTTTTTGAGTGTTTCACATTTTTGATTCCGCACAGATTAATCTTTGAACAGTAATTATTAACTCAATATGAGTTAGGTAAAACTGTGAAGCTCGACTCTTACATATTTTATCCCCATAAGTCTAGGACTTGGTAATTGTTTGCCTAATATTTCTCGAAGTGCCCATATATTTGTGTTTCCTAAGTCCCCGTGTGAGCTATTAGGAGGATTTTAATATCATGAATTTGATCTTTTAGTGGATACTTGATGTAACCAAAAAATTGCTTTAAAATTCTATGTACAAATAGTTGTGAAAACTATTGATCTAAAAAATCAATCATCCCGAGTTGTTTAAATGTTGATTAAATGGAGAAATTATACACCTGTAGACTTCTTTAATGGAACTCATCTCGCTGTAATAATGAACTTGATCTTTATAATTTTCTGATCAGATTATTTCAAGTCTTAATGTCCTGTATCTTTGATTCAAGGTTTTCTTGGTAAGCTTGTGATCTGAATGCTTATGGGGTACCTCTTTTGAACTTAAATGATTAGACGTGAAAGCTCATTGTTATGAGTGATTGGAATTATTCGTTCTTTTCCATTACTACAAATTTCACTCTTCTTATCACAGTCACTTGGTGTGATCTGTGAATAATTTTTGTTCTAAGATCTTGAGTATAGAGTTGATCCACTGTTGTATTGTAAATCTACTGTCCTTTTGCAATTTTGTAGTAGTCTAAAAGAAATATTCTTCTGAGTATTTGTGTTCCACGTTGATATCTTTTATCTGGAACTTTTCCTAAATCTGGTTATCTTCCCTTTGCAATAATGAGCTGGAAGAAATAAGTTTTTCTTTTTAAAATCTGTATCATACTTCCTTGCATTCATGTCTGTATTTTTTTGATACAACATTGTTTATGACCTTGATCATTTCTCTAATTTGAAACTTGTGAGTACTATTTCAGGCACGAGTCTTATTTCCAATGCTTTATTTCATTTCTGCAACTGTTTCTTAGTTGGATGCTTGCTGGAAATTTGAAATGTTGATTTTACATGGTGAAGCCCTAGAAAATTTTTTCTAGAATCTTTTCTTTCATGCATTTCCAGAAACAGTGGTTGTATTTTCTGATCCAGAATACAGAAAGTAACACTTTTCTTACTGAACTGATATAGTAATTTGAGAACTGAAAAACATGTTAGCTATTTATCTTGATCATATCATGCTTTTCTGCTTCCTGTACCACTTATTTGATTTGCATAGTTCTTTTAAAGCATGTAGTAATTGAAAACAACATGATGAAAATGATGGACGCTGGACAGGAAGAGAATGTATATTGCTGAATAATATATTGAATGTACGAGGGGGAATAAATACAAAGAGAAAGCGGTTAGGAGGAGTAACCGCCTATAACCAATAAACAATGTATTAAATAATATGCCAACATTCCCCCCCTTAATATATTGTTTTTACAAATCTACCCCAGATTCATCATCTTGTAATGTCGCGACATGTCCTATTTGCTTCTTGCAACAAGGAATTTGTCTGGATTTTCTTGAATCTCTGCGAAAAATGTGCTCCCGTTAGTAGAAAAACAGATGAAGTGAGCTCGAAAGCTCGTGTGGTGCGCCACAGATGTTTGAGGGCATTTAATCTCGCATTTTTCATCTGGATTGACACAACTCTTCTCCGTCTATATGTCTAACAGGAAGAGAATGTATATTGCTGAATAATATATTGAATGTACGAGGGGGAATAAATACAAAGAGAAAGCGGTTAGGAGGAGTAACCGCCTGTAACCAATAAACAATGTATTAAATAATATGCCAACAGAAAAGTCGTAAATGTCCATTTTACATGGTGAAGCCCTATAAAAATTTTCCCAGAATCTTCTCTCTGATCCTATTTCACCTATTTTCCCTTTTGCTATCAATCTTCAGCTTCTTGCAATTTGATTCTTCCTCTTATGCTGCAACTAAAACAAGTGTTTCTATCTTCCAGTCTCTCTTTTGTACTGTTACTTCTTCCATTTGCGGAATAGTTACTGAAACTCAAATTACATTCTTCCTTCTTTCCAGCATGTACTTATGACTTGTCAATTTTTTATGGTTGTGACCTATACCTGCACACTTAAGAAAATAGTTAGAAACATAATTAGGCTTTTTGGCCTCTCTTATGTCCATGTTTCCTTCTTTCTTTCTTTCCACTTTCTTCTTTCTGAGTGAATAAAGCATGTATGCAGTTCTGATCTTCCAGTAGAACATATTTCCTATTATTTGAGATTCATATGCATGAAATAGAACAATGTAGGAATATGGTTTAATCCTTAAGCTTGTAACTGACAGTTAATTTTTTCTTTTTAGGTATAATGGACTCTACAACTGAGATGGAGAAAAGATGGAGTAGATATGCTTCGATCAAGGAAAGAAATCCCTAAGGCAATGATGGGTTAACTCATACTCCTTTAATTTCTCTTTCATGCATGTGTAATTTTTATTTCAGTAGTTGTACTTTACTTTTCAGTTACATCCCACGGTTTGTGTGGGAAACATTTTAAAAATCCTTATGAATAAAACATTGAATTCATTAAATTAGTTGTATATTTATTTTTGCATTTCTACTTTCTGATGGATTGTATGATGAACTAAACAAATTAGTAATATAATTGAATGTATTAATCATGAAGGAAAAGGTTTAGAGAACCTATAACATCCAGTAATGAAATCTGATTTTCTGCAATCTATGATTATGTTTGTTGTTCCAAAACTTTACACTTCACCTATTATACAATTGAATTTCCTCGTCAAGACAACACAATTGTCCTTTAGGAATTGTGTTCTTTTGTTGAGGATAGTCAAGAAATTGCAAACTATGTGATCTGTTATGTTTTGTAACAGTACAGATAGCTGCAGATATCATGTAATCATTTAAATAAATCAGCAGTAATGACATAATTTTATATAATCTCCCCTAGCTTAGGTATACTTCACCAATTCTATCTATCGTAACAAAGTTTTGAGTTGCCAATTTCTGCACAAGTGCAGAAATTGTCAACAACAACATAACAAAGAATCGATATTAGTATTCGCTAGGATAATTATTGACTTGCGTATAGGAAAATTAGTAATGTCTCGGATGAAATACTAACTAATATCCATTATTATATTTAGCTGGTACACAATGATCTTCAATGACTAGCGACCACTAGAGTGGATGCTTACTACATTTCTTTGATGTTACAAGACCAGAAATGACAACAAATATTCCAGGAAAAGATAAATACTAACGATTTTCCATTATACACATATTCCAAAATAAAATTTTAAGACTAGTGTCCATTGATCTCAATATGATATTGAAAATCTATCCCATGATATTATAATCCTAACATGATATTCGAAGCCTAGCGACAAATAAGGTTGAAGATTATTACATAGTTTTGATGTAACATACCAAAGACTTGAGATAAGTGACCCCTAAGATAATTTTAGTCTTGCATACAAGATAATAAGTAACGAATCAACTTAAAATTAAACTAAGCTCCATTATTATTTCTATATTTTACAATACAATATTCAAAGACTAGTGACTTCTACGGTGCATTTTTTTTTCATTTCCTTGATATTCCAAGACAAGAAAAGAAAAAAATATTCGAAAACAAGACAAATATTAACGATTTTACTAAATACACGTATTCGACCATGAAATCTTAAGCCTTGCGAAGCCTATGTTTAACATGTTATTCGAAGCCTATCATAAGATAACAGAATCCTCATATGAGTTTAAAATATAAGCAGCTTCTAAGGTCAAATATTATTATAGTTCATTGATGCAACATAAAATAGAATTGAGATTAGTGGCCATTAGGATCCTAGTGGATGTTAGGTTATGCCATGATTTGGTTTTTATTCGATAGCTAATTGAAAATAAGAAACTGTTGAGCCTTTATTTCACGCAACCATTGATTTTAATAAGTAATTGAGCCTTGCGGCCGTTAAGCATTTTCCATTTATCTGAGTTAAATTGAATTATGTTTTACACACAATATATCTTATGAGAACTACAAAATGATTGATCCCTCTAGAGGATATCTAAAGCTATACATTTTTTCTTATGTTAGTGGAAAGGAATCATAGAATATAATGAGGCTAGTGGCCACTAGAATTCTTGTCAACTAGAAAATTGACAACATAAAACATGCATTGCAATTAATTAACATCTACTAAATGGAATAGACTAGAAGTCGCTAATACCAAACACAAGGATTAGATATTATAGGTTATTGATAGTTTTCCTTGAAATGAATCAAAATATCATACGTGTTATACACAATATATCTTATGATAATGAAATAAGCATCTATCCCTCTCATGTGTCTGTATTGCAGCCTAAGGACCATTTGAGATATGAGGCCTTTTACCTATCCATCAAATTATAGACAAGACAATTAGTAACTATATGATTGAAAAATTAGTGTCTACCAAACGTATGCAAAATTGAATAGGGATTAAATATTGAAATTTCTTTGTGAAATGCATAAAAATGAAGTTTATTAATGATTTCTTGTTTTTTATAATTAAAGGAGGGTTTAATGGTCCTGTTAGTGAAAAATCACAGCACCCCTGGATGTTGATCAAATTTCTAGGTTGATCGTACTAGCATCTAGTGTGATTGCACAACATGGAATCCTTTCTCCAAGTGTGGGACTTGCAAGAATGAGAAAGGAATCTCCAGAGAAGGCTGGTTCCTATTCCTTTGTTCAAATGCGCACGAAAATGTAGAGGGTTTACTCAAAATCTAATCTAATCTTGCCAAAGGGATAGGGTAAGAAGATGCATAAAAATGAACCTAAGCTAACAGAGGTGATGCACCGAGGAATGAAGAACACCCATATTACCAATAGACACAAACCATTCAAATGTGATGCAAGATCATGCACAGATAACAACATTTGCAGTGCAAGATCAGGAGGATGCAAATGAACATAGAGAGGGTTGAGAATCATCCACAGACATGCATTACTTGCTCCAAAGATCGATACAATACACTAAAAAATGCCAAGAGGAAAAGTTGCATTATAGTTTTAAATGGGAGGTTTGAACTCCACAAATTCACCTGCCAAAGAGAAGAAGGGAGGGGCAAAACAAGAATGTTCGACCTCTAGAAAAAAGCCCCTCCTTAAAATTTATAGGAAGAATGAGAGAGGGAAGAGAGAGGAAATCTGAATCTACCACAACCACTTCTAGATTTTATTTAAATCATATCATTATGGCAGAAGCGGTGAATCCTGGCAAAATGGCAGATTGTCTAGCAGAAACGGTGAACTGTCTGTTATATTAAAGTTGATTGTTGAAACGTCACTTCTGTCTATTATTACGTGCCAGAGGAGTTTATAAATTTTCTCTCTCCAAACTGAACCAAAATTCAATATTGACCCCAGAATGATGTTGAGAATTTCTCCATCTTTCCATTGATATAAAGAACGTGAAAATCCAAGCCCTGGATCGAAAGTTATGGTGATCTAAAGATTTAGGGAAAAAACAGATCGATGGGAAAATATTTGAATTTTTTCCACACTCTACCACTTGGATGACACGTGTCGGGCTCTGATTCGTCCATTGGATCATCCTCTGAAAATTCCTTTCAGGCCCTTAAATTTAATTCCTTGCCATTTGGACACGTGGCACTATTGCATTGGCTCGGGCCTGAGGGGCACACTTTGTCCTTAAAAAATTTAGTATTTTTCACTTTGGGAAAGTTTTCCCATTTTTCCCCATGCTCCGCCACTCAAGTGCCACATGGCACGATTTCATTGGACGCGGGCCCTTCCTGACCATTTCCCTTTTCTTTTTTGTCTTTGGAAAAATTTTTAAATACTTCTCGCCGGGCCGATGAGGTGAAGACACATGGCGAGATTTGATTCGTTGGCGGCTCTTTCGGCTTTTCACGTCCCACGCGTCCCTCGCGTACCTTTGGCCCGACTGTCCCGAACGAAAAACTCCTGCTTCGGCCGATTTGGGCTTCCTTGTCCCTCTTTATGGTGAAGACACGTGGCGAGATTTGATTCGTTCTCGGCTCTTTTGGCTTTTCACGTCCCACGTGTACTTTTGGCCTGGATGTCCCAAACTACCTCAGATGAAAGTCTCCTGATTCGGCCAAATCTGCTGGTTTCCGTCCTCCACGTACTAACTGCCTGGATGTCCCAGACTACCTACACAACAGTTAGTCAATTTTTTCACCTTCAGCCGGTTCGCCCTTTCGCGTCCTGCGCGTCCCCACGGCCTGAATGTCCTTTTGCTGCACGGACCGTTTGGCGGTTTTTCGGCCAATTCAGGCCCCAACGTCCCAACTGTCCCAAGTGCTGCCTTAGCCAATTTTCTCTGTATTTAGGCCTCAAGCCTGTCTCTTTGCAACTTTTTCACATATGTTTAAAACGTTGGGTTTTCTTCTTGGACATGAGAGTTAGAAAGAACCCGAGGGGACCCCAGAAACATGATTTTTTGCCTTGAATCAATATACTTTCTCTGGATTGAATAATTTGATGCACCTTATCAAAATTACCTTTGGGGGGGTGAATTTTGGATAACAATTTTGGCGACTCAGCGGGGTCATCTACCTGCTATATGAAGAATGGCCAGCTGCTTGTTGCAATCCATTGGGCGTGGAGTCCGTTTAATAATCTCTCAGTTGATTGTGAAATTTGAAAACCTGTGTCCTTGAGATATTGAAACATTCGTTGAGGTGGCTTTCCTGCGGCCGTAAATTCTTTTCTAGGAGCTTGATGAACTGTAAACATGCACATACCATAAGCAATAGGACATGTGCACAAGCACTTAGGGAAATAAAAACTACTCTAACATCAGTACAATGTGCATAAGCACTTAGAGGAATGGAAATTCTAAATTAATATTTACAAGGGTGAAAAGTTATCTTTCTAGTAGCAACGTTTGAGATAGATCCCATTGACCGGAATCTGCAATTCTTCACCATCTAACTTAGCCAGTCAGAAGGCATTGCTACCTTTGCATTCAATGAGCATGTATGGGCCACTCCAGATGGTATCAAACTTGGAATGCTTTCCCGACTTTGCACGATCTGCATCCCATTTCAACACTAGATCTCCAATTTGGAAGGTTCTAGCCTTGGATTTCTTATCAAAAGTCTTCTTGATCAGGGCTTGATCCTTCTCTATTTCCTGAGCTGCATATTCTCTAGTTTCTTGGAGCTCCATTAATTCTGCACATCTGACCTCCATGGGTTTAAACTCAGCCAGTTCTAACTGTTTCATGAGTTCCAATGCTGGCAACTCAAGTGATATAGGTAGAACTGCTTCTTTCCCTTACACAAGCTCCTATGGAGAGCTTCCTGTAGACCTCTTGGTTGTGATTCTTTCGACCCATAGGGCTGATTTGAGGTTTTTGTGCCAATTCCTTTAGTTTTCATCCATAGTCCTTCTGATGATTCTTAGTAGATTCTTGTTTGTAGACTCGGCTTGACCATTACCCTGAGGGTAATAATTCGATGAAGTGCTGAGATACACACAATTTTTTACAGCCCATTCAGTGATTTTTGTGCCAAGGAATGCCAATGCATTGTCTAATATGATAGTGGTAGGGGAACCAAACCTCATGACTATCCCTTCATAGAAATCTAAGATATTAGATTCATTTGCCTCCTTGAGTGCCACTGCTTCGGTCCACTTGGTGAAATAATCCGTTGCTGTAAGTATCCATTTTTGGTCTTGACTTGAATTGGGATTGATAACCCCAATGAAGTCCAATCCCCATTGCATGATTGGCTGATTCACTGAAATTGGATGAAGGGGCAGCGTTGCTAACCTTTCTTTCCCCATGAAGAATGCACATTTCCTGCATTTCTTGACCCATGAGTAGCAATCATGGAACACAGTAGGCCAATAGTAGCCAGCTCTCATGATTTTGAGAGCTGTCACTCGTGGAGAAAAGTGACCTCCTGCTTCCCCATCATGGAACTTGTGTAAGATCTTCTCAACTTGACCTGTTCCAATGCATCTTAATAGAACACCATGGGTGTCTTTCTTGAACAAGATACCATTAATGAGTACATACAAGATAGCTTGTAATCTAAAGTATCTCCTCTTCATCTTGCTCATTCCTAGAGGGCACAAGCCTGTTTGGAGGTAATGCACCAAGTTTTGAGTCCAACATGGGATGAGCGCATCATCAGCTGGTTGTTCTTGATCATTCTGTAGTAGTAGGACAACATCTTCTTCACCTTTTGAGCCGTCTAGTTGTTTGGAAGCAAGCTTCTCACACAAACCTTTGCCACGAACTAGCTTGGTCACTTTGATTTCAATATCATATTCCATCACCCAAGTGATCCAACCTGATCTCTTCTCATTTAAATCCTTGTTGAGGAGGAAGTCCTTGACACTGACATGAGACACCAGCAGTTGAATCTTATTGTCTGAGACCAAATGTTTGAACTTCTTCAAGCTCCTGATGACAGCAAGGACATGCTTTTCAATGAAAGAATACTTTATTTTGTAATCTTCCAAGGTTTTTCTAAGGAATGCTATGGGCTATTCTGAACCTTCTCTATTCAGCTGTGTCAAGATAGCTGAGATTGTATCTGATCCTCCAAATGCATACAACATGAAGTCTTTTGAAAACTCTGGGTTGATAAGAGTTAGAGCTTGTGATATTGCATGCTTGATGTTCTCAAAACTCTCTTTTCCTTCTTCTGTCCATTTGAATGCGAGACTCTTCTTCAACATCATTTTTAGAGGCTTCACAAGAGTGGAAAAATTAGGCACAAATCTGTGGACAAAGTTTATCCTTCATAAGAAGCTTTGAAGAGATTTCTTGTGGTGTGGTAGTGGAAGTGTTCAGATGGCTTGAACCCTTTCAGGATCAATTGTTAGCCCTTCCCTAGAGACAATGTGACCCAAAAATTTGCCTTCGTGTGCCAAGAATATACACTTCTTTGGATTCAATGACACTCGAAACCTTCTACACCTCTGAAAGACTTGTCTAAGGTGAAAGAGATGGTCTATTGCATTCTTTGAGAAGACAGTGATATCATCTAGGTACACCAGCACTATATTGTTGATCAAGCCTTTGAACGCCATATCCATAGCTCACTAAAATGTTGTTCCAGAATTTGACAGTCCAAATGGCATCTTCTTGTAAGCATACATGCCCCATTTTATAGTGAAGGTCGTCTTGAATTGATCTTCTTCCTTTACCATTATCTGATTATAGCCTGAATATCCATCTAGCAATGAAAACCTTTCTGAACCAGCTACAACCTGCAATATTTGTTCCATTGATGGAAGTGGGTAATGATCTTTGAGTGATGCTCTATTTAGATCGCAAAAGTCCACACACAATCTTATTTCTCCATTTCTCTTTCTTACTGGCACCAAGTTTGTAACCCAACTTGAGTGTTTGATGGGGAAGATAATATTGGCCTCAATAAGCTTTCTTAACTCTTTTCTCATGAGAGGTTCGATATGAGGGTTTACTGGCCTTTGCTTTTGCCTGACAGGCTTGGATCCCGGATCCAACTCAATAGTATGTTGTGCCAACTTTGGGTTGAAACCTCTTAAATATTTTTAAGTCCAAGAAAAGACATCTGGGAACTCTTGACAAAGCTAAACAAAATCAGATTTCTCTTGTGGAGTACTTACTTTGCCGATTTGTAATGTCTTGCCTTTTTCCACTAAAATAGGCTCTGAATCTTCACCTTTCACTTGAATGTTCACTTTCTCCTTCCGTAACTGATCATTCAGGTTGAAGATTGACTCCAAGGTTATGAGGCCTTTTGGTAATTTGTTAGTTCTCAACTACACCACTTGGTCACCATACTGTTGCTCCAACTTGTCTTGATTCCTTATGGAAAACTCAGCTTCTTCTTGCAGGAAATTAACAATTTGTTGATCATTCTCGAAGACTTGCCAACTTGTGTTATTATCCGGAATAGCTGGTCTCACAACCACTTTGATATGAGGCTGAGATTTTTCACTTTTGATATTTTCTACAACGTCAAATGCAGCCCCAATTGCTGCCATTCTGTCCGCTGCTTCATTCCCTTTCCTTGGGATGGAATTGATGCTAAAAGCTTCAAAATCTTCCATAAGATCCCATACCCGATTTTTGTAGCACTTGAGAAGATTATTCTTGACAGCATGCTGCCCCTTAACTTGGTTTATGATCAGCTCACCATCACTAAATACTTGCAAATTCTTGATGCCTTTCTTCTTTGCCCAGTGCAGTCCATGAATTAAGGCTTCATACTCAGCTTAATTATTTGAGAAAGAAAACTGAAAATGGAAGGCTGAGTAATACTTTGTACCTTGTGGTGAAATGAGCATAGCTCCTCCTCCTACACCTTGTCTCCTCCTTGACCCATCAAAGAACAATTGCCATATTGCATTCTTGTCTTTATGATCTGGCTTGGTGATGCTAGGGAGAGGTTGATTCTCTTCATGTAAACAATAAAATCCTAGCTCAGATTCTTCTATTCCTTGATAAGGATCAAAATCATGCACCTTTCTTGCCCATTCATCAAGAGCCAAATCTGGGATGCTTCCAACCTTGGTGCCAGCTTCATCAGTGCTTGGATAATCTTCTTGATCAAACGCTGAACAGTTGGTATTGATTTGGCTTGGAGTGTAAGGCTCAATGTGAAAGTTTGTAATGGGTTCAGACATGATTGTGGCTTTGGTTCCATACCTTGTTCTAAACAACATGTGTGACCAATCCACCGAAAGATAGCCTCTGATTTTGGCTGTGAAGTCCCTTGAAAAGCATAGGGCAAAGAGTGGTGGCAGGTCTATGACTGACACATCTTGCAGAACAACCACATTGGGACATGCATGTAAAGTAAGGCTCAAGTTTCTAATCACCTGAACTGTTGTTACTGCTGTCCCATCCAACTGCACTACGCCTTTGGATATGGTTTCATATTGGATTCCTAGCTGATCAACTATCTTTTTTGGCATGACTGAGTTGCTTGCTCCTGAGTCGATCATGCAATTATGCACCAACTTGTCTCCCATGATCAATGAAACATAAAATGGAGGGGGCTTCAACATTTTACCTTGCTGTCCTCCATGATTCCCTTCAGGCTGGGAAGCATTTGTGAGTACCTTCTCTTGCGTTTGGACCTGTTGATTTGAAGTTGACCAGTCCTTCATGGCAGCTTGCAGAAAATCTCTTTGTCCTGGGATAGATAGTGATTCCCACATTGATATGTTTACATTTGTATTTTTCATCTGATCAATGATACTAAATGGAGATGAATTATCCATCTACTATCCCTTGGCCTGTACATTCATTCCTTGCACATGGGTAGCAGCAACTAGCATTTGAGTTGGTTTGGGTGCCCCTTGCGTGTTTGGAACTATATTTTGTTTGCTAGCGGCTTGTGGAGTGGTAGAAGGTTGTGGATTATTTGGAGCTAATGGTTTTCCTTCACCCAAATTTCTCCTTTTTGACCTTGTGTTGGCTGCAACACTTTGAGAGGGTATTTGATTCATACCACATAAATCTTCGTCCTGCCAATTAACAAGAGTAGTTTCGTTCAGATATGTTCCTTACTGAGGTGCTTCTTGCTGCTGATCCTCTTCGTGGCTAGACTCTTGCAACCCACCAATGGTTTGCACCATAAGAGCTTGATTTAATGCACCATTAAAGCACATTGATTGGTTATGTGGCTGACTTCACGGGAAACACCAATCATATCCTTGGGCCATGTTATTTTGGACTGGCACTAATGCTTTAGAAGCAGATACGACATTGGGGTTATAGGGATGAAATGGTCTATTAGCGAGAGGCCTTACTTGGCTTTGATTTTGATTTGCAGCCTGAGTTGGTGACCTGTTTTGTTGATATGGGGGCCTAGCCTGGTACTGTGCTTGAGGCTGATACGGTCTAGCACTTTGAGCTTGCTGTCTTTTCATAGTAACCAGCTCATTTCCCAAATTTTGCAATTGTTTCATGACCTCTTGGAGTTCATTTGAAGCACTAGAGGATGAAGTAGAAGTCTCATTTGAACTTTTATTTCTAGGAATAGGAGCCAAAGTGGGTGTTTGACTAGTGCTTGGATTTTCTAAGTTTGGATTCAAGGGCATGGGAGGCCTAGGAGCCAGTTTACCAGCTTGAATAAGATAGTTTTCGGCTCTAATGGCAATGTTATAAGCAGCAGGTAAGGTTGTGCCTCCCATAGATTGAATTAACATAGAAATATCAGAATTCAAAGCATTAAGATAGTATAGAAAAGCACCTTATGCTGCTGGCCTTACTGCCACTGGAATCCTCTCCCAAGACCTTTGAAATTTGAAGTTAAAGTCAGTCAGCTGCTCGTTGGGAGCTCTTTTGATAGTTGTCAATTGTTCTAGTAGAGACAAATTGTCTCCCTTTTCCCCAAACTACTCATGGATAACTATACATAACTGATTCCAATTTGTGATAGAAGTAGCTCCAAGGCTCCTAAACCATTGCAATGCCTTCCCTTTGAACGAAGATGCCAGCAATTTGACAGCCACATCCATTTCATTTATCTCATGGATTGCACATATGTTAGCAATGTCTTTGACATGATCCCCAGGAGTGGTATGATTTTCTCCAGTGAAAAATGGAATGTTCTTCAACGCTACAATTGGAACTAGATTTTGTGCATTGAGGGCAAGTGGGCTGCTGCCAGTGAAGTTGACGAAGGGATTCGGTGGTTGCACCATTCTGATTGGCCTGAGAACCCTTGTTGATGTGAGAAAAGGTCTACCAGGTGGAGGTGTAGACAAAGTCCGGTTAGGTGGTGATGGAGATCTTTGATCTCTTCTTCCTCTTCTTTCTCTACCTGGAGATAGGTGCAGATAAACAAACAATCCTTCCTCCCTAGTTCTTGACCTGGTCTGTATTCTTCTCATAAATTTTCCAGGCTTGGACTGCTGAAACTAGTGGATTATGTCTCTTTTGGAGTTGCCAGATGTGTAATTTCAAAAATCCTTCAAAGCTGGAACTTACAACAAGTCCACATCAATCTTGTTGCATGAAAGTAAAGACCTCTAAGGTCCCATCGGGCGTGCCAAAACTGTTAGTGAAAAATCACAACACCCGTGGATGTTGATCAGATTTTTGGTTGATCGTACTAGCATCCAGTGTGATTGCACAACATGGAATCCTTTCTCCAAGTGTGTGACTTGCAAGAAAGAGAAAGGAATCTCCAGAGAAGGCTGGTTCCTATTCCTCTGTTCAGATGCACACAAAAATGCAGAGGGTTTACTCAAAATCTAATCTAATCTTGCCAAAGAGACAGGGTAAGAAGATGCATAAAAATAAACCTAAGCTAATAGAGGTGATGCACCAAGGAATGAAGAACACCCATCTTGCCAATAGACATAAACCATTCAAATGTGATGCAAGATCATGCACAGATAACAACATTTGCAGTGAAAGATCAGGAGGATGCAAATAAACACAGAGAGGGTTGAGAATCATCCACAGACATGCATTACTTGCTCCAAAGATTGATACAATACACTACAAAATGCCAAGAGGAAAAGTTACATTACGGTTTTAAATGGGAGGTTTGAACTCCACAAATTCACCTGCCAAAGAGAAGAAGGGAGGGGCAAAACAAGAATGTTTGACCTCTAGAAAAAAGCCCCTCCTTACAATTTATAGGAAGAATGAGAGAGGGAAGAGAGAGGAAATCCGAATCTACCACAACCACTTCTGGATTGTATTCAAATCATCTCATTATGGCAAAAGCGGTGAATCCTAGCAAAATGGCAGACTTTCTAGTAGAAATGACGAACTATCTGTTATATTAAAGATGATTGTTGAAATGTCACTTCTGTCTATTATTACGTGCCAGAGGTGTTTCTAAATTTTCTCTCTCCAAACTGAACCAAAATTCAATTTTGACCCAAGAATCATGTAGATAATTTCTCCATCTTTATATTGATATAAAGAACGCAAAAAATCTGAGCCCTGGATCGAAAGTTATGGCGATCTGAATATTTAAGGCAAACATAGATCGACGGGAAAATATTTGAATTTTTTCCGCGCTCTGCCACTTGGATGACATGTGTCGGGCTCTGATTCGTCTGTGGGATCATCCTTTGAAAATTCCTTTCGGGCCCTTAAACTTAATTCCTTTCCATTTGGACACGTGGCACTATTTCATTGGCTTGGGCTTGAGGGGCGCACTTTTTCCTTCGAAAATTTAGTATTTTTCACTTTGGGAAAGTTTTCCCATTTCTCCCCGTGCTCTGCCACTCAAGTGCCACATGGCACGATTTCATTGGATGTGGGCCCTTCTTGACCATTTCCCTTTTGTTTTTTGCCTTTGGAAATTTTTTTAAGAACTTCCCACCTGACCGATGAGGTGAAGAAACATGGCGAGATTTGATTCGTTGGCGGCTCTTTCAGCTTTTCGCGTCCCACGCGTCCCTCACGTACCTTTGGCTCGGCTGTCCCGGATGAAAAACTCCTGCTTCGGCTGATTTGGGCTTCCTTATCCCTCTTTGCGGTGAAGACACGTGGCGAGATTTGATTCGTTGTCGGCTCTTTCAGCTATTTGCATCCCACGCGTACTTTTGGCCCGGATGTCCCAAACTACCTCAGATGAAAGTCTCCTGATTTGGCCGAATCGGCCGGTTCGCGTCCTCCGCGTACTAACTTCCCGGATGTCCCAGACTACCTGCACAACAGTTAGTCAATTTTTTCACCTTGAGCCGGTTCACCCTTTCGCGTCCTGCGCGTCCCCACGGCCCAGATGTCCTTTTGCTGCGCGGACCATCTGGCGGTTTTTCGGCCGATTCGGGCCCCGACGTCCCAACTGTCCCAAGTGCTGCCTTAGCCGATTTTCTCTGTATTTTTTCCTCAAGCTTGACTCTTTGCAACTTTTTCACATACTTTTAAAACATTGGGTTTTCTTCTTAGACAGGAGAGTTAGAAAGAACCCGAGGGGACCCCAGAAACATGATTTTTTTCCTTGAATCAATATAATTTCTCTGGATTGAATAATCTGATGCACGTTATCAAAATTACCTTGGGGGGGTGAATTTTGGATAACATGTCCCCTTTCCTTTACATCAAACATACAAGGAGAGGATCAATCCAAACATACTTTGCTGAAATAACCTAAGAGACTATGCCAAAAGCATAAGTTGTTAGGAATACAAAACACCCCAGACCAATAAGACAAACTAGATGACTCAATTAATATGGAAATACAAAAACTATATATAAAATAAGAAAATATACAAAATGAGATATTTTAGAAATATTTATTTTATCTTAATCAGATGATGCATCGAAAATCTCCACTTTAACATGTCGGTAAAAAAGGGCCAGAGTCGATGCTGAAAAAAGAGGATATTTGCATGTAACAGCCAAAATATTTAACCAATCATACACCTCACGCCATTGGCTACAAGGATAATCCCAATGAGATGGTTCTAGTTGTAGTGGAGCACACAAAGCATCTAGGTCAGGAAAGCAGACAAAAATGGATCCCTAGCAGGGCTCTTGAAAAAATTAGCCCCAACATATATGAAACCCATTAGGATGTGAAATTGATTGTACAACTTTACAAAAATGTCCCATTACAGCAAAGCATCATGAATATAGTGAGATTCAGAAATCATGCAACACGTTGCACTTAAGGTTTTTTAAATTTCATTTTTGATGCCAACCCTATAAGCTTGTTTGATCTAGTAACACCCCAAATCCAAATTCCAATACTTTTCTGGGTGTATAATAAGCATATGACAAAAAAAGGTCCAGTAAACTTCTGTATTAACCTTTAGGTGACCTTATAGAGAAATATAATTAGGTTTTAGAACTTCCTCCGTAACAACCATATCATTCTATATACCAATCCTAAAATTAGATTTCAAACAACGTCACCAAATCTTGGTATAAAAGGTGATATCATGTACTAAGGAGACAAATTTCATGAAAGGAAATAATGGACCATCCATGACAGATGAAATTAAATTTAGTGAAATAAACCCTAAATGTGACAAAATAAGGGAGAGAGGCTCGATTAATGTATGAAATGAATACGCCATCACATTATTTTAATTAATACAAGCTTGCAAAGGACTTTAATATCAAAATTTATTGAAAGAGATGATGAAGTCTATCCAATCAAACTATTTATTACCAATCTTATCAAAAAAATGTGTGCTCAATCACTCGATTTCATAAAAAAAAAATACCTCTTTATTAGTTTCCCCATAGATTTGATTTAAGGTCCAATATGGAATTAAAGAAACCATAAAAAGGAAATTTTATCGACACAAGATTCATTTTCCTTGTCAAGTAAATTTTTTTGTTGAGGTTGTTAACAATAATAACTTAGTCAATTTAAATAATTAATTCATTACTATTCAAGTAATTTTGAGAATAGCCTATGGAATAGGATCACCCAGTTTTTGTTTCTGACTATCTTTCCATAAAAACTTAGAGTATTCAAGAGAAGCCACCACACCCATTTATCACTTAGAGATAAATTATGTTTTTCCTAGTTCAAAATCCCAGCTCCCCCATAATCTTTATGAAGTGAAATATTGATGAAATTAACCATGTGGATTTTATTTCTCTGGTCTATTACTTTCCAGAGAAAGGTTAACATAATTTTATTGATTTTATCAATCACAAAACTAGGGATATTTAGAATAGAAAGTGCATAAATGGAATCTCATTGAGAATATATTAGCAATATTGGATCAATGTAATAAAATTTCATTATGTAATTTAATCTTGTTTATGTTCACCCTACATATTTGGTAGATCATCTAGGTATATTTACTTTGAAATATGATTTTGAGAAAATAGGCAAGGCCAAGATGGGTAGGATACATATTCAGGTTTAAATGATTTACTTCTATCACTCTGATATAATATTTTTTAACTATGTCACTATTTTTATAACCAAACAATGTTGAGCCAAGTGATCAAAAATTTGTTCCTTTCAATAAGGGTGCTTAGAGGTCGCTAATTATTTTCCTTTATATTAAACGATATGAATTAATTTTTAAGAAAACTAGATCCTATGAGAACTACATAAGTCATTGGCCTTCTCGAAGGTAAGTATTACAACACTTGGCACCATCAAAGATAGTCTGGGAAATATAATATAATTAAAAATAATGACAACTACCATCAAAGTTGATCATTTTTTTTTTGCATTGTTAAAATGAATTCCTTGAAAATATAAAGGATAGCAGCTGCTAGCATTCTCATCAAAAAATAATTGGTCAACATAAAAACTACATTATTGTTCATGGACACACATCATTTATTCCTGAGAAAGAATCATGTTCATCTTCGCCCTGGATATTTAGTAAGTCGTCTAAAAATATTTTCTTTAATGGGTGATTTTAGGAAATAATAAGGGAAAAGATTAATGGGATACTTCATCAGGTGTAAATGATGTACTTCTATTATTATGGTCTAATCCTTATCTATGTCACTAAGGTAGATAATGACTTTTTATTAGGTTGTTATTTTTAAAAACCAGAAATTGTTGTGCCTAGTAACCACCAAACCACTCCTTTAAAAAAGTAATGGAGCTTAAAAATCGCTAAGAATTTTCCTTGAGATGAACCGATATGATTTACGAGATATCTATAATATCTCCTACAAGAAATACATAAGGATTCATCCTTCTATAGGCTATGTATTGAAGTACTTGGCTCCACTAGGGATATTAAAATAGTTGGTTAGGATTGTTATTTTAAATGTTGAAATGGAATTCTAAAAAATGTAGAGGCTCAAACCTACTGGAAGTATTAGGATTTAGTGGTCGCTAAGCATTTTAATTGATAAAAAATGATTATGTGTTATACAAAATATATCTTATGAGAACTGCATAAGTCCATGTCCCTCTCGAGTGTGTGTAGTACATCTTAATGACCATTGTAGATAAGTTTCCTTTAGGATAGTTTTATCATTCAAGAGGAAAAAATGAGAAATGATTTTCCTATATACTTTGTGACTACATGTATGTTATACTCATTTTATACTATTGATTCTTCACAACACTATTTTTTCCCATAAGTTCTCCTAGTTTATTATCGCAAGAATGTGTTAATCTTTTCGCAAGCTTGACAAAATCATTCTGCTACCACCAATGAAAATGACCGAAATGAAAACAATGAAATTTAAACTTTTGAAATTTCAATTTCTAAAATAGCAAATAAAATAGGATTTTTCTCCGTAATTTGGCACACATCAACCAAAAAAATCATGGCTGAGTTATGAGAGAATTTTAATTAATGTGTGGACAAATCATGCATGCATGCCAGCATATAAAAATTGTAGAGACTTAGAGGAAAATATGTGGATAAATCATGCATTCCAATCTACAAATACTTGCCTTCCTTGTCATATCGAGTAGCATTTACGAAAATAATGACATGTCGAGCCCCTTTTCTTTACATATTCTTCACACTACGAAATTCCTATTCTTCACATATTGTTATTATGACTGCATAAAACAAACTACTTAATTAACACTGATTTTTCGTTATTATGTTCATATTTTCCAATGCCTAGCATACACATGAGATGTATTACAATACTTTGACGTATTATTACAAATAATTTCTATTAACGGCTTCTAGTCAGATTATTGCAGTCTCTAAAATCCTTGAATGAGGTAAATTAATCTACAATCTACTTTTCCTTTCCATTCATATTCAATAGCATGTTAAAATTTTTCCTAGCGAATGTTAATCTATCAAGATCCATTGGTAATTATTTTTAATCTATACTAATAATTATGTTAAGATACAAAACATCCTTGTTATTTCACTATTGCAAAACAATATTTATCCTTCCTAGTTATATATTAATTATTCATTTGTTGAATTTTTTTTCGGGTAATATGTCTTCAATTGGTCACACTTTGTTCATGAAAATTCATTTATTTGAAGTAGTAGAGGGTTGAAAGAACAGAGACAAGGAATTATTTGTAGAAATGTATTCCCATAATACTATCATAATGATCTGTGGTTATTTTTGTTTATGATGATGTCAACAATAAAGATGGTATAATTCTAACTTCATAAGTTATTTATCTGCAAAGATTTTGTATTCAGGTTGAATGGATTGAATTTGAAATTAATAAGTGCATTATTATTGACATGGAGTTGGAAGTTTCCTTCTTCAGGAAATAGGAAATGAAGGATTATATAGAAAGTAAGACGTGTTATTGTTATAAATATGTTTGGAATTTAGGGATTTTAATACACTCAGACAAAATTGGTGTCGAAAATTCCCTTAAAATTCATAATGGCATGAATTTAGTATTCAAAAAATTGTATAGATTTGCTACCAATTATTATGTTTGTCATTATTTGAATAAAAAATATTTTATTTCTCCACTGAAACATGAAAAGCTATTTACAAGGCTCTGATAATTTTATTTTTCTAAATTATAGATAGATTCGTCCAAGTCAAAGTTGAAAGGTGTTATAAAGAATAATAATTTAGATATATTGTTGAAAAAAATGACCAGTATATTTGAGAAATCGGAATCTTTAACCTATGAAATATTGAAATCATTTTTGTCCAATGGTGATTTTTTCTGGTTGAATAGTTTCTAGGTGCCATGTAATACCTCAAGAATATCACTACCATCCTGTAAATGAAGATAATGTTGTCCTTATTTTCCATTCAATGTTTATTAATTCTATTCCTACATAGATGGATGCAATTCTTCATCCCTTCTTACATTCTAAAAAGGATCTTGTGAAAATAAAGGTTCTAGGTGACCTGAAAATTGATGATTTGTGGTTCTACATTCTTGACGGCCAACATACATTTTTTTTCTAAAAATAAATTTAGATAAAATTAAATACAAGTCATTACATATTGTGTTGCAATTTAGAAAGGCTAGCATTATATCTTCACAATTTTCTATCGAAGACATTAATAATATTTGCAAGAAGCAAAATGAGGTAAACAAATTTTTTATTGAAACCAATTTTATTGTGTACTCTACAATGCTCGATTGATTTGGTGATCCATAGGATCTCCTTAGAGGGCTTGAGTGGTAAATGTAAAGATAGAGGAGTTGAGGGTAATAAAACTTAATTTTAATGCATTTGTATTTAAAATTTAATTTTTGTAATATGCAGAAACTAAATATAATATTTTCACTTTCAATGCAAAGTTTTGAGAAGGCATTTATTGTTATTTTCAAAGTGACAAATATTATTTATGGTGAATGGACTTTATTATTATTTCCTGATGACATATGGACAAAATGGACAAGAAACTTTGAGTTTTTTAAATCAAGTAGGATTTCTTGTTCTAGTTTTAAGGATAACAACCCTAACTTTCTTCCAAATTCATTGGCAAGGTTCATGACCAATTCCTTAAAATTTTAAAGGGGATTGAATCTTACTTCTAAAGAGTAAAATATGTTAGAAAATATGAGAAAAAATGTTTTAAAATATTTGAAAAATAAATATCTAGGTAATATTATATTGGAAAAAAGCAACGAAGCCAATATTATTCATAAAATTAGGTCTTCAAGAATCTCACTACAACCAATTGTTTTTGCTCTTTTAAGAAGAAAAAAAAGGAAAAATAAAAGTTGATTCCTAAGGAAGCAAAAAATCGGAAAAAAGAAAAATTGATGCTAAGGTGGCAAAGGTTCTTCCACTGGAAGCTCAAAAATGTATATACTACTACGTTATTTCAATGGAAGAACAAGTTACAACAAGTACAAAAGACACATAATATTTTCCCTATGAATGTGCATATCCCTTCCAGCTCCAACCAACAATATCATCTATTTCGTCAACTAATGCATTCGATGCAAAATGTGTGATCGGAGATTTATACAATTTGTGTAGTTTTATACAGTTTGATGAAATAATGAACCTACTTAGAGTTGTCAAATCTAGTCTACTAAATTATGTTATAATTGTTCTCTTACATGTTGCTTAATCAAAAAATTTAAGAGAGGTAGTAAAAAAATAAATGCCAAAGTTAAAGAAAAGGGAGAATCCATTATGGATGGTTGTTATAGATTTGATGATAGAAATGGAAAATTTAAGATCTTGTGTCTTATGTAAACAATAACATGTGTCCAAAATTGTGATTCTAAAAAATTGGGAGGGATAAGAAATCATCATGGATTAGATGAAGCAACTTCCGTAGAAATTTATGAATAGAGGAAATATCGACCTATGAGGAAAGACACATCCTTTTCCTTATGAGATATCTCATGAGTTTTTGTCTCATATCTTCATTTGACTGTCTTTTGGAAAAAAATTGATAATAGTAATTTACGGTGATAGTGTTGCATTGGTTACTTTTGTTTACTCAGGTTTATCATTGGTTTTTATTGTTTAATTTCATGATCAAGAAATGTTTTTAAAACATTACTATTCTCATCTAAAAAAAGGTATGTTGCTTGACATCACATTAGAAAATTATATTATTTTAATGCATTTGAATAGATACATTCAATATTTATGCAGACAACCAATCGATAGAGGAAGACACTGACTCTTCCTCTCTAAATAAAAACAAAGGAGATGATGTTGTTCTTAACATGGTGTAACATAGTTAATTTCTTTTCACTGGATGTAGCTGACCATACATTAAGTGATTCTATACAAGGTGATTGGCATTTAATCGTTTTATAAATTTATCACTATGAAAAGTTTTTTATTATCATTTTTTACAGATATTTAATAAAACTTTAAAAAATTTCAGTGTTGACGCACAATGGGGAGGTTTCCGAAACATCATGCACAAATTAGAAGACAAAAAAGTGTATGTTACTCATGTGTTATTATAAAAAAACCATTTGTAAGCTTCAAATAATTGTACAAACGTATAAAAAAGCGGTTTATTTGTTATATGTATTTCTTATCATGTCCATAACAAGCATGGTGGCCACTAAGCACATCAAAGATTGTCAAACCAAATATAGTATAGGAAGTAATTGTTTACTCTAGTAGTCACTAACATACATTTATTAAATTGATAAATTTTGAATTGAGTAATGTTTTTTTAATTAGTTAATATTAAATTATGGAAAATTGAAAAATAATTACTTCTATACAGTTGACCATTAACGGCCACTAATCTTATCAAATACTATCAAGTCAAACATAGTCCTGGTAGTAATGGCTTAGCATAATGATCACTAATATACATATGTAGGTATGTAATATTATCCAGCAAAGAGTAGTACATTATATAGAAGTAAGTTGTATCAAAAATTTAATTATGTCGACATGATATTTATTTTCAATTGATTAATGTTTTTTAAATTAGTTAACATGGAATTGCAGAGAATTGAAAAAAAATTACTTCTATGCAGTTGGCAATTATTGGCCATTAAGCTCATCAAATATTTTTAAGAAAAACACAGTACATGTATTAATGGCTTATCCTAGCAGTCACTACTTTAGAACTATGGCTATGCAATATTTTCAAGCAAAGAGTAGTACATTTTATAAAATAAAGTTGTATCATGAATTAATTTATTTTGAATTAAAATTTAGATTAAATTTATTAATTTTTTTGAAATAGAATGTGGATCATAAGAACCCATAGAGGGGGAATGTAAAGGAATCCAATCCGAAATGTCAATTATTATGAGTTAACCTACTGAAATTTTTATTATTTTAATTGGTTAATATCAAATTGGGTACAATTGAAAAAAAATTACTTCTGTACAGCTGGACAAAATGATTATTTTATTATTTTGGATTTGGATAGTTTTCTATATGAGAAAAAATAATCCAATAAGGAGACGGAATTGAAGTTCAGTAAGGAGACTATAAACTTTCGAGGTGGCATCAAGAAAAGTTTTATGTTACTATAATCGATATGTGAATTGGGATTATGGTCTAGCTATCTCTCTTAAGCTGAAGTTCAAAAGATGATAACGGTTTTGAAAAAAGTAATAGTAGATGAACTAAAACCAATTATTTTTAGGGAAAATAAGATTGCTATATAGAAGATGAAATTGAAATAAAATATCTCAAAAATATTTGGAGTAGAGACAATATTATTTTCAACTTTACAGAAACATTTTATATTACAATAGGTATAAAGGAAAACCTCATAAAAAATGTATGATGGGGAGGAATGTCAATACAGAAAAGTGTTTCAAAGATATGTATATTATGACCGATTTGTACACAAACATATACTAGAGTTTATCCTTGAGTTTATTCAAAATGTACTTGTTACTTCATTCCTTTTGATCTCATTCGGTTATACTCTTCTCTTGATTCACCTTTCATTTTTCTTTGTTTCTAATACTTTACCATTGCTGAAGATAGATTTTATTTGGAAATTTGAAAGCCCATTTGTCTTTTAGAATTCAATGATGTTTCATGTATGTTGATCATGAAACTTGTACCTGCACACTTGAACAACAAGTTAGAAAAGTAATAGGCTTTCAGCCTCTCTTGTATTCCATACTAAGATGTCATCTGTAATAATTTTATTTCCTATCGAAGCATGTTTGTTAACCGTGGTGTTCCACGAATCACATTTGGAAGTCACATTTGAGTTTTTACTAAGTGATGACCCCTTAATGGTCTTAGAATAAGCCAAAAGGGGACAATAATGAATGCGCTAATTAGTGTCTTGAAATCTGAAACATGTATGTGGTTAAGGTGGAATTTTTTTTCCAAAAATGGTTGGGCCCTGAAAATCTGAAATAGCTGCAAGCAAGTGAATTACAGAGATGCCGGAGGAAAATGTATCAGATAGCCGAGACATGCGGACTCGAAAAGGCTAAAACACCCTCGTAAAAAGAGGAGGTAAATGGACCTCATGGTCTGGTCAACGGAGGACACATGGAATAGGAAATACCATTACGGGAGATGCAGAAAAGGAAGGCCCATAATGCCCACGGGACACTTGTGCAGCCTGGACCCAAAATCACCTAAATGTCTGCGCAAAGAAGGAATCAACAAAGGAGGAGAATAAAATATTGCATATTCTGAGTGTTATAGGGACATGAGTTCCCCAAAATCACACTATAGCCTCAATGCAAAGGAAAATTCAATGCCCAACCCCCCAAACTTCAAACGGTCATAACTTTTGACCCAGAGCTCCGTTTTTCACAAAATATTTACTTTTCAGAAAGTTCACGATCTCCTCTATGCCACAAAAACTATATTTCTTAATTTAAATAAGGGTAGATATGTGAAAATAAAGGAAACATCTTCAGATCCAATAAATTGAATACTCAATCCCATAAAATGCAAGAAATGCCTGGAAGACCCAAAACAACTACCTACACTTAGATTGCCATATCTTTTGCATTTCTCAACAGGATCACACAAAATTAGTAAAATTAGAATCTTGGATATGATCCTAATGCATAAAAATTAAGAAATTAAGAATTTTATGAATAATTTATGGTGAATTTTTAGAAAATGTGCCCTGTTCAGAACAATGATTTTATGTGTGGTTGGTAAAACATTTAATGAAGCATGGGAAAACATTATTCAATGTTGCAAGTCATGAAACAACATGGGGAGCCTTTTTCAAGCAACATAGCATCATTTCACTCCATTTATGACATCTTGAAAGTGGTGGGAAGTAATATTTAGGAATTTTCATTTCTCCCTCTCTCTCTCCTTTCAAAATTCTATAAATATGAGTGTTGGGCTGATTGTAAAGGGATATAGTATTTGTGTAGCAAAAATATGTCTAATTGGTTTTTTTCTGTGAAACCAATGTGTTGCAAGCCCTTTTAGTTGACTCCTTGCATGGTAATCCAATCCCTTATTTTGTAATAGACTGAATTGTGCATATCAATGAAGCAATAGATGCAAGTTTGTGGATGTATCTTCCCCTGCTGTGTTTTTTTACATTCTTATTTCCCTTTCAAAATAATTGCAAATATATTGTGTCTATTTATTATCTTTCAAGGATTCCTTATCATTGTGTGTGTATGAAATATTGCTTTGAATGTAGTTCCTAGACTGTGGAGAATTGTTATCATCTTCTCTAGTATGTGCTTTACTTCCATTTTTTACACATTGGAAAGCTCTTCTCATACCCCCCTCCTATCGTATATCACCAATTTAGTTTAGGATTTTTCTTCACGTACTCTCTCTCCCTGGTCCCTTAGAAATTTAGATTAGGACAAGACAATGTTGTTTGCATTAGAGTAGATTGTGGCAGATAGTTTAGGAGTAAGAACCAACTTTCTTTGGAGGTCTATCTCAGGTAGCAAGTCCCATAACTTGGATAAAGCACCCATGTTATCCAGTCACACCGTGAGCTCAAGCACACACACTTGTGAAAATCGTAGGGTGTTGTGATTCGGTGATAACACCCCCCTTAGATAGGTTCATTCATCAAAACCTTCTATTCAGAAAAAAGTTTTGAAGTACCCATTTTTACACAAGTGCAAAAAATGTCAACAAGTACCTCATTAAAAATTCAACTCATGCCTCATTAAAAAATCCTATGAATTTTCCACAATAGATACAAGTTATCCAAGTAGGTTGGCTAGGAAATAAAGCACTTTCCATGTACAAAAAATAACCAAAACACATGTATTGGGATTCTAAAAATTCTCATCATTTCAAAACCATGCTTACTCAAGCTCCCATATTCATAAAACATGAGTAATACATCATTTAAACATTAACCATTGTCTCAAATATGTTAACCAATTAGATTATTTTATTTAATGGGCCTATTTCCCTTCGTAATTCTAAAAACAGTTGATTCCTACACCATTCAACACCCTGGAAAGTTATTTTGATCATAAAATAACTTAAACATGTGAAAAAAATGTAATACAACCACTTGATAGTAATTTAATATCCTTTAAAACACTAAATATAAATTTATAATCCTTTAAACATCCACCACTTCAAACAACATCTATGTTTTCCTTCACTGAAACAACCTTCTAAAAAATCTATTTCCAAAGGTTAACTCATAAAATCATTTATAAAAATATTCAAGACCTAAAAATGGATTATTTTGATGAAAAATTCATCGTTATTAACATTAACGGTAATATGAATAATCACCCAATCCATATCATGCTTCAACAAACATAAACATTTCACGAGAACACATGTTATCTTGAACTGCCAAAAACATTCTCATCAAATAAATTTTCTTGAAACCCTTTCAAATGACCTCATTTTGAGTAAAAAATCATATAAATAGAAATATATATGAATAATCTTCCAAAAAAAAACTTTAATCACTTTAAAAATCCACATATAGCTCAAGTTATAGCCATTTTATTGAACCCTGCTATTTGAGATCCCAAAACTACCCTTTGACCAATCAACATGTTTGGACCTCAAAACACTATGCACTTTTATGATATTGCACTAAAAATTCATATAAATCAATAAAAATTCCCAAAAATCATTCACCGTCAATTTTTCATGCTACTCCTTTGGGGAACCTTATCCTAAAACCCACTTCTTCAAAAACCATTATTTATAGGTGGGGCCCACTCATCACCATGACCTCAAGCATACATTTATGGAAATACAATATAATATTATACAACATATAATAATAAATTTTGATCAATCAGTCAAAACTAGGTCACCAAACTTCACTTTCTGACAACTGCTCCTAGCTAGGGTTTAAGTAGGGTTTTAGACATTTGTTCATAAAAACATAATGATCAATTGACCTGATTATTTTTGTGAAAAATTATAAACTCAGCTTATGAGCATCCTTTAAATCTACAAGTTCCCATGTAAATCACATTATTCACAATGAGCATCTGAAGTTGAAATTCGATTAGGAAATACACTCGATTTTTACCTTATCACACAATATCAGTCATATCTGAAACAATACAAATCATGGGAACCTCAAATTTTTCTCAAAGAATAATTAATCATCCCTCTAACATATCCAATCATGAAAATTTCAATTTGATAAATCAATCTCTCCATCCTATCTCAGTTGCATAGCTTCACCTTAGGGATTTTCACTATAGAAGCTAGGGTCAACTAAAATAATGCAATAAATAAACAAGAAAACTCTGAAAATTGTGGAACCATACCTCATATTTAATGATACACCTGAATTCCTACTTCCATGAACTCATATAGCTCCAAACCATTATGTCACACCTCTAAGTTGTTAAAGCTACTCCCAATGAACACCCGTAACAAAGTAAACCACCTGTAACTTCACCATGCCGCTACTATGAGTGAGAAAACACCCTCAAAAAATTTTATCCATCATTTCAATATGCTTCCCAAGAATCAAAGAATCTCATACTGTCATGCCGCATCTCCTAGTCACCTGTATAGGTTTGCAAGAGCAAGTTATCCTCACTGAATCCCACTTTATCATCTCAAAAACATCTAAACTAGTATGATAGCATCAAGTACAACATTATAAAATCATGATAAAATATTCAATTTTTCATTAATATGGGTTTACATAAATATCAACACCTAATAGGACCACATGCCAACAATTGCCTCCTCTGTCATTGATGGAAAACACCCTAAACTTCTACCCCTTTTTACATTAATGAAAAATGAATACTTGTATCTTAGGTTATTTACCTAATTTATATTAATACCATCATTATTTGGTTATAAACATCAACCAAAGGTATCAAACAAGCTCCATTTCCTGATTTTTGCTTAAAAATTGATTTTTTCCTTCATTTTAGGCATGCAAACACTATGCTCCCCTTGGAATAAGCACATACATCATTTATACATCATCAAAAAACAAAAATAAATCTTCATAATACCTTTCTCTAGAGTCAAAATATCATCTTCACCATCTAGGCATGCCAAATAGGCACTATTTCTCCTCAACCCTATTTTTCTCTTTTTGGAAAAACTGTAGTAGGCTTATGACTTAACCATATACCTCTTGAACATGCCAAAAATGCTAGTTTGAAGCTCACCAAAGCATAATATCACACTTATTTACCATAAACCATCTTTTCTAGGCCTAAGACAAGCTATACGAAGCACAATATTTCTCTTCATACCATACATGATGTTAATATCCCTAAATAGTCCTTTAAGTACATTCTCTATCAATTTTGACATGCCTTATAACCTTTTACATACTCTCAAAAGAAAATTTATGGCTTCCCCTAGAATCAATACCTCCATTTCTTGATTCTAGGAACAAAAATGAGATATTAATCTTTCTATCTTGTCTTGAAAGCACCTTGAACAATATGGCCCTTCCCTAAACATATTTCTCATCTTATAAAAGTAATATTTGAATGAAAAATGCATTCAAAAATAAAAAACAACTGAAAAAATAAGATAACACCCATTTCATACCTTGTTGGCCTTGGAAACATAATTTTTTGACTTGTAGGAGCCCACAAAAGAACTCCCCTTTCCTAAATGGGACCACCCATATCATCAAATAATGTTAAAACACTTTTCAACATTTTTTGAACATAAATAATCATCAAACCTTCATCTTACCTTCCATCTTTGTCAGGATATGCATAATTCTAGCACAAGACATCACTTGGAGTTCCTTAAAGGATCACATAAATTTTTATCTCACTAAATCCATCAAGAATAATGCAGTAATTCTTCATAAAAATGAAGCATAACAAAATGGAAGCTGAAAAATAATCTCTTATATGTATCTCTCATCATTAAACATTTAAAATTAATGTACACAATGTAACAAGAAACATTGACCATTGTACATCTTTGTATGATCATTGAACCTGCCAGTGTAAATCACACTTATACTGTAGACATGATTTGTGATCATTCAAACCCTTCTACATATCTAGATTTCACTGAGATTGTTGCATAGATAATTTTACTTCACATAACTTCATATATTGATCTATAAGATAAAAATAGAGCTACTTCCTTGATTATTCTTGTGAACTATCAAATGTACCTTTTAAAAATAGATAACACTCAGAGTGAAAAATAATGTTTCAAGGATAGACCAACTAAGTGTAAGAAAGTAAGTCCAACCTTCATTAAAAGATATGAAATCCTGACAAGATACCTTCAACCAAGATCTTTGTAACATCTTTATTCTCTTGGATGTATATACATCTTCTTGTACATGACTCGTGATCATGTCAAACCCTTCTACACATCTGGATATCACTGACCTTGTTGCATACATAATTTTAACTTCACTATACCTTTCATATCTTGATTATAGGATAAAAATAGAGCTACTTCCTTTATTAGTCTTGAATACTATCAAATGTACCTTCACTTAGACACGAGGAGAAACTTGTTTCAAGGATAGACTAGCTAATTTTAAGAATGTAATTCCATTCTAAGAAATGAAATCCTATGATACCTTCAACCAATCTTCATTAACATCTTTATTCTCCTAGACATATGTAATCTTCTTGTACTCACTCGGTCTGTAGGTAACAATACACAAACTTCATGCAATTTTCACTTCCTATACCTTTCTTATTGACATATGTACGTTGTAGCTTGCCATTTTTCTCATGAGAGCAAAAAAAAATTCATATCAAAATGTAGAGAATTAATTGTTTTATAAATAAATCAGACTTGAAATGTTTATGTTCTTACCATACACTCACAAACATACTTCTAATAGTATATAAGGCTCAACACACCATATTAGACATAAAAAAAACCATTATACATCCTTGACATCCTAGATTTGTTCTTGAAAGGAACATTTGAATGACATGAATTTACTCATACCATAGATAAAAACCCTAGGTGTGAAGAATAATGTGACATGGACATTTACAATCATGACCACATGAAATTTTCACTGTACATCAACATTAGATGAAGACACACTGTTAACACCATTTTGAGCTTTTTTTGGCATTTTGATCTTTGCATTAGGCTTCACATACCTCCTCTTCATAGGTTTCAGGGAGAAAGAGAATCATAGATTCAAAAGACACTTTTATACCTTTTTCTTCAGAATAACAGTCCTATAGCAACACATTTCTTGAAGATAACTTCACTACTTTTTCAAGATCTTCTCAGAGCTTAAGAACTAACTTTTTCACATGGTATGTTACCTTATTTGGAGCATACAGAGCATACTCAAGGTGGAATAAACATTTCTAACTTTCATGAATACCATTCACATTGGCAAAGGTGATAAAGACCTATAGCAACTCACTTCAAACCTCTATTCCATGCATTAGGCTTATCTTACATTTCAAATTTTCATACTAACCTTGATTATACCGACATTACTTCAAGCATTGCAAAATTTCCTGGATGAGAACTATTTTTTTAGCACTTTTTCCCCTGAATCTGATATGATCTATAGATGTGTATCATGTTAGATATGGTAAAAAATTGATAACTTAGATAGTCTATACACCTATCATTAGCAAGAATAGATTATCCTTTTCCTTCTATAGTGTTTTCCACCAAACTTGCACACCTTACCACACAATTTTGTATCATTTTTCTTCTAATATGTGTTACAAATTTCTCAATTAGTCACAATGCCTTCTAGGGTTTTGGACCATCAACACTTTAGTCCATTGCATAGGATTTCCACATGTCAACATTAAATTTTCTTTCACTCACTACTACTTAGTCACCATGTACAGACAAAAATTATTCGTGACTCAGCATGTATAGATATGATATTCATATTCTCACTATGTATGATGAAAATACATCCTTTGATTTCCTTGAAACAGTATAATAGGGAACTCGTTGACATGCAGACTCATGGAATTAACATATAATTTTGGCAAACTACTTTACTTTCGCATGAATGGTAGTTACATTATTAAGAAATGTGAACACAAAGCAAAGGTACAGATCAAAGATCATCACAGTTAGGATTGTTAAATCTTTACTATGACAAACCAACCATAGAACTTTACTGATAACAAAATATCTAGCTTTAACTCATTTTCTTTCTTCAATATCATTTATTTTAAGCTTCTCCAATTCTTTACTAAGCACATAATCTGTAACCTCCGACAAGGTATACTCACAGACCCTGAGAATCAACTTCTAGCTTCAAATTCCTAGTTTAAACCATATTTATAGTAATCCATATGAGTATGTAACATCATCTTTACATACAAACATATAATAGTGACCAACATACTCAAGAAACTTAGCAAGACAAACCCACTTAGCCCTAAAATTGATAGACCTTACAACAAGGACTAGTGATAATTAACCACCTTCTTCACGAGTTATCAGAGTTGGAATTACTCCTTCATAGCTTTGAAGTGTCATGAAACTAGAGATGGAATCTTCAAACTCATATGATGCACACGTGTAATTTTAGATCTCTCAACATACCTAAACCAAGGACATAAACCTATTTTTCTCATTGGCTCAAGAAAAACCTCAAAGACTTAGATATTCATAGAGAAATGACTGAAGGAAGATGTCTAACTGAGCTTGAGAAAAAAATTTAGACTCACTCCATGAATGAGAATTCACACTTGACATCATGAAAAGGTTTAATTTGAAATTGAAGATAATATTGACTGATATACTTAATCTTGATAATACAGAGATTAACGATGTAGTATTGAGCTTCCTAGAATTTACTTAACCTAGCATTCTTTTGACTTGACTTGACATCACTGAGGACATTAAATATTGATGAGAATTTACATACAAGATAATATTTACATTGACATACCATAGAAATAAATTTAGTTAAAGACCTGAGGTTAAGAACATCCACAAAGGAAACATACTTTAATATGTGACTCAACATACAACTCATGAGCTTAATAAAGACTGAAATTCTTAACAAGAGGTGAACACACTCATTAAAAACCTATAATCAAATATATAAGCCAATACTATGGTGAACAAATGAGAATAATCATAAATTATTATAATCCAGACATTGATACACCATAGATCTCGAATTTGTTCTTGAGGACTCAAATCCCCCTTGGAGACACACATGAAAGGCCATAATATTCTAACTCAAATCAAGTATAAATAAATATGACATATACTTCTCATGATAACAAAATCAGATTGAGACACACTTATTTTGACAAAAAGACCTTGAAAATACTAACTTTATACATTTTAGAATGACAAATTTATTTCCAACATTACAAAAAATCAAGTATACCAAACACCTTTCAGCATAAAGAACTCAAGAAGTAAGGAAAGTGTCACTTCCCATACCTTATCAGTTTTTTTGTGTCCCATAGGCCTAACTTCTTTATGTTATGTTTCATGGGATCTTAAATGCCATTAAAAAACATGTGATCTTCTTCAACAAGTGTAAACATACCTCTTTGAACCGGCTTAGGCTTAATGACCCTATTTTCAACCTTGTTAGCATAATAACTATCCTTCACATTCTTTAAATTCTGCATGGTGAGCTAAAAATCATCTCTCTTGACCTTAGCATCTTTTTGTTTCAATAAAACTCCTTTTGTTTTGAAATAATCTTGTAATGTGACCAGATTTTTGACAATTGAAACAAAAAAATTTCTTCTTCCTTCTAGGCTCAAAAACAATCAATTTCCAACCAAAATCATTGGATCTATTCCAATACTCAAAAATTGAATAACATTCACCTTTGAAGAGATCTATATCACTCCTAGGAGGCCTCTTTTTTCAATCTTCATCTCTATGACAAAAATCATTGCAAAGGAAACAATATCCATTGAATATAGAGCTATACCTCATAACATTAGGTTGTCAAACTAAGTTATAACTTCTTAGACCATCCTTTTAAGACACCTTCTCAGCTCATTTAGTGCATTTACTAGCTTCATCATCATTTTTCCTCCAAACCCTAGGTATTTTTTTTCATTTCTGGATTGTTTTACTTTTAAACACTCAACAAGAGGCTTGGAGCTCTTTTCAAATATCTCATATATCTTAAAATCACTACTTGCATCCTTAAAATCTGATTCAAGTCCTTTCAATTTGTCTTAATACTTGGAAAAAGAATCTTATTTTTCTTGTAGGGATTTTGACAAATTCTCAAATTGGGATTTAAAATACTTGATGGCTTGATCATGATTTGTATCCATGTCATTGAAATTAATTTGATAGGTTTTTTTAATGAAAAATCATAGCACCCACGAATGCTTGAAAGTGAATAACTTGGCATTCAATGTGATTTGTTAAATATGGAGTTATCCTAAACCGTGGGAATTTGTGAAATGGGATAGCTCTTTGGAGAAGGTCGACTTCCTTTCCTAACCTAGTGCCAACTACTCCAAAGTGCAGAGAGTTTCTAATATAACCCTACTCTAATTATTTTCCAAGGGGAAAAGGATAAAAGCATTGCATGAAAAAAGAATCTACTCTAAGGGAAGGTGGTGTAGTGAACGTTACGAAGTGGAACAACGTGCACTGCATGAGAATGAAAACAAGAAAATTGGGGAGGGTGGTAAAGAACCATAGATCCAAACACCTGCTAAAAAAACACTTTCCGATAAACACAACAACATTGATACCTTGCAATAAAAATAATAATAATTCACAAGAACCTCTATCTATAATAAAAGATCAGATAATATGCAATAAAACACAAAGGAGGGTTGAATACATCCACAGATTTGATTTTATTGCTCCAATAAGTTGATACAATACATCGCAATATGAGAGAACAACATGAAATTTTTTCATTAAAGTGCTCAAAGGGGGGGCTTGAAGCTCCACATATTTCTTACAGAAAATAAATAAGGGAAAGTAAATTTCAAAGTAACTAACCTTTTTAATTGAGTCCCTCCTTACACTATATCGAAGAGATTTTTTAAGAGAGGAGAGAGAGAAAAGAAATATGAAATTTCCTCCATCACCCACAAAAAATCGTTGTTTATATTTCAATGAGTGTGGAAGATTTTCAAAATCCATGCTTGATTAATGACACACCCTTGTGCAAGAAGAAATAGGTTCTTATTATAGCTAGGTATAGCTTCTAGCTCCTGCAAATTCATCATGATTTTTCTTCTATATAAACCATTAATTTTTTTACCATAGTCTATCCCATACTGTAGTGATTTAAAATACCTTTCCATCAAGTATAATTTCATAAAATTTTGCCAAGGGATGCTAAAAATATTAAATTTTTTGGCTCGGGAAACCATTTGGGTTACTTTCCCACCAACCAAGCTCCTCCGTGAATGCAACTCATCCATGACACGCCATCAAGATGGCATGGCTTGGTGCCAAACACAACTCCCACCTATACTTTCCGCTATCACGATGCATCTTGCATTGCAATGTAAACTGAGAGTGATTTTAGAGTTTTATTTTAGTGGGATTGTGGAGTTCTTCTTCCATTAACCACACTACATAGACTTCTGAACCCATACATCTCTAAAGCCTAAAATTTTAAAAATTTGGCTCCTCTCAAATTCTTGAACTCGCTCACCCCTAACTTTCAAACCTTCAAATCTCTCTATTTCAGAGATATGCCAGTCACCTTTTCTGGGATTTCCACCACAAAGTTACGAACTAGAAATCTGAAACCAACCCACTTGTTGACCTTTTCCTTGACATTGACCTCTGAAAATATCCTGGTGAGAATCTCACCATGTCACCCTCTAACCTGAAGACACAGTTGAGCCCGAAAACACTAAATTTTGGATTTTGGGGTTTCAATATTTTCCCCTCCGAAATATATTTTTTCTCGTCGAGTCTTTGAACTCGAACTTCCCCAAAGTCTAAAAAATCATCGCTTTGAAGTTTTAAAATTTAAACTTTAGACTGTACACGCCCATTTCCTTGTGAGCACAAGTCTTGAGATGTTTTACCGACCTTTGATCATTGTGACTCAGAGACATCCATATCCCCTTCACTCATTTATTTCCCACTAATCTAAGCTTGGCCCTGCCAAGATTTCATTGTTCCTTTTGGTTCCAGACTTGCCTTCGATGAACTCGGATTGGGCCCAATGGCCCTTTGACTTGCCGACTGCCTTGCTTGCCATTATGAGAAAACCCTTATGTGGGCCTTGAAATTTTTCTTGAGTTGACTATTCCCATGGAGTATGTACTTGAATGTCTTGTACAATAATCCAACCTCCAAATCAAGCTCCTCTATTCTTGTGTGTCATTTCTCCTAAATCCTGGCCAAAGGTACGTACTATGTGCATCTCTCGAGCCTTATCTCCACTCACTCTTCAATTCCGTTCACCTTATGAGCTAAATGTAAAGCCCGTGATTTCCAAACGTATCTTACTATCTCTCGCGTCCCTTAAACCATTCACCGATATACGAACTTACCTTCCAACCGAATGGCCAACCTCATCCTACAACATAAGCTCATGCAAAATGCCCCTCATGCGCTTGTCCTAGCTCGCTTTGATGAGTTCTTGAACTAACCCAACTCACCGTTACGCCCAAGCTATCTTAGTGTGCACCAAACTCGGCCATCTCCCCATCAATTTGCCAATGCAAACAAGATCATCCAAACTTTGCAAAACCATCGTCTCTCAATTCGATGCCAAGATCTCACCTATCCCTCCAAAAGACTCTACCTACCACATTAGTAACTCGGATCATCGATCTACTTGGCAATCCCTCCTTTGACTCGTCCCTTCTATGCATGAATTTAACTCACCGAGCTACTCACTGAGCATCTCAACAAGCTACTTTTAAGTTTTGTGGCCTCTCATAAGCCTATTTTGCAATTTTTTTCCCTTGAACCCTCAATTTTGGATATTTTTTTTAATTCTTCATCTTTGAGACCTCATAGAGACTGCATTAAAAATTTTATAAGGATCGTTATGTTTTCCTTCAAAATTTTCTCATTTTTGTTGGGTATGGGTCCACGGGGCCCACATTTCCTCATTTTTAAGTTGATCCTTAAGAGTAAAAACCCATAAGAGGAAAAAAACCTCTTATGATCCCAACACTCCCAAAGTCAGTAAAACTTCTATTGAAACCTCAAAAACTACCCGCTAATTCAAGTTCACCCCTAGGTGCCCTATTCAGTGCCTATGTCATGTCACACCTTATTTTTCATTTTTTTCCCACTAGGGAAAATGGATAACAATTCCTCAATACATGATTGAGCTATTTCATTCCTTTTTCTCAATATGGCCTCAATATCTAAAGACTTACCCATTTCTTATGCTTCAAAGTATCTCCTTCATGTTGCTAAACTTGCTTCACAAGGACTAGCTCTGATAACAATTGTTTGAAGCACAAGGGACTTATAGGGTAATTTCAATCAGTCCTTAATTTTTTTTATTTCATTTACCATTCATCTTATGTTATTATTCATATAACCACTCATTCAACCATGTACTATATGTGTGTTTACTTAAGCATATAAATAACTAGAAGAAAAATCAAGAGTAAGAGAGCACACAAGACTCCATAATTAAGTGGGAAACCCTCACGAGGAATAAAAACCAGCTAAAATATTCTTATATTATGGAAATCAAAGTCATTTACTGAAGCATGAAATTCACCAGGAGCACCAACCGCTAGTTTAGTAGAGCACCAACCTTACAAAGAGCACCCACCCCTAATTTAGTGAAGCACCCACTTTATAAGGAGGAGAAAATCCCCTAAATATGACCAAGAAAAAAATGAGCCACTTTAATATATCTAATATGTGATAATTTTTCTGCCAAAACTGATGGAGATCACAAATTTAGCTCACAAACCCTAGCTCACACATTAGGTCTTCAATCTCTCATATTCTTTCTCCTTCTTTACTTCTCAAATCTCTAATCACATGTACACATGCTCTCTAATATTCCTCAACATTTCATGATATTACTCATCATTCAAATCATGCTCTTATATTTGGAAAAAAAAATCCTCTAGGTCTTACTTCTTCCCTCCAAGAGCACTAGTTCAAAAATGAACCAAACAAGCACTTACATATGCTTCTATTTATTCCCACCCAAAGGAGGTAAGTAACTCATCAAAAATTAGATCTTTTTGTCAATAAAAAAATCCCATAACCTTTCCACAATAACTAAAATTGACCCAAGTAGGTCGGCATAGCAGAAACACATGCATTCAGACGCCAAAATTCTCCTCATTTAAAAACCATTCTTATCAAAGCTCCCATATTCATAAAAACTGAGTAATACATAATTTAATCATCAACCATAGTCTTAGTTTTTGTTAACCAATCATATTATTTCATTTAATGGGCTCAGTTCCCTTTACAATTCTCAAAATAGTTGATTCCTACACCCTTCAGCACCTTGGAAACTTCATTTAATAATCAAATCACAAAAACATGTGAAAAATCTAAAATGTAAAAAATTTATGGAAATGGAAGAACCTGTATAACACTTATATTGAAGTTATAATCCTTTAAAAATCCACCACTTAAAACCATATCTACTTTTTCCTTCACCAAAACAACCTTCCAAAAATGATGTTTCCAAAGATTAGCTCATAAAATCATTTCTACTTATATTCAAGACCTCCAAATGGATTAATTGGATTCCAAATAAATCTTTGTGCAATTTAACTATAACAAGAAGCATCACCAAATCCATATCATGCTTCATGAAACCTCAAACTTGAACCAAAACACATGTTGTCTTGAACTGCAAAAAATATTCCTGTCCAAAGAATGCCCTGGAAACCCTTAAAATGATCTCATCATGAGGAAGAAATCATATCACTAAAAATATATATGAATACTATTTCCAAAACAACCTGAATAACTTCAAAACTCCACCTTTAGCTCAAGTTATAACCATTTTACTAAACCCTACTATTTGAAATCCCGAAACTACCCTTTGACTAGTAACCCTGTTTGGACCTAAAATCACCAGTTACATGCATGATATTGCATTTAAAATTGATAAACATCAATAAAAACTATAGAAAATCATGCAAAAGAAATTTTGCATGCTACACATTTGGAAAACCTTTTCCTAAAACCTTCTTCTTCAGAAACTACTATTTATAGGTGTGGCCAACTCATCACGATTACCTCAACCATAAATTTATGGAAAAATAATAGAATCTTCAGCAACATAAAATAATAAATTTTTATTAATCAATCAAAACTAGGTAACCATACTTCACTTTCCTCCAAAACTCCCCCTCTCTATTCAAGTTGTCATGATTGTAGAACTGGGGGTTACTCAACACCTCCTATATGTACACCTCATTTGATATATGAGATAGAGGATATTTGTATTGCTTAACTTGGTTCTTCCCGTGTTTCAAATCTTTGCATGCACATTCAGTTGATGCTCTCTCCTCCTGAGATCTCTTCACGTTGTCGTTCGGATGTCTGTTAATGTGCGCATCATCCCTCATGATCCTTGCTTGCAGAATTTAAAACCTCTTTCATGGTATCAGAGTGGATCATGTGGATCCATGCACCCTTCAACATTTATGTGTGTGTTTTCCGGCTTCTGGCATGATATCCAGTTCTTGTTGCATGTGTCATAATGGAAATTCCGAATGTTCTCTACTTGCACTGATTCGAGATTCATACCTCTGTTTGGTTTTTGGGTGTTCGTGGTTTCATTTTTCGTGTTTAATGGTTTTCATATTTGCATGCAGTTTTAGAGGTGTTTTTTGCATTCCAAGTTGCAGATCTATGTGATTTTTGCTAGTTTTGTGCACGAGTTTATTTGGTTCAATGTTCGTTTACCTTACATTGGGTTTATGCTTCGCAGTCTTGGATCATTTGGTTCTCCTCATCGCATTATTGAAGCATGTGCCAACCTTGATTGAAGAATCCTCTGTTCTCATGCTCTGCACCTCCCTTGTCTCGTTGCTTTGGTCTTCGAAGCTTGGGCCCTTCACTGCATGGTCATTTCTGCAATGGATTAACTCCCCTAAGCTTGCTTGTGTTTGTGTTGACTTTTCTCGTCCATTCTCCCTACCACACGGAGCTCCACCAACTTAGTTGTAAAATTTTTTCATCTCAAACAGTTACATCAAGTGGAATATTTGTGTTACCTGGAGCTTCAGAGGCACATTTACATTGCCATGAGGTCAAAAACATCTGTAGCCTTGATGGTTTATCCTTCTATCACCACGCACAACTCACCCTGCAGAAGCGTTTCCACCTCTCACTGCCATGTGGGGTCAGTCAGTGGCTTGGGCTTGATGGCTTCACCACTCTGACTTGAACTCTCTACTCGAAATTGAGTCCTCCAGCTCGAGCATGCATAGCTGCATGGTTGCTACACCCACCATCCTAGTAGATACATGTGTACCTAGTCATTGGTTATGGTTTCATCCTCATTGCACATTGCTCTTGTTATGGAGATACTATTCGAATCATGGCATAAACCCTACAACCAGCCTATTGGCTCAAACCAGTCCTTGGTGCATCACCTAGCTCGTTCCACGATTACATGTGCACAGTCAGTCAGTCAGACCCTCCACAGCTACTCTCCACATGGCTCCATAATGTGGGCCCATGGCCTTTCCACCTTCCTTTTAATATTTTCAGGTGTTAAAAAAAAACATTTCATTATAATCGGCATTGTAAATTTTTGCGTCTTTTTCTTGTTTTAATATCCATCCTTCGAGTGACGAAGACGGAGGGCGAGGTCCGGGGTTGGCTGGAGGTTAATCCCCCCTCGCAAGAAAAACAAACCCTATCTAAAATTTAATGAAAATTCCAATGGGTACCGACACGATACCCTTTGCACCCATTTTGGACATTTTTTAATGCATTTACAGCGTTTATTTGCATTTTCCATCAGTTGGGGGAATTATTTTAATGCTATAATTTTTGACTCGCTATACATTTCTAAGCACCTCCTTAATCAAAGTTGCATGATTTTTCACACATTACATGATGGCATTGTCAATTTTGTAAACGAACTACTTTTATAAAGTGCCACATTCTAGGGGGCTGAATGTACTCTTGGGCTTTCACATGCAGACGCATTATCGGCTGAGTCTGACATCTTAGTTTTGTGCATCTTACATTTTTCATGATGGAGAGTGCTCCTTCAAGACTTCAGCATCGTAGGATCACTTTACAGCCTCCACCACTTCTCACTAGGTGAGAGAACTATTTAGCATGGCATGCTTCCATGGAACACTAGTTCACCTATGATGGTATTTCAGCCTTCTTACTTGGGCCAGTTCCTGCACCCACTGATCATCGTCATGTAGAGGACTTCCTTGACACTTGCGACCACATCTTTTGTCACATGATGATGCTTGTCTCTCGTTATCTTTTGTTTCACGTGGCAGACTCAAATCCACCCCACCGTGTCCAGAGCATTCTTTAGTCCTCTATGGAGACCCTTCACATACTATAGCCATTGTTGTTGTTGTTGACTCAGTTGTATCCTCCATTTCTTTGTGTGATGACCATTCTACTGACATAGACTCACTTGGTTCTACTTCTGATGACAAGGATTGTGTACCCAGTTCCGATGTCAAGAGTACTACATAGGACTCTTCTCCTTTTTCTCTCACTATTCTAGAGAGTGTTGACACATCCCACATCTCATCAGATATCGATAAGTCTTATATTCATTCTCACACATTTATCACACCATCTTCCTTTCCACTTCCAGTGTGTGAGGCCCCTTTCACTCCTCTACGTACATTTGATGCCTCATACCTATTTGACATCGCTCTTCTATTTGTTGAGCCCCCTCAATGGGAGGAATATCTGTCAGACCTTAGTCATCTTTTCGCAAAGTCTACTCATGATGCACTATAGGTCCCTCATCCATATATAGGTGTTTCAAAGGAGTTCATCATCTATATTGTTGGAATTGCCCCTTCTGGAAATAATGTCACTTCCACATTTCCATAAACCTTCAGTGATGCAACCTCAGCTTTGGATCCATTTTTTGTTGTGGAGGATGTTTTGTTCCCTTCAAATCACTTGGACATCCTTTCTGTGGGTGTTCCCTTTTTTCACTCTGATAGTTCTACACACGTGGCATTACATTCGGTTCCTTGGCACTCACTCGCTAGACCTATGTCACAATTTTGTGCACCATAATCAAAGTTCTTTGTGTTGCTTCCTTCAGTTTCCTTTATGGAGTGGGTGGATTAGAAGCACATCATTTATGTCCTTCCTAAGGGTAGGCACATAGTTCATTACGGGTAGCTCTTCTTCAGTCCAGAGGTAGAGGATCTTGTCATCAATACTCTTCTAAGAGACCTCCTAGAGCTGCAGAGTTCAGATCGGTCCATGGCATCTTCTGCATTCCTCCCATGTCCCTCTTCTTCTCTCTTATTCTTCTTTCTGAGAGATTACCTCTTTGTACATGGGTACCTTTTTAGGCTCGTCTATGTCTGGGACCCATTTTTGGCATCTTTCTTAGATTAGAGATTTTTTTTTCTCTTGTGGTGGATGTTTTTCCCACTGGGTTTTCCTCCACTGCTTGGGATCATTTTCTTGTACATGGGTACCTCATCAGGCTTTGTACCGGGACCCATTTCTTGTTTCTAAATTTCTTCCTCATCCTAAGCTATGGTGAAGGGGGGGTGTTGGTGTGTGTATTTTCAACATCATTAGGTGAGTCATCTCACTTAGCTGAGATTGTAGCTCCATGTGTCATTTAGGGGTCATTATGAGATTCTCTTACATGTCAGTGCATCAGTATGTAAGTGCGTCAGTGCATCACATGCATCATTGGAAGTTACACTTCTATTCTAGGAATGTAACTCCCCCTCTCTACTCTAGTTGTCATGATTACAGCACTGGGGGTTACTCAACACCTCCTATATGTACACCTCATTTGATCTATGAGATAGAGGAGAGTTTTATGGCTTAACTAGGTTTTTCCCATGTTTCAAATCTTTGCATGCACATTTGGTTGATGCTCGCTCCTCCCGAGATCTCTACACGTTTCCATTCACATGTCCATTGAGGTGCACATCATCCCTTGTGATCCTTGCTTGTGGGTTTTAAACCCTCTTTCATTAACTAGGGTTTTAGACCTCTTTACCTTCTTAACATTTGTTCCTAAAAAATTGATGATCAACTAACCTGATTATTTTTTTGAAACTTTATAAACTCACCTTCTAAGAATGCTTGAAATAAAAAAGGTTCCATGCATATAAAATTATTCACAATGAGCATCTGAATTTGAAGTTTGAGCTTGAAATACACTTGATTTTGACCCTGTCTCACAAAATCAGTCATATCTGACAAAATACACATCATGGGAACCTTTTTTTTTCAAATCATGATTAATCATCGCTATATCATCCCTACTAACCATAATTTCAATTCCATGCCTCAATATCTCTATCCTATCTCTTTTGCATGGCTTCACCTTAGGGATCCTCACTATAAAAGCTAGGGTCAAATAAAATATTAAAATAGCAAAAAAACAAACATCTAAACATTACCAAAACATACCTCATGTATCATGATAAAACATAATTAATTATTCCACGATCTCATGTAGCTCTAAACAACTCTAACACACCTCTATGTTGTTATACTTGCTCCAAATGACCACCTGAAACAAAGCTAACCACTTGTGCCTACACCATACCACCAATATGAGTTCCATAGAACCCTCAAAATAAGTTATCCATCATGTGAAAATGCTTCTGAGAATCCAATAAGCTCATAATTTCATGTCACATCACTTAGGCACATGCATACGATTGGAAAAGCAATCTATCCTCAATAATCCCATTGTATCAGCTTCAAAAACATCTGAAATAGTATGTTAAATTCAATTCCAACTTTATAAAACCATGATACAACTTTCAATTTATCAATAATCTAGTTTTTATCAATCAAAACACCTAATAGGACCACATGCCATCATTTTTAGTGCCCCATTTTTTCTCTGTTGTCATTTATGATATGTTTTCTCTTTACTCCTATTTTATTATGATATTAATTTAACTATTTACTCTCCCTTTTGATATCCTTTGTTGCTCATTAATTATAATTTTCCTCTCTGGTCCATTATAACTTTCTTATTTCCTATCGTCATTATCAAAATTGTAGAAAAGAACTTTAAATTACCTTTTAGCATCCCAATTTATGTGGTTTTAAATTAGACATGGGTGTAACAATAATAAGATGGATTTTTTTTACACATTTGCACCACGGTCTACATTTATAAACCTTAATCACTTGACCCCTCAAACTCATATAGTGCATAGGATTCTACGTAAGCCCCATCTTTATAGTTGGTTCATGTCCCCCATATATGTAAATGATTATGTTGATAGGAAGTGTTAAATATATTTATTTGTATTGTTTGAAGTCCCATGTATATAGTTGTCTAAGGTTCATTGTAAGAGAAATATTATAGATAGGGAAGTATCAAGATAATACAATAGGTTAAAGGAGCCACACATATCTATTCTACAAATCCCATCTAGATTTCAGATACAATTATCTACATTTCAAAATTGGGGATAATCAATAAAAAGATATGTCAGACACCCTATATATTTATGGCTGAATCTATAAATTATTCTATCCCTCTCTTTCTCAGTATTACTATGATGTGAAAGGGGTTGGATGGGATAATTATAGCCATATATAGCTAAGATAGATCTAAAGATAGAAACCCCCATACTAGATAGGTTCTTACAAGAAGCTATATAGTTGGGTTGACCAAGATATATATTTTGGGTCAATGGATTAAATTATTTATATATGGAGATCAACCTAATAAATATAATTTTCTTCCTTTATTCCACTTTCAATTCAATTAATTTAATAATCATGGGATGAGAATGAGAAAATATCTAGTGATATACAAAGAGGGTGGAGAATATAATTAGCACAAGATTAACATCATAACCCAGATATATAGATACCTTATGATTGAAAAATAATGGTTTAAGAACCAAATTATTACAGAGGGGATCCCTACCACTAATATAGAATTTTGGGAATATTTTTAATCCTAGGTGGAGAGGGATTGAATGTCTAGATGTTGTATTAGGTAACTTAATAACAGTTAATGTCATCTATGTTATTGATCTATATGCAATGACCTAATAATTATGATTCTATATATGGTGATATGAATTTAGAAGGGAGTTTTTTGGCTTATACATATATGTATATGTTATAGGAAAGTTATATCTATTAGGGTTATATAATTATCACCCAAGCTTAAGGTCTTCATGGAAGTTGAAGAGAGATATAGAGGGATAGGTTGGTTATTTTGTTTTATGTGGGTGGGTTTGTAGGTGGTATACTAAATAGAGTGGAAGTATTCATTAAATTTCGATTATTTTTTCTAGCTATAATGGTTATGATGATCTATTATAGGTTAGTTTGTCACTAGACAATTTTTGTTCAAGAGTATGACTCAGTTTACCCGTTAAGTATTATGAGATAGAAATGTTAACTTGTTCATGGTAACTATAGAGACATATGGAATGTATAAGGGATAGTTTGAGGCAAGGAAGGAATCATATTACAATTGAAGGAATGAATCTCTAGAGAAAGAGGTTCATCTATAGAGAAACATATATGGGTAGGAAAAAGAGGGTCTTAATGGTGTTTAGATTGCATTGTAATTAGAGAGGGTAGGTTACATGCCTTTATATGCATATTTTAAACCTTTATCTCTTCGATTTTTGAAGTCGTGCCTTTTCTATGTGTCCCTTGAGCCTACTATAACTAGTGTAGCAACTAGGTTTTATTTTAGGGGAAAATATTCATGAATAGGAAAATATTAGGAATTTTTAATTTTGAATTTTGATAATTTTTTAACCACTGTATGGTAGTGCATTCACCCAAAATTTACAGATCGTAATTAAATTTGAGTATAATTTTACCTTTGTGTATCCATTAAGGGTTGACTAATATTAGTATATTCACCTTCGTGTTATAATATACTATAATATATATGACTTATTCACGATAATATAGTAATAAAATTTAATTTCAAAATTCATTAATAATCCTATGAAAAAAATGAAAGTAGAAGCCAAAAATCCAAAGGAATAAGAAAAAGAGGTAAGTGAAAAAGTGAATTGTCTATCTTTCAATTTTTTTTCTAAAACTGTTACCGGACCGCAATATTAATTTATGTTACTATAAGGAAAGGTGCCTACATAATGTTGACCGGTAACAATAAATTTTGTTATTGTCTGGTAACATTTTTTTCATTGTTCTTCGACAATATTTTTTAAACTATTAAAAAATATTCATTTGGGTTTTCATTGAACATTTTTATTTTGTTTTATCATACGGTAGAATTAAGTTGTGTTTTCATTCTATAACATGATCTTTATATATAGAAGTCTTGCATTTATTTTTTACAGATGTTATTTCAAAATTCTATATTTTTGTCGAATGTTATGACTTCAAAATTACCCATATAATGGACCCTGTTACAAATGATAAAACAAGTCAAGGAAACATAAAATGCGACATGGATATTTCAAAATATTTGAGTCATCCCACAGTAACCCCAGTGGTAAGAAATAATTTTTACCATTATTATGTTAATGTTACTTTATTTTTGTATTTACTTAGGGATATTGTAAGAAAACAAATTTCTTTCCAATGTAGAAAACCCTAGCAATGACCTTACTCCCAAAGAAATTCCAAATCAATAGAGTAATTCAATTCAAATTAAAAATAATGATAATCTCATTTTCCATACAACTCAAATTTATGATAAACAATCTAGAAACACTCATACACAATTTAAAAGTGGGAAGTAGAGTATAGGAATGCATTCTAAAATTGAATGGTCAACAAAATATCCATTTATTGAACATGTTGAGATAGAAAAAAATATTGATACTCCTATAGAATGTATATGTAATATATGTAGTTGGAAACTAGGCATAGACCACAAAATGTAATTTACATTTGAAACAATAAAGTTGGAAAATATATGAGACTTAAAATCAAGATGACAGAATAATTATAAGAACAACTAGATGAAAAAATGAGGAAGATTATATACATATGAGATATGCAGAAAAATATGACAATCATCATAAAAATCTTCAAGGCCTAGTTGAGAAAGGTACAACTCTAAAGGATTTATTTGCAAAAGCTACTGATCCAAGCCTATAGGGAAAACTAAAAAAATTCAATACAATATTTCAAATTAAAAAAAATGGAAGAAATTTTTTTTATATTATTGATTATAAGATATTCTTTCAATCTACAGGGTTTCCTAATATTCCAACAACACACTGGTCAAATACTACTGCATGGGAAATGGAAAAGTGTAGCGTAGAAATTGAACTCACTAGTTTGAGATAGAAGGTAAAAAAAGAGAATTTTATTACATTGTCGAATGATGCTTCCACAGTAGTAGATAATACATCCTGGGTATCTATACATGTCTACACTTTCAGTTTCAATAACAATTTTAGGGAAAATCATCTACTAGCTATGCATAAAATTACGGAGAACTGCAATTCTGAGATCCTATGCAAACTTGTTATAATTTTTTGAAGGAAATAGTTGGCATGGATGATCATTAAATCTCTAAAAATTTGATTTATGTTGGAGGTGATGGTGGAGCTATCATTGAAGGTCACAAAATTGGTATTTATATTCACCTTCAAACAACCGTAGTTCTCTACAAGATATGTATTCACTACATGGCTCACAGAATGAATCTCGCTAAAGTGGAGGAGATTATATGAGATTTGTATTCATATATGTCAAGAATCCATAAAATATTTCTAGTGTTTCAGATATTTTATGTTGGAATAAAAAATGGTAAAAAAATGTTGACATAATATGGATATTAATGTATGATCCATTTTGCATGGTTTTTAAGGAATATAGGTCTTTAGCAGGGTACATGTTTAAGAATCATAGAGAAGTTGACAAGGATAAATATTTGTTGTATCACTTGGTAGATTTGGAGAGATTATTAAATCTATGTGGTATTTTTCTAATTTTGAAGGAAATAAATAGCTTGGTGAAACATGCTCCAGAAATATCAAATAACATTGTTGATTTTATAATATTAAGGAAACAAGTTTGTATGATTTTAGATAATTTATATTCCACACAGGACTAGTTTCATAATCCAATTTTAAGTAGATGGAAATTTTTACACATATACAAAAGATATGAACGTCTATTTGAAGTTCAATTTTAATGGTAATACTTGTATCTCGGTAGATAAGAAAAATATTCTAATGCACACTTTCCACATTGATCCTTATGTAGTAGGTTATGAAATTAAGGAAGTGCCAATCACAAGTGTTATTTTTTATGTCAAAATTTATGATACAACTCATAGATCATAGATGATTCTAAAAATAATGACCTTCTTGAGGCCATGGGAGTTATAAATCCAAATATTTGGAATCCGATTATGGGTGAATAACAAAGAGCTACAAACTTCAGGAAATCAATGACTGCGCTTATCGAGTAGTTTTACAAATCTTCATATTTTGGTGGAGTGGAATTGAGTAGTATATTGGAAAGAAGATTGCACATATCACCATCACAAAATTTTGCATAAACAACAAGTGATGAATATTGGAATCTTGTTGAATAAAAGAAATGGGAGCTATCACACTATTGTGGAAAATGCATTATCAGTTTCACATTTTGAGAAAAAGTATAAGTGAATACTTCACACTATATGAATTCATATAGATAATGATTCTTGGGTATTTTGAAGGTTAAAGGGTATTTAGTGCACTTATATTTTTGAAATAAAAACTTCGCAATAAACTCGACATGAATTTGGAAACTTGTTTGAGACTCTATGTTGCAAGATATGGAGTGTGTTGGTATCAAAATTCATTCTCCCTTGGAATCTGAGAAGCATCATAGATTTAACAAGATAGTTAGAAACAGAAAAATCATGGTATAAGTCATTTTATAGTTAGGGAGGGGATTAGGCTGACTCTTTGTCACTCATGCATTGGAGAAATGGATAGCACCATATTAAGGGTTTGATCTACACTCACTACTTTAGGTTGTGCCTTTAATCAGGGTGAGAGGACCCATTCTGTAACCCGTATTGGTGAAGGACATCAAGAGATCCTTCTTTGCACAATTTTCAAGAAAACCTTGAGAAACTATGATCAATACAACACAATCTAACTCTCATGAATTGTCACACTAGAGAGTGGAGATGTTTTCTGGGCAAGGTTTGAGTTACTAAAGACAATAATTGAAGCCTAATTGTTTCTGCATATTTTGGTAGTGGAATTTGTTGAATCTTTATGGATATACAGTACAAGCAGGGGTAATTCATGTAGGATTCATTGTTTGAGAGGTTTTTTGGTTGGAAGTTAAGCAAGATAAATTTGATTTCACCATATCTTTGAGAACATTTACAAAAATTGGAAAAATCACAGACAAAATGGTTCAAAATAGCCAAAATATTCCTTCAACTAGAAGATGTGTATCAATGGAAGCCGAGAGATGCACGGTTTCACACAATCTTCAATAATTCAACACAAAGGCTCGTGTTAAAGACTCAATTAAACATTAGAAATCCATGGTTCATCGCACCTAAGATACACTCATAGACTTACAAACAATATTTTTCAACACAGTGAGATTAAAGTGATTTTAAATTTTTTATTTCATTATAGGATGAAAGCTCTTCTCATAATGAAATTACAAATGCCACAATACCATCATAGGGATAAGATCTTGTCTGATTCAAAGGGATTTTAACATAAGATTGCAACAAGAATAGGAAAAACTATTTGAAAACATTTTGAAATAAAAGTAGACACAATTTTTCCAAAGATCAACATAGATTAATTTGAGGTTTATTAGATTCATCAGCAGAGGAAAGTTTCTTAAATAGTATTAGAAATTGTCAATGGTTGTACACTTGCAACCATCTTGACATGATTAAATCTAAAACACAAGAAATTAACAGGTTTCTCATATGGTTTCTCAGGAAGATGGGCTTTCTCAAATTTTCTCAGAAATTTTAACTCTCGACCCCCCTCTTTTGCATGACTAACTCATGCCTTTTATAGCACTCACTTTACATCAAAGCTTTTCCCCCAAAAAAATCAAGAATATTACTGAGGAATACTTTGTTTGTTACATATTTCTTTCAGAAAGTGATGTTTAACAAATTTACAATCAAAAAACTGCCAAGTGTACAAAAGATAAGCCTTTTCAGATTATTTCCACCTGTTACTTTAACTGGGGCATCCAGTCATTTCTTTTGGAAGCATTTTTTTCATCTTTTGTGCCTATAGCATTACCTTCTCCTCATTCTAAAAACTTCCTCTACATAAAGCTCCTCTGAGTGAAGAATGTGCCACATAAGCATCGTATCTTCAATTTTCTATACACCCGAGCAACTTCTGACTCAAAACAATGGTTGTCACACCTCTCAGGTTCACAAATTGAGCTCCACAATAAATATGATTACACTTCGTTGATAAGAACAACAAGAGACCATGAAATTAACAATAAATGATGAAAGCATTCAAATCCCTTAAGGTCCTTGGCTTACGTAGGAGCTTCAATGGCGGTAGAGCAAAATGCATCGGATCATAGTCATTAACTCTGCCTTTCACAAATTTGAAATAGAGTCGTCCACGTGGAAAGATCTTTGCTAAAACGGGCCTGGGGATACCTTTTGTATTTTATGATCTTTTAAAAAAAATGTGTATTTTTGACATTTTTTCCCTGCCCCTCCACCTTTGAAAACAGGCTCAACATGTGGCTTAACCTAGGCATCAATGAAGTTGTGGCTCACTTTTATAACTTTTACTCCTTTTCACAAAAAAGCTAAAATTCCCAAAGTGCTCCAGTGACCTGCCTCCCCACTTTGACTTTTAAATGCTGACTCAAACATGTGACATTATTTGGTCCCCAGCGGAATCATGGATCATTTTATAAATTTTCTCCTTTTCACAAAAAGGCCAAAATCTTCAAAATTCTCTAATGATCTACCTCTCTGCCTTTGACTTTTCAACATAAATTTAACACATGACTTTATCTGGGACCCAGCAGAGTCGCGGCTCATTTTATAACTTTACTCTTTTTAAAACAAAGCTGAAAATATTCAAAGTGCTCCACCGATCCACATCCCTGCTTTGACTTTTCAAACGGCCACGTGTCCTTCTTTGGTCTCTAGCAGAGTCGTGGTTCACTTTATAACTTTACTCCTTTTATAAAAACAAGGCCAAAATTCATAAATTTCTCCGATGACCTGCCTCCCTTCTTTGACTTTTCAAATGGCCATGTGTCCTTCTTTGGTCCCCAGCGGAGTCGTGGTTCACTTTATAACCTTATTCCTTTTATAAAATAAAGCTAAAACTTCAAAGTAACCCAACGATCTGCCTCCCTACTTTGACTTTTCAAACACAGCCAAAAACTCAAAAATGCTCTGATGATCCGCCTCTCCACCATAATACCCCAAAACACAAAAAGGGCCTGCCTTCCCACAGGTTCTCGGCTCATGACACGTGTATACCTTTCGGTGCCAAAGTAAGAATTTACTTAAGCCACTTAATAATTTCGAGCAGCCAATTAGGATCCTTTGGGCCACAGGACCAATTTGATATTTTTGCAAACATAGCAAAAAGTGACAAGTTTATAAAATAGACCCTCTGTGCCTCATCCAATTAAGGATGAACATGTATTCGTGAACATTGAGACAAAATTTGACAGGGAAAACACGACCGTGGAAGATAAAAATGAAGGTGAAACTTCATCATTTATGCCTGAATACAAATTTTTCTTCAAGGACAGAGAAATTGTAAACAGCACCAGGCTCAAAGAAATCCATGACCATAGAAAATGATTTACAATAACACCCTGGTAAAGATAAAATTTGTATGCATCCATATAGGGAGATAGAAAATACTTCAAACCACACAGACTGGGAATCTCAAAATAAAACGGGCGAGGTTAAAAACAAGCATCAACATCAGGTCTGACTTGGGGATGGGCACTCCCAGCGAGTGCCACAAGAAGAAAATAGCAGACCATGTGCCAAAAATCCATTGGGCAACAGAGTCAAGATCCAACCCTCTAGGAAAAAACTGAGTAACCAACAAAAACAGTCACCAAGGACCAGGACAAACCGAAGCAGAAAAAACACAAAACAAAACAAAACAAAAAAATTGTACACTGTACAATGGTGTGTACCTTGATTCTGAGAAATAGATCAAGGAAATGCTTCAAGTTCCTGCCATTCTGAATACAACCATGCTAAGAAGTCCTGATACTTTTTTAACAACTAGTCATATGTTTGCTTTTCTTTTCTATCCAAGTTGCTACCCAACCATATTCTCCAAGGTTTATCTTTTGTGCCCAAGTTATGTTCTTCAACATCTCCCAAGGATGCATCAAACATCAAATTCTAAGGATAACTACCCTGCTCAAGATACTTGCACTCATCAATTTTATACTCCTTGAAATCAGCATAGCCCACAAAGTTATCGACATCAATGTCTATGTACAATACTTCATAAGAAGCATTGTTAGGGTCTTCAATGAGATGTAACATTTTCTTCTGACCATATAACTTCACAAGGCTTCCTTCAATTCGGTATGGTGGCATATGACATGTCCTATTTGTACACTTCCACCCACACTAGCTACCCACTTTCCTGGATAACAACATCCCCCACTTGGCAGGACAATCCACAATGACTACATTCAAGGTTAAGTACCTTCCTAGAAAAGCTACCAACAGCACTACTAATCCCTTGACATACCCAACTACTGGCACTTCTCTTGAATCGATAGCAATACACTTCCCAAAATCTGTTGTCACCTTGATATTTAACTCATTCATGACCTCAAGAGGCATTACATTACATGAGGCTCTAGAATCAAACATGTAGTTATGTAGCAACCTATCTTTATTAATCAAAGTGGTAAAAAATGGATCCACATTAAGCTGATATTAAACCAGAGAAGTTCCCAAATACACCTCAAGTGATTCTCCCAGTTCCTCTATTGCTTTTGGTATTTCTAATTCTGTAATAATGGGAGGATTCTCTACATTTTTCACACCCTTTTGCTGGGTAATCTTCTCTTCCTTAAATCCCAAATATTCAAATGTTCTTTTCCTATGCTCAGGAATCCTCAGTAATTCAACAATGGGAACAGTAACCTTGATCTAGCTTAGGATTTGGGCTATATCACAAGGAATATATTTGGGCAAGGCATTATTAGGAGGGAGATTCACAACTTCCTCTGATAGTATGGGATTTTTCACAGTCTGGGCATGGGCAGGAATACAAATTCTATTTAGGGAAACTAGGCCTTTTCCAAATGTATCTTTTTTAGGAAGGTCCTTCAGGACATTGGTAAGAATTGGAATTTTTGGCTTGGCTTGTGGCCCTACCCCTTTGACAACCTTACTTCTAGTATTGTAATCCTTCTCCTGAGTAACTACTGCATTCATTAACATTTTTCTATATTCTTCAGAAGGAATTCCTCCATCATATTTCTTTATCATCAAATCCCTCAAGTATATAAAATCATGATTAGGAAAATCAAATTCTTGTACCATATCAATTTCAAAAGCATTAATTGGAGGAATAGGTAATACCCAGTGGATGCAATCCCAGAAACTTTCAACTGTTCTAGCACTTATTAATTGAGTTGAGGTTGCTCCCTGATGTGAAATTGTAGAGCATTCCATCATGCACAGATCATCATATGTCTCATTATAATCAGCTTCCTCAACTTCCTTGTCTACATCACATGGGGAATGGGGTAAAAAACATCTATCACGCCACTCTATAGCATGGATCTCTTCCACACTAGTAACTTTAGCAGCCAAAGGATCAAGAACCATTCTATTCTCCCGGGATTGAGGCTATCTATTTCCTGACCACATGGGCCCTTTTCCATGGTCATCTGACCTATGATCACCTCTGGGATTATTTCCAAATCTCTCCTAACCTTGTGGCTTATGTTGACCTTGGGAACTCTGTCCTATTCCCTTCTCTGCTCTGGCTAACTTGTAGGATATCTCCTTAACTGCTCCAGCCAGATTTTTCACAACCTCCTCTAGGTCCACAACTTTGTTTGACTGATGTCTTTCAGGATTGATCAACTTGACACCCTCTCTTTTAGGAGGTTTTCCCACTACTTTGATATTATTTTCAATCTGCAAAGCCATGGTAAAATCTTGCCTCAAAGTTCCTGGGTTTTTGTCCCTCAAATAATAAGCAGCTTTTTTGTCAAAAGCATCAGAATATTTTATCAAACAAGACTCAACACTTTGCCTTAAGATTATAGGTAACCTTTTCAAGGTTTTGTTGAACCTAGTATTGAAATCATGAACAGATTCATTTTTGCATTTTTCTTTATATTTTCAAACTCAGATAAAAGGAACCTAGGATCTGTCTTATCCCCACATTGCAATCTAAAGGTATTTTTCATCTCAGTTCATGAATCTATCGAATTTTCTAGCAAAGACTTGTACCAATCACGTGCATCCTCCTCAAGAGTATGAATAAACAATTTTATATACACATCTTCAAATTCAATTTCAAAATCTTCCATCATATTGACAAAAAGTTTTAAATGTTGATCGCCAGTCATAGCATTATTCCCTTGAAATTTTTGTAACCTATTTATAACATCTTGTGGCACCACATTAGGATATCCATCCATACCTTTAAAATTTATAGGTCCAAAGGTATTGACAACAAAAGGAGGTCTAGGTGGAGGTTGGGCCATATTTCCTTAAGATGGTGATCTTGCAAGGGAAACAAATTGATGAGGAATGAGGGGTCCTTAGAGCACAGGAATATAAATTTCAAAATGAATATCCTCTAATGACCCAATTTCATGGAAAACCCTTTCAAATTTGGAAGACACATGGAAAAACTGAGAAGCACACTTTTTAGACAAATGATGGCCCCTTGCCAGTTGGAGAATTCAAATTTACAAAAGGACTACCTAATTCAGAAACACTTGAAAATGTATTGTAACTTTCAACCACAGCTTGATCACTTTCCACAATTGATATCTCTTTAATTAACTATTGATATTCAACTACTTTCTAGACCTGTCTTCCTTCTGAATTTGTCTTTCCTAGTTCTGGAAATAGCTTTCTAATAGAGTCCTTAGTGAATAAATATCTTCTTCCCTCCATATTTGAAAAGATGAATGAAAAATTTCACTTGAAATAGGTTAAGGCACTGATAATTAACAAATTCAAACTACAACGGAGTCGCCACTAAGGATTATCACCTTAGTTGTGCAAATGAACTATAAGTAGTCTATAAAATGTCTATCAACACTTAATTCCTATAAATCTTCACAGATCTGACCTTCCTTTACCTAGATTTGTCATTGACAACAGAAACATAGTGCAAAACCACTTAGAAACTTGAAATACTACACAACGATCTCGTGATCTAGCACAAGTCTTACAAATCTCAAAAAAGGATGAAATTTAAAAAAAATATTTGCACTTAAATTGTGTAAGGAACATTACTAGTGTAGGTTTCTATAAATAGTCCCCGACAACAACGCCAGATCGAAGTTGGTATCCAAATTTATTCTCCTTTGGAAGCTGAGAAGCATCACAGATTTAACAAGATACTTAGAGACAGACAAATCATGGTGTGAGTCGTTTTGTAGTTAGGGAGGGGATTAGTCTGACTCTTTGTCACTCAAGTGCATTAGAGAAATGGATAGCACCTGTCATTAAGGGTTTGATCTACCCTCACTACTTTAGGTTGTGCCTTCAACCAGGGTGAGAGGACCCGTTCTATAACCCGTATTGGTGAAGGGTACATCTAGAGATCCTTCTTTGCACAATTTTCAGGGAAAACCTTGAGAAAATATTATCAATACAACACAATCTAACTCTCATGAGTTGTCACACTAGAGAGTGGAGATGTTTTCTAGACAAGGTTTAGGGTTACTAAAGACAATAATTGAAACCTAATTTTCTTCTACATATTTTGGCAATAGAATTTTTTCACTTGTGGATACACAGTACAAATAGGGGTAGTTCATATAGCATTCATCGTTTGAGAAGTTTTTTGTTGGGAAGTTAAGAAAGATAAATTTGATTACACAAGATCTTTGAGAAACTTTACAAATATTGGAAAAATCACAGAATAAAAGATTCAAAATAGCCAAAATATTCGTTCAACTAGAAGATGTGAATCAATGGAAGCCCAGATATGGATGGTTTCACACATTCTTCAAGAATTAAAAACAAAGGCTTATGTTGAAAACCTCAATTAAACATTAGAGATCCCTGGTTCATCATGCCTAAGATACACTCATAGAATTACAAACAATCTTTGTCAACATAGTGAAAGTAAAGTGATTTTAAATTATTTATTTCATTACCATATGAAAGATATTCTCATAATGAAATTGCACATTCAACAATACTATCACAAGGATAAGATATTGTGTGATTCAGGGGGATTTTAACATAATATTGCAACAGGAATAGGAAAAAATATTTGAAAAAATTCTAAAATAAAAGCAAACACAATTTTTCCCAAGATCAATACAGATTAATTTGAGGTTTATTATATTCATCAGCAGGGGAATGTTTTGTAAACAATCTCAGAGATTTTCAATGGTTGTACACTTGCAACCATCTTGACATGATTAAATCTAAAACACAAGAAATTAACAGGTTTCTTAGATTGTCTCTCAGGAAGATGGGATTTCTCAAATTTTCCCAGAAATTTTAACTCTCCCCCTTTTGCATGACTAAATCATACCTTTATAGCACTCACTTTACATCAAATATTTTCCCCCAAAAAACAAGAATATTCTGAGGAATACTTTATTTGCTACGTATTTGTTCTATAAAGTGATGTTTAATAAATTTACAATCAAAAGTTGCCAAGTGTTCAAAAGATAAATCTTTTCAGATATTTCTACCAGTTACTTTAACTAGGGCATCCAATTGTCGCTTCTAGAAAATTACTTGGAGCATTCCCTCCTGATTCTGAAAATATGACGTACATAAAAAAGAGGAATAATGCATGTAAGCCTACTAATCATCCTTTACACCTACAACTTCCTCCTCTTTATCCCTTTCCTCTGCTTCTTGCTCTACTGGATCTAGCATTTTTCATTAGATTAACAATGAAAGATGACATGCATTAGCATCTCTTTATGTCTTGGAGAACTAATGGTGGAGAAAGTAGATGCATGACACCATATCCGTTAACTTTTCCTTTCACAACTTTAAATTTGTCCCATTCGCGTGGAAAAGATTTGAGCCAAAATGGGCTTGGGGGAACCTTTTGCATTTTATGGCTTTTAAAGAAAATGTGTGGATGTTTGATAGTTTATCCCACCCCTCCACCTTTGAAAAATGGGTTCAAGACGTGGCTTAACCTGGGCGTTGACAGAGTCACGACTCACTTTTGTAACTTTACCTCTTTTTACAAAAAAGCTGAAATTTCCAAATTTACCTGGCAATCCGCCCTCCCACTTTAGAAACGTTATCTAGTCCCAGGCAGAGTCGTGGGTAACTTTTATAATTTTACTTCATTATAAAACAAAGCTAAAATTCTCAAATTTCCCCGACCATCTGTCTCCCCACTTTGAATTTTCAAAACTGACTCAATACATGGCTCTATCTAGGCCCCAACGAAGTCGTGAATCACTTTATAACTTTACTCTTTTTATAAAAATAAGGTAAAAATTCACAAAGTTCTCCGATGAACCGGATCCCTGATTTGAATTTTCAAATGGCCACATGTCCTTCTACGGTCCCTAACAGAGTTGTGGTTCACTTTATAACTTTATTGCTTTTCAAAAAAAGGCCAAAATTTTAAAAATGTTCTAATGACCCACCACCATGCTTTGACTTTTCAAACAAAGCCAAAAAATGAAAAATGCTCGAATGACCCGCCTTTCCACAGTAATGCCCCAAAACACAAAAAGGACCCACCTTCCCACAACTACTTGACTCATGACATGTGTACACCTTTCAAGGACAAAGTAATAATTTACTTAAGTCGCTTAATAATTTTGAACAACCAATAAGGATCCTTTGGGCCATGGGGCCAATTTGATATTTTTGCAAACATAGCAAAAAGTGACAAGTTTATAAAATAGACCCGTTTTTCCTCATCCAATTAATTATGAACACGTATCTGCGAATGTTGAGGCAAAATTTGATAGGGAAAACACGACTGTGGAAGAGAAAAATTCAGGGGAAACTACATCATTTACGCCTGAATACGAATTTTTCTTCAAGGATAGAGAAATTATAAAAAAAATCAGGCACAATGCATTCCATGACCATAGAAAATGAATGACCACAACATTAGAATGGAGATAAAAAAATTCATGCACCAGATAGGGAAACAAAAAATATACGACGAACCAGGCGGACTGAAAAATTGAACAAAAAGGGCGAGGTTAAAAATGAGCACCAACAGAGTCGACATATTTCTATATGAAAGAGAACTAGCTACGTGGAAATGCTTTGCAAAACATAGATTTTTTAATCAGATAGCAAACAGTGGAGTCTCTAATAATGGTGAAATTGACTTGGACTGAGCCAAATTGGAAACTATAACTGTTAAAATATGTGATGAAGGTCCATTAAGGATAGGGTTGTTTCAGCTACCAAAAAAATTAAAGTATTCATTTTGTTAAATATATATTGTGACTTAATATATTTTTTCATTTGTATATATTGTTTATATAATGTTTGGAAATTTTAAAATCCATTCCATTTTTTTTATAATTTTGAGAAATATAAATTTTTAGATAGTTTTGCAATCTATAAACTGGATGATATAATCAAATTAAATTTTATTACTAGGAAATTATGGTCAATCGTTTATTTATCACTATCAATTCAATAGGAACATTTGTTTTTCAATATATTATAATCCACATATCGCATCATGATTACTAGGACTGATAAAAAAAAATAGTCTATATCCCATCATAAATATTGGAGATAATCTTGACATGATGAATCAACTATAAAGATTAGACAACAACATGCACATCCAAGTTTTAAATATTGAGTGCATACAGGTTTGAAACTAAATTGACTAATGTAAATATAGATTCCATAATCGATGTAAACTATTAATTAATTATACAAGCTTGAAAAAAGATAAAGTTTTCATTTAAAAATAGGCATGAAAGAAATAAATAGATTCAAAATTTCACATAAAGTTAATATTTTCAAATTTCATTTTTAAAATACAATAATTTACATCAATAGTTTTAATTCAAGTTCATTTCGACCCTTTTCCTGCAACATATTCAATAACGTCGAAAAAAATTGAGCTATATTTTATTGCACTAGACTCTACTAATTATTTTCTAGTTGTATTAATATTTTTTAAATTTCATCTATCTTCGCTAGCTAAATTTCCTACATAAAGGAGAGAAGGATCCTCTTTAGTTTCTTTCTTCAAAAGGATATCCGGATCTAGTCCACCCTCCTTTATAATCCTCCATAAATTATTTTTCTACATTTTTTACTAAACAATTCTCCTTAAAATCAATTTCCCCTCTCTCTCTCTCTCTCTCTCTCTCTCTCTCTCTCTCCAGGTACTCATCTAACACCTACACCTCCATTTTAAAATTCTGGTATTTTAAATGCAATTAAAAATTTCACAATCAGAATTTAGAACCTACTAAATGATGAAAATATATATAGTAATATAGTATATCTAAAACTATCATAAATCACCATGGCCATGTCTTTCTCTGCATTAGAAATAGTCACAAGTTTCTTGTCTCTATTCCACCTACTATAGTAACAGTTCTCCTAAGCATTAAAGTTATCCAATCTATTGAGATTTACAGTTAAAAAATTGTCAAAATTATAAATATTATTAGTGACTACATTACCAGAGTGTGCTTGAAAATGTAAAGCATCAATCATCACTATTTCATTTTTAATCAATGAAAAAATGTTTTCTTTGTGTTCAAAATTATGGTATTGTTACAAATTTTCCCCCTGACTAAATTGGACAATAGGGTGTGACAGGACTCAGACACTGACCAGGGAACCTAGGAGTGAACTTGGGTTAGAAGGTAGTTTCTGAGGTTTTGAGAGTAGTTTAAGTGACTTAGGGAGTTTTGGGATCATAAGAGGGGTTTTTCCTCTTTTGGGTTTTGACCCATAAGGATCAACTTAAAAATTAGGAAATGCGGGCCCTTTGAGCCCACACCCAACCTAAATGAGAAAAATTGGAAGGAAAACATAAAAATCCTTTTAAAAATTTGCATGCAATCTTAATGAGGTCCGCGACATGAACAAATTAAAAAATTTCTCAAATTGAGGGTTCAATGCCCTACATTTACATAATAGGCCTATGAGAGGCCACCGAGATAAAAACTATCTCGTAGAGCTACTCAAAAAGTAGCTTGGTGATTTTTATTCATGCATAGGAGGGATGAGTTGAAAGAGGGCTCTCCTAGTACCTTGGGGAGCTCCTCGGCAAGCTAAGTTACAACTGGTGGTCAGTTGAGCCTTTTGGAGGGCTCGGAAAGCTCTTGGCACCACATGGAGAGCCAACGATTTCACAAAGAGTGGGTGAGCTCATTCGCATCAGCAGAGTGATGGGTAAATGGCCAAGTTTGGTGCACGATGAGATAGCTCAGGAATAATGGGGATTTGGGTTGGCAAGAACTCATAAAAATGAGCTGGGATGAGTGAATCAGGGGTGTTTACACGAGCTCATGCATGAGGATGAGGTCGGCCACAGGTTGGAAGTAAGGTTTGCAGCTTCGATAATTCTATAAGGGTCATGGAAGATAAGAAGATGGGGTCAGAAAGAACGAGCTCCCCATTGGGCTCATAAGGTGTACGCAATTAGAGAGTGAGGCGAGATAAGGCTCGAGTAATGCACATATTATGTAACTCCGGCCACGAGCTAGGAGAATCCGTATGTAGGAATAAAGGATCTCGTTCACCAGTTGTGCTCGCTGGGTGTGCTAGTCAAGTACAAGCTCCATGGGAATAATCCACTCAAGGAAAATGTTGAGGCCCACACAAGGGTTGGCTCAAATTGGCGAGCGAGACATTCGGAAAGTCAAACTGCCATGGGGAAGAGTCCGAGGTCATCAAAGGAAAGTTCCCAAAAGGAACGAAGAAAGCTTGTCGGGGCCGAGCTTAGCTTGGCAGGAAGGAAATGATTCAGGGGTTATGGAGGTCGCCAAGTCACAATGATAAAATATTGATGAAATAGCTCAATATTTGATCTCATGAGGCAATGGGAGAAGAGACGAAATTCCAAAAATTTATGACTTCGGAGGCATGGTTTTTGCGACTTCAGAGAAGTTTGAGTTTGGAGATTCAGCGAGGAAAAAGTGATTTCGGCAAGAAAAACCATTAAATCACCGAAATCCAAAATTCGCGGTTTTTGGGGTCAACTCAATCGTTAGGTTGGAGAGTGATGTGGTGAGCTCTACACTAAGCCATTTTCGGAGGTCAACATCCAGGAAAAAGTCAATGGGTGAGTTGGTTTTGGAGTTCCACTTTGGAACTCGGTGGTTGAAATCCCTAAAATGGTGAGTGGAAAAGATCCAAAATGGAGAGCTCCAAAGGATTTAAAGTTAGGGGTGAGCCACTTCACGAATTCAAGGTGGCCTAAAGTTAAAAAAAAATTGAATTTAGAGATGTGTTGGTTCAGAGGTCTAGGCGGTGTGGTTGATGTATTGAATGGTGAATGAAGTCTGAAATCCCGCCCAAATAAATTTTTTAAATCTCATTGAGTTTTCATTAGATGCCAAGATGGATTATAATAGTGAAACACGTAGGTGGGAATTATGTTGGGTGCTAAACTAGGCCAACTCGGTTGCATGTGAGGGCTGAAGTTTAATTCATGGAGGATCTCGGTTAGTGGGAGAGTAACCCAAATGGTGACACGAATCGAAAAATTGAATATCTTGAGCTTCCCTTGTCGAAATTTCATAAACTTATACTTGATGAAAAGGTATTTTAGAGCTATAGAGCATGGGATGGTTTGTGGTAAAAAATTAATTAGTTAATTCAGAGAAAAATCATCATGAATTTGCAAGATATAGAAGCTATACCTAGGTGTAATTATAACATATTTCTTCGTGCACAAGGCAGTGTAATTAATCAAGAATAGATTTCACAGATCTTCCATACTCATGAAAGGATAAAAAATGATTTTTTGTGGGTAATATAGGAAATTTTAGATTTATTTTCTCTCTCCTCTCTTAAAAAATTTCATCTATAAATTTTAAGGAGGGGCTCATTTAAGAAGGTTGGATACTTTGTAATTTCCCCTCCCTTTGTTTCTTTTCTGTAAGAAATATCTGGAGCTTTAAGCCTCCCATTTGAGCATTGTAATGAAAATATTTCATTCCTTTTTCCCCTATTGTGATGTATTGTATAATCTTATTGTAGTAATAAAATCAAATATGTGGATTTTTTCAACCCTCCTTTGTGTTTTATTGCATCTTATTTGATCTTTTATTATAGTTAGACATTCTTGTACATTATTATTAATATCATTTCAGGGTATTGATGGTGACGAGTTTATTAGAAAGTAGTTTTGTAGCAGGTTTTTTGATCTATGGTGCTTGAACACCCTCCCCAATTTTATTGTTTTCATTCTCATATAGTGCAAGTTATCCAACATTCCTTCTAGGTGCATCACCTTCCCTTATAGTAGATTCAGTTTTCATGCAAATATTTTTATCCTTGTCCCCTTGGAAAAGAATTATAGTAGAATTGGATTAGCAACTCTTTGCACTTTGGAGTAGTTGGCAGTAGGTTAGGAAAGGAAGACAACCTTCTCCGAAGATCTATTCCATTTAACAAAGTCCCATACTTTAGGATAGCTCCATGTTTGACAATTCATACTGACTTCCCAGTTATTCACGTGCAAGCATTTAGAGGTGCTATGATTTTTCATAAACAATTATCTTTCATTAATTTATTTTATCAGGATTTCACTTTGGTATTCCAAATCTTCAACTCCTTAATGTTAGGAATACCATTTTCCATCACAAGGGATGTAACATTATTAGACATAAGGATTTTTATTGAATATCTTATATCTACATCATCATTTAAATTTTTACCCCAGTTAGGGAAGGAGGATCTGAAGAGGATGGATTTTGTTGCACTTTTACCTCTTTATGTGGAGATTGAGTGAGATCTTTAGTACAATTTATTGTTGTTTCAATGTCATAAATGTTTTTAAAATAATTATACTCCTCATACATATCAATATTATGTAAAATAGAAGTGCCTTTGGATCTCCAGATGCCACCAATTGAAAATTTGTATAATTCTTTTTTCCCCTTCTCATTCAAGGGAACACAATACTATTTCCCCTACATAAGATGGAAGGGGAAGTCGAATTGATGTACTCCTTAGGCGGTAAGCTATAGTAGTGGCGGTGTCCGTAGCTATCAGTTGATTTTTGAGATTGAAGTTAAAAATGATATGTTTGCATCAATACTTTAACATTCTATGATTCGGTATGATTAAATTACAAAGAAAAATAAATGAAAAATTAATAAATTTAAATTAACAATAATTACGTCAAACTATATTTCTTATGTTGTGAATGTTATTGTACTTGATCAACAGACTGTGGAACTAGGTGGAAATGGGATGGTGGAAATGTAAAACCTAAATTTAACAAAAAAATTTAAAAATCATGATTAATTCGTAAAAGAAAGACCTATATAAATAAAATGTAATTCACTATTTATTAGTTAGTTAGTACCATATCTTGAAGGGAAATAAGTTGGTGAAGATTCAATGTCTTCTTTCTCAAGAAAACAAAGGAAGTTGTTTTAATGGAATTTTTTATTTGTACCATTATTATTGAAACTTGAATCATTGATGTTTTTCTTGTTTAAACAAAAAGAGGTGATGCAAAATGGCAGATACCTATATACAAGGATAATAGAACAAATTGGGTGGCTATTGGATAATATTGGAAGTCGACAAGAGGCCTAGAAAAAAAGATTACAGTAGTGGTTGAAGTCTACAACTCTCTGAAATATTCTATCTCGAAGTAACTTGCAAGTGAAAATAAGAAAAAATTAATGGCAATGGGTATATATATAGGAAAATAAAGGTTCTTGGGACAGGGTCCACATTTTGAGGATGGAAGACACGTAGCCTTGGCAATATGTCAAGATGTCTAGCATCAATATAAACCTATAAAGTTCCGGCACGTCAACTAACCTTGTAATGTTGGATGACAACAGAACCGTGTGTTCAGGTGAACTATGACACACGGGCACATGCTCGAAATGTCATACTGTAGGAAAAAATTGGTTTTGGAAGAGATCATTATACCGTGGGAAAATGGTAACAAAAACATGCGACCAGTTGCCATCCGGGAATACAATAGCAATGTTGAACGGAAAAAAATATATGTTCCCAGATGAAAAATTTTAGTTGGTAATCTGCCCTTCGGGAACAACTCAATTCAATGAAAGTTTGTTACCAGAAGACAATAGGTTGTCATCATTCGGGAACTTAAAGGGAAAGATGATAATATGTTAGAATTTGGGAATGAGTTGTGCATACTATTACCGACCGGTAATAATATTTTACCGTTCGGGAAGAAGTGAATTCTGTTACTGGCCAGTAACAATTTTAAAATGGCATGCGTCGAATCATTTTCTTGTCATTTGGTAATATTTTTTGCATTTCATTTTTTCACATTACATAATTGTCATTCGGAAATAAACTAAAGAATACATCCGCTACCGGTGACTTGAAATAAACCTCCATTCTCCGCCATCATGAAACCCTCATTTCTTACATTGGCCAACAATGTGAATTTACTTTTCATCATATTTTCCATCAATCCTATAATAATGTTTTAGACGAGGGTCTTAAAATTAACCCTGGTAGAAATTAATGGTTATAACCTAAATAGTAATTTGATTAATATAGAGGGATGGATCCCCATGTCCTTTTGGAAAAGAGTGAAACCAAATGATTCATTCATCACCTCTCCATGCAACCCGTGCCCACATTTATCTATTTCTAAATAGGGGTTCTATCATGTATTGGGAATGGATAATAGTTTCTTACCTTTTTGGGCTATGACTTCATGACACATCAATCTGAATCAAGAAACATGGGTTACCCCAACCACTCCATCTATTTATTTGGTTGGAAGGTGTTTCGACCATGACACCCTTTTTGTGTTCATGGAATTGGGGTGAGTTATGGTCAAGGATAAGTACTTCCTATTATAGTTTTAGTGGGGTATATCCCGAGTTTTTCTTAGTATCTATCTACTATGGAAACTAAGTTAATAGAGAGAGATGATGATCCCTATATATATAAGGCTTGATGATTGGTAGGGGATGAGATGATATGTCTCCTATTCTAAAGTTTTATTTCATACTCACTCTTCCCTTATTCCCTTGTATCTTTGACCCTAACGACCATATTTTTAAATATCCCATATTAAAAGATAGATGAAATTAAAATCATTGACCCTAACTTGCATTAAATGCGATTATGACACAAAATATATGTAACAACCATCCCTATAACAACCTTCCAAACTTATCTAGATTAAATGAGATAATACTATAATAAGTTTAATAATCAAAGATCATATATATTACTAGCTAGTCCTAGTAGCTCCACTATATTGAGCCGTAGAACTAAAATTAATATCAAAGTGAATAGCCCGAGACTTGCGCTAGGAGTAGTAGACAACTGTATCATGTAGCTTCAATTCCAAAGTGTGAATTATTCATAAGGTACTAGAAGTGGTTTATCCATTTTCCAAGTCTAATAATGTTGCATATTAAGAAAATCATATATATATTTCTTCATTGCCTTAGGTAGAATCTCAAAATTATCTTTGGAATCTTCATCATTGGGTTTAATTTGAGTTCCCCCATTGTTGTAGGTAAATTATCCACAATTGTTGACAACCTATTATTTCTTCGTGCACCAATAAAACTACTTTCAACCTCTTTTTCTTCTAATTTTTTTCCCAAATTGTCCTTTGTAAAATCTATACTATCTTCATAATTTCCTTCAATTTCCATAATGTCTACATATGAGTGTATAGATAAGTTTGTGTTAGGAAATCTAGTATTTACATTATTTGATATTTACCATATGGTAAAATAATTTTTATTACATTTATACGTAGCTAGTTGTTATATTGTTGTGGTTACACCAATATTAGGAATATAGTTTAGTTGTTATGTACATGATTAATAGTGGTTAAAACTGCTCATGTATTTAGGGAGATTTTTTATAGAAGGTTTTCTATTTTATAGGAAACATCCTCCCCATGTATTTATAACCTATGATTTTGAATGTAATAGAGAAGAAATTAATAATTTCTTGTGTAAATTATACTGACGCACCTTCATTTGGTATCAGATTAGTCTGATTGTAATGGAGTAATAGTGTGTTAGTAGGGGAAACTATATTATTTATCATTGTCCTAATTCATGAAATTCTATTGATGATATAATCGATGTAGACTCTACGTGTCCACTAAATTACACTTTCAAACACATGCATATAGGGCCTCATAGAATATCCAAATCATTGAGGAGCTCGAGCATTGTAAGTGGTCAACTAAACAAAAGTTTTGAAGGTTCACATTTGAGGTTAACACTCATGGTGTGAAGTAAAGAGGTATGTGAACCATTATATAGTTCTCAAGAGACTCACTCATGTGTGTATTAGATACTATGTAAACTGGGATAATGATATTAAACGTAAGTGATGTGTTGATCTTGCCATCTATTATGTATGCAACTTTCTCAATAAGGTCAAGTAGTCTATGTTACTTTTTTTTCTATTTCAGTCAAGTGCTAAATTTACAGAACTTTAATTGTTAGTTTTTTTAAGTCACAATTCTACAATTCAATAGAGTTAATTTAATTATTAATGAGTACGTACGTCATTTTTTAATTAATGTCATCAAGTTTAGTGTGAGTTATCAAATTTATAAACTTTAAATTTTTAGTCTTTTATTAAGTCTTATCCATGTCAAAATTCAAATATCGTCTTGTCAGTGGTTAAAGTTGTAATGTAAAAGTGTCATCAAATAAAGACCATAAAATAAACTTTTGTATATTGTCATTTATTAAATAGAGTTAGTAAATTCCATTAAGGTCATTGGCTATTTGTGTCATGTTTAATATGTAATTTTGTCCAATTTGTGAGTCGTCAAAATTTTGAAAAATAATTTTATAAAAATTACCTTACAGACGCATTTTTGGTGTTACCCAATGTCTAAAAAATAAATGATTTCACACTGTGGTGGAAAATAATAAAAAATGTGGAAATCATTGAGTGACGTGATCACATTCCACCAAGTTAGCAACATAATTCATTGGAGGATGGATGCACAAGAGGTTGGAGGTCAATAAATGACCTCTTATCAATCACCAATGATGGGCCGCACGAAGATGTGGTGACATTTGCGTGATTTATTTTTAGTTGTATGTGCTATGGCATGATTTTATTTCAACATACTTGTATTTTTTGTATTTATTTTGCAATATGCTCCCATGTTCATGTTGACAAGTGATATATAATTCCTTGATGTAATAACATAGTGAAGAATAGAAATCACCGTGAAATGTAACATCACGATACTTGAAGAGCTTAAACAGTCATGTGTTCATGTTTATACCTAGGTTTGTGGTAAACCTTTATAAAACCATTGAAGGTTATGCATATGGTTCTTTCTTGAGTTCCCACACTAAGTAGGTCATATTTGTTCCCTATAGTTATTGGCTTATAAGTAGATGGTGCTTGTATATGCTCTCACACTAGTTTGATCATATGTGTTCCCGAAAGTGTATGGTTGATAAGAAGTTCATGTGTTCCTTATTATACCTTTAATTCAAGTGTTTTCCAAGATCATGAGTGCATAGAGGCGAGCAAGCTACAAAAGAAGTGTGAAATTTTTTCTACCTTGTAAACACTAAGAGAATTTTTTTTAGGAAATTTAGTATTTACATTATTTGATATTTTTCATATGATAAAATAATTTGTATTACGATTATATTTAGTTAGTTGTTATAATGTTGTGGTTACAAGAATATTATGAATGTAGGTTAGTTGTTATATACATGATTAATAGTGGTTAAAATGACTCACGTATTTAGGGAGACTTGTTATAGGAGGTTTCCCAGTTTTATAGGAAACATCCTCCATATATATTTCTACCCTATGATTGTGAATGTAATAGAGAATAAATTAATAATTTCATTGGTAAAGTTGTTGTTTCACCTTCATTTTGGTAATGGTGAAGTGAAAATTGAATTTTCAAAGGCCAACATATTTGGAGTTATAACAATAATTCCATTATTTGAAAAATATTATCCAATAGAGGATAAATTAATAATTTCATGTGTAAATTTGTTTTTTTTTTTTAATTATTGGCAAACAATTTTTTGAAAGGGACTATACCCTTGAGAACAAAGAAGGCCTAAGAGCCGGAATAAGAGTGAGAAACAGAGAGAATGGATCAAGATCCTAGTGTTACAATGAAGCTCGAAGTAGCCTAAAAACAGCTACTCAAACGAGACAAAACAGCAAAATTATTGCAAAAAAGTAGTAAAGAGACCGCAAAAAAACAAACAAAAGTAGCAGAAGCAACCAATACTACTTCTTGGTATATTTTTCGATGCTGGTCTTGACTCTCTTCCAGGCGCGAAACATACCCAAAGTTGTCATGTGGGAAGCATCAATTTTATCAAGCTCCTCAATGGTTCTTTTGCTCTCTTTTTCGTTGCCCCAAAGTGTAGCCGGGACACCGCTGAGGTTGGAAACACTCTTGGCATGACCCTCAATGAACTCCTCAATTGCCCTAAGGGTGGAAATGATGTAATCATGTCTAGTTTTGGCCATCCCTAAGCGGGAGTCAAAGGAGGTCAGCTTCTTATAAATGTCCTCAATCTGACTGCTATCAATGTTCTCCTCCCCCTCCATGCTTTTCTTGCCTTTCTGTTTAGCCAGCTTCTTGACCTCATCCTTCAACAGTTTCATCTCAGCCTATAAGGCCTCCAACCTCTTTGAAGAGCTATCCAACTGCACTTCCCGGGGACTGGCACTGCAACAAGGTTCTCAATATGTATTTTACAATGAACTATATAACATTTTTGAGATAATGAAACAATTTAATTTCAAGAGAGATGCATTTCCGTATCAATACAACATCAAGTTTCCTTACTACAAAAATAGCACATTACCAAATGCATATTTCTAACTCAAATATTCTTTGAAAAGATTACAATTTATGGGGATTACCAAATGAAGATATAACTTCCTCTCAACCATAAAAATATACCATATTCCACTCAAGGTGAGAATAATTACATGAACAAGTTACAAAATGAAGGATTTTGACAAGGCTGAAATACAAGTCTTCCATTAGAAAGTATTCTTAAAAGGTAGCTCCAAGTCTTTCTTTCTTCAAAATTCTAACAACAAGGATCACAATACAAGGAAGGGGAAGTAGGCAACACTCTCAACCAAACCTTAAATACATTAAGAGGAGAATCCATACCCTTAATGGCACAAAAGCCCCAACCAAAGAACCAAGAGGAATTTTGATCATCTTTTGACACTGTTGAACAAAGATGACTTCCATAAACAACATACATTCATGAAATTCAACACATCAAAAATATATATTCAACAAGTTTTCAAAATTATCAACAACACAAATGTTTTAATACCCAAACCAAATAGAGAAATCGTTATGCAAAACCACCTTATTATGCCTCCCAAGTGAGGTGGGAATCTCACTCTAAGCCTCTAAGTGCACAAAAAAATCAACGCAAAATCCTTATCTCTCCCTAGCAAGTATGCAACAAAATAAGCATGATTTCCTTTTCACTCCTTATATTTAAAACTCCCATTCAGACTCCCACTAAATGAATGCCTCTTAAAAATCCCTTTTACATCCCCAATGGTCCCACAAGCCCTTCTCCCGCACCTAACTTAATGCCTACTACCCAACCAACACAAAAACGCATTCACAAAACTTAAACAACTCTTACAAGAAAAAAATTTCATATAAACAATTATAATAAAAAAATAACAAAGGTGAAGATCCTACCTCTTCATCAGTTTCAAGAACACAACAGAAATATTTGAAAATACAAGCCAAGCACACTCCAAGCAATTTCCAAAAGCTCCAAATCCAAAAATGCCCAAGAAGAAAAATCAACAAGTAACCCCCATTCCAACAAAATTCAACAATAAATAGAAATTGAAAATGAGGATGACGAGGTGGCTTCATGTAGGATGCCAATTTATCATTCCTCCATTCCCTCACTCAGGTAAACACACCAATTCCAATACAATCAATGAACTTGTAAGAACTATGACAAACCCACATGGCTCACACACTAGTACACCATTCCTTCAAAGAACAATTAATTGAGGTAGAAGGAAACTGTAATTATTTTCTCTCTTTTACACTCAAAAAGGGACAAAAAATTCTAAAATAAACTCCCCAACACATAGGTAAGGTAACTTTAAGAGGCATGGGACAATCTTAACTTGTCCCACAACCCTCTAAAACAGCCTCCCAAGTCAAAATCCGAATTTTTAGATTCGGGTGGAGTAAAACACACAAAAATCAACATAAATATCACTTAGAACAAGGACAACCTAACCTCATAATTAAGTATTTGTCACATCCAAAATTTAGTTAACCAAATAAGAAATATTTAGTTTAATTAATACACATTATTACATGCTAATGAAGTGAAAAATATTACAATAATTAAATACATAAAACACATACAAAAATTAAAATAAAAAAGGGAAAGTGCATATCACCCCATGGCCACAAATGCGAGATCACCCCCTAATGGGAAACCTCGAAGCAAGGGATGCAAAACAACACACTATACATTACATTAGTTGTCAAATTTTGGATGTGTTTCTCAACACTCAACATCCTCGCTTCATTATTCCCCTATCCCCTTTGATGCATGTGATAAAATGTCCTGTGACACAACATAATACCTCTATGGCGTTTTGGCCATGTTAACAAAATCGAGAAAATATACAAATTAAATAAATAATAATAATTTGACATTAAAAATTATATCATCTAGCATCATATAATTAATTTCATTTTTGAATTCATAAAAAAAATCATATTTATATTCAAAACATCTAACATAGGTCATGAATCCAAATTATGACATGTTATTATAGAAATCATAATATCACAACTCAATAAATACAACTTTTTATCATCACCATCTAGTGCATCATAATAAAATGTCCACCACTTAATGTAAATACTCCAAATATCAATATAATCTATCATGTACTAATCAATGCATCATAATAACAAAGTCTAAGCATCATTCCAATAGTATCAACATCAAAGTGAAATAGTGTCGAAGAGGATTGGGAACTACATCCGCCTTCCCTTAGACTCAACTTCTTCCTAGAAGTCACTAGAATAGATGAGAAAACTAGGCTCATAATATAGTGGAATCCTCCCAAATGGCTGCAGTCTCATCGTACCTATCCCACTAGACCTGTAACTTGTCAATCTCATGGCCTCAAAAGCCTAGGTTCTAGTGCTCTATAATGCACACGAGTGCCACTAACACCGGCTCCTACTCCTTCACCTGTAATGAGGTCCAATCGAAAACATTATAGGGATTTGGGATATATCTCCTAAGTAAAGAAACTTGAAAAAAATCATGCACGTGGGAAAATTTGGGTGGCAATGCTAGACGTTAGGCCAAAGGACCAATACTGTCCAAGATGTTGAAGGGACCCATAAATACAGGAGCTAACTTAGAGGCTTTTACATAATGGATAGGTCTCTTATGAGGCCTGACACAAAGAAATACCTTTGTACCCACCTCAAAACTACGATAAGTCCTCCTCTGATCTACATACTTCTTCTTCCTATCCTGAGCGTCCTATAAAATTTTTCAAATCAAGATAACCTACTACTCCATATCATGTACAAACATTGTCCCAAGAGAAACCTTGTCCTCCAATCTATCCCAAATGAACAGTGTTCTATAATCTTTTCCATAAAATTCTTGAAAAGGAGCCATGCCAATCGAACTCTGGAAACTATTTTTGTAAGAAAATCCCACTAAATACAAGTACTCCTCCCACCTAGACTGATGGTCCATGACATACATCCATAACATATCCCCTAAGATCTGATTCACAAGTTTTGTATGTCCATTTGTCTCTAGATGATAAGTTGTACTAAATTTTATACGCGTCCTAAGGGAATGCTACATGGTAGTACATAAATGTGAGGTGTATAGGGGATATCGATCACAAATAATCTTCCACAGAATCCCATGCAGTATGAAAATATCATCAAGGTATACTCACGCCACTACCCAAGTTGTATAGGTGGTCTTCAACAGAGAAAAATGAGCCACTTTAATCAATCTATCCACCATGACCATGATGGCATCGTGGTGGTATCTCGACCTCAGTATCCCTACTATGAAATACATGGAAATGGTTTCCTATTTCCACTCCGGTATGACATGTGGATAGAGAAGGCCAATTGGATGCTGATACTTGGCCTTCACCCTCTGACACTCGATTGACAATTTTTACACTTGTGCAAAAATGGGCAACTCAAAACTTCATTACGATAGATAGAATTGGTGAAATGGACTTAGGATAGGGGAGACTCTTTCATTCAATATTGTTTCTATTGAATTAATTAATGATTACATGAAATCTACAACTATGTGTGCTATTACAAAATGTATCAGATCACAAAGTCTGTAATTTCATGACAATATTCAACAAAATAACACAAAGCCCCAAAGGACAGATGTGTTATCTCGATGAAAAAATCAAATTGTAGAATAGATGAAGTGTTAAGTCTTGGAACAAAAATCATAATTTTAGATTGCAGAAATCAAAGTTCATTTCTAGATGTTACAGGTATTCTTTCAAGTTCTTTCCTTCATGATTAAGACATTCAATTATATTACTAAGTTTTTTAATTCATCATACACTGCATATAGAAATCTGAAATGCAGAAAGAAATACACAAGTCAATTTTTGAATTCAATGTTTAATTCATAAGGAATTTCAAATGTTCCCACACAAGCCATGGGATGTAACTTAAAAGTAAAATACAACTACTAAATTAAGAGGTACATATGCATGAAAGATAAAATAGAGGATTATGAATGAACCCATCATTGCCTTGGGGGTTTCTTCTTCGGTTGACGCATCTCCATCTCTAGCCTTATTTCCTCTTCATCTTTACTACTGAAAGCACTATACCTGAAAAGAGAAAAGAGAAAACTATTAGTTACAAGCTCATGGTTAATCCATATTCCTATACTATCCAAATTCATGTAGATGAATCTCTTAACAACAAGAGATATAATTACATGAAGATAAAAGTCACTACTGATAGACTTACTTTTCTGTAACAACATACATGATTTAATCACTCAGGAAGAAGGAGAGAGAAGAAAAGAAAAATTATGGAACATAAGAGATGTCAAAAAGCCTAAATATTTTATAACTATTTTTTTAAGTGTGCAGGTATGGGTTGCAGTCAAGAAGAAAATAAATCATGTCTTATAGTTCCCACTGTTAGATAAATATTGCAAAGTTCAAAAGACTTATATCCTATGGTACATAAAGAAGATAAGTCACAATTAGAAACTAGTATGAAGGAAGAATGCAACTCAAAGTTCAGTAGCTATCCTAGATATAGAAGAAGTTACAGTGCAGATCAGAGGAGAAACTTGCAAACAAAAGTACATATTTTTTAATACATCTCAAAGATGAAGTAGAAGAATCAAAATTTAAAGGCCGAAGTTAACTGAAAGATAAGATTACAGCTGAAACATAATGAGAAAGAAATCTGAGAAAAAAATTATAGGGCTTCACCATGTAAGATGGACATTTACATATTTCCATCAATTTTTATTTAACTAATAAATTATTTAAAAGTTGTATGTAAATAAAATAAGTAATATAGAAAGAAGAAAAGCATTACATGATCAAGATAACAATGATCATATTTCAGTTTCCAATAACAAATTAGCTTCAATAGAAGAAGTGATACAGTCTATATTTGTATCAGGAAATTACATTTATTACAGCTGAAACAAAATAAAAGAAGGAAATCTAAGGAAATTTTGATAGGGCTTCACCATGTAAAATTGACATTTTAAATTTTCCAACATGCATACTAAAGTTGTAATGAATATCAAATACAATATTTAAGTAGAAAATAAATGGAACTATACTTTCAGTAAAAAAATTGAAGGAATTTGGAGCATTCATTATAGCTTAACAACTGAACAAAATGAAGTTTTAAGGTAATATTACAAAGTGTATCCATTATAGAAGTTCAGTTTTCAAATGAAGAAAATATGAGTACAAAAAATTCTACAATATCAAATAAGTATAGCTATTTAAGCAAAGAATCAGATCAAGAAAAGAGTAAGATCAAGTTTATTACTTTCAACTGAAGAAGATCCAATTTATCAAACATTTGTGCTTTACTAGCACAATCAAACAGATGACTCTGATATTATCATCTAGAAAAAAAAGAGCCAAGATAAATCAACCACAGAGGATTAAGATATGAAACATAGCACAAATATGGAGAGCTTTCATAAGAAATAAGAGCTAACATGAATAAGGTACAGAGGTAAAGTTTCCATACTCAAAGAAAGAAGCAAGTTCAACAAGCCTTTAAAGCTTCAAAGCAGATTACAAAATCAAGAAAATAATTAAAAGCAATAGCTCAAGATCTAAATATCCTTCTTCACATAAAAACCATTGATCCAAGTATGTATCTCAACTTACAGGTATGAACAAAAATTCACTAAGTAGTGCAAAAATAAGAAAGCAAAAATGAAAATAGTGAAAAAATGCTATAGTAAGTGAAAGGAATGTCATCCTTGAGCCATGACTAACCAAATCAGTGACAATGAAGAATGGTTAGAGAAAGCTTCAAAAGGAATCAACTAATGGAAAGCTTAGAGTGGTTTCACAAAATAACGAAGAAAGAACAAATCAGAACCCAAATTTGGGTAATTTATCAAGATACAGAGTTCTCTCCTTGCATTAGAAACAATGACCTCTCTCAGGTGTCTACAAGTTTCAGAACAGAAAACCGAAGCATATTTATCAAGATACAGAGTTCTCTCCTATTTTTACATGTAAGGAGGCAGGAAGATTTTTAGAACTCAGATATATCAGTGTACTGGTAGTTGAAGTAGAAAAAGTATAAACAGTCTAGATTCAAGCCCGGGTTTTTCTGAATACAAGTAGCAAGTAAACATATATTGAAATATTACTCAGAAAAAAAAATCGGTGGGTATTAAGGTCAAATCGAATAAGGAAATGTAGATATTAAAACAATGTGATGTGGATTTAAACTTGTCAAAAAATCAAGTATAATCCTTAAAACATATTGCAGAATCGAGAAGAATGAAGAAGTTTGAATACCCACATCAATAAACCTTTAAATCTAGTGAGTTTCGAGAAAAATAGGAATAATCTTTAAGTATTCAGAACAAAAACTCAAACAAAAAAGATTTGAATGAAAAATCCATGCATCTCCAGGTTAAAGAAAGATTCAATTAGTTCCAAAATTTATCATTCCCATTTAAATAGGCTTCAGGTTACAGTATCCGAGGAAGAAAAGTACATATTCTCAATTTAATCCAAAAACCCATTAAATGGGTATAAATAATCAGAGTAAGAAACAAGAAATCACCGATTAAATTGAAGTTTAGAAAACCATCGAAGGATGATCAAGTTCAGAGCTAAAAAATGAGGACCGAAAATGGGTTTCAACTCAAAATATTTAAGGGAACCAAGAGATCACACTTAAAATGCAAAGAAAGAACTAATTATCAGTTTTTTGAGGTCAAAATGGTAATGAAAAAATAACAGTGATACTTAGGAGGTCAAGACTTACCTTCCATCATCAAACAATGATGCACATAGAAAATAATCTGAGCTTAGAAGAGGTCGACAATGGTAGCCACATCTTTGAAAACTTCATTGAAGATACGTACCAACTTTACAATGGATGGAAAAGAAATATTCACGTTCGCAGAACAAGTCAGAACACCAAAGAAATCAATGATCAAGCTCATGACCTAGAACTCACAGAAACTTGCAAATACCAAAATATATACCGGTGCTCGATCCCTTTAAACTGCGAGACATCAAAAAGGTCACAGAACTTAAAATAACCAAAAAATGTCAGCCATGAAACCCTATAGAGAGCTCTAGAGAAACAAAAATGATAGAGAATCATTTTTCCAGATGAGTCAAGATTCAAGTTACCCACAATGGTGTTGAGATAAAAAATTTCTAGGGCTTCACCTGCAAACCAGATGTAAAGGGAAACAATGAATGGGGTTCGAGTTGATTTAACTCACCCAAAGTAGTGATCAATGGCTCCAAAATAGACAAGTACTAGAAATAAATTATCAAAAGGAAGGACAAATTTTGAAGCAAACCATCATGGTTGGTTCCCATCTACCACATTCAATGCAATCTAGAAACCCTAACTGAGCATCAAAAATAAACAGTGCAAGTTCATCAAGGATGAAGATCGATGGTTTCCATCAAAACCCTAACTTTACCTGAGTTAGCAGATGCCACCGATAGAGTATTAGAGGGGTTAGTCATCGTGGATAGGGGGCCAACCCCATGCTTGAAACAAAAATAATTTCATATTGATTTTCAAAAGTCTGAACCATAGTCTATGTCCAAAAGGATCAAAGGGGTACGATAACCATACATGCCAAACAATGATCACTAAAAGGGTAAAGTCTAACCTTATCCCATTCAAAACACAAAATATGAAAAGGAAATGATGATAAAAAATGTGGAAGAGTATTGTAATATTCCATGTCTATAAAAAAGGGGGCCAAATTCGTTAGACTATGTTAGTGCTATAGTCTAGGACAGATAATCAAAGGTGGCCAAAGTGTAGTATGATATCATTTCACAAAGTGCCCGCTTATTTTATTTTCAAAAGCATGGCAACATGCTAAGTCTAGAAGACTGGCCAAACCAAATAAAGATACCTCATACCCTTAAAGTATTCAACTGCAAAGAAGGTTCCCACTAGTGGAAGGGTTCGAGATGATTAGGAATGTGTTATCCATGTGATCAACAAGGAAAAAAAATAAGTGTCAAGATCGGAAACAAAGGTGGTTGCGATCAAGATAGTTGTTTGGATGAATTATTTTTACAAAGTATTGCAAATAATGTAATTGATTTTGCTCACTCACAAGGAGATAGGGAAAATTTTAGAGGTGAATATTCGTGATATGGTGAATATTCCATTTTTGAAAATTTTGAAAAGGAAAATTTTTTGGCACGGGACAGTGACCTGTTCGCCTAAAAATTACACTTTCATTTTTTTTAGGGGTTGGCTTCGCCTACCCTTTAAAAATATCCCCTATATAAACCTAGATTATTCGCCAGGTAGAACACTTCTACTTCACATTTTTCAACAATATGATATATCCCATATTATAGACGCGTGACAAGGGGGTAAGTTATTGATGCGTGACAAGGAGGGTTTGCAGACAAGGAGATACTACAGATATTGACACATAGTAGACGCATAAAAAAGATTTTGTTGACGAGCGACATGGAGATTTTTTTGTTGAGCAAGAAGAGGGTAAAGGCTACAGATGCGCGACTGGATATTTGCTGTCCCGCATCAAAAAAATGCATTGGCGAATGTCAAAAGACCTCATTGACACGCGTCAATAGACCTCATTGACGTGCATCAACAACCATGTTGACGCGCGTCAAAGAGGTCTATTGACGCGCATCAATGAGGGTTATATGTTGACGCGTGACCTTGATGGATGGTTGATGCGTGACAAGGAGGTACAACAGATATTGACGCATAGCAGACGCACAACAAAGAGTTTGTTGATGTGCGACACAGAGATTTTTTTATGAGAAAGCAGAGGTCAGAGGCCGCAGACGCGCAATAGGAGATTTTTCTGTCGCACGTCAAAAAAAATGCATTGACACGCGTCAACAAACCTCAGTGACGCGCGTCAACAACCGTAATAACACATGTCACTGAGGTATGTTGATGTGCATCACTGAGGATGTTGTCGGACAGCACCCTCAGTGACGCGCGTCAATAGACCTCAGTGACGCGTGTCACTACGGTTGTTGACATGCTTCAATGAGGGTTATTTTTTGACACGCGACCTTGACAGATAGTTGACACATGACAAGGAGGTACAATAGATATTGACGCAAAGTAGATGCATGACAAAGAGTTTGTTGGTGCGCGACATGGAGATTTTTTGATGAGAAAGTAGAGGTCGGAGGCTGTAGACGCGCGACAAGAGATTTTACTGTCGCGCGTAAAAAAAATTAATTGATGCGCATCAACAGACCTCAGTGATGCACGTCAACAACCGTAATGACGCACTTCACTGAGGTCTGTTGACGTGCTTCACTGAGGATGTTGTCAGACAACACCCTCAGTGATGCGCGTTAATAGACCTCAGTGACGCGCATCACTACGGTTGTTGACACTCGTCAATGAAGGTTATTTGTTGATGCGCGACCTTGACGGATAGTTGACGCATGACAAGGAGGTACAACAGATATTAATGCATAGCAGATGCATGACAAAGAGTTTTTTGATGCGCAACACAGAGATTTTTTGATGAGAAAGCAGAGGTCGGAGGCTGCAGATGCGCGACAGGAGATTTTACCGTCGCACGTCAAAAAAAATGCATTGACACGCATCAACAGACCTCAGTGATGCGCGTCAACAACCGTAATGACACACTTCACTGAGGTCTGTTGACGAGCGTCAATGCATTTTTTTGACGCGTGACAACAAAATCTCCCGTCGCGCGTCTGTAACCTTCTGTCACAGCACTTGACAATCAGGTGAAATTTTTTCATACAACCCCCAAAAAAATTGCCTTCCCGCGAAACCGGTTCCAGGGATATTCGCCAGGTATTCTCCACCTTCGATTTCCAAGAGGTTTCTTAAAATGAACCCTGCAAGGAGATAATTTTTGCATGCCTTCACAAATGGACATATCAACAAGAAGACAAAATTTGCATGCACAAGGAAAGAGACTTGCTCATCAAGCAAGATTTATTTTTGCAAATTATTCACCAATGATTTTCTTAAAAAATAGAACAGTTAATTGCATTTGACTGAGTTCTAATCAAAGGCTATTAATGCTTTGATGTATTATCTTCCTTATTTTTATTCCCTTATTTATTAATAGATAAAGGATAAAAATAGGATGAATGGGCGAGTAAAAATTTAACCTATTTTTAGGAAGGGTGGGTGAATTAATTTTTCTATATATTGTGTGCCTTAGGAAAGAAAAAAAATAAAAAGGACTTTTAGATACAGGAGTGCTGAAGCAAATTCTGCCAGTTTTGCCCTTTGAATGTGAAGTATTTTCTGCCTTTCAAATTATTTTCAGTCTGGTGTACGTTCCATTAATCTTGTGAATATTTAATTCCCTGATTAGTCATCTTACCCTATTTCAAATGTAGTAATTTCTGCATGATATTAATGTTTTTTTAACTTCACAGTATTATTGTGATGTTTTCCCTTAATACATCAAAATATTTACCTTCAATTTTTTGTAGAAAACTATTCGCTTGTGCATCAAAAATTCATTCACATATCAATTGTGCATGTACTCAGTCAAAGACCTCATATAATTTTGGTGTATCACCTCAGTTTTAAATCCTTTTACAGTCATCTTTTACCCTCAAACCCCATAAAATTAGTTTAGGCTACATCAATAAGGAACCGGCCTTAATACTGGATACTCACCTCAAAATAGGTATATCCACAAACCTGAGGTGTTTCAATTATATCTACGAAAGAGAGATATAAAATTTGCAATCTTAGAACCCCTACAACCATCTCTCTACAGGGTGCAATTTCAAGAGATAACAGTTTTTGCAACTCCCGATGGGACAACGAATCAGATCTGCAACAAATTACAAACAATTTACAGTAGATTTACAACAAGCAAAATTTATTTTTGGATCAACAAGCTAGAGCAATTTATTCTAAAAATTTAAAGAATCTATTTGGCGACTTTGTAAAGCTGATTTCATACGAGTATTGTAGCATGTTCTATGCATAAATTCACTACAAGATCATCGGTTGGAGGAATTCCTTCTGAGTTTATTTGTTTACCTTTTAATTCTGTAAGAAGGAGAATATTTTGTAATACTTTACCTTCTAATAGGATTGATTTTGATAACCCTCCTCCTAATATTCCTTCACCACATATCAATTTCTCTATCCATATCTCAATTTTTCAAATGGCTATTCAACCACCTAGGAATGTTTTGACCTATACTAATGGCATCACATTAGTAATTCCAATTTATCATGATGTCCCTATTGCTGCCATGAAAATCTTTCCTTCATTTACAGGGGAAAATTAGGGTGGACCTACAAAGCACATCAAATATATTGCATCCATATGTACATTCCATAATATTACTCATAAAGATGTGGCTTTGAGACTTTTAGCTGCATCATGTAAAGGACAAGCCTTGCAATGGTATAGAAATTTAGAGATTGGAAGCATAAAAACTTGGGATGATTTAGGTGGTAAATTGTTGAAACAATTTCAAGATAATTCAGATCATTTATCCCTTATAGAACAACTATCTACCATTAGAAGAGATCCTCATGAATTTATGTCCAGTTTCAACATGCGTTTTTCCAGAAAATGGAAAAGAATCCCAACAAGTGTTAAGCCTCAAGATGACCATGCTTTCCTTTATTATCTCAAAGCAATAAATATTGATATTTCTACTATGATTCAGTCTATGTGAGTTGAAAATCTTTTGAATGCTTATTATATCGCTATAAAAGATAAAAATAGCCTTATTCAAGCCAAAAAATTAGCACTAAGGCCTTCAATGCCTTTTTTGGCATATTTAACACCTATCCCACAACCTATCAAAATTATAGAACCTAATGTTGCAGTGCCATTAGATGATGTATTTAAAGCTTTGTAGACTATGGGGAACAATATGAATTCAATTGAAAATAGACTTGCATTACCTTGCAGACCTTATCCGGCTCCTTATAAGTAAAACAAGCAAAATAAGCGGCCTTACCAGCATAATCTTAATTATAGGCATCCTTATCAGCAAAGACAGTTTGACCCAAAGGATCCTAGTTCATCTAACACTTTAGTCCTAATTAATATGGCTACAGAATATTGGTGTCAAACTTGTAATCAACCTCATTTAGTTGCAAGTTTCCCAAATGCTTTTCTGAACATAATTCTTGTTGCACAACCTCAACCTAGGACATTGTTCATGCCTCAAATGGAGGGTGGGCAGCAACATACTCAGGTTTAGAAGGCACCTGAACAAAACTTAGTCAGTTTTATTGAGGATGATTTCATTGCAGCTACTATTAGGGCCCAAGAAAAAGCTGCAGATAGTAAAAAACAACAAAACATGCATGTTCTGCTCACTGTCACTGAAAAAACAGCAACTACAGGCCCAATAGAAATTTTGTTGTTCTTAAAAAGATAGAAATTTTTTTAGCTGGTAAAGAGAAGCAAAAATAGCTACAGCCTTACCCAAGAATTTTATTTATACCTTAGATATGAAAACCAGCTGAAGCGGAATAAGTTTTCACTAAAGCTTATGGTAAAATAGTTGAGTCTATTTCTAAAACTATTGTTTCCTTTAACATTGTTGATGTAATGGAAAATAATAATGTTAACATCTCAATGTGGGACACTCTAAGTATTCCAGGAAAACAAGATTTACTTTCTCATGAACTTGTTAAGTTGCAAATTTCTTCAAAAACAACAGAAAAGGAAATTCAGAAAGCAGACATGGTCCTTGGAACAATGGAACAAGACCACATTAAAGAGGTTAAATGGATGCTTAAGAAATTTTTAAATTCTCATGACATCAAGAAGCCACAACCATTCTATTTTTCACTAATTATTGGAGAACATCTTGTTCATAACTGTATGGTGGACAACGGTGTAAGCAACACAATTATGTGAAAAGCAATTGCAGAAAATTGGGTTTGCAGTATGAACCTATAGAGAAGAGTGTTTTATAGCTTGAGGGAACTTCAATGAATACAGTTGGCATCATCAAAAACCTAGAGGTAAGATTTCATGATTTCTCAAATGTTTCCATTCTGTAAGATATTAATATTGTAGATTTACCTCCTTACTTTGCTATATGTTTATCAAGATATTTCACAACAAAAATAGGAGGTTATCTCTCTTTAGATTGGTCCTTCTTGTTTTTCACTACACATTATGGAACCAAGGTTACTATCAATTCATAACTGTTTTCCATGTTGGTACTCAAAGTTAACCTTCCTCAAAGCTCAAGCAACATCATGGATTTAGCAAGACACTCAGAGGCATATAAATGATGTTATGTGTCATTTGTAGTCTGGGAAAACAACGTATCTGACTTTTTAGAACTTAAATGTTGGGGGAGTGGGTAGCATCCATGAGAGATGTGATCTTATCCTAACTAATTTAGGTTGTGCCTTTCAACCAAGGTAAGAGAACCTATAATGTAACCTCTATTTGAATGAAGGAGATGAACATATCCTTTAATTTGTGCAAATGATATAAAAAGGCCTTGGGAAAATATGATCAACACTCCAAATCTATCTTTCATAAGATGTCACTTCAAGATTATGGAGATATTTTCAAATGCAAGGAAAGGTTACTAGAGATATTCAAAATCCTGATTTGCTTCTGCATATTTTGACAGTGGGGTTTACATTTATTTGATACACAGGACAAAACATGGGTAGTATGCATAGGACTAGTTGCTTTTGAATGATTTTTGGGTGGGATATTAGACATGAAAAACCAAGTTCTTCCAGACTCTTTGAGGACTTCAACAAAACTTGGAAAAAAACTTAACAACAGAAAGCATCCGAATGGTTAATCACTCCTTCAGCCAGGATATGTGCATCAAATGGAACTCCATATCTGCACTCTTCCACATAGCCTTTGATTTCCTATCTCAAAAGCCTATGTTTGAATGAATGCATGAATCATTTAGTAATCACTACTTGATCATGCCTAAGGTACACCCAATGGCTTACAAATAATCTCTGAAATCAAAGGAAGGTGAAGTGGTTTTAAATTTATTTAACTCTAAATCAGATAAAATCTCTTCTGAATGTGGGATTACAAATTCCACCTAACTATCACAATAATGAGATCATGTATGATAAAGAGAGATTCTAATCACAAGACTGCAACAACAAACAAGAATCACAAATTGAAAAGCATTCTAAAATCTAAGCATTAACAAATATTTCCCAGAGACAACACAAAATAACCCAAAAATGATAAGATTTATCAATAGGGGGAATGTTTTGAAATATTCTCAGAGCTTGTTAATGGCTATACATGTGCAACCAACTTAACATGATTTGAAATCTGATACAGAATGAATGATATGAGCTTCTCAGGTGGTCACTCAGAGTATGGGCTTCTTCCCAGGTTTTCCCATGAAATTTCTAAGTTTCTCAAGATTTTCCAAACTCTTCCAACTTTTTTTTTAACCCTTCGCATGAAAAATTCATGCAATATTTAGCATTCAATTACCTTTGAGCCTTCATTCTCATGAAAATAAGATGCCAAGAATCAAGTTTGTTACAAGATTCTAATCATAATTCACAGAAAGGGACGTTTAACAAATTTGCAACAGAAATTGCCAGATGTTTCGAAAAGGTCGAATAATTGCAAATATTTTCATCATTATCCTCTTTGGAGGCACATTTTTCATCTTCAAGGCATAAAAACCCTCTTTCGTTCATCATTTCATCTTTCTCCATTTCCAATTTTACCTCTGGACCTTTGGATCTGACACTTTAAATTTTTTCTCGAGCTCAAGAAAAATTCACTTCAAACACGCCCTAGATCAAAAGATTTAACCATGAAAATGATTCCACTGATCTTGACAGACCAAAAAGACATGAAATCACCAAAAATTGATGCAAAATTTGCATCTCCAAGAATATTGGAGCTCCCATGTTAGCAAAATAAAATGCAATGCACAACTACCATCGATTCATTTTAAACTTTTAATCCGAGCCATCCATGTGGAAAATATGGATTTAAAAAAAACTTGGGTCACTTTTACAATTTTTAAATTGATCCAGCCACATGGCACAATGTGATTGGAATGGGCCCAGGAGCAAACTTTTATCACTTAATAACCTTTGGAAAAAATGGAAAATTTCATCATTTTTTCCCACCGCCCCTCAGGCCTGCCACGTGTCCAAATGTGGGTTCCAAAGGAATCGCGGATCAATTCTACCATTTTACCTCTTTTTTGGAAACAACGAAACTTTTCCAATAGTTCCCCGCACCTCTGGCTTTCCGCCTCTCCCGTTCCACGTGTCTGTCGCTAATTGGAGTGGATATGCAGTCCTCATTTTAGCATTAATCCATTTGAAGTTAAAAATTCAAAGGCACCAAAAATTTCACCCCCCATTTTGAATTTTCAAGGCCACACATCCACCTCTAATTGGAGCAGATCTGCATCTCATTTTTTAACTTTATAAAATAAAGCTAAAACATCTTTAAGTCCTCCATCGGCCCGCTTCTTCATTTTTGGTTTTAGAGGACACGTGTTCACCCCTAAATGCTTGTAGAGCTTCGGCCTATTTTGTGATTTTAAAATTTTTGCAAAATAAATTGTAAACACTTTAAAGAAATCCGACCACCCGCCTTCCCCCAACCAATCAGAACACGTCACATAGGCATATTAAAAAAAAGAGGAGCCATGGTCCCGAAAATGCCCCTTTTGTGAAAAAGGTAAAAAATGATAAGTTGAAACACTTTCCTACTGTCCCTCGGCCAATTAGAATCCACCACGTACCCTACGAGTTCTTAGGAATAATTTTGACTGCTAAAATACGCCCGTCAGAACGTCAAAAACACAAAAAATTTGCAGTTATACCAAAAATCTAGTTTTTTCACCAAGAATGGAATTTTTAAAAAATAGAATCAGATGAAGCATGATTATGAGAATTTATCGACCATGGGGATGGATTTTCAAAGGCATATAAGTATAAATCAATCATTTTCAAGCTTCCACGATCGAGAAAATGGAAAATAAATGGTAGAGCCCGTGAATTTGAAGAATTTAGGGCAAAAACAGGGTAAACTTGGGTATTTTTTGAAAAATGGGACATGTAAAATGATTTTCAATTCAAACAAGGCATGGAAATAGAGGTAGAAACTTCATTTCACCCATTCAAGCAATAAAAAATGTTTCATAAAACGCAAAGTGAAAGAAAATTAGGGCAAAGGTGGTGTAAGATCAAAATGGACACCAACATTAGCTCTAGCTCGGGGATGGGCACTCCCTGTGAGGTACTCCCTACGAGTTCCACAAGAAAAAAGTAAACCAAGTGCAAAAAATATCCATTGGGAAATGGAGTCACGAGCAAGAACAACATAGAACTACTTGAGAAACTGATAAAAAATGGCTGCCAAGAACCAGGGAGAACCATAAATCGACAAAACACCAAAAACAAAGCACCCCAAAAATAAAAACAAACACTATACACTTTACAAGTGGTTCATACCTCAAATTTGGGGATTAATCCAATAAATGCTTCAGATTTCTTCCATTAACAGGTAGTTCAAGAAATTCCCCATCTAGGTCTTTGAGAAAAAAGGTATTCTCACCAATTATGATATCAATCCAATAAGGGCCCATCCATAATGCATCAAATTTACCATGCTTTCCCTTACCCTCATGCCGACTATACGAAAATAGCACAAGATCTCCAATACTAAAAACCCTTGGCGCTAATTTCTTGTCAAATAATTTCTTCATCCTTTCTCTGAACCTGGCATGCCTTTGGTGGGATGCTCTTCTCTCCTCACCAATATCAACAATCTAATTAATCCTTGCTTCATATGGATTGAGCTTTTGATCTTCCAACTATTGAAAAAAGTAAAATGAAGACAATTGTATGATGTAAGGGTAGCAGAGCTTGATTTCCATACACCAACTCAAATGGGCTCATACCAGTAGATCTTTTGGCAGTTATCCTATCATCCCAAACTACAAACTTCATTTTTTCACCCCACTTCTTCTTGTTTTGTTCTAAATTCCTTCTAATAATTTTAAACAAGTTCTTATTGTTAGACTCAGCGTGTCCATTCCCTTGGGATTATAGTTTGAAGAATAATTCAGATTGATTCCATATTCTGTGCACATTGCCATCAAAGGTTTGTCTCTGAAACACATAGCATTATCAGCTATAATCTTGACTGGCACACAAAATCTACATATAATGTGATTCAACAAGAAGTCCATAACAACTTGGTGTGTTGCTTCCATGGTGGGGATTGCCTCTACCCACTTGGTGAAGTAATTCATGGCTATTGGAATCCACTTATGTCCAGCACTAGAAGGGTCTAAAATCTCATGAATGAATTCCATTCCCCATTGTTTGAAAGGAGATTCAATTGATATAGGCTGCAAAGGAATGGATCCAGAAGCTTTCATTCTTCTAGAGAAACGGAGGCAACTCTCACATTTTCTAACCAACAAGGTTGTATCTCTGAAGAGAGTAGGCCAACAATAACTAGTTGTTAAGATTTTATATGTTGTAACTCTGCTAACAAAGTGTCCTCCACAAACACCCCCATGGAAATCAAAAACTATTTTGGGAGCTTTATCTTCAGTTATAAATTTTAAGAGGACACCTTCAGGGTTCTTTCAAGCTAGCCCATGAGCTCAGTGGATGAATGTATTTAAGTGTATCATGGTATAGCCATGTATTGTTGGGATCATTTTCTGATTTTATGATGAGTTATAGTATTTTTTTAGGGAAGACCCTAGCTTATTCAATGTAAAACCCTACATCCTTGTAGCTACTCATAACTTACTTAATTCTCTGGAGAGTCTACCCTTAAGTCCCTTACTGGTGATGAAATTATGAAGTCTAGGATATGTTAGTGTGATGCCATAATGGTTATTTGAGACCCAAACTTCAGGTAGATAACTGATGTGAATTTGGATGTCCATGATCATCACAATTATTGTGAGACATAGTTCACCCATATATGTATTTCTAGCTTGAAATTATACTTCTGATGCTCAACCTGAATGGTGTGCTTTTACCATGGTGACCTTGTGGATTTCAGGGATGTTTCAACATTGATTCTATGAAGGTTTCAAAAAAATAATGAGCCTCATAAACATTGCTAGTTTTTTTTACCAAGGCAAATGCTAAGAAGGTAAAAAACTAGTGTATGGCCTTGAAACATGGTTATATATTTTGTAAAGCCTTACTTGGGAAGGAAATAGGCCTCTCATCCCCATAAGAAGGACCTTGGGACAGCAAAACTAACGAAAGGGTATTCATGGGAGAAATTTGAAGGCCTAAGATTTGGAAAGGCTTCTTGTGTTTTGGAGTTGCTATTATACGTGCGCGCTTCCAATGCTATCTTTTATTCCTTCAAAATTCTAAATAACTTCGTCCTGCTCAAGGTTTGATTATCAGAGTCATTATTTAACGGGGTCCCATGTGAGCCCACTGGGGAGAGTCAACTCATGGGTAAAAAGTTAGACACAAGGCTTCTGATAAAATTAATGTTCCCAAGGAAAGTATTTTTGATATCCTTCTAAGATCCTCTGGTTATGAGAATGTTGTAGAAGGCTTCCAAAATTTTAGGATTTTTTTTGAAACCATGCTTTGCCACAATAGTGACCATTAAGAAAGATAGCTCACCGAGTTTCTCACCCCAGATAATGTAAACTTCTTTGCAATGATGATAAATAGTTTGCATATTAAGTACATCTGATCAGCATGGTGTTTTTGAGGGATATGTTGCAAGTGATCAGGTTCTATTTCTTTCAATTGGGTAGGGAATACCAAAGTGACATAGCTTGTTAAGTAAGCAACAATGGGGAAGTTAGTTGGCCATGTTACTGGAGGATGAAGATCCATTGCTCTTTAGATCAAGATGGCACCAGATATTCATGAAACCATTACATGGAAGCATCTTGGAGTGAAAACATCAGGATCATGCCATGCAGTGGTAAATATGGTGATCTTAGGAGTCTGAGCTCGGAGAAAGATGGACTTAACCATGGATGAGTTCGGACTCTATGGATGAGAGGAAGATTTCAATGTATGAAAGCAACTGGAGAAATGCCCATTGACTAACTGCAGCATGTTTTCCATAAATGGTAAGGGACACGTTGTCATCTCAAATCAATGCTTTGTTTAGATTTCAGAATTCTACATGAAAGTCTTATATCCCCATTCTTATTTTTGACAGGGACTAGGTTTGCATACCCAGGTCGGGCTACATTGTGGGCTGAGTGGAGTCCCTCTATCTCTCAGAATACAAGGAATTACTTAATCTTGCAGATTAATAGAGAGGCTTGTAAATACAGTGGTAGCATAGGCATCTGTTTGAATGGTTTGAGCCTTAGGCTCAAGAGGTATCTCATGTACCGTGAAACAAATCGACTCTATATGCCTTTTACTCAGAATAAGTTCAATTCAGGCAGGGTTGATATTAATGGAACACTTGTAGCATAGGACTGGTATTCTTATTTACTCAGTTTGCTACCCAAGCATAGTGAAGGGATCGAGTCTAGATGATGAGTGGAGCCACATCAGGAAAGGTTTAGAGCATCACTCAACATGGAAACATGGCTTCTATGAGACTGGATACAGTGCAACATGTGTATGGTGAGCTGAGTAGCTAAGTTTACAAGATTGATCCTCTAGGGATGCTCATTATGGTGAATAAGCATGGATGATAGAATTGCCAAACAGATTGGTATCAACTTAGTTCCTAGGCAATCTTGAGACAGTACTGGGGTGAGTTCAAAATCCAACTGGAATAAATGATCAATCGAAGCTCCTTGATTCATGCAAGGAAGACATGGGTAACCTCTGGATGCATCAGTGAAGGAGTTGATCCATTGGTTGACAGGTATGAAAGACTAATGGCCTAGCTCAAAGTATCTCAATGTTCAAAATACTCGTACACATGGAGAACTTATACAATTAGGTCCAAATCTAATGACACGTAGAGTTCTGAGCTCGGTCTGAGAATAGTTATAGGTAGAGAAATTCTATCATGCTGCAAGGTTTTGAGGGGATTAAAGAGTCAATCTTCAGGGTGAGCCCAAACTGCGTAGATCATACTGAGCTATCCGCTGATTCTTGAGGTCTAAAGCATATCAGGATTTTCTTATTTGCTTGATCAACTCAATTCTAGGAAGGTGAGGTGCTTTTGCCACAATAGGGTTTCAAGCACAAAACATGATGGATATGAGTGATTTATCCTTCCATGCGAGATGCTTCATTTTCAGCAACATGTATTGAGATTCAGGTGTTCAGAGGAAGATCTGCCAGGTTGATGAAATGTGAGCTACAAACTCTTCTGATGCTTGGAGAATTCTAAAATTATGACCAGCTTTGGATTCCTGGAGTCAGCTCAATTTCAAAAATCAAGGCCCATGGAGACCGTAACACCACAAGGCACTTTGACTAGGATCCAGCTTGGGGTGTTTCAAGGTGTTAGGCTCCAAAAATATGATATGGCAATGAGGAATTCTCAAGGATCTCGATCAATGTAGTCAAACAAGGTAGTTTCATAGGTTATGCACCAACTTGTTCGGATCCTCAATGAGATGGAACATGCGTAATCTTCTCCCCAGGACAACTTGACAAGTGATTCATTCAATTAGGGATAGTACCGATGTAAGAACAAATGCACTGTGAAGAGGGAGTCACAAAATTCAATGAAAAACTGATCTAATTAGTTAGTTAGTCAACATGCCCCAGGTGTCCTTAGAAATCATGGATGACTAGAGCAATGTCGTGTAAAAATATCCTGTCGAGGATAAGATAGAAGCTGCACTACCAAGCCCTTTACACACCCAACAACAGGAACTTATTTTTAGTCCATGGAAGTACATCTTCCATATGCTATTGTCACTTTGATATCCAACTCATTCTTGACCTCAAGAGGCATGACATTGCATGATGCACCCATGTCAAACATACTCTTATGAAGCAATATATACTTAATGATCAAAGTGGTGAAGAATGGATCAAAATTCAATTGAGATTCAATAAGGGATGTTCCCAAGTATACCTCAGGTGCTTCTCCAATATCTTGTAATGCTGGTGGTGTTTTTGAATCTACAATTATTAGAGGAGTCTCTACAATGTTTATATTTCTTCTTGGGGTACTTTTCACTTCCTTCAATCCCAAGTATTCGAATGTTCTTTTCTTGTGCTTTGGAATTCTAAGCAGCTTAATAATAGGAAAACTAACATTAATCTAACTCAGAACATGGGATATGTCATGTGGAGCATTCTTTGGAAAGGCAACATTGGGATGTAGATGGACAAACTCATCAGATGGGACTAGATTTTTGGTAGGTTTGGCATGACGAGACGTGTCTTTCTTAGGAGCCATCTTGGGAATGCTTGTAAGCAAGGGATTTTTAGGTTTGGCTTGAGGTCCACCTCCTTTAACAAATTTTCTCCTAGTGTTATACACTTTTTCTTGGCCAAAAACAACATTAATTAATAGTTTTCTATCCTATTCAGAAGGTATACCTGTTATCACTAAATCACAGCACCCCTGTGCATGTATTTGAACTCACAGTGTGATTGGATAACATGGGTACTATCTCTAAGTTGTGGGACTTGCTACTTGAGACAGACCTCCAGAGAAAGCTGGTTCTTGCTCCTAAACTACCTGCCACAATCTACTCTAATGCAGGATAAGCTAACTGTTCTAATCTAAATTTCCAAGGGACCAGGGAAAGAGAATGCATAAAATGAAAGCCTACACTAAAGCGGTGATACATCAGAAAAGGAGGATGTGAGAGTAGTCTCCAAATGTGTGAAATACAGAGGCAAAGTGCACACTAGAAGAGGTGATGAAAGTTCACCATGATCCAACAAAATGCATTCACAGTAATATTCCAAGCACACACAATGATAATGAATTCCTGCAAGAACATAATAAATAGACACAATATACTTGTAGAAAGATTAAAGGGGCAAGAAGAATGCAAGGAAACACAACAGGGGAAGATATATCCACAAACTGATATTTTATTGCTTCATGATATGCACAGTTCAATCTATTACAAGATAAGGGCTAGGATCACCATGCAAGGAGTCCACTACAAGGGCCTGCAACACACTAGCTTCACAAAGCAATTTTGGCAGAGCTTTGCTACCCAAAAAATCTCTCTTTTACAATGAGCCCAACACTCCAATTTATAGAAAAAATGAGAAGGAGAAGAGAAGGGAAAATGGAAATCCCGAAATCTGTCCTTCAACCACCTGTAAGAGGAATTAAATTGAGTGGAATGGTTATACATTACTTGTAAAAGGCTCCCCATACTGTCCCATGTCCTGCAGCAGAGGAAGAATGATGACCATGCCTCTTAATTGCACTCCCAGCTACCAAATAAAACACTGTTCTGAACCCGGCCACGTTTTCTTAAAAATTTCAATCAATATCTGATCAAATCTAGAATTTCTTGATGGGTCAAAGCATATAACTGTGTCCCACTTTTTTGTATTTTTTGTACTTTTAGCAAACTATGTCTGACAACCAAAACATGACCAAACACATATAAAATGACCAAACATACATTTTTAAGAGGCTATAAATACCAAGGTGTAGGGCATCCAGAATTTACCTGATTTTTTAAAATTTTATAGTATTTTTTAATTATTTATTTAAGTCAGATTTTAAAATATTTATGGCCACAAAGTGGGACACACTTGTATGCTTTGACCCTGATCTTTGTGCATCAGTCTCGGAACCACGATTCCAACGGTACAAATTTTGTGCGATTTTGTTGAGAAATGCAAAAGTTATGGCCTTCTGAGTGCGGGCAGCTATTTTGGGTCTGGCAGGCGTTTTCTGTCATTTGATGGGAATGAGCATTAACTGGCTGGAGCCGAATATGTTTCTCTTATTTAAATATATCTACCCTCATTAAAATTAAGGTCTACCTAACTATTTGAGGACTTCAACAAAACTTTGAAAATAACTTAACATCCGAAAACATCAGAATGGTTAATCACTCCTTCAACCAAGATATGTGCATCAAATGGAAACCCAAATCTACACTCTTCCACACAATATTTTATTTTATTTCACAAAATCTTGAGTTAGAATGAATTAATGAAGAATTTAGTAATCACTACTTGATCATTCCTAAGGTACACCCAAAGTCTTACAAATAGCCTCTCAAATCAAAGGAAGGTGAAGTGGTTAAAAATTTGTTTAACTCTTCATCATATGAAAGCTCTTCTGAATGTGAGATTACAAATGCCACTAAAATATCACAATAATTATATCATGTATGATCAAGAGAGATTATAAGCACAAGATTGGAATAGGAAACAAGAAACATGAATTGAAAAGCAATCTGAAATGTAAGCATTCACAAATATTTCCTAGAGACAACACAAAATAACTCAAAAATGATCAGATTTATCAACAGGGGAAATGTTTTGAAACAGTCTCAGAGATTTTTAATGGCTATACATGTGTAATAAACTTAACATGATTTGAAATCTGATATAGAATGAATGATATGAGCTTCTCCGGTGGTCACTCAGAGTATGGGATTCTTCCCAGGTTTTCTCATGAAATTTGTAAGTTTCTCAAGATTTTCCAAAGTCTTCCAACTTTTTTTTAACCCTTTGCATGAAAAATTCATTTAATATATAGCATTAAATTACCTTTGATCCTTCATGCCCAAGAAAAGAAGATGCCAAACATCAATTTTGTTACAATATTCCAATCATCATTCACGGTAAGGGAGGTTTAACAATTTGCAACAGAAATTGCCAGCTGCTTCAAAAAGGTCAAATCATTGCAAATATTTTAAGCATTATCCTCTATGGAGGCACATTTTTCATCTTCAATGTATGGATATCCCCTTTCCTTCATCATTTCTTCTTTCTCCCTTTCTAGACAATTTTACCTCTACAAATTTGGATCTGAAACTTCACATTTTTTGTCAAGCTCGAGAAAAAATCACTTCAAACACACCCCATATAAAAATATTGAACCATGAAAGTGATTCCATTGATCCTAGAAGACAAAAAAAACATGAAATCACCAAAAATTTGATGAAAATTGATGCAAAATTCGCATCTCCAAGAATCCTAGAGCTCCCATGGTGGTAGAATAAAATTCAATGCATAGCTTCTGTCTATTCATTTTCAATTTTTAATCTGAGCCCTTCACATGGAAAATATGGATTTTAAAAAAATTTGGTTCACTTTTACAATTTTTAATTAGAGACAGCCACATGGCACAATGTGATTGGAATGGGCCTAGGGGCAGAATTTTATCACTTAAGAACCTTTGGAAAAAATGGAAAATTTCACCATTTTTTCCCGCTCCCCCTTGGGCCTGCCACATGTTCAAATGTGGGTCCCAGCATAATCATGAATTTATTCTACCATTTTACCTCTTTTTTGGAAAAAAGAAAACTTTTCCAAAAGTTCCACGCACCTCTGCCTTTCTACCTCTCCCGTGCCACGTGTCTGTCGCTGATTGGAGCGGATATGTAGTCCTCATTTTAGCATTGATCCATTTGAAGTTAAAAAATCAAAGCCACCCAAAATTTTGCACCCCATTTTGACTTTTCAAGGACACATTTCCACCTTTTATTGGAGAAGATATCCATCTCATTTTTTAACTTTAGAAAATAAAGCTAAAAAATCTCTAAGTCCTCCACCGGCCCGCTTCACCATTTTTGATTTTAGAGGAGATGTGTTCACCCCTGATTGGATGCAAAGATTTGGCCCATTTTGTGATTTTAAATTTTTTACAAAATAAAGTCTAAACAATTTAAGGAAATCTAACCACCCACCTTCCCCCAACCAATCAAAACATGCCATGTAGGCATTTTTGGAAAAAAGTGAAGCCATGTGCCCGAAAATGCCCCTTTTGCCAAAAAGGCAAAAAATGATAAGGTGAAACACTTTCCCACCACCCCTCAGCTAGTTAGAATCTGCCATGTACCCTTTGAGTTCTTAGGAATAATTTCGATGTCTAAAATATGCCCGTCACACCGTAAAAAATACAAAAAAATTCCAGTTATGCCAAAAATCTAGTTTTTTCAGCAAGGATGGAAATTTTTGAAATAGAACGAGATGAAGCATGCTTTTGAGAATTTATTGACTAGAGGGATGGATTTTCAAAGGCATATTAGTATAAATCAATCATTTTTAAGCTTCCATGATCGGGAAAATGATAAAAAAATGGCAGATCCCGTGGGTTTGAAGAATTTAGGGCAAAAACAAGGAAAACTTGGGTATTTTTTGCAAAATGGGGCATGGAAAATGATTTTCAAATGAAACATGGCATGGAAACATAGGAAGAAACTTTGTTTCACCTGTTTAAGCTATAGAAAATATTTCTTAAAATGCAGAGTGAAAGAAAATTAGGGCAAAGGTGGTGTAAGATCAAAATAGACACCAACAGCCCTGATTTCACATTGAGCCTCATGCTTCTAATGCATTAGCTAATTATGGAGCCTTATATTAGTCTTATTTTAATAATACAACTCATGTTTCAGCCTTAGATGGTGTTTCTAACCTATTTATGGAGGAAAAGACACATGAAGAACATGCTCATGATCCTTTCAAAGAAGTTGAAGAATATCTGTTCAATGTGGATTTTCTACATGAGGTAAACACACAAATTCCCTTGCTGTCCAAAAAAAAATTATAACAGAAGGGATTTGGAAGCTTCATTTTGATGGAGCTAAGAAAAATAAAGGACAAGGAGTAAGTTTGATGCTCACTTCCAAAAAACATGAAAGGTATTTTTCAGCTTTGAGTTTCCAATTTGCATGCACTTATAATATGGTTGAATACGAAGCATTAATTCATGGCTTACTTTGGGCCAGAAAAAGAGGTATTAACATGCTATAGATTTTTGGTAATTCTGAGTTGGTTATCAATTAAGTACGAAATTTAAATATTTGTAAGAATCCATTAATGAAGTCTTATAGACATAGATTTTTAGACTTAATGGAATATTTCAAAGCTATTATTATCCAATCCATTCTCTAGAATAGAAAATAAGCATGCAGATAGACTTACAACAATTGGTGCTAGTTTTGAGGTGCTGGAACATATTGAAAACAATGAGATTAATCCTCACATAAAGCTGATTGTTAGGCCTTCTATACCTGATAATGATTTGAATTGGCAAGTTTTCAAAAATGATGAACAAATTTGTAATTTTTTACATCAAGAAGATGAATTTTCCGTAGTAAATCAAGATAAATTACAACACTTATATGGTGACTGGATTGTTCAATTAAAGATAAATAAACTACCTCAAGACTTGGTCACATTAGAGGACATCGTCAGTACTGATGATCGGTTCAGGAAAGACAAAACTAAGATGTCAACACATGCTGATAATTATGAAGAAATCTCAGTTGATGAAGGGAAAAATTTGTTTCTCAAAAAGGTATGCTCCCTAGCTGAAAATTATTCCTTTATTAATATTTGCAAGGAATTTAAAGATGTTTTTTCTTGGAGATACCAAGATGTGAGAGGGTTTGATCCCATTTTAGCACAACATACTATTGAATTAAAACCAAATCCCAAGAAAATTAGGAAAAAGTAGAGGCTTGTAAATCCCAAAATAGAGCCTCTAATGAGGAAAGAGTTATCTAAGTTGATCGAATCATATATTACTTTTCTAGTTAAGCATTCAATTTGGGTAGTCAACCGTGTTCTAGTTCAAAAAAATAATGGAAAAATCATATTATGTGTGGATTTCAGATATTTTAATAAAGATTCATTAAAATATCATTACCCACTTCCAAATATGGATCAGATTTTCAGAACAGTTTCTAGTTCAGATAGACTATCTCTTCTAGACGGTTATAATGGAAACAATCAAATTCTAGTCCGAGAAGAAGACAGGTACAAAACAACTTTTACTAACAAGTGGGGTACTTATGCTTACAAAAGAATGTCTTTTGGCCTTTCAAATGCTAGTGCAACGTTTTAATGTACAATGGACATGGATTTTCGTAGCTTGTTAAATAAATGCATCCTTGTTTATTTATATGATGTTACTGTATTTTCAAAAAATACAGAGGAGCATCTAATACATCTAAGGCATACTTTTTAGTTATGTAGACAATTTGGAATATACTTGAATCCCAAAAAGTCTATATTTTCGATACATAAAGGTAAATTACTTGGTCATATTATTTCTAAACATGGTTTAGCAATTGATGCTTTCAGAATTGAATCCATATCACAACTATCATTGCCTCATCATAAGAAGGTATTATCGAGTTTTCTTAGAAAAAAATAACTTTTTTGAAGATTTGTTCCATATTTTATAGCATTGGTTAAATCATTGGAAGTTATGTTAAAAAAATAGAAAACTTTCTCTTCGACCAGTGAAGGGAGAAAAGGGTTTAAAGGAATTAAAACAACCACCTCTTGCAAATCAAAATTTTGATAAAGGTTTTAAAATGTATGCACTTGCAGGAACTTAAACAATCTCATCCATATTAACTCAGGTTAATGATGAAAATATTGAGCAGCCAATTTCTTTCTTTCAAAAAATATTGTATGAATATGAAAAAAATTAAACATTTCTTGAAAAACAAGTACTTTGAGTAGTCAAAGGATTAAAGAATTTTAAGTACATGCTTTCAAACAACAAAATTCATGTTCTTGTTACTCATCCAAGTGTCCAGGATTTCTTTTTAAATAAATAATTAAATGAGAAAAGAGTAGGATGGATAATGAAGGTCATTGAATATGATGTTGATATTCGAGTTCCGAAGATAGTTCGAGGTAAAGGTTTGTGTGAACACCTAATTGCTGATATGGAAAAATAGTAGGCTCTAGAATGAGAAGATTCAAAACTTTATGCTGAAGTTACGTATTAGCAATCATATGTGATGGTGCAGCAAGAAAATCAGCAACCTCAAATTGCTAAAGAAGTTTAGGATTCAATATAGATGACTGATTTAGTTAACTATCCACAACATGGAATTTATCTAGAAGGTACAAATAAGAATAAACAAAGGTATTTTAGGTTACAAGTTGTACCTTATGTTTTTATTGATGGTGTGTTATTCAAAAAATATGTAAATGGAATATTGTTGCGATGTATTGATTATGATATAATTCAGCAATTATTATAGGAATTCAATGAAGGACTTGTAGGAGGTCATTTTTCAGCACGTACCAAATCCTTTAAAATTATGAAAGTTGGCTACTATAGGCCCAACATATTCAAGGACTGTTTCGAATGGATTAGAAAGTGTAAGAAATTTTCTTTCATTGTTGGAAGAGAACGTTTAGCTTCTTTGCCCTTGCAACCTATTTTAGTTGATCAACCTTTTATGTAGTGGGGTCTTGAATTTATTGTCATGATAAACCAACCTTCGTCACAAGGACACAAGTGGATTTTGACTACTACAGATTACTTTACACACTGGGCTGAAGCAATAACCTTTAAATATGCTAATGAAACTTCAATACTATCCTTTTATGAAGGTATAGTTTGCAGATATGGTGTTCCAATGACTATCATTTCAAATAACACGTTAGCATTCCTTAGTGCAAAGGTAACAGATTGGGCTATCAACCACATAATTTATCTAAGTATTTCATCTAATCATTACCCACAAGGTAATGGGTTAGCTTAAAGTACTAACAATAATCTTTTAAGGATCATAAGAAGAATGCACAAACATAACCAGAGAGATTGGCATCTAATGTTAAATTTAGCACTGTGGGCTGATAGAGTGACTCCTAAAAGATCAGTTGGCAGTTCACCATACATGCTTGTTTATGGAAGAGAAGAAAGAATGCCTATTTCATTTGAGTTACCCGCATTAAATTTGTTACATCAAATGGATCTTCTTGAAAATTAACCATTGTAGGTTTGTTATGCAGAATTAATGGAATTACGAGAGCTAAGAGATCAAGTTCATGTAAATATGGAAAAGAATTAGAAACAAATGACAAAGAATTTTGATAATAAATCCAAATTCAAAATCTTTAATAAGTAGATATTGTGTTAAAGTGGGATGTTGATCATGCAAATCCTGGAAGAGACACGAAGTTAGATATAATCTGGAGTGGTCCTTATATGATTTCACCTCTCAAGGCTAAATAGATAGGAACTTCCCATTCCTGTGAATGGTAAGTTTCTCAAACACTATTATTGAAAATCCTACAGTGTCTATTTAGAGTAGGATTTCCCTTCAATAAGTTTTTTTCTTGCACATTGCAATGTTTTTCAATTCAATAAGTCCATTTGTGCACGTGATCTGGTTTACTAGATCCTTTCCCAGTTTAAGTTCATTTTGGAAGGATTGGACCTTGAAAAAGGTAGATTTTGGTTACATTATTTAGACTCCATGCCGAATGGAAAAAAGCAAAGCACTGGTTTACAAGCTAGCATGAAGCTTTCCCCGCAGGATCACAAGAAATGTTGACAATTTTGCACTTGTGCAAAAATGGGCAACTTGAAACTTCATTACGATAGATAGCATTGGTGAAATGGACCTAATCTAGGGGATATTCTTTCACTCAATATTTTTTCTATTGAATTAATTAATGAATACATTAAATATGCAACTATGTGTTCTTTTACAAAAGGTAACAGATCACATAGTCTGTAATTTCATGTCTATCTTTAGCAGAAGAACATAAATCCCCGAAGGACAGATGTGCTATCTCGATGAAGACTTCAAATTGTAGAATATATGAAGTGTTAATTTTTTGAACAACAATCATAATATCATATTGTAATAATCATATTTCATTTCTAGATGTTACATGTATTCTTTAAAGTTCTTTCCTTCATGATTAAGACATTCAATTATATTATTGATTTGTTTAATTCAACTTACAATCCATATAGAAAGATGAAATGCAAAAATAAATACATAACTCAATTTAAAAATTCAATGTTTTATTCATAAGGAATTTCAAATGTTCCCTCACAATCCGTCGGATGTAACTAAAAAGTTAAATACAACTGAAGTAAGAGGTACATATTCATGAAAGAGAAAATAGAGGAGTATGAATGAACCCATCATTACTTTGGGGATTTCTTCTTCAATTGATGCATCTCCATCTCCAGCCTTGTTTCCTCTTCATCTTTAATGCTGAAAGTGTTGTACCTGAAAAGAGAAAAGAGAAAACTATCAGTTACGAGCTCAAGGTTAATCCATATGCCTATATTATCCAAATTCGTGCAGATGAATCTCTTAACAATAGGAGATATAAATTACATGAAGATCAAAGGCACTACTGATAGAAGTACTTTTTTGTAACAACATACATGATTTACTCACTCATAAAGAAGGAGAGAGAAGAAAATAAAAACTATGGAATAGAAGAGAGGCCAAAAAGCCTAAATATTTTTTAACTCTTTTCTTAAGTGTGCAGGTACAGGTTGCAGTCAAGAAGAAAATAAATCATGTATTACAGTTCTCACTCTTAGATAAATATTGTAGAGTTCAAAAGACTTATATCCTATGGTACATAATTCAGATAAGTCACAAGTACATACTGGTATGAAGGAAGAATGCAACTAAACGTTTAGTAGCTATCCTAGATAGAGAGGAATTTACAGTGCAGATCAGAGGAGAGACTTGCAAATAAAAGTACATGTTTTAGAATATAACTCGAAGATAAATTATAAGAATCAAAATTTATAGGTTGAAGCTAACTGAAAGATTAGATTACAGCTGAAATAGAATGAGAAATAAATCTAAGAAAATTTTGATAGGGCTTCGCCATTGAAGATGGAAATTTACATCTTTCTATCATGTTGTTTTTAACTAATACATGCTTTAAAAGTTGTATGTAAATAAAATAAGTAATACAGAAAGAAGAAAATCATTACATGATCAAGACAACAATTTTCATATTTCAGTTTGCAGAAACAAATCAGCTTCAATAGAAGAATTTATACATTCTATATTTATAATTAGGGAAGTAAAATTATTATAGCTGAAACAGAATAAAACAAGGAAATATGAGAAAATTTTGGCAGTGTTTCACCATGTAAAATTGACATTTTAAAATTTTCAGCATGCATACTAAAGTTGTAATGAAGATCAAATACAATATTTAACTAGAAAAGAAATGGAACTATACTTTCAGTCATAAAATTGAAGGACTTTAGAGCATTCATTATAGCTTAAAAGATAAAGAAAATGAAGTTTTAAGATAATCTTACAAAGTGCAGCCATTTTAGAATTTCATTTTTCAAATGAAGCAAATATGAGTACTCATAAATGCTACAATATCAAAGAATTACAACAATTTAAGCAAGGAATCAAATAAGGATAATATTAAGATCAAGTTCATTACATTCAACTGAAGAAGATCCAATTTATCAAATAGTTATGCTTTACCGGTAGAATTACACAGATGACTCTAATACACTCATCAAGACAACAAAGATCCAAGATAAATCAACTATGGAGGCTTAAGAGATGAAACATAGCACAAATATGGAGAGATTTTAGATGCAATAAGAGCTAACAAGAATAAGGTATAGATGTAAAGTTTTTAGACTCAAAAAAAGAAGTGAGTTCTTGAAGCCTTTAAAGGTTCAAAGCAGATTATAAAATCAATCAAATAATCAAAAATAGTAGCCCAAGATCCAAATATCCTTCTTCACATAAAAACCATTGATCCAAGTATTTATCTTAGCTTAAAGGTATGAACAAAAATTCACTAAGGAGTGCACAAATAAAAAAGCACAAATGAAAATAGTGAACAAATGCTACATTAAGTGAAAGGAATGTCATCCTCGAGCCATGATTAACCAAATCAGTGACAATGAATAATGGTTAGAGAAAGCTTCAAAATGAATCAACTCACAGAAAGCTCAGAGTGGTTAAACAAAATAATGAAGAAAGCACAAATCAGAACCCAAATTTCTGTAATTTATCAAGATAAAGAGTTCTCTCCTTACATATGAAACAACAACCTCTCTCAGGTGTCTACAAGTTTCAGAATAGAAAACCGAAGCTCCTAGTTTTACATGTAAGGAGGTAGGAAGATTTTCAGATCTCATAAATATTAGTGTAGATACAGTTGAAAAAGAAAAAGTCTAAACAATCTAGATTCAAGTGGGATTTTTTATGAATACAAGTAGCAAGTAAACATATCTTGAAATATTAATCAAAACACAAACTCAGTGGGTATTAAGGTCGAATAAAATAAGGGAATTGAGAGCTTAAATCAATGTGAAGTAGATATCAAATTTACTAAAAAAGCAACTATAATCCTCAAAACAGATTACATAATCGAAAAGAATGAAGAAGTATGAATACCCACATCAATAAACCTTCAGATCTAGTGATTTTTTAGAAAAATACGAATATTTTTTTAGTATTCAGAACACAAACTCAGACGGAATATATTTGAATAAAAAATGCATGAATATCCAAGTTAAAGAAAGATTCAATTAGTTCTGAAATTTTTCATTCCCATTTAAATTAGTTTCAGGTTATAGTATCCAATGAAGAAAAGTACAAATTATGGCTTTAATAAAAAAACCCATTAAATGGGTATCAAGAATCAAAGTAAGAAATAAGAACTCACCAACTAAATTGGAGCTGAGAAAACCCTTGAAGGATGATCAAGTTAAGAGCTAAAAAAAAAGGACTGAAAACGGGTTTCAACTCAAAATATCCAAGGGAACCAAGAGCTCACACATAAAATGCAAAGAAAGAATGAATTATCAGCTTTTTGAAGTCAAAATGGCAACAAAAAAGAAACAGTGATACTTAGGAGGTCAAGACTTACCTTCCCTCATCAAACAGTGATTCACATAGCAAGAGAACCGAGCTCGGAAGAGGTTGAAAATGGCAGCCACATCTTCAAAAACTTCAATAAAGCTTCAAAAAACTTACAGTGGAGGGAAAATAAGTATTCATGTTCGTAAACCGATCCGATCACAAAATAAATTAACGATCAAGATCATGACCCAGAACTCGCAGAGAACAAAAAATATACTGGTGCTGGAGCCCTTTCGACTAGAGACCTCAAAGAGCTCACAAAGCTCGAAATAACAAGAAAATGTCTTACATGAAACCTTGCAAAGAGCTCCAGAGAAACAAAAACGACAGAGAATCATTTTTCAATAAGAGTCAAGCTTCAAGTTACCAATAGTGTTGATATAAAAATTTTCTAGGGATTCTCCTGTAAACTAGATGCAAAGTGAAAAAATGAATGGGTTTCAAGTTGTTTTTAAACTCTCACCTTAATTATCGCTTAACCCGACTCACCCAAAGTAGTGATGAATGGCTCCAAAATCGACAAGTACCAAAAATCAATGATTAAAAATCAGGACAAATTTCAAACAAAACTATCATGGTTAGTTCCCATCAACCACATTCAATGCAAGCCATAAACCCTAACTGAGGATCATAAATCAACAGTGTAAGTTTATGAAGGAAGAAGATCGAGTGTTTCCATCAAAACCCTAACTCGACCTGAGTTAGCAGATGACACCGATAGAGTATTAGAGGGGTGAGTCATCATGGAGAAGGGGTCAGCGCAACGTTTGAAACAAAAATCATTTCATATTGAACTTCAAAATTCAGAACCATAGTCTATGTCCCAAATAATCAAACGGGGCCGACAACCATACTTGCCTAACAATGATCACCAAAAAGGTAAAGCCTAACCTTAGCCCATTCAAAACACAAAATCTGACAAGGAAATGATAATCAAGAAGGTGGAATAGTATTGTAATATGCCATGTTTGTATAAAAAGGGGGCCAAATTCATTAGATTATGTTAGTGCTATAATCTAGGTCGGATAATCAAAGGTGGCTGAAGTGTAGTATGATAGCATTTCACAAAGTGCCCCCTTATTTATTTTCAAAACCATGGCAATATGCTAAGTCCAAAATAGTGGAAAAACCTGATAAATATACCTCATACCCTTAAAGTATTCAACTGGAAAGGTGGTCCCCACTAGTGGAAGGGTTGGAGATGATTCACAATGTGTTATCCATGTGATCAGTAAGAAGACATAATAAGTGTTAACATCATAATCAAAGGTGGTTGCAATGAAGATATTTGTTTGGATGAATTATTTTTACAAAGTATTGCATATAATTAAATTGATTTTACTCACTCACAGGGAAATAAATTTTACATTGCTTCACAAAAGGACAAATCAGCAAGAAGACAAAATTTGCATCCACAAGGAAGGATAGATGCTCATCAAGAAAGATTTATTTTTGTAAATTATTCACCCATGCTTTTCTTAAAAAATAGAACAGTCAACTGTAGTTGATTGAGTTGTAATCAAAGGCTATTAATTCTTTAATGTATTAGCTTCCTTATTTTACTCCCATTATTTATTAATAGATAAATGATAAAAATAGGATGCATGGGTGAGTACAACTTTAATCTATTTTTAGGAAGGGTAGGTAAATTAATTTTGCTATATATTGTGTGTCTTTGCAAAGTAGGAAAAAAAGGACTTTTAGATAGAGGAGTGCTGAAGAAGATTTTGCTAGTTTTTCCCTTTGAATGTGAAGTATTTTCTACCTTTCCATTTATTTACAGTCTTGTGTATGTTCCATTAATCTTGTGAATATTTATTTCTTTAATTAATCATCTTATCCTATTGTAAATCAAGTAATTTCTGTATGATATTAATTTGTGTTTAACTTAGCAGTATTATTGTGATATTTTCCCTCAATACATCAAAGAGTTTACCTTTAAGTTTCTACAGAAAATTGTTGGCTTGTGCATAAAAAATTCATCCCCATATCAATTGTGCATGTACTCAGTCAAAGACCTCATAAAAGTTTAGTGTATCCCTCAGTTTTAAATCCTTTTATAGTCATATTTTACCCTCAAACCCTAGAAAATCAGTTTAGGATACATCAATAAGGAACTGGACTTGATACCAAAGACTCACCTAACAATACATATACCCATAGACCCAAGGTGTTTCCATTGTATCTACGAAAGAGAGAGATTAAATTTGTAAGCTTAGAACACATGCAGGCATATCTCTCCAGGGTGAACTTTCAAGAGATAACAAACTCTATAAAAAGATGACACAAATTAAGCTACATCTCTCCATAGACATCTCTAATGGTAAAGTTGTCTCAATGTGGCATACATATTCTTTACCCCTAGATGGACTGAATAGGGTGCAATGTTAGCCTTTTTAAATATATCTTGTCTCAAACCTCCATCTCTTAAAAATTAGATCTGGACTTTATGTCTAAGAAGACCATCTTCCTCTAATGAAAAACCATCAAACTTCCCCTTAAGGGGTCTCTAAGACTCAATCTTTGATCTGATTATAAGGTAGAAGTTGTCATGTGGAAGCTATTGGAAAATCCTGCCCTGTAAATCTGTACCTAGCAAAGTATCCATAACCAAATATCTTCGTCTACTAGGGGTGCCTACAACCAAATTCTCTAACTCCATGTCATACTCACAAATAAATTTCATCTAATGATGCTCACATTTATTGAGATTAAGTTGGGTGAAGAGGTGTGAAGACTCAAATGATCAATCTTGAGTATAAAAATTCAGCCAAGAAGTAAATGTCTCCATCGAACAAAAGCATTCACAAGTGTTTCAAGCTCAAGGTAATGACTAGGATAATCGAGCTCATAATAGTTGATTTTACAAGACTCAAATGCTACAACTCGTACCTCCTGCATCAATACACCACCTAATCCCACCAAAGAAGCATTCGTACATACGAAGAACTCTCCCTATGGATTTGGATCTGCAAGAATGGGTGTTTTTGTAAGCCATTCATTCAAAGTCTTGAATTCCTGCTCACATCTATCTGACTAGATGAACTTCTTCCCTTTCTGCTAAAGGGAAGTTATGCGTTGTGTAACCTAAGAAAATTCCTCAACAGATATCTTGTAGTACCCTCCGAACCACATGAAATTACACACCTCGTTCACATTAGTAGTTGTTAACTAATCCATAATGGGTCTAATCTTGGAATGATCTACTAAGATACCTTCCCAAGAAATGATATGACGTAAATATTCAACCTCTTACTAGAATAATGCACACTTCTCCATGTTACCATAAATATGATACCCACGAAGATAAGATCAAAATGTCATCTAGGAACACAAGGAAAAATTGGTCTAAAAATGTCTTGAACACCCTGTTGGTGCCATTTTTGAGCTTGCATAGTGTGCCCTAATTTTTCATGTTCAATTTTTCTCAGAGACATTCTATCTTTCAAATTGGTGATCTGCAATTCGTCTTCTCCAGTTCAATTCCTCAAGGGTACTCATAAACTTGTTGTTTTTCCCTGGTTTGAAGGAATTATCCAAGTTTTCCCTTTTTTGTGCCCAAAGTTTTTTCAATTTTCGGGCTGTAACGTTTTCCCGTTGCCAGTTCATGTAAAAAATCAGGATCGATCAAGCCTAAGTCATATGCAATTAAATTCCCAATCCCAAGGTTGAAAACAATGTCAAATCATGCTTTAATTGTTTAAAAATCTGAAAATTTTCCATCCTTGTTGAAGATTTTGATTTCTAGGGATTCGTCTGAATTTTTTACATTTTGACGGACATACGGGTGTCATTTTCCCATCAAATTCATCATCACAAGGTAATGGCAACATGGCGGGCTCCTATTGGCTGGGGATATGTGGGAAAATGTTTCTAACTTATTGTTTTTGAATTTTTTGCAAAATGGAAAATTTTGATCCGTGGCTCTGCCTTCTGCAAGAAGTGCTTACATGGCACGTTTTGATTGGCTAGAGGATTGGCAGGTGGCGGGCTTTCCTTAGGAATTTTTGATAATATTTTGCAAAATTTTCAAAATCAAATTTTGGCTCATGGCCCCGCAGCAAATAGGGAGAGGACATGTGTCCAAAAATAAGGAGGGAGAAAGGGGCCGATGGAGGACTTAGAGCCTTTTTGCTCTATTTTGCTAAAGTTGACAAATCATTTTTGGTCCTTCTCCAATCAGAGGAGGATGCATGCCACATTTTGGGTTTGAGGAGATGTGGGTGGTGGAGAAGTTTTGAGAATTTTTCTATTTTCGAGCTCAAAGTGTTAAGGTAAAAAATTTTCCTGAAGGCCCTCGTCCAATCACAGGTGGACGCGTATCAAGGAAGGAAAAAATGAAAGAAGGGGCTAAGGAAAATTTTATGACTTTTTGCCCTTTTTGTTTAAAAGGTAAAAATTGAAGGATGTCTCCACTCCAATCCATGGCCGACATGTGTCCAGAAAAGCCAAATGGAAGAAGGGGTTGATGGAGAACTTAGTGGATTTTTGGCTTTTGGGTGAAAAAGTGAAATTGTCATGTTGAAGCCCGCACTCCCGAAAAGGTTAAGTTTTTGTGCAAAAATGGAGAGGTGGATCTTTAGGAGTTTTGATATTTTTTTCCTTAGGAGGAAATAATCTCACAGTTGAAAACTAATCCACATTACTGCTAGGAAGAGAAATTTGTGTGAGGAGGCGGAGGATCAGGCCTTACAGATCATTGAGGTTTTTTGCCTTTTCTGGAAAAGTGGATAAAAGTTCAATTTTGGGCCGATATTTCGGATCCAATCAAGAGATGACACGTGTCCAGAAATGCAAAAAATGGAGGAAGTTTCCGAAGGAAAGACTTTGTGGATTTTTTCTCTGTTTTCCAAACATAAAAATTGAAGAATGGCTCCACACCAAGCATATGAGGACACGTGTCCAAAAGTGAAAATTCAAATGCCTTGTGCGAAATTGATCAAAATGAGGAGGAGGAGGTTCGAACCATGGAGATGACTTTGAAAATTTTACAAACTTTGGAAAAAAATTTCAAAATAGTAAATTTGTACGAGGCCTCGACTAGGTGAAATTTTGAAGCTTATAAGGGAGCATGGAGCTTCATGGGAAATAGACAATTTTTTCCTTTTTTACAAAAAGGGCTAAAGTGCAAATTAGAGGTGAACCTCCATAACCAATCCATGGTGGACACATGGCACATTATACGAGGTCAAAATGAGAGTGTGGGCCTATGGTAAGTTTTGAAAAATTTAAAATTTTGCAGGGATGTTTTAAGACAAATTGG